>CM059207.1:15220082-15857582 GCA_030347435.1 Clarias fuscus | reverse complement strand
GTACAGTACAGGAAGGACGATATACATTATTGCACTTGTGCGCTTCAAAGGAAAGGTCACGGTTCCGGATCATCCAAGTGCTGAGTCATCGCTTAATGGTTTTCAGGAGCCACAACTAGCATTCACATCATCATGTGAGCTGACAACAATGTCTTAAACCTTAAACGAAGCGCAGCACGTCAAGTCTGGAGCCAGGATTTAGGATCCAGCACTCATGGTGAACTCTTTACAGGAGACTATAGCGAGATTGTTATTAGAAGCAAGGCAAGAAATGACTTACAGTCAGCTGTTTTATTTACCCTTCCCCTTTTTCTGAACGCTCCCTGTCTGGAGGTCTCGGCTGCATCCAGAAAGCAGCAAAAAGCTGTGCGTGTCTGTAGTGGTGTTTTTTTTTTTTTTCTTTCACTCTTCCCTTTTTGTAATTAGTGTCTGTTGTGGGTATTATTACCAAGCTCGGGGATGTTTTAATACCTGCAGTGAAACTAACACACTTAGCTCTGCTAATAAGCTTTCCTTTGGCACAACATCTGGACTCGTCACATTTATTTTTATCTACAGCAGGAGTCTCAGTCTCCTCTCGCCATTATGATGTCTCTCTTTAGTGAAAGTGAGTGAGCACACAATGAGCTATTGTTTTTGGTTTTGGTTTCATTTAATTTGATGCAAGTTTCCTGCTTCTAGGAAGTGCACTAGTATGTTAGGATGGTGCACCCTTTGTAGCCTGTAATGACATCATGCAAAATAGATACCATAACAGCATGCGCACACCTACACACTCAGAAGTTCCATCTGAGAACAAGAGCCTGAGGAAGAGGACAGTGCAAGAAAGGGAGTGCTACATCTCTCAGCCTTTGTGAATGTATGAAAAGGGACGTCTTTGGACACTGAAACACGGGAATTTACCTACACAACCAACTACATGTTCGATTCTTACGTCATTTGATAAACAAAAACACTTTAGAATCAGGGTGACAGGCACTCCCTGCGATTTAGGCTTTCAGATATTCGATGGAAGAGTGGTCAGGGTAATTGCTGGCACTACCTAGACCCTTATCAAATAGTTCTAGATTAAACAGAGATCATTTTTTTTGTTCCTAAACTGTTTAAAGCCAGCAATGAAGATCGTTATCATTAATCTCAAGTCAAATTGCCTACCATGTCGTTTGCTGTACCAGAGACAATTAAATGATGTGCGGTGGCAGCCTATCCTCCTGATTCCTCTCTCCCCAGGATATCCTGCGCTCTCGTTCTCATGGAAGATTCCGGGTAATTATTCCAATTAGTGCCAGTGCGAAGTGATTAAACATATGCAGCTATCACCGAGGGAAGATTTCACCAGGTGTTCCTCTCACGGTATTTCTCCCTCTCTTTCACTTCCAATCCAATTGTCTTGAAAAAGAAACATGATTTGGAGTGTCCGGGCTGCCTGTCTCAGCCGCTCACGGAAAGCAGATGCTCCTTCTATAATTATTCCCTGTTCTCCGGCCGAGGACTGACAGGGCTGATATGCATCAGTATAAATTGGTGTGGAGTGACCTCTGGCCATGGCATTGTGCTGAGGGCCAACGGAGAGGAGCAGAGGAAAGGTCCAGGTCTTAGTATACTAACAAGCAGGCAGCATGGTTACAGTACATGCAAAGCTGATGGTACCAGTAAGACCAGGACAGGATTCATTCAGTTCTGTTGTTTTTCTTAGTCTCGCATTTTCTAAAGAAAAGCAGGACTGGAAGGAGAGCTTAGCCAGCATGTATAATGCTAGGCATTTCATTCCATTCACTTCATCTCACATGGTCATGTACTAAGTGTGTGTGTGTGTGTGTGTATCAACCATGCAAAGACTCTATTAATCAGGCAGTCCGCATTCGTTTACTCTTTGTACACTTCTCTAGAACACTGCTCTGTCCATTGCTTTCCATGCCCACTGTGTACTTCTGTGGTCAAAGCGTGGTGTGATCCATCCACACGGCAACAATTGAATTAAAACTAAAATATCGAGAAAATGACACTTCATTCTACTCATTAAGGCAATTACACAGATCGTAATTTCGATCACATCTGATGTCAGGGATACGTTTATGACCGATCCTGCTCAGATCTCGCCATCATTAGTATTAATGACGGACAGGGAGACAACACTCCTGAACCATGATGAGTTTGGCCATCCGAGGGCCAATTCATTATATGGTAGTTATTAACAAGCAACGACATGTCCTCTACTGCAATGACACTTTAAATTGATTCTGAGTGGATCAAGCAGACATTTAATTTGAAGAAGCGCACTAATACTGAGAATGTCCTCCTGACAAAATAATTCCCTGCATTCCCTGAGGGTTAGCGCTTCTCTCCATCCTCTAAAACACTTTAAGAGGCATTTGAATTAAGTAGTTCAAGTGGCATTTAATTAGTTTAAAGAAGTGGGTGATTGGCTGTTAATTAAGAAAGCATTAATGATTGGTTATTTCTCATTAAAGGTAGGGCATTATTAACTAGCTAACATAAAACACTGTTGAACCGGACTTACTATTTAAATAGAGTTTCTCCAATGCACATACATAGACATACTGTAATACAGTACATTTACTGCATGTAGATAAATAATTCATCATTAAAATGAACAAAAACAATACCAAGTGATGAATATGTACTGTAGATAGATAGGTAGAGAAACGGCAAGGAGTTACTTTGAGATTAAATAAAATGTAGGAAAATGTGATGTGAAGTGAGATCCTTAGATGGTAGACAAGGCAACTAGTTTATCTAGCGTAAAACCGAGTTAAACTGTTCTCAACGACTGAGCTTGATTTCCCATTCTTGAGAAGCAGACAATTAATTCTGTTCAGTTCCAACATATAATTTCGCCTGAACTGTGAGAGAATATTCCCACTGTTCTATTCCAGGCTATGAACTGATGGGCACTATCACATGTGAGCCAAAGCAATTGAGCTCTAGATTAGACCCATATGTCCTCACACAGCCGGGTCAACTCTGCACACACACAAGCTCTGTCACACTCTCCTCCTCTGACAGAGAGGAATAAATGAGTGTAATCTCAGCAGAGATATAAAAAGAGAAGAACTATGCCTCATCTTTACATTACCTACTTATATGTAGATGCTCATCTGACGTGTATCGATTAGAGCATAACTAGAGCACGTTCGTAACTACAGTAGCAACACAACCTGAAATACAAGCAATACCTTGAAGTCTGCTTGTACATAAGCTACAAATGCTCAAACATATGAATTACGATAATAGAGTGTGCTGGAATGTAATGGAAGATCATTACAAGTTGCTAGTTTACTAACTTAAATGAAGCATTCATGATTGATGAAGTTGTTTTTTCTGACAGCAGCAGTGGTGCATCGATGTAATGTTGGTGAGCCGTAGGCCTATTTATGACTGAATAATTCAATGCAAAGTTTCTAGACTGCCAGGTTGGCAAATAGGAGTGAATATGCAGCACCGGTTTTGATCACAGAAACATATGGAAGCCATAATATTAAAAGCATTCACATTTTAAGCACCTAGCTTTTAAGGTCCATTTTTGTTACCTTTTTGCTTGATCAAATCTGGATCTGTGGGGCACAGCCCACAGCACCCAAAGGATCCGCTGCCAATGTCCCAGTGCCAGACATCAAAGCACACCCCCAGATGCCCCGTGGAACCACGCCCTGACGGGCCAGAGCTACCCTGTCGGCAAAAGGAGAATATAAAACTTCGTTATTATGGCTTCCATATGTTTCTTTGATTGAGAATATCTTGTGGGCTTATATTGCGCTTTTAAATTTTTAGCAATTTTTACTGCATTAGCCTTTCTGTGACATCAGAATGGATAGGCTAGCCTTTGCCCCCTATGGGCATGGGTGAGTCTTGTGTGCCCATGGTCTTGTCATCAGTTTGCTGGTAAATAATTGATCAATGTTGTATAATTCACCTGCCAGTGGTCATACTATTATGGCTGATCTACTGTATATATATACTGTATACACAGATCAGTCACAACATTAACACCACATAACATTGACACTGATGACATGATCATGGGCACCCAAAGCTCACCCATGCCCACGTGGACCAAAGTCGTCCGGTCCGATTCCACAGAAAAGCCAATGCAGCAAAAATCTCTGGAAAAGTCAATGCTGGTCATGATAGAAAGGCACAAGAACACCCACCCAAAGGTGTTCAAGAAAAGACATCAAGAATACTGACCATATATATATAGAAAGAGAGAGAGAGAGCATGAAATGTGCAGGTGTATAAGTGTTCCTAATGAAGTGGACAATATGCCTGCACGCATATATTTATAGAAATTTGCCCAGATAGCATATGTATATTTGTAAAACAGTAACAGAGGAACACATTCAGCCTTACATGGACACAATAAAAAGTGCATTATCAGTGCTTTCAAATATAGTTAGTTTATTAGATCCCTGCAAGGACACAACTGAGCAAACCTTTTTGCAGCACACTGGGTACTCCATGTATTTGTTATTCCACCAGCACTAGACATTAAACACTACTGTATCTAGCCAACCCAGGTGTGCTAGTGGTTGATGTATTGGATAACAATTCATTATACTGTGTTTCTAAGAAAGACTTGATGGAAAAAAAAATACTGATACTTGATTATTATTAATATATATAATTAATAATTAACAATAATAGATATTGTCAGCAAGCAAAAAGCCATAAATTAAAGAAAAAAAGTAATGTTCAAACTGTTCAGAAAATGTTATGAAACGACTGAAAAAGAGAAACTACTCGCATCTTAAAGGTAATTTCTTTAAGATACATTTCCTTAAGAGAAAGAATCCAGTTAAATGCTTGCTCAGCACCTGGCACAGCTGTCTGGCATCGAACATGGTGCTTTCTTATAGGAAATGGCCTTGTAGGACATGTTGCAGATAAAACGTTCCTTATTGTAAAAAAAAAAAAAAAAAAAAAAAAAAAAAATTATTAAGTTAAGCTCAAATGTGCTTTGAGCACAATACCAATCATCTAAGTAGACTGCAAATTAACATCTACTAAAGACACAATGAAGGTCCATTGGGACATTTACAGTATGAATTCGAGTGCCTCAGGGCCCGGAGCTGAACATAATGAAAGCTGTGCTGGATGGGGAATGCTGACTTGTCCATTACAAAAGATTTCATACTTTACTATGTACCATGCTATTTCATCTGTACACTCTTACCACAGATACCTTAAAAATCCAAAGGAAGTGGTATGAGGTATGAATATAGATGGGTCCATAAGTATTTGGACAGCAACAAAAAAAAATTTATCCACTTTAGTTGTCCTCTGTAGTCTTCCAGGCTACCTGTTTTTGCTGAGCTCACCATTGCATTTTTTTTTTAAGAATGTGCAATTCCTACATTTTCTGTTATCTCTCTGAGGCTAATGATAGCCTCCTTCAATTTGAACCACAAATTTTCACACAGCTACCAACTGCAAACTCAACAATTGGAATCAATTCTTGACCTTTTTAGCTCTTTAATTTGTCATAATGAGGAAACCGGCAATGAATCTGCTCATCTGTCTGTTGTCCAATTACTTTTGAGCCTGTGAAAATAAATTTTAAAATTAATAAATGGATGTAATTCCTATATGCTTATTCCAATATTTTTGAAAAGTCTAAAATATTTAATTATGTATTGATTTGAACATATCAGATCCATTGTGAGGGGAAACAGCAAAAATAAATAAATAAATAAATAGTTGCTGTCCAAGTACTTAAACATAAACATAATTTAGATGCTTTTTTTTTTTTTTTACTGGAAATGAAGAAGATGAAAATGCACTGTATGTGGTCAATCAGGTATTTCAATGATAAATCACACAGTTATATTTGCCATCATACATTATCTTAAACAATTGTGCTTAATAAACCTCATTAAGGTTTAAATGAGCCCTAATCCCCATGCTAGAGAAGTCGATAGGATGCCTATAGGGAAGATCCTCTTGATTACATTAAAGGACAGTCAGACTGTCCAAAAGAAAACTGCATGCAAGCACACACACACACACACACACACACGCACACATCAGACGGCCTCTATTCCCTGTTCAACTGCTAACCTTTAGAAACTCAACATTTAGCATTAAAGGAACTTATTTGCCTGCAGAATAAAACAGAATATTCATGAATTGTTTAACTTTTCAGTCCATTGAGTTAAAACCGATCCAAATTTAAGCATTCCATGACAGCATTGTGCTGTAGTAATGCTGAGGATTTTTTTTTTAATGTGTTCTGGGTCCATCTAGTGGTCTTACATGTGTAGCCCAACTTAAACAAAATACACATTTCCACTTACAGTACATATAATACTTACATATATGAAAGTTAGACTTGTACAAAAGTTTTTTTATATTACATTATGGCTAATATTATTTCATCAGGTGACAACACAATATGTTACATGCATACTTGGGCTTTGCATTATACAATCATCTGCATGTTTACTCCACATGACATAGTTGCTCTACAGAAAATTGAGTAAAGATTTTTTAGGTCTCAAATGATCTTTAGTGTCATGGTGTAAAACAGGGGAAGTGAGAACACTGCTCTCATTTCCATATGAACACTCGCGGGGCTTTAAAGGAAAGCATGTGTGAAACTCAGATGGACAGATAAACGATCCTCAAGGTGCTCGGACTCAAAATGTCTGCTAAGATGTATGCTTTATCTTTGGCAGTTGAACAGTTCATCTCAACATTCATCCGATCTAAACGGCACCAGATGAATCAATGAATGCTCTGCAAGCTCACCTTCATTTATTGCTCCAATTTACAAGGTTGGGTGATACTACCTTGGCCATGAGTTCCAGTTTCAACTACAAGGTCACTTCAATAACAACTGGACACTAAACCCATAAAAGTTTAGCGTAGCACCAGTAAATACGATGTCCAGATATCACTAGCTAAAAGGCAATTATCAGAGTTTCTTGGGAACTGAGCAATGCATCAAAATCCAGGGGAAAGAGCCATGACATTTGCGGAACTAGGGGGTTCCTTGTGTTTAGGAGTGCTTCCTGGACAGTTGGGTCAGAGTCCTCAGTTGTAGATTCAATCAAAGAGGCCCACTGTGGTTCTCCTTGCAGAAGTCGTCCATCTGCGCCTCGCCAAACCCTTCCCAGATGTGCCTTAGCATTTCAGAATACACGCCCCTGGATGCCTTGCAGTCTTCACTGTATGTCCACTGCACCATCGTACAGCCCCACCAGATGAGCTGCTGTCAGTGATTTATGGATAGGGCCATGGAAATGTCAGTGCAAGGTAGAGAGTGCTGCTTAACCTTATGCTTCTCTGATGATTGATACACCTGATGGTCACATCTTTGTGCAAATCACCCATAAAAAACCACTCCCAGTGAAAAGAACTTGGAAGCCAGGGGATTGCTCTCAATTTAGGCATTCGATTAACATGCTCACCCTCTCTCAGGCCCCTATGGCAGTGCTCCCAAACCCTAAAGGCACCCACGCAGCAACAGCAACCAAAAGGCCACGCCCAGCTTGCTCGTATTCTACACTGCCCCGGCCCGTGCACAATGTGGCCGGTCAATTCATGTGTGAAAGTGATTCCTCATGCTCTCAGAACCGCTCTTTCACTATTTACAGTAAGTCCTGGAATATACCCATGACAGCAAGGAAGAAAATAACATTAATGGGATAACCTGGTTATTCAGTACATTCATTTTATTGCCACAGGACATTGCTGAGTCTAGACCTGATGATGGTTACCCCATTGATACCCACCCAGTAAGGTAACCCAGAACTTATTAGCTCACATGACTTTTTCCTATGGCACCAAAGTACAATATTTATGCTCTCTAGCAAACTTAATCTTTTTCATTTGAATAGCCTAACTGACAAGTGATTATTTTTTATGGCCACACAGCTGGTTAGTCCCTGAGAGTCCCACCATAGTATGGTGTGTGGAAATGCACACTTCTAATAAATAAACATAGCTGTAATTTCCACTGTAACTTTTTGTTAAAGGTTTTCAGAAATAAAATTTCTTGTTTTCTTGCTTGGTCAATAATTTGACTCTTTCACCTTTTGACCAGAGTACATTAGCCACAACAAACCAAGGACCATTCAAAATTCTCCATTAACACAATCAATACAATTTTGTAGCATCACATACTGACTTCTGTTATACAAGTGGTTCTGCAAGAAAAAGGGTGCATTCAGTGCTGTGGGCTGCATATCACCATTTAATACTATTTGCACCACCTCCATTGTTGGATGGGGACATTTGTGATTAGCAAAAAAAAACATAGGTTACAAAACAAACATTTTCAAATTGAAGTTTCATAGCAAATCAGGGCCACTGATTTGTGCTATACTGGCATCGCTGTGCAGTTAATGCAGGTGTTGACAGACACTGCATACACAAAATGGCCAATGCACCAAAGCAGCAGGCACACAGCTGGTGCCCGTCTTGCTTTCTAAGAGATTAAGACACATGGGAACTATAAGGGAAACCCAACCTAAGTAAAGGAACAAGATTTTTGCTGTGTGAAGAGAAAAGTGTCACAGACAACAAAGTTCCATATTAATAGAAATCCTGCTAATTTTATTTTCATTTTCTCATCCGCAGTATGTTGAAGGAAAAAACTCAGTCATGATAGAAGCATACAAGTGACAGGATGGTGAAATATGGATGTGGAATATTTAGAGTGAACACTAGAGAAAGAAAATGACCCAACAGAGAGAAATGAAAAACTAGTGCTGCTCACTGAATGGAAGGTCAATAACTGCGAAAGTAAACTTGTGAAGACAGCAAACACAATGAATGGTGGGCAATTACTTAAGGCTAGGAATGGTAATAAGGGAATACTGATCAGTAGCTAGCAGAGAATCCAGAGCTCTGTACTGTTTAAAAAAACGCAAACTAGGGTCCAAATTAACCTAGTGACTACACTGCAAAAAAAAAAAAATCTTTTCTTTTATTAAAACATAACCTAGATCCAGTTTTAGGTTTGTGGCTTAAATGTAAGCTGATTTTAGGTAGATAAGCATTTAATGCATGTTATTCATATTGAGAAATATGTAATGGAGAATATAGGGAATGCAGAAAATAAAATATTACAGTAGCTAAGAATGAATACATGAATACATGGGTGTGCTTTAACAACTTTAATGAATCAGCCCACATTCCATGATCATCCATAAAAAAGTTCTTTGAAAAAAAAAGAAGAAGAAAAAAAGGACAAAGTTTATAAATATGTGAATGTCACAATCACCAAAGCAACTATTAACAAATCTATAATCAGATCGACAAGACTGTATTGTCTGTGATCGGCAGTCTAAGAAGTTTAGAGTTCTTTGCTAGATAGGGTGAATTCCATAATAAACTACACATCTTTTCATTTTAATCAGTTCTAACACGACCCTGGATCAATAAGGACCACATACGTAAAAAGAATCATAAATGATTCTAACATTCACAGAGAAATCACAAAACCTGCTTCACTGGACAAGATTGTATTAATTAAGCATCTCATTGTCCAGTATGAAAATAACACTGCGCTTTGACCAGTATCAGCTAAACTGCATGTTTAAAAATGAATATGAAAAGTTTGCTGTTGCCTCAGTTCATAACACCGTATGTTACAAAGTCATAGGATTTTGGCACCGTTATGGCATGACTTTGTCAAATGTAAGTTTGTCTACATGTTCTGCCTGGGGTCTAAAGGAAGCACAACACGAGTATGTTTACTTCAGTACATAAAAGTCTAGCATCTTGCTACAGTACCTCATTTGCTTTATTAGGAATAGTGTGCAAGCTCCCTTGCTCAGCACAATACTCCTAACTGCCACTGTGAAGAAGGACAGCTTGCCACACAATTTCTATAACTTATTGCTGTGTTTTAGTGAGCACACAGTCTCAGCCTACCAAAATAATCCTTTACAGTACCTTACCAAAAAGGAATTAAAAACAAGGGGTGTTCAGCTAGCTCAGTCAACATCAATTGTACATCAATCCCAATGTCGAGGATGGACAAAAAAAAGACTAATTATTTAAAATCTAATCCTTAGAGGTCCAATATTTAAAGGGATTCTGATAGCTTTACAGTATTTGCTGGCCACTATACAACACAAATTATTACAGATAAATAGGGTCACAATTCAGAATTACTGTTATTTCTGTCAAAATTCTCTAGGACTTATTTACATGTACTTTCTACAGTGCACAGTCTTTGGTCACTAAAATGAATAATTCAATTACAACATATACTGTAGGCTTTCCAACCAACAACAATAGGAAAAAGTTCAGGTGAGTGATTTTTTTTTTTTTTTTTTTTTAGTGAAAGTGCCCCATGGCTTCTGCTGCCTTTGCTCGAACAAGAGGATCTGGATCCTGTAGCAGCGTAACTAGAGCTAGGAGAGAAAAGCAAATAAAGTTATGTAAAAAGCCTCAGTGATCAAAAGACCAACGTATATCATATATCAATGTTTTTGTTCCTGCACATGAAGAAAGACCTCAAAAGTCACTTAACTGCCTTCTCACTATTACTGCATGTGCATTTGTTTTATACCATAGTTTGTCATCATTAAGTACTTTTTTTCTATATAACATTTGTGATGGTATGGTGATGTCATGGTGATAAATATCACTAATAAGCAACTAATGTGTGCCTGTATGTATGAGGCGCATTCAAGTCAGTCAAACCAGGATTGTGCATTGGGGAAAAATTAATTTTAAAATAAGTCCTGGTTTGACTTGAACACTGCTCGTAAAAGAAAGTCTGATCAATTTAAAAACAAGTCTTAAGTGTGCTATAGTGTGCTAACAATTATGAGGGACATCATAGAGAACAAAACTAGAGCATGCCGCAGAGGTGATGTAGTTTATACTTTATTAGTTACCCTTAGTCACTGCTCCCATGTTCATGTGGTAGAAGTGCTCCTCAGGTAAATTTCCCAGTAGAAACCCTAAGATTAAGGAAAGCGCGAGCACACGCACGCACGCGCACACACACACACACACACACACACACACTTTCACTTTAGACAGTAAAACTCTAATATATGTATGTACAAACCTTGACAAGTATGCACAAGAGCATGTTTCATTCTGCTACATTAAACATCACTGATTTGACATTAAAACAGGGATGATATTACCTATGAACATGGCAGCACTTGCTCGAATCTCTGCCCAGTTGCTCTTGAAGAACTGAATGACTGTGACATGATAGAAATTAAGCATTCCTGGGAAGTCTTGAATCTTCAAGGGGGAAAAAAAACAGTGCATTTTAAATAAGGACTTTGATATGTAGTATAGGAAAATGAGAGGCAAACACAAGCTGCAAGTTCATTGGGTCAGACTGATTAAAGGAGGAATATTCATGATCTCTATAATCTGGCATCTTTCCGAAGATTCTGTTATGACATGAAAACAGCACAGGTAATCGATTTGAAACTACATTAAATTATAATCAGTGTCTGCAAACACCCATTTACATTTTATGAATTACGTTTAAAATCATAATTTACTAATACATGGAGTTAAGAAAAGAGTGAACTTGTCTCCAAAAAAGTGAGTTTTTTGGTTAGAGTTCTTATACGGTAGGTGTCTGACAATACAGCTTACTAGGTATTTGACAAGGTCGTTGATGAATTCGCCATAGTGAAGACTCTTGTCTTCGTGGAGATGGTTCTGGAACATGCTGCTGATCTGTTCAGACCCCAAGACAGGAGCGCACACACGCATGGCGTATTTACATGCCTGAAAGATAGATTAAATACTGTTGAAAAAAGGAAGTCCAAAATGCAGAGCTGTTGACAAAAGTCTGTCCTTAAGCATGAACTCTGAAACAGACCAACCTTGACAACCTGTGCACTTGGGTCACTGAGATGCATGAGCAGACTGACTAGCACATTATGAATCTGGTCTTTAAAGACAGGTTCCCCCAAGCCAAATTTTGACAGGTTCCCCAACAGCATGATGGAAGCAGAGCGGATCTCATCATTTTCCTGCAAGATATATTACCGCATATTAAGGAAACTGTGAATGACTAATATATTTTATTGTTTTTAATAGCAGAATGAATCAATTTTAAGATGCCAAACCATAAATAAGACCATAATATAACCCACAAAGCTGAGTCATCGTCAAAAAATTATCACAGAACCATGGAACCCAGTTACCTTCAGCTTTACAAAGCTGCCATTCATAAACAGATTTGTAAACTGTTTCAAAATAAATAAATAAATAAATAAATGGCAGTGTTTTAAATCAATGTAAAGTTGTTTTTTCCTCCATCTAGATTAAAAGGATAAAGCTGCTCAAATTGAGAATGCTGCATTCTTGTTAAATAATTGTCCGAAATCTGATTCTGTGCAGTGACTGTCAAAAGTATTAAAACAATATAATGTCATCCATTATAGTCCTTCATGTGCACACATCAGTTGATGTAACTAATTAGTTTTAGCTTATACAGCTGAAGAATTGTGATAATTAGAATCAGCTGGTTTAGTTACTGGATAGAACAAGTATGTGGACTAAGCTCAGCAGAGTTTTGAAGTACAAAGAACTTTATACTAAATATTGTTTGTTCTATAGCAAATTTATTGCAAAAAAAAACAAATTAACATTCATTTAAACATTAGAAAATGTTGTTTAAACAGTGATTATTTCTGTTTTCCCAATACTTCTGGTCACCAATGTATTATCCTAAACAGTCTCATAGCCTTATATAAATACTTTTTGCAAGGGGGACAAAATACTGCAGTATACTTGAATATCCTGTTATAAAGAAGCCAACAGCACTTTAAAATAAAAATAAATAAAGCAGTTCTGTTATTCACTCACATTCTCCAGGAAGGGTTTAATCTTCATGAAGATGTAAACTACCAGCATGTGGACATTCCTCTCGTCTAGGTAGAGCAACACCTTGGACATGCCAGACATAGCCTCAAGAGTGATGAGTTTCCCTGGGTCATCCTTCTCCTCCATCCCTGAACTCATGGCTGCCAACAGCTCCTTAGCGTATTTATTCACCTAGACAAGGTAAAATTAATATATGGTGAATTCTCAGCAATTCTCTCAGATATTTTACTCTTGCAATACTTTAACAAAAATGCTCTTACAAATAAAATCCTGACCTCTTAGCATAACTGTATGAATGTAACCAACTGTCTACATGTTTACATAAGCATATGTCTCCTAGGGGAGCTGTTACACAATTCTACAGTCAGCAGTTTTCAACATGATGAATATTTGCACGGTTTCTCAGAAGAGATGTAGATCAGATCCCAGTACCTTCTCTGGTGAGCCACTGGCGATGTTCCCCAGGCCTCTGATGGCCAGCATACGGACAGTACAACATGGGTCTGAAATCCTCTCCATCATGTTATTCATCAGCACATCAATCATCATCAACTCCGTCACAACATGGTGGTTAAGCAGCTTGAAAGAGAAGGTTATAGAGAGTCATTCAGCTTTGAAGCCAAAATTAGTTCTAAGGAATTTTCACGCAGAAATATTTGTTAATTTTTAAACCCTTTAAAACGGCGTTCTCATCAGTTAGATTTAACCTGGGCCCAAGTTGAGACGGAACAAATAGTGCCTAGTCTAATTATTTAAAATGGCTTCTAATTTCTTCCTTACTCACATTCTTACTTAGCCTGAAGAGAATGTTTCAGATTAATAACTAATGATGCAGCATTATTATAGAGGCAGTTTGGACTATCATAAGTGTGTCCTGTTATTCTACACAATCAAAAGTCCCAGTTTGACCCGAATACCACTTGTAGATGGATTCAATGGTGCATAAAAACAAACTGAATTTTGGAAGACAAAATCATGATTGGCATATCTGACATGAAATTATAAACTTTGAAACTTTTTTTTTTAATCAGCAGCCTATTGCAGTTGAATGTGATTATTTTCTTCAATTTTTGCATTATATTCCTTATTATTTACTGAGTATGGCAATTATTACAAAAAAGTATGCTTTAAAAAGGCCCTTTCTGATATACATGAACCATGTACATCAATTTACCTCAGTATAATATATACATTATATAATATGCCAAATTTTAATCTGAAACAAAAATCAAGATTTCACTTGCCCATATTTTTAATTCATATTCTTTTTAAATTACTGTACATATGCTCAGAACGTTGAGCCAAAAATCACTGAAAATCGTAGGAAGTATTAAGCTACAATCATTGCAAACACAAAAGGCTCCAACCTCAGAGAAGAATGCTGTGACTGTAATTCTCTGACACTCATAGATGTTGCTGAGAGATGGGCACAGGCTCTCCACTATAGCCGGGATTCGTGGACCTGCATGCTTAGCCATTGCTCTGAAAGAGAGAAAAAAAGAGAATATTCAGGGTACTTGTCATTACTGTACTTTATACCCCCACCAGCTACCAGTTTAAATATTAATTATAACTATTTGTTTATCATAATATTTCATCTGTTCAAATGAACAAATTAATTGATAAAGGCCTTAGGTTGCATACCTGGAGAGAAGAGTGACCCCTGTTGTATGCTGCTGAGGGTCCTTCATTTTGTCCCATACTGCATCCTGGTCTAGCACCTTTACTACAGCATCCAGACGTGCTCGAGCCAGCAGGATTCGCAAGGCGTCAACTGCTGTACTGTAGGGGAGACACACAAAATATTTGCTTCTTACTTTTCACACTGTCCCAATTACATTTTGTTTAATCCAGGGGAAAAAAATAAAGGCAAAATATTAATGTATTAGCTAATAACTCTGATTATTAGCTAATCAGACACATCTAATACAAATTTACATTTACACCCACAATTGGCTAGTGTTGCTGTGATTGATAAGGGTGGACGGAACATTCCATCGCTGCTTCTCAAGGCACGGCAGCATGGCCTACAGTATATTGCTCACCTGGTCCGGTCTACAGCTGGCTACGATAACCAAAAGATTCTTACAATTTCCAGGTAATATAATGAATGGCAATGGATGTTTTTCTATCCCTTCACCTGAACATATGAAATCCTTTTCAAGTGTTAATTATTTAGTATAATTACTACATTACTTGAGCATCTTTACAAATTAGTGAACTAATCTGAACAAGCTACAGAAACTAAAAGATTATTCGTCCACGAGACTGGATAAAAATGGGAAGGTTGTGTCAGGAAGGGCACACAGTATAAACCTTGTGCCAAATTAAATAAATGAGCAGGACAGACAGTCCACTGTGGCAACATCTTAACAGGAGCTGCTGAAGAGACAACAACAATAACAACAATAGTGATAGTGACTCACCCACAGACATCAAAGTTGCTTTTGCTCTGGCTTTTGCTTTCTGTTCTGATACTGTTGCTGTTTATGTCTTTGGGCAGCTGAACTCCTACACTGGAGCCCATGCGTACCAGCAAGGCACTGAACAGCTGTGGGAACAGACTGACCACCGCCTCCTCAGTGTGTCCATTCAGCATCATCTCACGCAGAGCACATGTCATCTACACACGCACACAATTATACAGTACATGTCATCTACGCACACAATGACGTGGATGCAGTCATTCAGCCAAATATAGGTAGCCGCAATAGGAAAAAGTGCACATTTGCATACAAGTATGAGTAAGACAGAAATATGACTACCTCTGTATACTTGCAGCATGTAACAATGTTTTAGACAATTTTTTTGGCATTATGACAACATTCATTAAACTGACTGCTTTATTATTTAGCTTAACACAAATGGAAATATAAATATAAATAAAAATGTATTAGTCGCAGAAAAACTCAACTTAATAATTTTAAAAAATAATTAATTGTTAAAGTAACATGCAATACAGGGTATGATTATTCCTTTTTTTTCTTATTGGACACAGGCTATTTTCGTTCAGTATTGTTCAACGGAAGAAGGTATGGACTGTCCAGTAATAATAACTTTGCTACTTTTTATTATCTTGGGCTGGAAAAATATTTTGGGGTCGGGGGGTTTGTCAGGGTGAGTTGGCAAGAGAGAGGTTGAGCGAGTGAAAATATAATTTATGCGTGCACACAAAAACAGTTTTGCACACAGGATTGAAGCCAAAATATATATCACCATAAAGCTGCAGTAAAACTGTATTTCACACTATGATGGTTAAACTTGTTGTTATGGTTTCATACAGGTCAACTACGGTGCATTACGTGACTACTCTTCTGTGTGAAATTTCCTGAAATACTTAAACCAGCCTATCTCTTACCAACACCTTGCTGTAGTTAAAGTCACAGAAATCACACTTTTTGACCATTCTGATTTTTATCTGAAAGTGATGTTATGGCTCCCGAGGGGTGCAGTGGTAAAGCGCTCTCTCAGCAAGGTGGGATGGGAGGCACATAGTGCTCTCACGTCAATCACGGCTCTACAGTGAGCTCACACAAGCGGAAAGAGCGGATAGTTCTGTCCTCCAAGTGTGTTACGCTAAGCGATCCTTCTTGGTGCGTGATCAAGAAGTTTTAAAAGATTAGTGCGGCTGGTGTCACATGGTTTGGGGGAAACACGTGATAGTCTTCGGCCCTCCCTGACTGACTGGTAGTAGTAGCCCTAATATGGGAGCCCCCTAGTGACGGGGAGGAATTGGATATGACCAAATTTGAGAGAAAATCTGGAAAAAAAATTTTAAAGAAAAAAAAAAGAAAATTTTATGCTTTGTGCTGTCGCCTCAACAGTTCCATTTGAGTGTTGTAAATGTTTTGTTAGTCCTAATTAGAAGAATTCCACCACAGCCAATTCTAAATTATTTCAGTAGACAAGATGAGCTAATCTACTGTAATAAATGCAAAGACAAAAAGAGAGTCACTCACCGCTAGAGGTTGATTAGTAGCAACCTTGGTCATGCCTGATTTCAGTATGGACTCCTTCTTGTCTACATAGGGCACAATGACGTTCAACTTCTCCATGATCATTTCCATGATCTGCCGAGCTATAGTGCTGTCTGCTCCCAAAGCGAGCCACATCTCACTGCACCAACTGAGGGAAAACACACACACACACACACACACACGCACAGGCACAGGCACAGGCACAGGCACAGGCACACACACAGACACAGGCACACACACAGACACAGGCACACACACAGGCACAGGCACACGCACAGGCACAGGCACAGACACAGGCACACACACAGACACACACACAGACACACACACAGACACAGGCACACACACAGACACAGGCACACACACAGACACAGACACACACACACAGACACACACAGACACACACAGACACACACAGACACACACAGACACACACACAGACACACACACAGACACACACACAGACACACACACAGACACACACACAGACACACACACACAGACACACACAGACACACACACAGACACACACACAGACACACACACAGACACACACACAGACACACACACACACAGACACACACACACACAGACACACACACACACAGACACACACACACACAGACACACACACACACAGACACACACACAGACACACACACAGACACACACACAGACACACACACAGACACACACACACAGACACACACACACAGACACAGACACAGACACACACACACAGACACAGACACAGACACAGACACAGACACACACACACACACACAGTCTCAGAATATTCTTGCCTTGCATTTCTACACACCTAATCGGAAAACAGACTAAATATTCTGTACCTGTCAAAGGGAAGAGGATATGAAATGAGTGTGTTGATGACGGTCTGCAGGTGCTGTGTGGCGAGGATCAGGATGGATTGTGCAACTGCAACCTTCACCTGGTCTTCAGAGATGACCTGCAGCCGAATGTGCAACACATCCAAGATCTCTGGCACCTGAAACATGAACAGAAATGTGGAGTGAACTGAAGAGTGGTACTACAATACTATACTTGTTCTGCATGTCTTTTGACCTTTTTGACTAACATGACCTACAGAACAAAAACATTTAAGACTTTATTTATTTATGTAAAGGCAAAATGTCAATCATGTAAGTATCATTACCAGGTCTTGCAGCATTGCCCCTCTGTTCTTAAGCAGTGTGTTCAAAATGACACTTGAGGCTCTGGAGCAATTGGACTGGCAGTCCACCAAACCTTCAAACAGCATGAAGAGCAGCGTGTTTAGCTGCTGCTGAGGCAGACGTTTACTGATGATCTGCCGGAAGATAGAGAGACAAAAACTAGCATCATGAATAAGCCATGAGTCATGTAATCTTAACAAGTCTGGAAAGTGATAACGTTGGCATAATTGGACACACATTATTGCTGCTGCAAGACTACTGCCCCATTCGTCATGATTACAAAGCAATGTCAGTGAATTTAACAGTAATACTGAGTTTCACAATGTTTTACTTTATTGAAAGCAGATATTAGCTTCTTGTTTTTTACTACCACTGTCTACCTTAATGTGCCAAAACAAAAAACAAAACAAAAAAATGGTCTTGAAGGCAAGAAACCTTTTATCATCATTATTTATATATTATTATGTTTGTTTGTTTGTTACCTTAGTGAGTTCAGAGCAGGTTTTATAGAGGACTGAAGGGTCAGGGTCATTTAGTTTCTCCTGCAATGTTAATAAACTTTCAACCAAGTCATCTTTGTAGTCCAGTGAGAAGCCTAAAGAGCAGAGTATAAAGAAAGGCGAGGCGGTTAAACTCAGTCACTGACCATGCTATATTTAAGCAACTTGGAGCATGAAGCTTGAAAAGTTTAGTCAAAATCCAATGGAACAATAGGTCATATAATTGCATTTAAAATAACATAATGCATTCTCCAGATTAATATCAAGTCCTCTAATTCACGTAACTGTTATGTGCCAAGTAAATGTCAAAACCAAGGCTAATAAATGTACTGACGATGAAATAAGCAAACAGTGAGAAATAAAACCACAAAGAAGTTGGAAAGATTGTTAAGTTAATGATCAATAAGTACAGTCAGTCAATTATTATGAAACATGAATAATACAGAGAGTATTATTAGAAAACAGGGTGTTACCTTCATAGCGTAGCTGAATGTGTAATAGTGAATAAATGCAGTCTATGGCAGCCCTACGCACCGCAGCATTGGGGTCTGTACAGCGAGGGGCCAGACGCCCCAACAAAGCTCCAAGGTTATGGAATGTCACTAAAGTCTGCACAAAAATTCACATGATGTTTGGACACTGGAATGTTTGTCTAATGACCTAATGCAGTGTCACAAAGTACTGTATGAAGCGACAAAAATACATGCTATGAAGTCATGAATGAATAACAAAACCTGGCTTCCCAAATACTCAACTTCATAAGTCATTAGAACTAAATTAATTTAAAAGAAATTTATACCAGAAGAGTCTGCTGCACCACTCTTAATGCCATACTTTTGAAGAATGTACACATAAGATTTTCAGAGTCTTTAAGACATTTCACTAATAACTTTTTTGTGACATTACATCCATGTATGTGTTTATTTCACATGTGTATTGTACTTTAGAGAAGCAGTTTTGAGATCAACCAAGTGTGAACTATAAGAAAAGTCTCCTGGGAAACTCGCTCTCACAAAGCCGATTAGAAAGATGCCAATTGTGTGCACGGCTTTATCAGAAATACAGTTAAAAATCTAAAATGCAGTTTTCATTTAACACTTTTCATGGTCACTCCATAATGTGTGATTTCTCATTTTAATCTCTTAATTGTTATACTAACGTAGTAGACAATATTAAAAAAATTAAAAAGCCAAACTGTCAACTGGTGTGGGTGTATGTCACACCTTAACACTGAGATTGTTCAGGTAAAATTGCAGCATCTCAGCTGTAGTCCTCACTGCTCTCTCACGCTCATGGTCCTGTTTGGAGTTCAACCAGCTCTCTATATGCTGTGGGGGGGAGGGACAAATGCACTCAAAAAAAGAGGGCATAATAAATTCGGTACTTTATAAGATAATGCTTTTGGAATTCTGCTTACCCTGAATATGGTCTGAATACCATCTGGACACAAATTTCTGGCCAGAACACTGCTCAGCAGTTCATGAAGAGCACTGAAGGTGGAGGCATATAAGGCCTAAGAAACAGGAGAGGTTGTTAGCTCCTGAAACACATCTGTATTCCATTGTAAGACCCATCTCTTATAGTAGGAAACCACTGTAACAAAATCAATACTACCGCACTGTACTGGTGTCAGATGTGTTAAAGTGATGCATGTTGAACTACATAATTAGATTTGGACTTATATGATAGTTTGAGGAAACCAGATCCAGGTTTGTTACTATTATTCTGCTCCAATTGGACAGATTTGCAGATGTCCAAGCCAAATGGTCATTCTGAACACTTTCTTAAAGTTTTTTTATTGGACTAGCAGTGGGCAAAAAAACTATATATTTGACGGTATAACCATTTTTTCCCTCCCTCCCAAAAAAATAAATAAATCACTCAGCAATGACTCTATTTTAAAGTTAAACTTTATGAATGAGATGAAAAAACAATCAGAACACTTTGCTTCTACCCCTTACTCATATTTTACAACTTCGTACTTTTTAAAATAATATTTTAAAGTACTCAACCAGAAAAGAAGCAATTATCTCTAACATCTCATTATTTTATAAAAACATGGGGGGGATCAAGAATGTGCATGCGGCTGTCTGCCAGTTTACATTCTTACCTCCCGCTCCTGGGGGTCAAGAATCTCTTCATCTTTGGCTTTATCAACCATTTCTAATGTAGGAAGCCCAAATACTCCATTTATACACGTTTTCAGCATTTCAAAATTTTCATTTTCTGCCAGTGGTGGATCCAACGTACTGAAATACTGAGTGAAGTTTATTTTCCAAAGATTTTGGTTAAATGCTTGGAAAAAAAAAAAAAAAAAAAGTTCTCTCTCCAACCTCAATTTGGTTTTATGTGGTTCTATCTACCAGCCAATCACAATGCAGGGTGGACAAGGCCATAGCCAATCAGGTGAATTGCACCCATATATTCTGAGAAGGCGGTAAATTGTGCCCATGGAGATTTACCCATTCAGGCAATGTGAACACCTAAGAAAGGAAGCCTGGGGTGCAGTTGGTGTTTCAGTTCATACCACACATGATCAGTAGGGTTGATGCAGGTCACTTAAGCGTTTACACACCAACCTTGCTATAAAGCATTCCGCTATGGAGCTTGCTTTGTGGACAGTAAAGTTGTGTAGGAACAGGTTTGTACTAATTCCCTTAAGGTCCAACAATGGCAAATCATAATTCTATATCATACAAAGACATTCTATACAACTGTGTGTTTCCAACTACTGTATGCGGCAACATACAGGTGTGATGGTCTGGTGTCCACAAACTTTTGGATAAAGGATATATTTACCCTCTTGACAAAAAAACAACATACACTGTATGGTCTGTGGAGAAACATTTATCTATAGTTGCAATACATACTGTATGTTCTATTCTGTGCTAAATACAATGGAGATGCAATACATACCATAAAGTATTTAGTGTTACATAATAGTATGTCTTTATCTTTGCTAAAAATTGAAGCTCAAATCGCCTCAGAATATAAAAAATGTGAATTAAAATTAAAGTATAGCCTATGCTGAGCTGTAAAGAACTTGAATATTTTGCTAGCTGGACGTCTTTAAAAAAAAAATTCTAAACATTATTTAAGCAGATTACCACAATTACTGTGGAATGTATCAACAAAACTATTGAATAACCCTGGCTTTGCTGCCTTAAAGGATACATGAGGTTGGCACATGTGGTCATAACAAGGTGGCGCACTGAAGTACGCATGGCATCGACTGGTTCCCCCTTGATGAAATCCTATTGAAACAGAAACCAATATTTTTATGAGACTTTTAAGACACTTTAAAAATAATAATGAATTAATTTAATAAAAAAAAAAAAAAAAAAATATATATATATATATATATATATATATAAACTAATTACGAAAACCCAAAATCTAATTCATAATTTAGTTTGCCTTGTTACATTAGGAACACAAGTAAGGTAAAATTATCACTTTATTGTGAATAAACTAATTCTCATCTTCTTAAAAGCTCCTGTGTACATGCACAAAATTTGCCACATGATTATGCCCAACTGACACATCTGGGTGTCAAAATTAAGAGAAACATTCTGTTTATGCATTTTGTCTTCACATTATTATGCCACGTTTACACAATGCTAGCAGAGAGAGCGCCACCAGAACGCTTAAACGCAAGCAGACGTCGTCAGACAGTTTGGAGTTACCACAAATACCATTTCCAGGCTGGGGAACAGATTCAGACAACTGGTTCCACTGCTGATCGCCCTAGGTCTGGAGGGCCAAGAGTGACAATGCCAAGACAAGACAGACTAATTCAGGGGAGTCATTTAAGAAATTATACAGAAAATGCTGCCACTAATGCTGTTGGTATTCGAAGGTTACATACAATTGTTTCTTTGGCCCACCATGCAATGTCATTGTCAACATTGTCTAGATTTGGTTATAAAATCAAACCTTTTTGATAATAAAATTATAAAATTTTGTAAGAAACGTACATGTGCAACATTTGTTTTGTTCATGAGTATGGTTTAGTGTCTTAATTTTACAATACAATCACAGCAATGTACTTCCTAAATCCCTAATATTCCTAAATATATAACAAGGTGTCAGGTGTTCGATACACCATTCACTTTCACCCGGCTAATCGTTAAAACATGGCATGCATCATGTGATTACACTGTGTGGTACAAATCATTCAAATAAGTATTTCTAGTATCAATTACCATTCAACTAAGAGATGGAACTTAGGACTGACTGTGAATGTTCTCACATCCTTCTAGCATTGTTTTTTTACTCACGACCGTTTCAAAGGTTTACCAAGATCAGCATGAGAATCTGGAATGCTAGCAGTAAGGGAGATGAGAAGATGAATCTAAGAAGTCAAAGGGAATTTCAGAAGCTTTCCCAGCCCTGGACTTCAACTCTATCAGACTTGGGAATGAGATGGAAACAGCTGCATCCAAGTTGCAGCAACTGCGCAACACGATTATTTCCATATGGCGGACAAGTGACTAGCATTCAGCGCTTTCACTGCCCTGGCCCAGGTTCGCTTGCTGGTCAGAGGATCAACCTCAGCCTCTGGGATTTGCACAAACCAGTGCACTCTCAGTTCTGGTCTAAGCCCAGATAAATTGATGAGGGTGGCGTCAGGAAGAACATCCGGTGTAAAACCTGTGCCATATCAAATATGTGACCCTGGTAATCTGCTGTGGCACCCCCAAATTAGAGCATAAAAGACATTTCTACACACTGTATTTAACCTAATAAGCTGGCAAACAAATCTCCAATAGCTTAAAGTGTCCTGGGTATTAACCAATTTTTATGTATCAATCTATGGGAAAGCAATCGATGGATCTATAAAACTATTTCCTATTTCCTGACTCAAAACAACAGAGCAATTCAGTGTTTAAACTGAAGTCACACACCATCATTATTCCCATGAGTTCCTGCTTGCGGGTGAAGACGTATCCCTGTTTGTGAGCGCAGGTATTAATGGCTTTTGCAATCAGACCAATACTTTGTATTAGACTCAGCTTCATGGTCAGGTCCTGTAAAGATTTTAAACAAAGAGAAAACAAACAGAGATAATTACACATTCGATCACTTTGCACAGCACTCTCTGAGCAACCCATACTTAGTATAGGAACTATGAACATATCAGAAAAATTTAATTTTCATCCAGTAAGTTGTCTCCAGTTACATTTTATCCCAGTGTTTGGGTGAGGAAAAGTCTGGAGATGGATATTTCGGATACAAATTGACTTGAGAGCATTTCCATATTTGAACAAAGCTTTTTTTAGCCATTTAGATCAGTATGCATCTGAAGTATTCATATAATCAACTAAAGATAGAAGCAGAACCCACAACCTCAATATTGTTAGTGGAAAGACAGATTAGGGAAGTTTTTGTAGGAAAAGTTCGAGCAATGAGAGAAATCCATAGAAGTCCACAGAACCATCAGTGTGATGATTCAGTAACAGAAAGTATTCAGTGAGTTAGTTGACATTCTTAAACTTTCTGAACTTCTCAAAGCCACAAAACTATGTTTACTAGTCACTAAGAAGAGATTTACAGATAATTGATTACCCTATCTCTTCAAAATAAACATCTATAGGTGCTGAGGTTTAAAATTTCTCTTTTCTGAAGAGACTGATTTACAAGGAGACAATCAAAATGTTTTTTGTTTTGTTTTGTTTTTTGAGACGTTCAGAAGTTCATGTGTCTAGGTTTTTATTTTAAGGCCTTAAGAGAAAACAGAAAAGATTTTAGTTAATTGTGTACAGGTCAGAGAAAGAAAAAGGCTCCTTATGGTACCTTGGTCTCTACTTTAATTCCAAGAACCTGTGCAACATAAAAGTAATGCTGGAGTTTATTTTAAAGCACAGCATATCAGGATATCATTACATTTCCTTAAAGCTCTAAGGGATTATATGGGACACATCACTGAAAACTGTTTAGAAATGTCAAATGGTTAAAATATGATGACTATTATATTTAATGTGAATTTAATATTACACATAAAAGCACAAATACAAAAATAGAACCTTTTTGTTTGAGGCTTGTATTCACTCCATGTTTAGCCATCTAAATATGTAAATACTGGCTAAGTTCACACATATATCAATTATTCCAGATTAACCTGATCAGTACGGGAATGAAAAAGAGAATCACTTTAATCATGCACACATCTAGATATCCATTATATTTAAATAAGACAATAATCTCCTCATACAAATGCTAGTTTCATTTTACCTCAACCCTAGAATATCCTTTAATATTTTTATTTGATGCTCTAATTTCTGTGCTGTAAATACATGTCTTATCAACAGACAGATAACTAGTAAGGTTACTGAAAACAATAAGAAAATTTTTTATAATGTGGGGAAAGGTGATTAAGGGGGGAGGGGGGGAGACTCCGCAGACTAGTTACAGATTCCAGATAATACACAGTCTCTATGAAAACAACGTGTACTGTAAAATAACATTTTAAGGGATTTGCTGATATCACTGCTGAGAGTCCAAGCAAAATGATGTTTGCTAATTTCAAATCAAATGAATCAAATCAGGAATATTGCACAGCATTGCTCTTTGTAACGTTTTTTAAATGAGCATTTAGAGGACTCTACCTCAGTATGGATGTCACTAACATTAGGTCATTCAGGGTGAGTGCCAAGCTAAGCATGGCTGCTTCTCCAGCAGACACTGGTTTTCAACTACAATATGAAACCACACATTTTTTTTGTTCCATTTAGGAAAGAATTACGACTCTGAGGTGTACAGTGGTCTGAGTAACTTTTTTTAACCAATCGTGTTTTCTTTTAACTGTCTGCTTACAAAATGGAAGTTTTAAATCAAATAAAATGTTGAAATAAAAATATACAGGAAATCATATTGTAATTTTATACCTTGTCACTAATATAATAAACCTTATTATATGGACCATAACTTATAAATAAGGTTTATTTCAAATTCCTTTAACTTATAAAGTGTTGGATGGGGTATGTTTGAGTAAGGAGAGTGCTTGTGATTGCTAAAGAACCGTTCTAACATAATGTGCACTTCATGTTAATTCTACCTTGGTGTTAAAGAGCTTGCTGATGTTGCGAAGGATGTCGTTGTCGAGACGAATGAGAAGCTGGTCCTGTGGAGCATTCAGGGCCACGTAGCCATAACACAAAATCAAAGTGCTTTTCATCTTCTCGATATCCACATCATTCTTATCCTGCTTGACATGACATTCATGAAATACAACATTAGCAGTAATAAGAACACTAATAATAATAATAACCACATATGTCTATGAATGGTTTATTGGTTTGTTTGACACATTTTGGTTTCCTTTCACCAGAGAAGCCAGCAGAACCTACTTTGAGCAAGCTGAATATCCCAGAGGCTTTCTTGAAGGCATCAGATTTCCCAAACTCGTCAAGCTTGGCCAGAGTGCCATCCAAATGACTGCTGGCACAAAGCCCCACAGCCATCGCTACTCCCTGTGAAACCAATCACTCCCAGTTATTCTCATTATTACATATTAGTAGATTTTAAACGGTTGTTTAAGTATCCAATTTCCAAGCACTGGTTGAGCGCAATCATCAGTATGTACCATTTTACAGTTAGAGACCGCTGGGCTGCACTGCTCTGATCAAATCTCTGTAATAAAACCAAATTTCTGACCAGCCCTGAGCCTAACCATGACCTCCTTTTGCAAATTAACAACTAGCTTCAAATACATTCTTGTCACAAGACCACATTTCTCTGCACAGTCCTGATAGACTGAAACAAACAGTGAAACCATGTGCCTTTAATTGGACAGGAAACTGTACTAAAGGTCACGTCAAACAAGTGAGCAGATGGGCCTTTGACTGAGATTACAGCATCTGGAGTTCTTAAGACAATGAATGAGAGGCCGGACAGATGCTGGCAGATAAAAGAGGTGAAAGCAAACAGAGCAGTGAGTGTAATGTGTTTTCTTTGCTGTACCGCTCTCTCTGTGGCGTCGTTATGGCGGGTGCTGATCAGAATCTCCTGGAGCTGTTTTCTCACCAGCTCCTTATTGGAGGACTGCTGCAGAGCCACACCGATGCACTTATACAGGAAGCTCTAGAGAGAGTATCGAGCGTATTAGTTTTAATGAATCAAGAAACTGCTGGAAATTACGTGTAAATATTTTTCATCGTGACTTTTTTTACAATCCATTCATAACACATAATCGTTGAGGTAGACAATGATTTTTTAATGAGTTTTACATTACCAATACTGACCTTCTCTTCCAAAGAATGGTTGTAGGTTGGGAGATATCGGGTTGCCTCCACCACCAGCTGGCAGCTCCACTGGCCATCATCAATGGCTACCAGAGTTTTAGACAGGAACTTTCCCAGGAGAGCAACACGATCATAATATACTACAGATCGGCATTTCAACATGAAGAAAACTAAGGCAAACTGATATAATTTATAAAACGCACAGAGCTACGGCTACTTACCCGAAGGAGGCTGTCTTCCCAGTTTTTTTTGTCAAATGATTCTGGTGTAGATTCTGATCATGAAAGTACAAATTGTTTTGTGAAAGAGAGCAGTCAGAGATGGAGGAGCAAAAAATGTGGTGATCTAGCATTTAAAAAAAAAAAAGAATGCTATTAAAATCAAATAATTTTATGAGAATGTTAGGAAATTTAACATTTTCCTCATTAAAATGACACAGGCTCTCTTGTTGACATGTCTGGCAGTCATACAAGATCACTTAGGAATTTGTTTTTGGAAAGGTTTGTGCTTTTAGCTAACCCTTTACTTTCACTGATTTTTTGAGAATACCTTTCAAATGTACAAGTTCACAGTCTGGATAAACAACTCTAGCAAAAAAAAAAAAAGTATATAAAGCAATATTGAGTGGGTGTTTAACATCGAATAAACCTAAATCATACAGAATTCTTCATTAATAAAATCTATTATACTGACTGCAGTTCAAGTCAAGCTCAAATGTGAAAAGACAATTTCATTGTCTCTTACTGACACTCTCAGGAAAAACTTGAACACTGACCTTCCAGATAATTAAGGAGTCTTGGGATCTCACTCTCCCATAGTGCTTCTACTTTAGGGTGAATGTTGGGACTGATGGCATTTAGAAGACTCAAAGAGGGAGCACCATGCCCTCGAAACAAGAATGGGAAAGCGGCATTCACCTAGATTCACACAATCATATAAAATTAAATTAAATTACTAGTATAAATAACCTTTTTTTTTTATATAATTAAGACACATTTATGTTTTACACACTGAAATTTTAGACAATGCATATCATTACTGTTGAAATGACTACCATCTAAAACATTGTAAATAAATGTTTGCTGCCTTTATCTGCTGAAATACACAATTCATAATTTAAACATTGACAAATTACTAATTCATCCACAGAAACCGTCTGTAGAGCTTTTGACAACCTTGACAACCTTGATCAGAATCCATAAAAAGGTTATGGAAAGTTGTCTTTGTGGTTAATGAAATCTTTAATTGAAGCAAATTCATTTTATGGAAATTCTATCTAGGGATTGGGGTGGCCAGGAGAAAAGCATGATTCTCTGGTGAGAAAACCATTTCTGCACAGAAATTGTATGTTTTGGATTACTGTCCTGCTGAAAGATCCAACAACAACTCAGTCGGAGCTTCTTGGTTGAAGCAGCCAGGTTTTCATGGCTACTTAATGGTACTTCACGTCCATAATATAATTTATCCTAAAACATTCAGTGCCTTTGGAGAAAAGCAGCAGATTCTAGGTTGATTTTTTGTCTCATTTGTGTATTCTCTAAGGTTCTCCATGCTGATGAATGACTAAGGGAATTTGGTAAGGGCCCAGTTTATACAGTATTTATGTCCCAGTCAAATGCAAAGACATGCATGGCCACCACTTAAGAGCTTCTAAACACTCATGTACTATATATATATATATATATATTTTTTTTTTTTATGGTGAGCTCTTCAATAATTTGTGCTTCATGACAGTCACTGAGCATTAACACCATACTAATAATAGGCTCTAATCCTTTTTCCCTCAAAAACAACTGCAATTATTCATGTTAAAGATTCTACAAGATGTTGGACCCATTGTTTGGTCCATATTGACATGATTGCATCACACAATTCCTGTAGCTTTTGCAGGTGCACTTTCATGTTGTGAATCTCCTGTTTGACCATATCCCATAGGTATTCTTTTGGATTCAGATCCAGTGACTGGGAGTTCAACTGAAGACCAACTCATCATGTTCATGTTCAGGAACATGATAAGTTGTTCATGTTCATGGAAGACAAATCATGCTTTGTGACATGGTGCATTATCATGCTGGAAGGAGCCATTAGAAGAGGGTAAATTGTGGCCAGGAAGGATGCACATGGTCAGCAACAATACTTTAATAAGCCGTGTCATACAATTGATGATTGATTGGTATTAACAGGACTAAAGTGGGTCAAAAAACATTCCCCACACCATGACAAAACCCTCATCAGCCTGGACTGTTGACACAACACAGACTGGGTCCATAGTGTAATGCTAAATACTGTTGAAAATCAGTTCTAGAAAGCTTTTTAGAAATACTCACACCAGTCCGTCTGGCACAAACAATACTTCCACAGTCAAAATCTCTAAGATCAAGGAGATTTTTTCTCCATCCTGATAGTTGATATGAACATTACTCTAAGCTGCTGGCTCATCTTTGCATGACCTTATGCTTTGCACTGTTGCCACATGATGAGCTGATTAAACAATTGCCCAAATGAGGTGTACAGATGTTCCTAATAAAGTTCACACTGTAACAGTGAATAAATGAACAGAATGCTTCAGGTTGTTTGTTCAAAATAGTGGTGTTCATAATTGTGACATAGTTTTGTTTGCAATGATACTTTTGATAAGGGTTAAAAAAAATGAGAATAAATTTACTTCAATTAAACATATGTTCTCAGATTTTTTTTAAAAAAAATCTTTTTTTAAGATCAAGTTTTTTTTAATCACAAGAACATTTTATGACTGTTGTTATGATAGGTTCCAATAATTCGATACTTACCAAAAGTCGTGTTGTTAGTATATATGGAGAGGGAAGATTAGACCCTATGGAGACAAAATGGAAAGACAAGAAATGAATAAAAAAAAAATGGCAGATATGGGCAAGACGTGCACAGGCACTGAATACAAAATAATTCCAATAAACAGGTAAATAATCAATAAGACGGAAGCTCAGTTTAACCTTTTCTGCTGTAAGAAACACTTATCCTCCATTCTAAAACCTCAGACCTATATTCAAATGATAAATATGGCTTTTGGTTCAACTAATTAGAACCAGACAGTACTGGCCAGCCAAACAACTGTTAATAAAAACAAAATGTCTGTACGCTAAATGTTGCTGCCAAAAAGAAGTGGAAAAAAGGCTGCAAAAAAAGGCACCGGGCCAGGACTGTGAGTGTCTGTAGAGTCAGAGTGTGTATTTATCCAATGGCCTGGTTTAACCGGCGCAGGATAGCTTAGCCAGTGGAAAAGCCCTCTTCTTTTCTGGCACAGTATTCATCGCTGACATCTAAATTTGGTTTATATGTATGTATGTATTTGATGCTGGTTGTGTGTGTGTGTGTGTGAGTGAGAAACATGTAGTGCATAGTCCCTACTTTGTACATATTACTCACCTGGTGCATTGAAGTTGATAATGAAATTGGGTTCCTGGGCTGATCGCTTCTTATTGGCCAGCAGGATAAGGCTCTTGCAGAGAGGTGTAGTGGCGTTAAAGTACTGACTCGGGGTCAGGTAGCACAGCAACATCGGCCACAGCACCTACAACACACAAACTGACTTGTTTACGAGGCTTAAACACAGCACATGACCTTCTGCAAAAGTAAATTTGGTTTTCTCTAACTTAATAGAAGCTTACGTGTAAACATCATATATAAATGACGAGGAAAAATACTGCTCAAGACCAAATTCTTAGCAGCTATATGTAGCAAATGTAGTCCTAAATAAAGATCCTCAACACAAAATGACTAAAAATAGCCTCTCTGTCTACACACTTAATAAAACTCTGTGCGTGCCAGTATGATGACATAGCTCTGTCATCGCCCCCTCTGTTAACGTTGGGAGCTACACAGGAAAAGAGCTGTCATCTTCCAGAACAAATACACACACACACACACACACACACACACACACACACACACACATACACACACACCAGACACTGATATTAGGGGGTTGGTGCTGCTGATGCCGACTGAAAGTACAATTTATGGTTAAACGTTCATGACGTTCTTTCCTGGTGGTGTCATGCAGATAATTTATTTCACCGGACTAAAACACTGCTCAGTGCTTACTAACCTTTCTTCTATGCTAGTCTCGCTTTATAAAAAACTGCAGGTTGCTTAACTGCTATGTTCACTGTAATCATACGGGCATGTTACTGAACAATAAAACAAAGTTCCTCTCCGCATTTTAACATACACCTATGATAATTAGATTCGTATTAAGTACTAGATCCATTCCTAACCTTCTGGTCATATGTCAATATGTGTATTTTTTGTCTACAACTCTCACATCAGTCAGACGGCCCACAGTCGTGGTGAAGAGATGGAGTGTGTTATCACACATGCTTCTCAGTGCCTCGTTAGTCACCTCCTCCAGATCTAATGGACGTTGTCCCCGCTGCAATGCAATCCAAAAAAATTATTAGCATTTCTGCTCAAAAGCAACTGATATCAAGAAGGTTAGCACTGTCTGTTGTCTATTTATAATGTAGCCTCTCTAACAGTTTTATATAGTACAGATGAACTAATTAGAGTTTATTTTTATTAAACTATCCTTTAATAACTTGTCCTTAGCTGACATAGGTAAACAAAAATACATCTTAAAATCTAAAAATAACTAAAAAGAATACAAGAATATACAAACATAAAGGCTACAGTTTAAAATGGAAGCCCATTTTGACATACTTCAGGGATCTGAGAGAATTACCTTACAAATAATTTGGCATGTGATCACTTGTTTTGTATTTATGCATACGGACCGTGTTTCTTTTTCCCTTTTCCTTATTATTATTATTGTTTTTTTTCTGTGATGTTGTAGGTCTTTTAAACAGTTTGGCTGATTAATCATTCTGTTTCTTTTGCCTTTTTGACAAGCAAGGGCTTATGTCTAAAGTGTTGTGACATAACTGTGATATATTACTTTTGTTACAGCGCAATGTTATATGTATATATTTGTGTATGTATATGGATATATATGTATACATGTATGTGTATGTATATATGTTGAATAAGGAGTGTGGGGGAGTTCTTTCTTATTCTTAATTATTATTTTTTTATATTTTGAAAAAAAAAAGGCAAAGAAGGCAAGTCTGTGTAAATGACCTTGTTTTTCAATTGCACTGTCCATTTCCTTCAATAAAAAGAAAAGTTTTTTAAAAAATAAATAAAAATAAAGGCTACAGTAGAAGACACATAAAAGAACTGAAACTGTTCTCCTCTACTATATATAGAACCAAGACATGGAAATTCTCATTATATATACATTTTGTAAAATTAATAGAACACATCAGGACAAGTCTGGTGCCATGATGAAAAAAAAAATGCTTATGGGATGGTAATAACTTTTTTTTACAAACACTTCATATAAAAAAAAATATATAAAAAAATATAAAAAAAAAACACACACAACCTCTTTTTTTCCTGTCAAACATTAAATCAGAGTAAACTTTTTCTGTTTTAGATCAATAAATAACATGCTTTTTGCATTTGTTAAATGTCAGAATCAAGCAAAGGAGAATTTTTATGTTTTTTTTTATCACTTTCATCAAAGTCAGAAGAATACATTCACTAAGTTTGTTTTGTCTTTAAACAAAAAGAAAACTCCAGATGATTCCATTCTCAGTTTAAGAAGCTTCTAATAGGTTAATTGATTCCATTTGAGTTAATTGGTGGCACACATCAGGAAAGGACTTGTGAGCCACCTCATCAAGTGTGGCTCATCCTTCAGTGCAATTTCCAGATGTCTGAAGTTCCCATGTTCATCCGTTCAGACAATAATACGCAAGTATAAAAAACATGGGAATGTACAACCGTAATACCACTTAGGAAGGAAACGGATTCTGATTCCCAGAGAGATTTTTGGTGCGAAATGTGCGAATCAACCCCAGGACAACAGCAAAAGACTTTTGAAACTGGTAAGACAGTGTCATTATCTACAGTAAAACGAGTCCTGTACCACCATGAGCTGAAAGGTTACTCTGGGAGGAAAAAGCCATTACTTCCAAAAAAAAAAAAATCTTTGGCGAATCTTTGAATCCTCAGAACGCCATCCCAACTGTGAAGTACGGGTGTGATAGTATAATGTTGTTGGGCTGCTTTGCTGCGGAAGGGACTGGGGTACTTCACAAAATATCTGAAAACATCAGCCAAGAAGTTAAAGCTTGGGCGCAAATGGGTCTTTCAAATTGACAATGACCCCAAGCATACCTCCAAGTTACAGTGGAGCCTTGGATTGAGAGCATAATTTGTTCCGGAAGTCTGTTCGTACTGTATATCGAAACATGTAAACCAAAGCGAATTTCCCCATAAGAAATAATGAAAACACAGACTATTCGTTCAACAACACAAAAAAAAATAAATACATTAAAAAAATGTATACAAAATATGAAGTAAAAATAAATAAATAAAAAATTAACCTGCACTTTACCTTTGAAAAAAGTACAAATAAATCCAGACAGATAAGTGTGTCCGTTAGTTGTGCTGCGTATGTGTGTGTGTGTTTGTGCACGTATGTGCTGTGTATGTGCATGTTTGTGCGCTTATGTGCTGCGTATGTGTGCGTGTGTGTTAGTGCGACACCCTCGACATCTTCTCGTCTTACACAGTAACCCTTCCACCTGTCTTATTTGAGCGCGCGCACACAAATTGGACTCACTGCGGTTAAGTAAAAATACAACAAATTCACCTGCACTTTTCCTTTGAAAAGAATCATGCGTAGCAGTGTCTCAGTTAGAGTGTGTGCGTGTGTGTGTGTGTGTGTGTATGCGCGCGAGAGAAGGAGAGAGTAGGAGGGGTGTGTGAAGGCGAGAGGAGGAGGGGTGTGTGTACAATGATGCGCGCGCACACATAATGGAGTCAGTGGAGGCTGATGGAGAGAGAGAGAGAGAGAGAATGGATCTTTAACCTCGCTTGCTTTACAAGCACACACACACACACACACACACACACACACACACACAAGTGTTATAATAAACAGTACACACACGCTGTACACATACAAACACAATATAAAAGATGCTTTACACGCATGCACGTGGTCAGTGTTATAGTAAACAGGACACACGAGCACGGATGTTGAAATCATACCAATGTTATACCAGTGAGAGACCGAGCAGGGGAGACAATTACCCACAAAACCATTGGCTCAGCTGTGAAAACATGACGCTTGGAGTCAAAACAAGAAGCGCTTGCGTGATACATGATACTCGGTACTCATACATCAAGACATGCTAATTTTTCAAGTAAAAATGTATTTAAAATCTTTGCTCCTCTTGCGCAACACTCGCAAACCGCGTTACCCGCAAAATGAGGTTCCACTGTAGTTACAAAGTGGCTTAAGGACAACAAATCAAGGTATTGGAGTGGCCATCACAAAGCCCTGATCTCAATACCATAGAAAATTTGTGGGCGGCACTGAAAAGGCAAGTGCGAGCAAGAAGGCCTACAAACCTGACCCAGTTACACGAGTTCTGCCAAAATTCCAGGAAACCACTGTAGAAAGCTTGCGGAAGGATACCCAAAACGTTTGGCCCAGGTGAAATAGTTTGGGGCAATTCTACCAAAAACTAAGGAAGTATGTGTAAATTTTTGACTAATGAAAGCAATTTTTAAAAATTCCATAAAATTTCCCCTTGCTTGTTTCTAACATTTAAATGCAAAAAACATGTTAATATTTATTGATCTAAAACAGAAAAAGTTTTCTCTGACTTAATGTTTGACAGTAAAGAAAAAAAAGCTTTTGTGTTTTTTTTTTTTATTAAGTGTATGTAAATATCTGGTTTCAACTGTAATTGAGTAATCAGTGTTTTGTCAGAGGTCAAAAGACATACATTTTCTAATTTGTATAATTTACTCAACCCCTCCCATTTATCATAAAATCAACAAGAAGGTCCAAAAGTTCAAAACAGATATACATACATAGTAAGTGTCTGACAGTGCACAGTGTTGAACGATAAACCGCACAAGCATGTCTCCTCCCTCCAGCTCCAGGTAGCCATGGTGAGCCATTGCACTGATAACTTGCACAACTCTTTTCTTTACCTGCACAGATAACAACCAACAATCCAAGATACATACAAAATGGGTAAATTGTGCTGTTTGATTTTTTTTTTCCCCCAAAACTTTCATGTACACATTAGGTTAAGCTTTAATTCATACTCAATAATTACACTTATTGAGAACTTTATTAGAAACACCTACTCATTTTTGTAGCTATATAACCAGCCAATTGTGTGGCAGCAGTGCAAATGCAGGCCAACAGCTTCAGGTATTGTTTAATTTTTTTTCATCAGTACAGGGGAAAATGTGGTTCAACCATGGCTTGAATGCTAGTGCCAGACAAGCTGGTTTGCATATTGAAATGCTGATTTCCTGGAATTATATGGCACAAGAGTCTGTATAGATTATTCATAATGATGCAATGAATGAAAAAAAACATGCAGTGTGCAGCGGCTGTGCATACTGGTTTGTCTTTTCAATGATAGAGGACAATTGATAATGGGACAAACCTTTTCAAGCTGACAAGTAACTCGCTCTGTACAATTGTGATGAACTAAAAAACATTGCAGACCGCACGACATGTCAAATCTTGGGCTACAACAGCAGGAGCTTCCCCTTACATCATTCTAAAACAGAAAGCTGAAGTTCCCATGGAGTCTTACCAAAACTGGACAGGTGAGCCTGGTCTGAAGATGGTTGGGTCAGAATTCAGCAACAACTGAAATCCATGGATCTTTTTTTTTTTTTTTAAGATCAATCAATCACTGCTTGAAGCATAATATTTGAACTTTGTTGCTGATAATATGCATGGAAACAATTTATTATCATGTAATGGCTACTTCCAGCATTGTAATGCATCAAAAGTCTTCTCATACCAGGTTCATTAAGATGACAATGAGTTCAATGTTCTTTAGTAGAATTCCCAGTATCTGGACTTGTAGGATTATGTAAGAATTGTGTGATGCAATCATGTCAACAAAGACTAGAATTCAAAGAAATGTTTCCAACATCTTGTGGAATCCATACTAGGAAGAATTGAGGCTGTTTTGAGAGCAAAGGAAGGCCCTAACCAGGATTAGTATAGTATTCCTAATAAAGTGGTCAGTGGAAAAAAGCCTGAAAAAGTGTCCAATTACTAAAAAGCTTACCTTGTTGCTGTGGTCTGCTAGAGGCTGTCTTATACTGGTAAGTATAAGAGGTTTCTTATTTTCCATTATGGAAGCTACAAGAAATACACCAATATCTTCTTAGTTATGCAAATCAAAGTATGTTAAAGAAATTATTGTATGTTTATGTAACACACATAGTTAATTTTTTTAGATAACTTAAATAGTAATAAAATATTTCTGCTTTAATTGACATACACACGTGGACAAAATTGTTGGTACCCTTCGGTCAATGAAAGAAAAACTCACAATGGTCACAGAAATAACTTTAATTTGACAAAATTAATAATAAATAAGAATTCTATGAATGTTAACCAATGAAAGTCAGACATTGCTTTTCAACCATGCTTCAACAACTTAATAGTTTGTTGCACAACCTTTTGAGGCAATCACTGCAATCAAATGATTCCTGTAACTGTCAATGAGACTTCTGCACCTCTCTGCAGGTATTTTGGCCCACTCCTCATGAGCAAGCTGCTCCACTTGTTTCCGGTTTGAAGGGTGCCTTTTCCAGACAGCATCTTTCAGCTCCTTCCAAAGATAGGATTGAGGTCAGGGCTCATAGAAGGCCACTTTAGAACAGTCCAATGTTTTCTTCTCAGCCATTCTTGGGTGTTTTTAGCTGTGTGTTTTGGGTCATTGTCCTGTTGCAAGCCCCATGACCTGCGACTGAGACCCAGCTTTCTGACACTGGCCAGCACATTTCTCTCTAGAATCCCTTGATAGTCTTGAGATTTCATTGTACCCTGCACAGATTCAAGACACCCTGTGCCAGATGCAGCAAAGCAGCCCCAGAACATAACAGAGCCTCCTCCATGTTTCACAGTACGGACAGTGTTCTTTTCTTGATATGCTTCATTTTTCCGTCTGTGAACATAGAGCTGATGTGCCTTGGCAAAAAGTTTAATTTTTGTCTCATCTGTCCATTGGACATTCTCCCAGAAGCTTTGTGGCTTGTCAACATGTAGTTTGGCATATTCCAGTCTGGCTTTTTTATGATTTGTTTTCAACAATGGTGTCCTCCTTGGTCGTCTCCCATGTAGTCCACTTTGGCTCAAACAACGACGGATGGTGCAATCCGACACTGATGTTCCTTGAGCATGAAGTTCACCTTGGATCTCTTTAGAAGTTTTTCTAGGCTCTTTTGTTACCATTTGGATTATCCGTCTCTTTGATTTGTCATCAATTTTCCTCCTGCGGCCACATCCAGGGAGGTTGGCTACAGTCCCATGGATCTTAAATTTCTGAATAATATGTGCAACTGTAGTCACAGGAACATTTAGCTGCTTGGAAATGGTCTTATAGCCTTTACCTTTAACATGCTTGTCTATAATTTTCTTTCGAATCTCCTGAGACAACTCTTTCCTTCGCTTCCTCTGGTCCATGTTGAGTGTGGTACATACCATGTCACCAAACAACACAGTGACTACCTGGAGCCCTATATATAGGCCCTCTGACTGATTACAAGATTGTAGACACCTGTGATGCTAATTAGTGGACACACCTTGAATTAACATGTCCCTTTGGTCACATTATTTTCAGTATTTTCTAGGGGTACCATCATTTTTGTCCAGGTCTGTTCCATGAGTTTATTTTTTTAAATAATTCTGTTGAAGCATGGTTGAAAAGCAATGTCTGACTTTCATTGGTTAACATTCATAGAATTTTTTTAAATTATTACTTTTGTCAGATTAAAGTTATTTCTGTGACCATTGTGAGTTTTTCTTTCATTGACCGAAGGGTACCAACAATTTTGTCCACGTGTGTACATCAGACAGCACTGACTTGTTGAATCAGGAGCCTCTTAAATCTTTTAAAGTGTAATGTGTGATGACGACAGTCTCACTTGTTGAGTTGATGAGGTGTCTGAGTACAGCCAGGGAGCCCATTCTGTTTCTCTCATTATTGTTCTCCAGCCTCTGCAGGACAAACACCATCAGTCGGTCTGGGAATGCATTGGCTGTGTCAAAGAGAGGGAAAGCAGTAATTACACTAGGACTAGGACATATAATTCTGTATTTTCATTGACTAAAAAACAACAAATGCAAATATTTTCTTCAGTAAATGAACATAAATATTTAAGTGACCTGCAGTTTAATGTATCATCTATTTAAGTTTAACTTCTATGGAAAACCATCTTTTCAAATGAAAGATGTCCACTTAATTGAGGATCACACCCATCTTTCAAGTATCACTTTAATGTAAAATCTTATTTAGAAGTTACAAAACAATGACCAGCAAATGTGTTGCATGTGGATTCTTACTTCATATACTTGAGGTTCAAATAAAACACCAGTCACAGAAACGTCTACTATAAGAGTTCTAGAAAAGCCTCGTCAATAAGAAGAACATCTACTTGTGAAATGGCATTACAGCTGCCAAAGGAGCCAAGGTAACTAAAGATTAACTCAACTTGACCTTAATCCTCTTCCCCCCAAGCAGTGCATTACAGCAGCAGGCACCTGACTGTGTGTACACTCTGCACACTCATTATTCCATAGTATTAACCTTGGGTAAACATAATGGGAAGTTGGAAATTACTCTCTCCCTCTCAGGATTTAAATGCTGTAGAAGTCAATGCTGCACTTAAATCCACTGAGTGAGAACCAAATTGAAACCAATAATTTAATCAGAAACATTGACCGATAACCTACCAAGAATGGTAAAGCATCGTAGTACTTCATTGTGGTTTTTCACAGTTGGAGGATTATTATAGTCGACAGGTGAACACACCTGAAAAAGTACACCAAGATGCAAAGTTGATCAAATGTTTGTTGCCTGAAAAAGCAAACATTAAATTAAATATTTCTGTTGTTAAATGAGGCCAAATGTCATACACAGTTCAAAGTGCTTGAACCTAAAATGATGCGACCAAAATAAAACACAACACATCAATAAATATTGATGAAGTTTAGATGTTAAAAATGTGTTACAGACAAAGCTCTAATCTTTGTCTGAGTTCTCACAGGTTTGCACATGATCTGGGAGGGTTTTTAAACATGCCAAACCTGTTCAAAACTTGCTCTGTTGCAATAAGATAGTAGTGAAGAATACTTGCACAAGAGTTATAGATGAACACAGCCCATGTGTGTCTTACACAAGCAAGGGAAAGAAAGAGAGAAAAAAAAGACAGCAGAAAAGTGTAGAACGAAATTTTGCAACCTGTTGGTGCAGGACAACTAGCAGGTTATCCATCTGAGTCTCGAGCACCCTGCTGCCCATGTTCACAGATGCTTCTAGGACCTGGCAAAGGCTCTATACCCCACACACACACACACACACGCACAGCACATATTTAAAATCACACATACTTGAATAATAATGATTTGAATAGCTTTGCTGATTATTTACCATTTAGCAGGTGAAAATATCAATATGTTATAACAATAAAACCTTATAAGATTACAAAAAATACGAATATAAAATTATTAAGCTAATTTCTATACAAATTGAACTAATTTTTAAGCAAAAAATGTCTTGTTTTATTGTAAGATATTTTGCTAGTTTTAAGCATTTTTTCTGAAAGGAATTATTTAAAGTTTATGCTTAATACTTATCTTTTTAAAATGTGTCTACAAATAGTCTAAATAATCTTATTTGTTAAAGCTTAATTTTAACCTTAAATTAAAATATGTAGATATATTTGAGTAGATCTAAGATATCGCTTTTTGTAGTGCATCAAAAGTAAAACTCGTTAAGCCTGTAAATAAAGTGCTGAATCAATGTTAGTGTTCTGGATTTAGTGAGTCTGCTGTGAAGAGCTGCACCTTGCTGATGATGTAGTGCTCAGTGTTTTTCTTGTACAAGCTAAGTATTGCAGGGAGAAGTTTAGGTAGCTGCTCTTCCAACTTGTCATGAGCCATCAGGTGAGTCATCAACCCTAAAGCTTCAGCTACAGTCAGACGCAACTGCAACACACACATTCTTATGTGAGGACCATACATTAAACTAATTAATGCTATGCATGCAACCAATGCCTAGATTGTCCACATGAAAATAAAACTTTGTCCACATGAACATGAAAACAATCAAGGCATGCCAAACAGGTGGAGATATCACCTTAACCATAAGCCATGTAGGCCAATCAGAAGTAGGTCACACTCTGAGGCCAAATACAGTAGATACAGAGCATGTGGTGCACGCTTTTATAACACCATTTTCCTGTCTACACTTTACCAACGAAACATGAGGTTTTTTTTTTTTTTTATATCTTTACCCTAAAATTATATCTAGAAGGTGTTTTACAAAAGGTCTGTTTTTCAGAGACCTAAAATGGGGTAAATGCCAACATGTGCTTTCTCCAAGACATGCAAAATCTCATCTCTTCTAACTGCTGCTCAAGCTGCACCACAGGGCAGCATAACACACAAGGAGGAAAGCACAATGCACTTTCTTAAGCATACATGATGGGTTAAACAACATGAATTCTAATGACTCACCTGAACTGAAAATCTTATTGAAACACTGCAGTTTCTAGAGTTTATAGACGTTGAATGCGCTTTCATACTTTCACACTCTTCGAGCACCTTATTAGGAACACTATATTAAGATTGGGTAGGGGCAGACACAGTTCTTCATGGCAATGAGGCCAAGATGTTGAAAACATTCCTTTAGGATTGTGGTCCATGTTGACATGATTCACGCATTTCCTGCATATTTTTTCAGAAGATGGTAATTTGTGGCCATGAATGAATGGATGGACGTGGTCAGCAACTTTAATCAAATAGACGCTGGCATTCAGGTGATGACTGACTGGTATTATCTTGGGCAAGTATGCCAAAATGGTCCCCACACCATTAAACCACTTCCACCAGTCTGGACTGTTGACACAAATTTTGACACAAATTCTGACCCTCAACAGAAACTGAATACACATGCAATTAAAGTCAGTACAGAAAAAAATACATGGTGCTGGGAAAAATCTGGAATTTTTTTAAGAACCCAACATAAATGGGAAATGAAAAAAAATGTACAAGATTAAACACTGCCAGACTTTCCAGCCTTTCCCTCAAGTCAATAACTTCTTCTCAAACAGTCTCCCTTTGACTGGCTAACTGAGTTAGCTCTAATTGGTTTCTTATTCTGTCTAATTTACTGTACCTTGGCATCTCTGCTTTGTAGCCAGCTGTTGAACAAGATGTCATAGGCAGTATAGAATTCACTGGAGAATGTGTCCTTTCGTACTGTGGGGTCTGGCGCTTTGTCCAAGTTGGCCAGGTACTCCAGAATGCTCTCGCTGAAGCGTGAAAGAGCTGAGAACAATAAGGACACTCGATATCATTGGAAGCACAGTGGAGCCTTCAACAGCTAAAACAACACCCAAAAAAAAGCCTTCACAGCTACCATGATCCCGACCAGGATAATGCAGTTATGGAAGATTAACAAATCAATATTTTATCAAGAAAATTACCTCTTGCTGTCTTGTTTGCATTCATCTACTCTTTATCTTAATGCTGGTGATAATTTCCCTCAATCAAATCTTTAAAATGAATCTGCTCTCAGTCAACTCCGACTTACCAGAAGAGAAGACCCACTTCATGTTGTCTTGCTTGGCAAGTCCTAACATAGGCAACATGGTACCCAGGATAGCGCTGAGGAACGGCACCATGCCGTAAACTGCGAGTAGACATACAATTTACAAGTAAATTGAGCCAAGCAAAAGCAAACATACTATGTTATGTTAAACATGATATTAAGAGAGAAACTTAAACAATTCCATCAGCTAAGTGAGATGGTAAACTCTACATTTAACATTCAAGGCCTCCTGAAAAGAATGTGAAAATCTGTCAAATAATCAACTCCATCACAGCAGATGTGTTTGAATGCTTTGTAAGGAGTTAAAATGCGAACAGATGTGTAGTTTAGACAGGTGCAAACAACCTGGATACTCTTAATGTATTTTGGGAAAATATGTACCATTGGAATCTGAGAGACTGGCTAATGTTTGGACCACAAAGTAATGTGGTAGAACCCCTGGCTGGAACTTGACAAGGATGTCCTCCATGATTTCATTGATATACTTGTTCCCTACTGCAACCAAAATATTACTAGCCGTCTGCTGCCAGTCAGGGACAACTTCCTGCACAAAAGAAATCAAGATGACGTACTACAGTGCAAAAAATTGCTAAAATCATTTATAAGGTTATATTGGTGTTCAATCCTGGTTTTTTGTTTGTTTGTTTTTAAGATAAACTATTACCTTAGATCTGGTCATTTCGTCTGAGGCCAGTGTAATGGTGGTCTTTATTTTAGGGTAACTGATTTCTTCAATCTTGCTTTTTACCACAAGCTCTATGGTCTGCAGAACCAACACCCTGTGCCCAGACACCAGCTAAACAAGAGAGACACAGTTCATGTTAACTGATCTGGAAAAATGTAATACAAAACGATAAAGATTAGCATATAAATATGGTTTTATGCAAACAATTGAGGGGTATAAAAAGCAAATTAAGTTGTGAACATGTCCATGGCACAGAATAAGAGTTGCCTTCATCATGCAGCACTAATTACTAATTAATGCATACCATCTGATTTCTGGGTCAGCATTTACCAGAAAATTGCATCTTAAAATTCCTTATCTCCAAGACACGTCGTACGTTTTAATGCAAGCAAAATATCTGGTCATCTAACTAGCCATCAAAAACAATCCTAAAAGCACTATGTTAAATTATTTCACCTTTGCTGTTATATATTTAGCAGATCCACTGATTGGAACATTAAAAACATAGTGTAACTTTTTAAAGCCCCACCCACGCACAAAAAATTGCATGGAGTATTGCAGAATAATGTGACACAAATAATCAGAGAGGTCACATGCTGAGTCATATTACTGTAAGAAGTAAATGACAGATTCGATGTAAAGTCTCACTGCAGGATTGTCAGCTTTCAGTAGGAATGTTTTAAACAGTCCTCACGGACGTTTAATCATTGCGCATTTCTTATATTCCATTGCCAGACATTTCTGAGTGAAACGTCTCTTAATCACAGATTAACTGTGTTTATAAAATGTTTTATTTAAGAAACAAATATCACTGTGTTTCCTTTTTAAGGAAATTTCAAGCACTGACAAGCACATATTACATTAAAATTTATCTGACAGTGCCACTGAAAGATGTTTGAATTTAAGGCAAACTGTCCTTTGAAGGTGTTCTTAGCCAACATACAAAGTTAACATCAGCAGCATTGCCTGACCTTGGAGTGTTTAAGCAGGTAGTCCTGGCACATGGACAAAACTTTATCCGGCTTCTGGTTCCCCAGCGTAAGGATGGACTTCCGAACCTGCTCTTGTACACCCACATCCTTATCATTAGCTGCATCCAGCAGAGCCAGTGTCACCTCTGAGCACACATACACAAACACACTTTCTTAACTTTCCAAAAATAATAATAAAATGGAAACACTAATAGGATATTGTGATAATATAAAAAATTTCAACCAGAAACCTTTTTTTTTTTTATTGTTGTCATTTTTATGTTGTAAAAATCAAGGTCAATGATGTTACTATATATGGTTCCTCACCTGTCTAGAGTAATATTTTTTTTACAGAAAGTAGGTGTATATATACAGTACATACACAATGTATATATAAATAAAAACTCAAAATATCAGATAAAGTAAAAGGCACATTAATTTAAACAAATTTATTCTTGAGATACTGATACTGACACAATTACCAAATTTTGTTCTTCACCTGATTAAACTATTGTTATAAAAATATTATTGAAATCCCAAAATACTCAACAAGTCTAGGCCAGTCACCCTCATGACCCTATAGCACATGTGCACACACTCAGGCTATCCACATTCTAGGTTTTTTTTTTTTTTTCTCTAACATAAAATTGGATTTAGAAATAAATCTAAACTAGCATTCATAAATATACATTTTGTTGCAACATCCATAATGATGTCATAAAGAACATTAAAGAACTGACTAGTGTCTTAAGGGGAAAAAGATATGCTGTGTCTTGCCTTGGATCACATTGTTATTGGATAGTTCCTGTTTAAGTTTCACGATGACATGGCATGTAACATCAGACATCATAACAGGTTTTAGTATTGCAAATACAAAGCAACAAGCAGTTAGTGCTTCTTCAAAAAGCTCTTCGAACTAACACTTCTAAAAAATTAATTAATAAATAAATTCCTTCCACTCCCTCTACCAAAAGACAGTGATACAGTAAATAATGTGAGTGTTTGGTCACTCTAGGTAGTCTACAGTGATTATAGCATAGTCCAAAAGCGCTCCTGAGAGAAAATGCTTTTTGAATAATGTGGAGGCGTACTACACTAGATCATTTGTAAGATGCAAAATCACAAGATCACTGGACTAATGTCAGTTTATTTATAGAGATAGTTCCAAAATCAATTAACTCAAAACACAGATAATTAGTAGTCCTAGATACAAATCTTGTCTGAGCCCAGAATAGACAGAGCCATCAATGGTGAACCAAGACTGGTATAGTAATAGTCCAAAACTACACATAAATTAACTTGATGGGAAACATGACATTTCTAACCATCAGTGGATTTATTTTATATAGTGAAAATCTTTTTTTATAACCACTTTAACAACAGAGTTTTTGTTTGTTTTTCCGTCAAAATGTAAACCAAGACATGGAACTTCTCCATTAGTGGCTATGTTATACAATAGATGGAAGAGACCAGGTTGTGCAATTATTTGTTCCTCAACCAAATAGGATAAGCTGTATCACGATCAGATGTACAGAGTCCACTGATTGTATGATGTCTGTTATATACATTAACCTATGTGAAATATAATTTTAAAAAGAATGAATATAAGCAAACCCATCAATTATTCCAAAACCATGAGGAGGACAGATCCAATACTACACAATAGTATTTCACATAATGACAAACAAACCAATAAACACAAGATTTCATGTCAGAATGCTGCTTTAATCTGTAAACTTTCCTATTGTGATCGTATGCTTATAAATATCATACCAATAAAAGAATTGGTATGGCCAATGTGTTGTTTCTATGTTACCCATCTTCGTACCAGCTGTGCGAATGTATTGGTCAATAGAGCCCAGTGTCACTTCAAATCTTTCTGCTGATCATGGTTTTTCTATATATTTCCATATACTGCCTCGCCAACAAAAATCTCAGAATGTTTCAGAATGGTCAAATTATTGGACTGAATAAGGAAAAGAAAAATAAACAAAAAGTTACTGGAATAGGGTTAAGAACTGTCCTACACATTATTAAAACCTGGAGGGATAGTACTAAACCACCAAGGTGGTGAAGAAATGTGGTCAGAAAAAAATATATGGTCAGAAAAAGTGACCGGAGATCACTTGAATGGTGAAGATGCATGAAAAATGACAGTAGAAATCAGAACTTTGTTTAATATTGAAAGTAAGTTTGATAAGAACCAAGGATTGAAACCCAAAACTGTGTGGTCATAAGAAAGCTACTTATTAGTAAAACTAATCAGGAAAAAAAGTTTGCAATTTGCTAATGAGCATGAAGACTTGACTTTGGCGGAATGGGAAAAGGTCATGCAGTGTGATGAGTTCAGATATTGACCCTATTCCAAAGTGATGGGTGCATCGGGGTAAGAAGGAAAGTGCATGAAGAGATGCACAAATCATGCATAATGTTGTATGATCTGGAGTTGTTTCAGTTGGTCCGGTCTAGACTCAGCAACGTTATATGACAATAAAATGAAAATCAGCTAATGACCTGATTGAACTGAAAAGTTTATCATGGTTTTCTATGCATTTTTTTTGCTTCACCAGTGGCACAGGTATCGTTTCCAGGAGTCAATTTAAGAAAGCGCACATAATTAAAACTAAAGGAGTCAAACAAAATCTTAAGAGTGTACATTATTGAGATGAAGGAGCATTGGCAGGTCAGACTAAAAGGAAGAACAAATAAATGAGATGTGATGGAGTGAAATGAGCTCAGAGTATACGTACGCTCCACATCGCTCTCCTCGATGACCCCCATGGCGATGCAGTGGAGATCATCTAGCTGTACATCTGTGATTCCTGCTGGCCTTTAAACCCACATTACTAATGAAGACAGAAACACACACATACACATTAATTAGTCTTACTGTGCTTGTGAGAACCTTCCAATGACATAATTCATCTATTAATGCTGTATTATTATATACATATTTTTAATAACAATTTTGGCAGTTTAAAAGCCAAACCTTTCCACAAACTTAAGACTGTCAGATATGCATATGTTGGAGAAATTTAGTCATTTAAAAAAAAGGCATACACACAACCAGACATGAATGACAACTACACTATGACTACACTTCTCCTCCAGTCTTTTCTCTTTTACCAAAATGTTACATATTGACAGAAATATAAAAGACAACTGAGCAGAGATACACGGAGTCACAGACTGCTTTGTCAGTTAGCCAGAAAGCTAACCGCTCACTTCCTCCTCAGTCAGATGCAAGTTAACGGCAGCTAGCAAGCGAGCTAACCTACCATAGCCTACTGACAAACTGCAAATTACACTTAACAGCTGTCATGCAGTAGACTTAACTCTACGCTACCTTTATTTTTCGATACAACTGCCTTGTTCAGCTGGAGAAAACACAGCCAGGCAGCTCCTCACTCCAGAGCAGAAAAAGCAGATCCTCAAAACACTGACGTAGATCCTGTGACTCAGAAATAGACCGAACCAAACCGTCAAAGTTAAAAACCAGCTGATAGTCTGTTAGGCTACATGACACGGCGCTGCTTGTAAACACCTATGATCATGTGATTCCTGACTGCAGCGTACTACCGTACTAGTTAGTATGAGTGGCGCTCTGGTGGCTTGCTGCTGTATACCACCCTGCGGAGTGCGCAAGTGTACAGCCTAGCTCCGCCCCGCGCAGGTGGGCGAGTCCGAGCGCGCGGACCAGCAAATCGTCACAGAGTACCAAAGGAAGAAGGATTTTTATTCCTTCTGACGCCTTTATATAATAAAAAAAGAGATAAAAAATTATATATTTTACAAAAAAAAATTATATATAAATATATTCAAATATAAATATGGCAAGAAAAAAATACTATTATAATACTATAATACGTCATAAGATCACCTTCACTATGACGTGCACAATGTGACCGTGCAGGCCAGGTCATGTGCAGAAATGATTCCTCATCCACCCAGAACCACTCTTTGGCAATCTGATTGCTGTAATATGCCTGTGACTTTGTTCTATTGTTCCAAAGTCAAATCTTTATGATCCATAGCAAATTAAGGCCCTTTTTTCATTTTCATGATACAGTTGTTTAATCACACTGGGCTTGTACTATTAGCTGTAATTTTAATGTTTATTTAATACATTTTTTTTGGTACAATTTCACCAAATTCAAAACTATACCTCCAGGTTTTTTATAATGTGTTGTACAATTCTTACACCAAATCTACTCCGTCTTTATTTGTACTGTGTTTTCACTGCAGATGACGCTGCCTGTGAGGGCGTTGCCTACTGTTTACATAAGGTGAGAATGCCTGTGACATGCTCACAGTATGACATAAAGTTGAGCTGCGGACCTGCCTCGCCTTTGTCGGCTGTGGAGATGATGGGCTCTTGCACTGTGAAGACAATTGCTTTGTCTCGGGTTCGTACACATACACCCAAGTTTTGTCACCAGTAATGATCCTTGTCATGAAGGTTGAGTCACCAATGGCACGCTGACAGAGTTTTGGCAGACTTTAACGCAATGTTTCTTCTGCTCCTTGGTCAGCACCCTTGGAAAGAACTTGGTAGCAAAATGGCGCATGAGGATTGCCTAGACTGTTCCGTATGACACATCAGCAACGGCCTCGAAAGTCTCATTGCTGCACCACCAAAAAACTCGCAGAATCATGTCAAACATCTCTGTGGCAGAATTGTCCCAGTGTCTTTCAGAAATTCACATTCGCTCTTTGTTCTAACTTGGTGTTAAATACCATTTTTAAATGGTCAGAATAGCACCAGTTATTATTAGATCCCAATGTACTCAGGACAATGTCTTTTGGCACACTGACTTATGAAGGCCGGTGCTCCCTGTGAACTTGAATGCAGCTTTGTGCTGCCATCTGTTGATTACAAAACTAGTCTTGAATCTTTTTGATGCCACCTAATATATGTAGAAAGTTTGGATGCAAGTTTGGATTTCTTTTTTACATTCTATTTACATTCTTGAACAATACTGGAGATTTTTAAAATATGAAATAACACATATTGACAACTTAGTTTTTATTATAATCTACATTTTACCAGCAATGTCCACTTGGGTAAGCTGTCCTGTCCTGAATACTTGTTTTGTTTTTCACTGTAATTGCTGACAAATTGTTGTGGTATAGGAACCTATTGCTGACATACAAGCTCAAAACTTGAGCTGACTAGTGCTCAGTGGTGGATCTAGAAAATTATTCATGGGGTGGCAAGGGGTGGCATTAAAATTATGAGGGGTGGCAACACTGAAGCAAGCATTGTTGCATGGTTTTTGTGGATTCAAGGAACGCTATTCTTATTCGGTCTATACACTAGGGTGCACATTTTTACATTGTCCTATAAAAATGAAATAAAGGCTGATGTGTGATTGACTTGAACCTGATATCTGGATTGGAATGTAAATTAATAAATAAATTTTAAAAACTCTTTTATTTTTAGAACACTAGGACACTAGTGCTCAGGTGGCAAATGGGGCAAGGATCTTTCTTAGGGTGGCAATTGCCACCCCGTGCCATCCCGGTAGATCCGCCCCTGCTAGTGCTGCTATCACAGGAGAGTATACCATCTCTCCCTCCCAGCATGGCTAAGCTTGTTTGTTTTTGCTCCTGACCACAGATGGATGTCAATTCATGATTGTCTGATGATAGGGTAAATGCCACTCAGGAGCAGTAGGGGTAACCTTCTTAGCTAGTAGATTATCAGGTTTGTTTGTTTAATGATTGTGTTTTCTACATTCTAGAACAATACTGGAGTTTTCAAAACTAGGAAATAACATTTACGGCATTAGGTAATTAAGTAACAACAACAACAACAGTCGGTTGTTATTTTAAGTAATTTAATGTTTTTTTCATTATTGCCAAGTGCATTTGCAAAAGCCATCAAGCACCATGATGAAAATGGCTCTTATGAAGGCCATCCCAGCAAAGCAAGACCAAAACTTACGTCTGCTATAGAGAAGTTATCTAGAGTTACCAGCCAAAAAAATCTCAGATTCATAGCACCTCATCCTAGATCCTAGTTTTACAGAGGTTAAGTTTAATTTAAAAAAAATATATAGGACAGGCTACAAGCAGAAGAGACTTGTTTGGGCTAAAGAACACAATAAAGAACACAATAAAGAAAACTCTTTTAATGAGAAGGTGTGTCCAAACCTTTGGTCTGTAGAGAGAGAGAGAGAGAGATTTTTTAAAAAAAATCCTGAATAGAAGCTGGGGCGACGGTGGCAAGTAAAAGCTCCCCGATGACAAGAGCAAGAAACCTTAAGTGGAATGAGACTCAACAGTGAACCCATCCTCATTTGGGTGATACAGATAGCAGGGATTGATTTGTGGTTATACTTTTGTTAGGATTCTGAAAGTTCAGTATAACAGGAAAGATGTTTAATTTATATGAAGTTCAGGGGTTCAAGAGGCCCAGGTATAAAACTGTTTATGGGAATTTCAGTCCTAAACTTTTGAGTTTCTGCAGTCACATGCCATCAGAGAAAAACTGCCTGAATCAGTCAAGGCCAAGACCATCTTCAAGACCATCAAGTGGAACCATCACCAGTCACCACATGCATCCCAAGCAGACAACATAAGGTCATCCTCAGCAGCGAGCCAGAGACCTCCAAAGAGAAGCAAGACACCAAGATGTGTCAGATAGGTCCAGAGGGCAGAAAGCAGTGGGGATCACTGGCAAATCAGGACTGCCAAGTAGAGAGAGAGAGAGAGAGAGAGAGAGAGAGAGTTAGGTATACGTACAGTCTCATAAGAAAGTAAATGTAAATTTAATGCAGAGTGCAAGCCTGACTAACTATGGCAGCATAACTTAAAGGGGGAGCCAGAAGAAAACACAGACATGAAGGCACCAGTCACTTTACCAATAACAAACCTGAGTGATCAATGAGAGTGGCGAAGACAATATCCAAACATAACAGTTCACCATAATACTCTATGTTCATGAGTCCCAAAGATCTGCTCTTTTACCTAAGACAATTCTATCACAAAAGGCTTTGCCAAATAAATATATTTTTATTATAGACTTAAACACTGAGACTGTGTCTGAGTCCTGAACATTAATTGGAACACTACTGGGTAACCTTGAGGCTTTGTAAGAAAAAGCTTTGCCCTCTGCTGTAGTTTTTATAGTACAAGGTACAGAAAAACAGCCTGCACCCTTTGATCAAAGTAGGCATGTCGAATCATAAAACATTAGCAGTTTACTCAGGTACCATGGTGCAAGGCCATTTAGTGCTTCATACTGTAGGTTCATAGTAGGATTTTAAAATCTATGCAAAATTTCACTGGCAGCAAAGTATGGATAAAATATGGTTGATGGGCACATATCTTTGGGTATAGTAAGCATTCTGGACTAACTAGAGCTTGTTTATGCACCAAGTGCATCCAGACAGTAAAGCATTACAATAATCCAACCTAGAGGTGAAAAAAGGCATGAACTCGTTTTTCTGCATCATTTAGTGACAATATATTCCCACATGGGCTTCAAAGGAAAGAAAGGTTCTATAATCACATTAAGGTCTTCAACTTTTGCACACGATGAAACAGAAAGGCCATCCAGGTATACTGTGTGATCAGAAAGCTTACCTGTAGTCCTAGTACCAGTACCTCTAACCCTAACCCTGGTGTTGCTCATCTTGCTTTGTTGAGCCATATAACTCTGTGTCATCAGTATACCAGTGAAGTGTAGTGCGGCGTCATTAACCACTTTAACCACTGCAGCCTCTGTGGTATGTTGAGGCCTAAAACCTGACTGATACATTTTATGATAAATTTTATACAACCTTTTCTTGCAATTATTTTAGTTTTACATTTTTACTGTTTTACAATATATAAAGAAATAAACATTTAAAAAGTCAAGTAAAAGACCAATGTGTGTCCAGACTTTTGAATGTCATTGTTCACTGAATGCCAAATTTGACCTGAAAAAATATGACTATTTTTCCTATAGGTCCTTTTTCACTGGTTGGGCAGGGTAGCAATCTGAATCTGGCCATGATCAATCTGCAGTCCAGCATTTAGTTGGCACAAGGGGACAAAAGAGAAAAATGTGCAACTCCTTAAACAAAAGGACTAAAACACAAATACAATTTGCTGCCAAACATTTAAGGATTCCTCTGGCTGTTTCATTTGCCAACAATTTGTATTTATTTATTTATTTATTTATTTATTATTTTTTTGGAATTTGGTTTGCATTTTTTTGTGTTGTTTATTGACTAAGTCAGCTAACCCTCAACCTATGTCCTGAATCCTACCCCAGACATTATGAATTCCTGGCTTTGCTCACAAATTTCCGCCCCAATAAAGGAACAATTGAAGTTAATTGCACTAGAGGGGGCTAAACTGCTCTAAGCATTTTTTTTGTCTGAGCAGTAAAACTTTGATAGTACAGCAGTATGAAGTAGACATGCATATGTTACATAATGCACACTGCCACATTATAAATAAATAAATAAATCTCCTTTCTTTTTCTTTTTTACGACATGAAACCTCAGACTGTGCCATTGTGTTAATTAGTTTTTCATGGATGAGTGTTATACTGTACATTTTATTCTCAGTGGCTCTCATACAAACCAGATGGTAGCAGGGCTGCAGATATTAAGGTCTATTTCCAGTACATGAGTTAAAAAAAAATATATGCAAGCAATATTTATTCTTTTTGTCTACTATGACTGATGCTTTTATCTCTCTGGAGTTGTTTTTTTTGTTGAAATTTTTGAAAATACAGTGAATAGTGCTTAAATAATATAAGAAATAAAATTCATTAGTTCATCTATTCATCTATACTCTTTATCCCATACAGGGTCACGAGGAGCCTGGTAATGGAGGATTGTGATGTCCATCACAGCAACCAACCAACCAAACAAACAAACAAACAAACAAACAAACAAACAAACAAACAAAAACACTTTCACAGACCCCCAGGCTATGCTTTATGGCCCCTAATACAGACTATACAAAGGGTCTGGCCAAGATCTTAACCTATCACATACATAAAACGTCTTCAAACAGAATATGACATAACTTGAATGACATAAAGTTTAAATTACTACAAAACAAGATCAGTTAATTATAACTATATATTTGCAATTGGTGGCACTGTGGTGTAGCAGTTAGCACTAGCCTATCCCAGGGGACACTGAGCACAAGGCGGGGTATACCCTTTACAGGTTTGTAGTCCATTGTAGGGCACATACACACTATGGTCAAATCTGGGAATGCCACCTAGCCTAAGCGGAATGTGTTTAGACTATGGGAGGAAAATGAATACTCAGAGGAAACCCACCAAGCACAGGAAGAGCATGCAAACTCCACAGAAAGACCAGAGGTGGGAATCAAACCCTTGACCCTGAAGGTGTGAGACTATAGTGCTAACTGCTACACCACAGTGCCACCAATTGCAAATATATAGTTATAATTAACTGATCTTGTTTTGTAGTAATTTCAACTTTATGTCATTCAAGTTGTGTCATATTCTGTTTGAAGACGTTTTTTGTATGTGATAGGTTAAGATCTTGGCCAGACCCTTTGTATAGTCTGTATTAGGGGCCATAAAGCATAGCCTGGGGGTCTGTGAAAGTGTTTTTGTTTGTTTGTTTGGTTGGTTGGTTGGTTGGTTGGTTGGTTGCTGTGATGGACATCACAATCCTCCATTACTGAATTTGTTATATTTAGTATTAAGTTCTTATAGTCTTTAGCCTATGAATTAAATATGTTGGAGCCAAATTCAAATAATCCAAAAACAAGTAGGTCTATAAATAAGTAGGAGCTAATTTGTTCTGCTGCTGGAAAATTCAGTAATAAAATGCATTATGGCTCCAATAAATAACCAGTACAGTAGTGTACATATGTAAATAATATATTAGCGAAATAAATCTGGACTGTTGTGTATCAGTGGAATTTATTTTACAATTGCAATTCCTGCCTAAAAATGTAAAGAATTTAAGACTCCTTGGTCTATATGACTCCATTTTATTAACATAATCCACAATTATTGACATTTTAAATGCTCTGACAGAGTAGAGAATAAACACAGAACCACAGAAAGCTTGAAAGCAAGTGGTGTGAGATTTGTGCTTAACAGATGGCTGTTTGGAATGGAGATTTTGTAAGACTGCATGAAATAACTGTAATAACAAGGTAAAGTGAGACAGGGGAGATGTGTGTGTTTTAGTATAACATAGCATTATGTGGTAGAGTAAAAGCAGAAATACTGAGACAAATGAAAACAGGAAACTTTGCTTCAGGGCAAAGTTTTTTTTTTCTTTTTGTTCTTAATCTGTGGACAAGGTGCCTTCTATCTATAGACCCAGGAATATTTTCAGACCATATCAAGCTGTTTTTAGCTACTTACTCTATAACTTTGTTAGTTAAAGCTGTATTAATAATTTGTTTTATATTAAATGTAAACAGCAGAATTATGTGTCATGGGGGGGGGGGGATACTCTGCTGCGATTTATTGTTGAAACATATTAGTCATGTAGAAACATGTGCTGTGCTGAAAATTAATCCAGTGACTAAAACATATACACTGACCAGCTGTAATATTAAAACCATCAGCCTAATATTTTGTGCGCGCCTTCCAACACCCCCCCCCCCCCCCCCCCCCCCCCCCCGGGCCAGGCCAGCAAAAAAAAAGGAACCGTCTGACCCATCAAAAATGAAGGGATGAAGGGATCACAGAAAGCCAGCACTTTTCTGGAAGTGTTTCATGCAGACAAACACTCGATGCTGTCTAAGACTCTGGTGCAACGTTTCTGGTTTTGCATTATCCAGACTGATGGAGCATGGCTCTCAAATTCCAATGCCACTGGCTATGAAGTCAAAAAAGCAAACCAGAAATAAATGGTAGGATAAAACCTTTAAGGGATTTTCCCCCCTTTTTAATTCTCCACAAGACCTCTGAAGGTGTGCTGTTGTGTCTGGCACCGCAACGTTAGCAACAGATCCTGTAAGTCCTGTAAGTTAGGAGGTGGGGCCTCCATGGATCTGACTTGTTTGTCCAGCACATTCCAAATTGAGATCTGGTCAGTCTTAAGGACAAGTCAACATATTGAGCACTTTGTCATGTTCCTTAAAATAGTCCTGAACAATTTTTGCAATGTGGCAGGGCACATTATTCAACTGAAATAGGTCACTGACATGAGGGAATACCGTTTCCATCAATGGGTGTACTTGTTCCAATATTTCCTGGCAGAGGATTGCTCAAAACATCACTCTGACTCGGCCAGCTAGGCATTTTCCCATCATGCATGCTGGTGCAATATCTTTCTCAGGTAGGTGATGAACACACATCTAACCATGCATATAATACAAAAGAAAATGATTCGCCAGACGAGGTCACTCTATTCCGTCGTTCCATGGTTCTGAGTTCTGATTTTGACATTTTCATGGCAGGGGATTTTAGTGGTGGATAGGCGTCAGCAGTGGCGCTTAGATGGTCTGCAGCTATGCATGCACATCAAGCTGCAATCCATTATATGTTCTGATGTCTTTTTATCATAGCCAAAATTAAAATTTTCAGCAATTTGATATTCAGTACCTCTCTTCTATTCATTGATTTTCTTTCCTTTGACAGATGTCCCTGTCGTCTTATCATCACAACTTGGCCTTTGTCATAGCCCCTCAGTTCCTTATACTTGCACATTTTTCCTACAGTATATCCAGCACATTAAATTTGAGAACAGACTGTTCACTTGCTGCCTAATATACCCCAAACTGTCATTGCAATTACTTGGAATTGAATTACATGATGTGTAATATGACAAAGAATATATAAATTTTGTCATCAAAATGGATCAGATGAAGGGATCACATCATCCTCAGAGTATTAAAACCACCATCCTAATATTTCGTGTTTGGTATACCCTCCATGTGCCAGCAAAAAGTTCTGACCCATTAAAAATGGATCAGACGACGGGATCACAGAAAGCAGCAAATTTTCTGAAAATGTTTGATGCAGACAGATACTAGTTGCTGTGTAAGTGCAACATTTCTGGTTTCTGATGAAGAATAGCTCTGAAATTCCAGGGGCACTGACTATAAAGTCATAAAATCTAAAAATATCTGTGACTATTCTGTTGATGTATGTAAGTTTTGTTTTAATAACAAAGTGATGTAATAATAACACCTGCAGATGATTCTATCCAAATCCACGAATATCCAAAATACTTAACTGTTTGTTAACTTTTAGCTAGGTTGTAATGCTTGAGATCCTTCTGAACTGAAACACAGCAAGCAGAAAATATATTTCTGAATATTTCTAAATAATGTTTATATTTAACACAAAATTATATAGTGTGAAAAAGCCTTAGGCGCCATATTATCTGTAGTACAAATTTTGTTATAGAAGTTTATTATGTCTGCATTATTATGTACAAGACCATTCCCTACAAAGATACACTAAAATTAATGAATACATAACATTACTAAAGAGTATTTGCATGCCTGTAAAGAAAGCGACATATTACATGACAGATTGGGTTGGGGGGGGGGGGGGGGGGTGGGGGGCTGATCAATGCTGTAGACTCTGGGGTTTTGCATGAAAAAATTCTCCAGCATGCTCAGTATACCTAACAGCTGTTTTACTTAGATTACTGCACAAATCTGTATCGAACACCACCGCTTATGTTCAAGCAAAGAGTTTCCACACCAAATATTGAGCATTTGTTGTTTATGTTATTACTTAGTGCTTTTTATAGAAGTTTCATTTAATGTAGAAATGTTTTCAAAAGCATCAGTGCATATGGTTTTTGTTTGGATGTTCCCAAGACTTTTGCACAGTACTGTACATAAAACAGCTGTTAGGTTTTACTGAGCATGCTGGAGAATATGAGTTCTTTTGGTAACTTCATGTAATATGTCTCTTCTTAAATATTCTTCTGTAATGTTATTTATTTATTAATTTTAGTGTATCTTTGTAGGGAATGTACATAATAATGCAGACATAATAAACTTATATAACAAAATTTGTACTACAGATGATATGGCACCTAAGAATTTTGCACAGTGTATATATATATATATATATATATATATATATATATATATATATATATATATATATATATATATATATAAAACCTACTGAAGTAAGAAACTCCACCTTCTATATTGCATCTTCTATTACATCCTGTCGTAGGCAAGAATTAGTAGGCAAGCATAATTGCAAGGGCTGAGACAAATGACATTCCATCTCTATTAAACTAAGATAAAGTCAGCAGCCTGAGCAGCACATCTAACTTACCATTTTATTACAAAAAATCAACAATGCTAATATTGTGTCCTGGCTGGTATTTTTATATGTTCAAATGTGAATGATATGGCAACCGTAAAAGGCTAGGTTAGTTAGCAATGCTTTCAGCCTGAATTTTTAAACTGGAAACCCATTTTTAAAATAGACAGGTCAAACAGAAACTAAATAATTATCCTCCATAAAATATAGTCACTCAGACAGTGAGTCAGTGGAAGCTTACACTCAATTGAGTCTTTTAAATGGCATGACAAATGGTTCGCTCCAGCACAAACCTTAACCACATTTAACAAAAAATGTTTTGAGATGGAGCAATAAAAAGCTACTGCCGAGCTGATGGGAACGGGGGAAAAAACAGGCCATGTACAAAATACTGCAGTTCTATACATATGGCCTGATCTCAGTCATCGTCACAAAGATTAACACACATGGAGGAAGTATCTAAGTCCAGATCAGGGTCTGACCTGCAAGTACAGTCTTGTGTTTGTTTGTACAGCTGTATGACCTGAGACATTCTTCACACTGACACCTCGTCCCTGTGGACCAGCACACTGTCTGAGGTACCACTGGTATCTAAGTGGAATTGTTTCGTTTGTTTTTGTTACATGCTTCAGTGGGATCTATAAAAGTATCAGGTCACAATAGCTGATTACATTCCTAATGTTTGAAAATAAAGCATGGAGATAGGTATTGATCACTTGAGAGAGGGGATTATTTACTACTGTCGCTGGGAGCCAGATTATTTTTAATGTTTGAATGTTCACTTTCTCAGTGAGATTAAAATATCTGGCTTAAAGGTTTGATTCTGGCTGAGCTATACCCAAGCCATGAAAATAATGCATTTGCCTAGAGTGTGTGTGTAAGAGGGGTATGCTTAGACCACAAACAAAGGAAATAGAAATAATACATTAAAAAGGCGGTTATTGTTGTTATTTCATTATTTTGTCAAACAGCTGAAAGTTTATGGTTGTATGATAACCCATAATGGCAACCTGAAAATATGATTACTTAAGGGCTGTAGAGCTGCCTGTTGTAAAATAAACCAGAATGTGATGTTATTCTGAGCAACGCATAAGCGCCCATTATTTTCTCTCTCTCTCTCTCTCTCTCTCTCTCTCTCTCTCTCTCTCTCTCTCTCTTTTCCAATGTGGAAAATGGTGCTTAACCTAGATAGTCAAATAAAAAATAAAAAGAGTATCATTATAAATCAAAATCATATATAAAGTTTGATATGTTTAATGATGATCTTTAAATTATGTGTCTGGTAGGTGCAAGTAATAAACAGTGTCTGTTACATTGTTTCTTGGTTTAGGCACTATTATGCTTTTTTTTTAATCTATAAATTGTATAATTTACGGTTGATATTTAAACCATTTTCAAGTACAAAAATTCCATATGTGCATTTCAAAATGAAAAAATACATGATGATAAGTACTGTTATAAGACAGTAATCAATAATAATTGTATTTATTCCTCTTCACATTGTTAACCAGGTTATTTTAGAAAAAATATTCATTTATTTTTAGCTACAAAACAAAGGATCTTTTTCTCTCACATTATAACAGTTTTTTCCTCATCAGCTTCTCTTTCCTCTTTCTTCTGAAATGAATAAATACATCATGTTACAAAGAAATTGGTCACATGGCATTAGGCAGATGCCTTTACCCAGAGTGACTTACACTACATTTTTATCGAATTATGCATCTGAGAAAATGCATAATCCATAAGGGTTAAGGGCCTTGCTCAAGGGCTCACTTGTGGTAATTTGGTGGTGCTGGGTTTTGAACACCTTAACCACTGAGCTACGCCTGCCCTACTTGCCCTGCAAAGCCCTAAGCCTTGAAGATATTATAGCTTTACCTCTTCCTCGTTCCCCCAAAAAATGCTAAATGAACAATAAATAAAGATTCCAGGGTTACAGCTCTGTAAATTTTCTGTGCATTTGTTGCCCCAAGTACACCTATCAAAAAGATTCCATTTGGTGGATTGACTTTGCTAGGTTTGAAAGTGTGTGTGAATGGTGCAATTTTAAAAAAATCTTTGTACAATTCTGTAATGTAAAGGTATTAAGGCATATACTTAAGTTATACACATACACAACTTTTATAAATGATATATAATGTATATATATCTTAAATGTTTTACACAAAAAAATTATATATACATGTATAATATATATATATATAACATGTTAATAATATATGTGGAACAGTAACTGATTTTTGCTGCATAAAAGCAGATAAAACATCGTAATTTCAAAGTCTTTATTTTTTTTTATCCCATTTTAACTTTAATAGAATTATGACATTTAGAAATCTTACCAGATGTCATAAAAGTCCATAGCTGTCTTCTATATCCGACATGTGGAAGTACGTTTGGCTGGGCACATTGATTGATTATGTGACAATAGGAAACATGGTTAGAGCTCAAATAAACATTAGTGGAGTTTTTCACCACATTCCTATAAACAAGCCCATTGTACAGTCATTTTTCCTCTTTAGTTTGACAGGAATCATTTCGAATGTAAAGGTATATGCTGGACAAATCACATGATATACAATATGCTACTGTTGTGCAATGGAATATGTAATCACGGATGGATTACAGCTGCTATGGGGAGCCCTGGGGGCTTTTTGGTGCCTGGTGTGTGTCTGCATTTACTAACTGGAGCTATAGTTACCATGTAGCAACCAGAGATGAATATATAGTCAGTATAGTAAAATAATACTACCTCTATCTGTATCCATTTAGTGCTCCAAACACACACATCTATACATCTGTATTCATTAAATCTGTATTCAAATTTAAACCAGAGTAAGCATTGCCTAATCTGGCAAGTGTGTTTTTAATTTTTGTATTAAAAGGGGAGCCCTATGGTTTGTGAATTGTGCCTCTGACAGTTTGGCCCCAGCTATTTTAATTGAGTTTATAATTTGGCTCAACTAGGGATGTCCATGAATAAACAGTTATCGTTTTTATTTGTACCTGGCTGTGATTTTTCTTTTCAACAAATCAAACAAAAATCTTTTCTAATGTAAACCTCCACTACCCAGACCAGATAGCTACTAATGCGTACATTTTTCTGTCTTCATACAGGATAAGACCACTTTTGAAAGAAAAAAAAAATTGTTACTAATATGTACTTCAAGACCAGAACTTCACAAAGTCCAGGACTCATTGTACAACTTTAGTTTCAACTAGAAAAGAAAAAAAAAGCAAATTAAGTGCGATCAAACATGACTTTTTAAAAAATCTTGTAATTCAGAAATAAATGCTTAATTAAATAAATTCAGACAGTAACCAAAGTTCAAGATCCTATGAGGCAGTAATGCTTCATACTGTATCACCATGCTGTCCTAGAGAAATCTATATTTCCCATAATTGTTTGTCTTATCTACACCTCATGCATGGATCTACATGAATAACATTTGTGCATCGGGAATGTTTTCTTGTTCTTTTAAGAATTTTTTTGTTCTGTTTAAAATCCTCATTTGGTGTCAGTTTATTAAAAAGAAATACCTTGCATTTTCAACATTTGGTTTACCAAATATAATTTTGCTGCACACACTGTTTTTTCTTTTTTTATTATAAGATGTTTTATGACCATTGTGAGCCTATTCTTATTAACCACGCTAAAATGGTTTATATTTGAACAGCTGTTCCCTACTACTATTAGACCTCTCACGAGGACACTTAGCACTTGCAAAATATGAGCCCACCCCTTCTTACTCAGCTTCTAGCCAAATTTCTCAGTTAGTAAATTTAAACTATATACAATTGTTACAAAATCTAGTCCATGAGCGATCATCCACCATTTGGACATGTCTGATTTCACACCATTATGAAATTATTTGCATTTTCATAGTTTTTTTGTATCAACTTGCATAATATGTATGGGTTCCACATATCACATTCATCCTTTACTGTGTTCTTAGATACACAGGTGTACGTATATAAATATCAACACTAACGCACTGCTAGAAATTCCTTAAAAGTAGTATCGTTTATACAATTCTCACTTTCCCATATAGTAATGAATATGGGAATTGTAACCCAAGTGGACTGTCTGGAATGTGTGGCTTTGGTTCATTGTTTTCTGTAAGATAAATGTTTCCCTCCTGGATTCATAATAATGTGTGCATAGTACAGGAAAAGCAGGAGGGGGATTGACTTTTCTCTGTCATGAAATGGTGTTCACTGATATGTCATTCACAGAATGAGGTAAAAGCTAGTGTAAAGCTACATGTGTTATTGCGAAATAATCATAAAATATGTGGGTTTACTTAAAAAAAAAAAAAATATATATATATATATATATATATATATATATATATATATATATATATATATATATCAAACCAGTAAAGATATTGGGATTTTTTTTTTTCACATGGTCTCTTATCACATGAAACAAATCACAGGGAAGGAGAATTGTTTAATGGTCCACACCATGAAAAGCGGTTTACAAGGTCTCCTCCATCATGTGTTTGATGAGCTGTTTTATTGCTTTTGAGAGTGCATTGTTGGTTTATAAAACTGCCATAATTTACAGTGCCACAGAGTTTACAAGAATAAAAGGTCAACAATTGAGAGGGCTTTATGGAAAGACTGCATACGATAAGTTTCAGAATCCTGCTTTGATGACCCTGCACACCATATGATCCATATGACAGCTTTGGAAAATTTCATATTGCTCCTAACGTTACCACAGAGCCCAATGTATTGTTAACAATAACCTGGAGCAGTAAACCTTAGGGTTTAGGGTTCGAGTTTTGAGGCAATGACCAATTTTGCCTCTATAAATTAATCTGAAATCCATGCATTGTATTCAAAGACCTATTACATAATAATGTAGCAGCCACTGCAGAATAGCTGTAAAGATCTCCCAAAACTCAAGTGACAAATGGTCAGCATAATAGGAATTTTTTTTTTTAAGCCTTATTTCCTAATCAGCAAGCAGCAAGCATTAATTTAGGAGTTCAATTGTTAGAATATACATATGTATTTAATGTACTTAAGCATAATTATTGCGATAAAAAATAAAACATTTAGGGGTTAGTAATAAGAGTGAATGAAATATCTTTTTATAAATCACTGTGACCATATGTGGAGTCAGTTACAGTACATTATTCGTTTAAGAGAGGGCACTGCATATGAAATAATCTCAGTTCATATGAGCAGGGCTCACAGATTTCAAAATTTTATTATATTGGCTTTTTATTTATTTATTTCTTTTTTTAGCTTTGTTCATACATGAACTACTAAAGTGGATCTCATATTCCATTTCCAGTTTTGGCGGAGAGGACAGACTGTTTCAGACTTTTATTTCATTGTTATAGAGCTCTGCTAAACAATGAAGGTCACGGATGACTTGTACAAAAGTCTTTTGGAATCCATTTAAAATATTTCTCCAATGTAGTACTCCATCTGTAGCCTAAGAGCCCTCAAATAAATCTTTTCTATGAACGCAACCCGTAAACAATTGGCAGTAATGTGTAGATAAGAAGGCATATAGCAGTATACTAGCAGTCAGGAATAAGGACAAAGTTTAATACATTATAATATGATGATGCATCAATAAGAAGAGATTTTAATGTTTTATGTGCTAATAAGTCGGAGTTGTTTCATCTCTCAGTGTCACTTTAGTAGTAAGGAAGTGAAGAAAAGTATTTTTTTGTGTACTGTATGTACAATGTATATGTTCTGTATATAATACTTATTATACTGTATCTACGTACAGCCAGGCCCATACATTTTGGAACAACAATAAGTTTTTATGCAGCAGCTCATGATCTAAAGTATACCACATCATCTGTCCAACATGGTGGAGGCAAGAACATACAATGAAAGCGAATGCAGTCATCTAAGCTAATGGCCAAGTCAGTCACCTGATCTCAACCCAAGAGAGCAGGTTTTTCACTTACTGAAGACAAGACTGAAGGCAGAAGGAGGCACAAACAAGTAAACAGTAAAGGCCTGGCAAAGCATCTCAAGGGAGAAAACGCAGCACTCGCTCATGTCCATGAGTTCCAGACTTCAGGCAGTAATTGACTGAAGGTTTTTCATCAAAATATCAAAAGAAAAATAAGTCTGTAATTATGTTAGTTTGTCCCATAACTTGTGAGTCCCCGAAAATGTGATTCTGGTATAAAAATGGCTGCAACTCATGAATAGTTAATTCCACACTTGCCAAACCCCTTGAAGCTGAAAGTCTTGAGTTCACTCACATTTGAGTGTTTCATTTCAATGTGGTGGTGTACAGAGGCCAAATGCCAAAAAAATGTTAAAAAATTTATGGGCCTGACTGTAATTCCGACAGCAGTGTGAAAAAAACATCCAAGTTAGGTTTGTGATTCTGTGCAGCCAAAAATGACACAATTTTCTACAAAAAAAAATTATTTCCTTTTTTTTTTAGGAGAAAACAATATGAGATTAAAATGGCAGCTTAGAATATAATAGCCAGGGTACTCTGCACCACCAACAAAATTGTCAGTACTTCTGCTTGCTTTTTACTTCATGTATAGTAAAAACTTTTTTTTTTTCTTATTACATTTTTTTTTCATTCAATTGAAATGTAACATATTACAATTACTAACATGAATAAAATGGAGCATCAGATTATTTTTTTCTAACTTCTGATTTTTTTTCTTCATTTTAAAACTGGACTACAGTATCTCTCAGATAACTACTATTACAGTTTGCTCAACAAATTTATAAGGAAGATATCTACACCTATTCATTCATGCAAATGTCCAATCAGCTAATCATGCGGCAGCAGTGCAATTGATTAAATCATGCAGATACTGGCAAGCAGCTTCTGGGAATTTTCATGTCAACAGAATGTGGAAAAATGTGATCTCACTTATTTTGACCATGTGATGATTGTTTGTTCCAGACAACAGAGCTTACTTGGAATGCTGCAATAAAAAATATAAAAAAAGAAATGAATAAATACTCATAGTGATCGGGAATTCTGTGGACAAAAAGACCTCCTTGATGGGAGAGGTCACAGGAGAATGGCCAAACTGGTTTAAGCATTAACTCGGAAGACCACTCTGTACAATTGTGAAGAGCAAAAAAAGTATCTCAATACACTACATGTCAAACCTCGAGGCTGAGGGACTACAACAGCAGAAGACCATTTTGTGTTTTACTTCTTTCAACCAAGAACAGAACGCTAAGACTGTAGAAAACTTTATAGTTAAAGATTGGGGGATAAAAAACTCCAAAACCTAGGAATCTTGACTTCTGTTGAGACAAACAGATGATGGAGATTAAAATCTAACAAGCACCCAACCTGGACACAGTTTTTTTTTTTTTTTTTTTCTAATACACCATGACACCGGACAAAAGTCATCTCAAACTGGTTTCATAAACATGACAATGAGCTCATTGTTCTTTAGTGGCCGAATAGTCACCGAATAGGGGATGTGGTAGATCTGGAGGAATTATTTTCTGCAATCATCTCAACATGTCAAAGAAAAGTTTTCACCATTTTGTTGTAGCCATGCCATGAGGCTGTTTGAGAGTAAAAAGATGCCCTATCCAGTGTTAGTATAGTGTTCCTAATAAAGTTAGCAACAGTCACTCCATCCATAGCTGTACCCATCTACAGACATAATACAATAAGTTACTTAATTTAAGAGTATTTAATATTGTTGCCTTAATGTACCTGCTGAATTCTTAACAGATATATTTTATAGTAATTATGATTTCCTTTAAGTTAGTTTGAATAAAAGTACCTTCTAAATGATTTTACTGAAATTATTCCAATATTTGGGATTCCAATATAACCTATTAAATTTTTCTTTTCTGTTGATTGACTCTGATTATATTATTCAAAATATTCAAAAGATTGGAGCAATTGGGTTTGTTTGCCTTTTTATAGATATAATCATATATAATGTACTAGCAGTAACCTGCATAAGAATTCACCCCACTTTGACTTTTCACTTTTTTAGTGTCACAATCTATAATACAAATTAGCTTAATTGGCTCTTAAGTCATGAATTTAACCAAAATAGCCCATAATAATGAAATGGGAGGAAGAAGTAAACATGGGGCTACTGCCACCATTCTTCACTGTGGAGATGATGTTCTTAAGGATGATGAGCAGTGTTAGCTGTCCAACAGATATTGCACTCTGGGCCAAATTTTGAAATTTTTTCCACATGTTTGCTGTGAATCCAACATGCCTTTGGCAAAGTTCAAACCCAATTTTATATGATGTTACTCTTTCTTAAAGACTTCTTGGTTTCTTTCTAATCCCAGAAATTATCCCACTCTTAATTGGTTGCTGTCTTTTATATGGATGGCTTACTCTCACTGGTGTGTCATATTATTTAAATTTGAATTAAATTGAAATGAAAATTCGCATGAAAATAATGAAATTAATTGTGCTTCACTGTATGTCCAGAGGTACTAGTCCATTTGTTATAACCAAGCGCTAATATTTTTCCACAATGTTATCCATAGTTTGTTTTGATACCTCATGTCTTGATAGTGCTGTTTATTTCACTCCATTCTTTAACACACTGAGTCTGTCAGGAAGATGTTGTGATCACATTTAATTAAATGTTTCTATTTAATTAATCATGTGACCTCTGATGGCAACTGGTTGCACCAGAGATAATTTAGCTTGCACCAATTGCAAATATTTTTCAGTTACAATTATTCAGTTGTTTTACTTAAATTGTTTTTCCCTTCTCAAATCAGTATAATAATCTATTTTGCATATATTTATGATATAACGCCTCAATTGTGTCCATTTGAGTTCCAGGATGTAACACTACAAAATATGGAAACATGGGGTGAATACTTATGGAAGCCAATGTAGGTTTTGTAACCGGTAAGTAAATAAGATCGTTATTGATGATCCTAAAACCATGCCGATGAGGTTTGCCAGACAAGCACCATATCAAGTGGGTTGAAAAAGACCATATCGGGTTTTGAGACAGGGGAAAAGGTTAAACAAATTTCCAAAACCCCAAAGCATTATCATATGCCATAATACATTGTTGACACAACCCATGTAGAACTCAGTAAATGATGGATTTGCCATAAAAGGAAGAATGGCTTCCAGACTCACTCATGGTTTTCTGTCTACTTATGTTTCCATTGGCAAGACTCTGTATGAACATCTTACTTTTCACAAGGAGCCTCATTGTCCATGCATGTGTGGTTGCACTTTATGAGCACTGTAGACAAAAGAGGCAGTAGCACATTTCATGTGCTGGAGTGGCCCCCATCTCCTCCTACAGTGTACAAACCTAGGCATCTCTACACTCACACACTAAATGCACTGATGCTTGGAGACCACTTAGTTCATGACTCCTTAATGAAACCGACTGAAGGAAATGAACAATCATTCAATCGTTGTTTTGCTCTTTTCACTTGAATGGGCATTAATTTTCTTTCTTTACAGTGGTTTAATAACTAAGTGGTTCAATAGCTAAAGATCTGGATCTGCGTTTCCAGCAACACAAATGAACTGAACATGTCTACAAGAATAGCAAATTTGATATATCCAAGTGAGCATAACTTGTAGAATTAATACACTGCCGGGCCAAAAAAAAAAATAATCGCACATTCTTATATTACATTGAACAGCCTTTTGCTTTGATTACGGCCCTGGCATCATTTCAATATGCTTATGCAATGTCATAACATTTATTTCAGTCAAGAATCACATTCCTTTCTCTCTAAAATCTTGTATTGATGAAGGGAGAGTCAAACTGCCTTGTTCCACACATCCCAACGATTCTCAATGGGGTTAAAGTCAGGAAAATGATGTCTCAATGATCCCTGAACCAATCTTTCACAATTTGAGCATGATGAATCCAGGCATTATCAACTTGGGAAAAAATCCATTGATGGAAAAAACTGGTCATTCAGGCATGTATTCAGGCAGTCCGCTGATCTCAATTTTTGGGCACATAATGTTGCTGGACCTAGACCTGACCGAGAGAAGCAACCCCAGATCATAACTTTGCCCCCACAGGCTTGTATGTTAGGCATCAGGCTTAATCTGATGCACGCAACACTCTGGAACAGGGTAAATCTGGACTCATCTGACCACATGACCTTTTTTCAATGGTCCACAGTCCACTCTTTATGCTCCTTAGAAAATGTAAGCATTTTTTTTTTCTGGTTAGCCTCATTGAGAAGTGATTTTCTTAAGGACACGCAGCTGTTTAGTCCCGATCCCTTGAGTTCTTTTCACATGGTGCAAGTGAAAATGCTCTTACTGTACGTTCACTATTAAACATAACTTCTACTGTTACCTTTTTCTGATTTGATAAAACTATGCACTCCCATCACACTCATTCAGGATGTTTTTACGAATATATTTCTTCCTTGAACATTATGATTCCGCACTATCCTTCCAGGTTTTAATAATACTTTTTTACAGATCTTAACTCGATGTTAGTAGTTTCAACAATCTCCTTAGTTGTTTTCTTTTCTTGATTCCGGGCAATAATTTGACCCTCCTGAAACGGAGTAACATCTTTTCCACGACAACAGGATACATCTTCTGACATGATTGTTTAAGAAATGAGAAGCTCCTCACTGCATCCGTGAGGGATAAATAGCTTGTTGCCAGCTGAACCATATTAATCACTGCAGTAATTATCCAATGGAAGGCTCTTACCTGTTTGCTTAGTTAAATCCTGGTGGTACTATTTTGGCCAGGCAGTGTAGTTCCCTTTGGAAAGAAATACAGACATATAGGGTAAGCTGGACACTGTGTTCAGCCATCTCTACAATCTAGAATCATAACTAGAATATTGCATTGTAGTAGAAATTACCCAACAAAGAAAGCAAAACTAAAATATGGAACATTTCTTATTCTGCCCAGTGATTATTCCTCTGGGCAACATTTAAAAACTTGGATCTGTGTGAATATATCAATGCAAATACAGATGGGAGAGAAATCATAGTATCAAGCCACATATAAGATCATGAACTACATACAGTATCTATAGGCTTTGTGAGATTCTTTTTATTGTGCAGTTTCATAGAGTTCATATGGTCAGTCTATGTTAGCCTTAAAGCAGTATCCCACTCCACTTAGAACTTGACAGCCACATAGCAGTACAATATAAATCTCCAGTCTCACCTCTGGAAAGAATAAAAATATTTCCTAAGTTCCATCGGAGAAGAAAAAAAAATCCAGGTTTTTGGGGAGTAATTTATTGTATTTCATCAAGCGTGCAAAGGATTTGAGCTGTAAACTGTTCGTTCTGTGTGTTTATTTTCAGTTTTACAGCCATTACAAGCAGAATTGTATGATTTGTGGTGTCTGCAAGTTAACGTGAGGACAATTCGGCCAGGCTCCTTGTCAAAGCACTTGGACGACAGAATTAGAGTCAAGGTCAAAACATGATGTCACTGCATATGTCATTTTGTATCAAGAAACCAATTTTTTTTTTTTAAACACTACTGATTAGGTAAAACTTCCTTGGTAAAAGTTAGATAAGACTGTAAAACATATTGTTAGGGTCAAGTGAATAGGTGATCTGGAATGGATTGATAGGCTTTTGAAGTTGCATTTGACATTTTAGTATTCGGTACATCCTCAATGCACATGGTCTCTCTGCATCAAAAATGTAAGACAACCCAGTGAGGTGAGGTCATCTGGAATCTGTTCAGCAAATAAAGTTTACCAAATGACTTCAGGGGACTATACTCAACCAATAGCAATAACTGATTCAGCTAACGATTTATATAGGCTCTGTCTGTTGGATTTCCTCAGCGCCCATGCATACATTTTGCTCTGCATTTAATGACAATCATATGTACGCAATCTGCTACCTCAGTGAAACACCCTCTCTATACCCACCCACATATATGCACACACACACACACACACACACACACACACACACACACACACACACACACACTCACACACATGCACATGTGCAGTGCAATGCAATGCAATGCAAGTGTCTGAGCAATGACAATTTGAGAATTTATTGTTGAAAATTCATTGTAATTGTAATTCCAAAATTCAAATTCATTGCAAACCCTTTTGTAAACCATTTGAACATTTTATAGCATGCATTAAGGATTTTTTATATTACTTCTTGGCCTGGCAAATGCTGCCTAACGCGTTTGCCAAAGGTCATAAAGAAAATCAGGTATGAAGCCAAAGCTTGAGAGGGACAGTCACAAATGCACATTATATGACTGAATAAGGGAAAGTGCCAGCGAATACTTGTTCTAAAACTACATGCGCATGCACAACCTCCACACACAAAATGGATGACTGATTTTTGGGTCCTAATCTCTACTAACAGCTTCACAGCCAAAACCATGAGCTCATAGGTCTTGCTGTGGGGATGATATAAGCCACCAGTTAGCTACTGCTTACATTACAAATGACCACAAGCAGCAAACAGCAGAGCTTTAGCAGATGAATCAGCGCTACTAAGAGGGAGGGACACAAGTCTTCATTTATATATACTGTATATTCACACCCTTCGATGCTTTGAAAGCCAATGCAACTTGTGTGTTTAACTTTGTGATAATGCTTTTATTAGTGCTCTTTACCTAAGATAAAATACACTTGGAGCTTTGTGCAAAGCTTTTCTGTAGGATTAATATTGCACTTTACTATTCATATAAAGCTTTAAAAGACCTGCTAAGGGATAGGTACATACAGCCAAACAGTTTTATTTTATTAAACTCACTCATAGCCATGTGCCTCCCAGAGCATTGAATTAATCACAATGCATCACTCATCACAAAGCAGGATTTTTACTACACTCAGCTAATATATTCCAAACCATGAGGCTGAATGTAATAAGGAAAACGTATGTGACCCATGCCCTCTCCCTTTCAGCCTAAAACGGAAACCAGCCCAAGCCTGCTAATATCCATTAATAAAAACAATCACTACAAATTCGAAATTTCCTGTCGCCTAGCGATACCACTGACAAGGAAATCTGACACTAAATATGTTATTACTTTTAGACATTTATTGAATTTAGTGCCCCATACACAAGCCCCACACTTAGAGCATTGAAACCTAAAGAACTAAAAACAAGCTATGAGGAACTAAGCAAACTGTTTTATACTAAGAATGACAAAAATGTCATATGAAAATATTGTTAAATCAAGAAAAAAAATTATTAAATTTCATTTATAAACTCTTGATGTAGCTTTATGTTTCTGTAATCTACAAAGCTCTAGTTGATTTTAGTGATTCTACCTCCCCCAGTGTAGGAGAGCTTGGTCTTGATTGGGTGTGATTATGCAGCGTGGCACCTGGAGCAGGAATACATAAAGGAGAGTGGATAGAGAGGAGAATGCTTTGAATTTAAAGATTTGTTAAATTAGGAGAGAGGCATTGTTAGCGGAGCAGCAGGCTGGTCCCAAGGCTCTACTTAAGAAGGCTTGAAATGGACTTTACAAGCCCAGGCTGAAAGGCCCCATTGGTTTTGCCCTCACCAGCTGCCTCCTTTATAAGGCACACTTCAAAGATTAGGTCCTGACTCAGACCACACCTAGCATGGGTTATGAAGTTACGGCAAAGCAAAAAGGGGTCACGGGTCAGTAGTGATGACTTATTTTGTATGGTATGAGAATCTTTAGCATTTGTGTAAGAAAATAGAGGTTAAACAGTATTCAGATGTAGGCTTTTCAACATAGAACCAATTTAGTGTTTCTAACCCCTGAGCACAGTCTTTAGCCTTAACTAACCATCCCTAATCCAATTTAGATTATATTTCTACTTATAAAAGGTAGGTCTAATGTAGTAAGAAGAAATTTTTCTTTTAAACCATTTAGTGTCTAAAATTAATTCATTGTTTCAAAACCTTTGTTAAATACTTTGTGGTGTCATGAGTGTTTTTTTATTTTTTATTAGCATCTTATGAGTACTTATCCACACTGAAATGTTAGCGTTTTGTTACTCTGTTTTGTGGGTCTAGGGCTTCTACTTTAAGGGATCTAGATTTGACCTTTTTTTACTAGGATAATACTGTTGTAGGTTGTATAGATAAAAAAGGACCTAAGAATTTACGGGATACAATTTCTCTTAACTCCTAACTCACTGTCTATAGGTAGCGTGTTTATAAACTGGTTTGTTAAGTCCAGAGTTATGAAATATCCATAAGAAAAAAAAGTGAAGAACTGAGAATCTATATATATAAATCATTCTGCTCTAGTTGTTTTCTCTTTTTTTATGTAATAAAGTCAGTATCAAAAGTGTTTGTTTTAACTAAAGTGTAATATAAAGCTATGAGGACTGTCAGAGTGACTTTGATGGGCACTGGATTCCACAAGGTTCTGAGCAGTTCACTTTTTCCATCTCTCAGGCCCACTGACCTGCTTACTGTCTGAATTCTTTGGCTTCTGAGTAACGGGACAATTACAGCATGGAATTTCAGGAAGGACTGACTTCATTTGTGCTCCTGAAATAGAGGGACTGGTAGTCAAAAAAAAAAAAAAAAGAAGCAAGGCCACAGATAGGCAATTACCAGAAAGCATCAAAGCAGTGAGGTTTGGATTGCCAATTATTCCTACTAAAAAACCTGACCTTATAAGTGCTTATTTCCGCTCCATTGCTCTATTCGAGCTGCTTTGGTCTATCCATATATCTAATGGGATATAACATTTCACAACTATTTATGCCACTTTTGTGACATGTGAAATCATACTCTTCCTCTCAATCCCACTTCTTTGGTTTTAAATGTCCCAGATGCAGAGACTGTGTCCCATTATCGTTGGGTGCTCATGAGCTTGGCATGTCTCCAGCACAGCCTAGACAATCCTGTCCCTCAGCATCCTGGCCGTCCACCCGTCCGTTCGGCCGACTCCGTAATGAGCCGGTCGGTCTGTCTGCGGTGCTGTGCAAAGGATTAGTTCCGAGTTTTGACAGTTCCCTAACCTGTGCCAAAAGTAAGAGGGATGGGGTGGGGGGTGGGGGGGGGGGGGGCTTCTTGGTGAATATTTTTTTTTAGATTTTAACAGTGGAAGGAAGGGAGGAAGTTGGAGAGGCAGAGGGAGTAATAGCAATCAGATGCTGACAGCACAGCTCTGCTACTGAACTCATTCAGAGATATTAAATATCATTTGTGACACTGAGAAATGGATAATGAAGAAAATTGGGTTTAGAGTGACAAAATCCTGAGGACAGGTGATGCCAGTTAAGCAGTACGTTTTAAGAATTAAGTAAGTCACAGAGCACTGTAGTGAAATGGAGACATCTGAAACAAATTCAGCACTGACCTTAAATTATTTTTGATTTTAGATGCTGCCAAAACATTGTCTTAAAGTCATCACTTACTGTGAGTTCACCAACCAACAGTTGGTATCACTTCTTTCGCTGTGCTTCTCATCACTATGTCCAGTTTGAAAATCATTGGGTTTTGTTTTCTTTAACCTTTCAAGACCTTTCAGTGGCCTGAAGCAGCCCCTCACATTCAATAACACCCTTTCCTATCCTGGTCAGGGAGGTTCTTGGGAACACTGAGCATGCGGCAGGAATACACCCTGGATGGGATGCAAGTCCAGTCCACCCACATTCACACCTTCTATCTTATCCAATCCACCATCTAGCATGTTTTAGGAGGTAAACAGGAACCAGAAGACCTGGGAACCCAAATGGGCAGAGGGAGAACATGTAGTAACTTGAGATCAGGACTGAACCAGGGACCATAGAGCTGTGAGGCAGCAAAGCTAGCCACTACACCACCATCTCACACTGTTTCCTTTTTAATCAGAGCTAGTGCACAAAGTCAGCAGTCTGCACATTTATGAGCCAATGTTATTAATAAATAATAAGAATAATATGTAATTGCCTGTAGCATTCACACTCAGAAACCAATTATTTGTTTTACCCCTTAAACGTTCAGTGTGCTATTCACTGTAGATTATAATACTCAGTAATTACTATGAATTATTTAGTGACTACAGTGAGAGAAACAGGAGTACAATTAATATTTATAATAATTTGAAATCATTGCCTCTCATGGGTGTTTGGGTGTTAACCAGAAGTGTAATGATTCAGCAGTCTAAATATTCACAATTTGAAGGGTAAAAACTATTATTTTTACCATTTATATCTTACACAGTGACATAGAAATCTTTGTTCCATGTCAATGAAGGAGAGACTTTTAAATCAATAAGTGTGTGTGAGCTCCATCGCATTTTCACCCTGGATTCTGAATTTACAGTGAAAGAGGGGGAGCACTCCCCAGCCACTCCTCCACCACTACTATACTCTCTCTCGCGCGCACACACACACACACACACACACACACACACACACACACACACACACACACACACACACACACACACACACCCTATAAAGCCAAGGCATAAGGAAACACTCAGCCATAATAACATGTGGAACTGTTGAGGGATGAACGCTAGTGCAACACACTATATACTTTTCCACTTATTCACCCACTCAGGCTGGTGCTTGACACACTGGTTCTGTACGAACAAACTGAGGAAGGAATATGAACTCATATTGACTGCATCATCATGAAGCGACTGTCAACACAGGATTGCTTTAAGTCATCATTGGATTTCCACAGACAGAGTGCTGCTGTACACTAAGTGAAGGACTACGGTTTTTCTTGTGCTGGGGTGTCGGTGGATAGGCTTAAGGAGCACCAAGTTGTATTAAGATTTACCCCTGTGGACGTGTGAGGACTGGGTGAAGGTGATAGCCCGCTGTCCCACTTTGGTGGAATACTGCAAGGTTGAGACACTGCAGGTGACGATGTCCTTTGCCATGGTTCACCCGTCTCCTGCCCGTTTCCTTTACTCTGAGATTGGCACTCTCTCAGAGGATGACGAGAACGGCAGCGAAAGCTCAGGATCTGATGACAAATCCTTTCATCTTTCCACTCCTGGGTACAACGCCCTCCAAGCAGACTCTCGCAAACGGAAATACGACTGCAGGCCATCAGACCTTCACCTGCCAATCACTGAGCCACGGCAGCGTAATGCAGCGAATGCTCGAGAGCGAGACCGCACCAACAGCGTGAACATGGCTTTCACGGCTCTAAGGACACTCATCCCCACTGAACCAGCTGACAGGAAACTGTCCAAGATCGAGACGTTACGGCTAGCCTCCAGCTACATCTCTCACCTGGAAAACGTACTGCTGGTGGGAGAAGCATGTGGAGATGGGCAGCCCTGCCACAAAAACACAGCGGCTCTACACAACCATCTGCATAAGACTATAGATGCGAGCCCAGACTCCGAGAACTCCCAGCCCAGACAGATCTGCACCTTCTGCCTCAGCAACCAGAGAAGACTGGTGAGTACCACACAGAACACCTGAGAAATTTGCTCATACTATAAGAAGCAGTTTACGGCAGACCAGCTTGGGGTTTTTATGTAATATTCATGTGCTTATATTGTATTTTATAACTTTACTTATATTAGATTTTGATCTCTAAATTGTGATTTTGGTAGATTTAGTAGATTTAAGCTGGATAATTATGTAGACATTTTTTGTTAAAATTGTTAACACAGAACACTTTTTTTTTTTTTTTTTTTTTTACAAAATATGCTCATCTATGACCTACATATATAATACAAATTGAAAAAAAGGTTTTTAGAGTTCTTTAACTGTTCTGGTTCCTCTCTAGGCTGAAAACATTCCATGTCATTTATAGTAATATAATATAATATAATATGTAATATTTTACAGTGCATGTTCACAAATCCAACTTTTAGCTTAACAAAGTTTATAATCATGAACAATTTAGGTTCTAAAACTTGGCATAAGCGAACATCAGAGTTTTGTTTACTTGTGTAAAGCAATAGAGACTGATCCGTCATCAAAAATGTTGCAACTCTATCACATTTCCTGTGTACAAAAAATTGAACATGACAGTCAATAAATGTCAGGAATATGGAAGTGAGTGTGTGAAATGACAGTAGTGCACCCAGAAGGCTATAGACATATTTCTGTGAATCACAGATGACTGTGTGCTGCTCTGGAAACATCTGGCTCACAAAATTCCTAAAATTCCTGTTTGATCACTGGTCACTAAGATCAATGCATGCCCCTCAGATCCTAATAAATCCCAGCATCCCTGCAGAACCTCTTCAATCATCACTCACCTGAGAAAAATGACCTATATGTCTAAAGACTAGTAGATGTTTTACAACTCTAAAAGAAGGGGTTGCTCAATATATAAGGCATAAATGAAATTCTCTGATGTCTTTTATTAGAAAAACACATTAATGCTTGAATGTTTACATACAAAATGTAGTTATGCTTTGGGTTACTAGACAGTAATAGTAATAGTAATTGTAATTGGGTTACTAGACAAGTAATCATTTAAGCTAAATTAATTATACTATAACTATAATACCTATAATTAATTTTATGTTTCCAGGCGCTAACAGATGCAGGTACACACACACACACACACACACACACACACACACACACACACACACACACACACACACAATAGCCATACTGTTTCTTTTGCCTGCAGCTTTAGGAAGGTGGGTAATACTGTACACTCAGCGTTTGCTCAAGCACATTGCTGTAATAATGCAGTATAACTTTGTTACTTACCTTTAATCTTTAAGAGCAATTACTCTGACAACAGTGCCTGACAGTTATATATTATCACCATAAAATACACATAAGAATTAAGATGCAAACACAAACATGGTTTGAGTGCGCCGAAGGCACTGACCTCAGGTTACCCAGCAGTGTGAACAAGATTAATTTATGCCAGCTGGCTCTCTCACAGCACACAAGTAAGATTGGAAAAAGTGAGGCATGCTGCCCCCTCAGCTGACGTTATGGCCAGACACCCTGTACCTCAAGAAGATCAGATTCCCTAAAAGCACCCACTTTCAGATAAACCTCAAATTACTTCTCACGGCAATAAAGCAGGCCTGGTGACTTATTTATAGGTTGTTTTCCCTTTCAGAGTTTAAAAGCATCATAGTCACTGTATTTGATATGTTTATATCAAGATCTACTACAATAAATTCAATTGCCTGACTGAAATCTTTTGCAAAAAAAAAAAAAAACTGATCATTTACTTGTGCTATGAAATTGACTTACTGTTATTGCTTTGGTGTTTCAGAACAAAGACAGAGAAAGAAAAACAGCTATAAGGAGTTAATGATGAAGAACAACATACTGTGCATTCACCTGAACTCTAACTGTATGTTTTTCCTTATGTATAGTAAGTATGCTACTGCAGTGTCATACATGAACCTTTATTTATCATGTAATTGTACATTTATTAACGGACTGCATCACTGTGGACGTATCCAGTGGTTTTGTTTCGGTGTCTTCATCTGTCAGAGCTTTGAGGACTTTAATCATCAGCACAAAGGATGACATTAGATCACATCCTATATAAATTTGAGCATCGTGAGGACTACAAATAATTAAAATGTTATCAAAAGAAGAAAACAGCACTGATTTACTAAATGCTATGATATAATGGAGATGAATCGATTCACCTTTGACCTGCTCCAGCTTTAACAGCAAGAGTGGAATAAAGTTTTTTTTATTCCTAAGCATCAGCCCTTTTACCTGTGTCTGCTTTGTTCAATATGTGAAATGTGCAAATGTCAGTTATACAGATATACTTTGATGTGTAGGTTTAAGCAACTTATTTCTATTATTTGTCATTCAATTTATATATATATATATATATATATATATATATATAATTTTAAATTTCAATTAAAATTAAAATGTTCAATTAAAGCCTATTCTCAGAGCTGCAGAGGCATCCAGACTAGCCATTGTACAAACAAAAAGTCATTAAATGCTGGGGTAAAACATCAGATATTTTTGCAACATTTGTTGTGTTCAAAAGTGTTATAAATTGCTCTGTTGCACGGCTTAACACCAGCCTGTCATGTTTGTGTGACGGTTTGTCCACCTGATCATCACACTGTGTGACCGGGAGGCTCTATGTCAAATGTAAAAGTCAAGGCAGTAATCCATAAGCAATTCTCATCAAATTATTTATTTAAGAAAAAAAATCCTGCTGAAGCTGTCTGTGCACAACATATGCAGTTTGGTTGATTTCTGTGGGCCGCCTTGTAATTATCTGCTTGTTGATTGGTTAGACATTTTTGGGTGAATTATCTTATCTTGTAAAGGTTGTGTCGACTACATCAACCACCAAAATACGAATCGGTTTGATTGTTGCGCTTGTTTGTTAGTATAGTATGTTTCAGTGACATGTCTTTTTTCATACAGAAAGCAAACCATACACACAATATTTTCCTAGAAGTGTAACTTAGCAGCAAAAAAATAATTAAATTTAAATACTTATTTGTATGACGGCCATTCAAGTCAAACTGGGACTTGTGATGAACATTTGCATGCATGTAGGTGTAAAAGTGATTGATTTACAGAAGACTTCAAGTACAATACGGTGATGAGACTCTTAGCCACAGTAAAACATTTGAATGGTGCAAACGCTTTAAAGAAATCCATACTGTATGTCCATGAATGACGATCCTACCGAGGTGGCTTAGAGACCACTGCAAATGTTCCCATAAACATTCAGCAAATGGAACATCTGATACTTGAAAATCAACAGATAACTTGTTATCAACTTGTTATCAAGAGACGCATATGTGTATGGAAACTGTACACATGATCATTCATGAACACCACTTGCACATTACAGGAACTGGAAGTGGAAGTTATTGCCACATCCCCCGTACGATCCTGAAATCTCTTCAAACCATTTCCACATGTTCGGGCCATTTATGACATCCCTGGAAGGCCAGCATTTCAGATGTGGGGCAGGAAGTCCGATCTGAGAAGACTTTTTTCTTTGATGTTATCCAAACACTAGTGAAACACCTTAGTGCTTTAGTGTAGAAGAGGATTATATAGAGAAATAAAGGGAGTATTTACTCTAATAACTGTGTCCTGTTATGATGCACAATCAAAAGTCTCGGTTTGAATTGAACGCTATTCGTACATCATCTGTCCTTTTTGGTGTGTAGGGGGTTAGGTAGCACTTCACAAAGAACACTCACTCTCACTCATCATCATTACCGCTTAATCCTGTATTCAGGGTCACGGGGGGCCTGGATCCTATCCCAGGAGACTCAGGGCACGAGCCAGGATACACCCTGGACAGGGTGCCAATCCATCGCAGGGTACACAGACATACACACACTACGGGCAATTTGGGAACTCCAATTAACCTAACCTACATGTCTTTGGAATGTGGGAGGAAACCGGAGTACCCGGAGGAAACCCACCAAGCACGGAGAGAACATGCAAACTCCATGCACACAGAGACGGGAATCGAGCCTGGCCGGGGATCGAACCCGGACCCTGGAGGTGCAAGGCGACAGTGCTAACCACTACACCACCGTGCCAACTCACAAAGAACAGTAGCATTAAAATTAACTTCTTATTCCACAAAATATTTAAAACATATTTTCATTCATTTATAAATAGTTAGATCATTCATTATGTAAAATGTGTTATAGTGTGAAGTGATTGAATAATAGATTGAATTATGTAGCTTGAGCATGAGCAATTCCTATAGTGTAAATGGAAGCAACTACACGAGGAAATTTTTTGGACATTTTGGCACTTGACAAGAGCTATGAATATAGTATTACACCATGATTAAAATGTGTGGTTACATGAATATTCCAGAATGCCAGCCTGTGTTTAATCCCTAGTTCCAGTAAGAGTGCAGAGTTTGCTTTTATTCAGGGTTTGAAATATGGTCAAATTATGCTGGATATAAAAAACCAAATTGTATTAATCACATGGAGCTGAAGTACATATTTGTATCAAGTAACATCTTTGTGCTTTTTCAATTTAAAAGTAAAACTTTATATCTGCATCACGGCAACAATATAAATTGAAAATGAAGTATATTGTATTGTTAGGCTTGTCATGTAGGTACATTTCTTTAGATTGTGAAAGTCTTCCATGTGTAGGAATATTGCACATGCACTCTCTGAGCACCCCGTTAGGAACACTATGCAAATTCTGGGCAGGGCCTCCCATGGTGCCAACTCGTAGTGCCGTGCATTCCACAAACTGGACTGTTAACACAAGCCAGGTTGGGTCAATGGATTCATGCTGTTGGCACCAAAATGTGACTTTACCATCTGTGTGCCTCATCAGAAATCGAGATTCATCGGACCAGGCTACATTTTTTCCAATCAGCATGAACCAGTCTGGCCATTCTCTGTTGACCTCTTTTATCAAAAACTCTAGAGACTCTTTGTGCCAAAATCCCAAGAGATTAGCAGTTATATAAATACTCAAAGCATTCAGTCTGGCACAATCAATCATACCTTAGTTAAAATCACTGAGATCACATTTTGACCAGTCTGATGGTTGATGTCCCATATCAGCATGACCTTGTTGCCAGACGATTGGCTGATTATATAACTAGGTAAATGTGTAGGTGTACAGGTCTTCATAGTGAGATGTTCAGTGAATGTAAAGGAATAACAAAGGAATTGCAGGTGGCAGGTTCACCTTCTCCATCACTCCATCTCTCTCTTTCTCTTTCTCGCACACACACACACACACGCACACGCACACGCACACACACACACACACACACACACACACACACACACTCTCTCTCTCTCTCTCTCTCTCTCTCTCTCTCTGTGGTTGCATGATCTTCGCCTGGACCTTGATTTCCTGCCAACTAACCCTGTCATCATCCCAGCAGTCAGAAAACAACTCTCCTCCATCTTTACTGGGCTTATGGACTATTGGGCTAATTGTTTCCTGCTGGTACAGCTGCAGCTCAGCTAAAACCTTTCTCCGTGGATAATCTGTCCATTTTACACACTAAGTTCAAAAAATGAATACAGTATTTCCAATATAACGCAACAATATAGTGTGAAATAATGTGCACATTATTTGCATAATATCTCACCATGGTTAAATGTGCGACACTAATATTGTGTGCAAACCTAAACCTCCACTTGGGTTTAGTATTGCAGTTACGGACATTTAATGTTGAAAGAAACTGAACAAAAGAATTAACACATGTCCTGAGAGGGATTATAATTCTTTTAAAGTAAGAATCAGAAGAAGTTAAATGTGCCGAGGGAATACTCCCACATCTTTTTAAGACTCTTCCAGACGTCAGGCTATGTCAGCAAACTGCTCTTTTAATTTATTCTCATCGAGTCCAGTCCTGGTCGGTTTCTAACCGACCCTGTCACTGCTTTTGTAGGTTTTTACTGTGTTTGTTTGTTCACGTGTCTGTTTTATGCTTTTGTTTTATGCTTTTGTTAAATGAAAAATGGTTTTACTATTGTCACATTTCTAGACTATTTTGTATGGCAATGCAGACGGTTTTTACAAAAGCCAGTCATGCAAAACCATACAGTCTGAGAGTTCTTACGGCTAGCAATGCATCTGGCTATACAAAAGACTTAATACAAAAATACACGTGTTATTGCATACATTCAAGCCATGCAATCTTTACAGTTGCCTAAAGGCAGGCGGATTAGACTTTTGATTGTAAAAGAATTCTCCGAGTGCTTCGGGGCAGTCTGTCAATGTCTTACTGCAGCCACAGAGACAGGGAGAGATGGAGAGGGAGAGAGAGTGAGAGTGAGAGAGTGAGAGACAGAGACTTTCTCACTCGCTCTCTCCCAGGAACAGCAGCTGAGAGCCAGATCCCAATGCACTCTGTTCCATCCAATTGAGCCTGGGTTTTAATACTGGAAAAATCTTCCTTAGCTGTCAATCACTTGCTTTAATAAAAACATAGTATAACATTGCGGTCTCGCTCACTCTCCCTCTGCCTCTCGGAGAGCCTGAAAACAAGGGGTATCTGCAGAAATCCAGGCTTTTATTAGCCACAGCTTGCACTGGAAAATTGGGATTGTGGCAGCACTCATCTGGTGGACATTAACTAAGCACCTGGAGCTTTAGTCAATCATGAAATTAAACTTGGGTATTAAAGACAAATGAAAAAGCTCCACTCCCAGACAAATGTGGTCGCCGTCTCTTTGACACATTTAATCAAATTTCCTACCCACGGCACAGACTTAACACACAGGGTGTCAACCAACATCTCCACATCTCTCAGGCAGGATGTGTTTGTTTTCTTTTGTGATGGAGCACATGACTGATGGTTTATTCATTTTACTGCCATTTTACCATTTGTTTGTTTTTTTCCTTGGAAAAGAAGGAGCTTTTAAAAAGGCTACGACAGTGTTGGATTCCTGATCAAAAACATACTGCAGCACTTGGCAACTAACATAATCCTGCCAGAAAATATATACTTGAGAAATAAACAATAATATGATTTTTTTTTTGTTACTTTGTAAACAAGTATTATTATTATTATTATTATTATTATTGTTATTATTATTATGTATTATCTAATATGAATGGGACACTTCCTGGCTGTGCTATTTAATATTATAACATACCATTCTGATGAACTCTCTATTTTCATTGGTGCAGGTGGTCATGTAGATAATACAAATAATAATTACAAATCATTAAAAAATAATTTATCAACTGGTTCATTGCATGACAGGCATGTTTTATTCCTTTGGCAAACTCTTTGGCAATTCTTCAGGTTTATAGCAATCATAAACAAGGCAAACTGTAAACCTGAGGGCCCATAAAATCACACCATCCAAAACAGAGACTTATAGTTATTAGGAAATTGTTCAGCCTTAGCCATGAGTGACAAAATGTAGCTGCAATTGCATCATGGCATAGAAAACACTGGCTGGAAGAATTGTGTTGGAATGAGCAATAAAATCGTCAAGCTATGTTTGAAAAATATCAGCTGCACTTAGTCGAGAGGGGAAAAAAAGTGAGAAAAAGTGGAACAGAGAGATTCTGGCTTTGGGTCTCACACATTAGAGCTGTCTGCTAGCTGTCAAGAGGACTGCACATTGACTAATCTCACATCACTCCATTACTGGGTCTTATTTAAACGCAGGCCAAGATGAAGTTGGTCACTAGTCAAGCTCACAAAACTGGCAAGTAATTCAGTACATTTAGAAATTAATCATATACATATCCACATACTCAGCAGCTCCTGTTTTTTAGGAGTGAAACTGACGTATGTGATGGCACAATGACACAGACTTCCATCAGTGCGAGCGCTCACATGCACAAACAACTTTTTCTCCTGAATGAAGTTCTTATAAATAGAGGATGGGGGCCTGTTCTTATTGAGGAAGCTGGTCTTTAACAGAAACCAAAGGCACTTTGCCCCTCCTTCTCTCCATTCGATTTAACCCCACACATGGAAAAGCTATCGGGGAGTGAAACTCTCTTCCACTATGAGTCGACATGGACACAGAATGGTCACGCATACATTTTCAGTACACAGAGCTGGAAAAAGCCATTTAATATGAGACACAAAGAAATGCAGGTTGGTTTAGAGCACTAGCTTCATAATCTAAACTAAAGTATAGGAAGATGCGCTCATGAAGATGTGCTTCAGTGGAATTGTACAGTTTAGTGCTTTTATTAAATCTCTCTGTGGATTTGTTTTTACATAACAATTGTATTTAACGATCACATCCCGATCATTTTACTGAGCTTAGGTTGGGACTCTTGAATGAAACTAAACTATATAAGGCATTAATACGTTTAGCACAAAAAAAATATGTGTTAAAACTTATACTTCTTTAAACATTATATAGCTGGTCTCAAGTCTCATGTATACTATAAGTATCATATTAATATATGGTACTTGTTACTTGATATTAGTTTGGGGTTGGGGTTTCTATTTATCTAGCAGGCTGTATGAAAATACTTACTATATGGGAGGGGGAAAAAAGAAGAGAAAAACGTATATTACCGAGTATCTTACAGAGAAAGTGGGAGTTTCTTGAGTCCTGGTAGACTGTGAAATTGCTCCAGATATCCCCAAGCTATGAGAGAAAATGAACTGTGCCTAATGCTGGTCACGCTGCACCGAAGCATAAAAGCAATATTTTTATACACATTGTTAAGAAACTAACTCAGAGTCTCCAGTGTTATATCAATTCCCATAAAAATACTTCTCAAGGATGAATTCTGTCTGTAAAACTTGAAATAGTATAATATGTGCTTTTTAAAATTGTGTATAACATTGATTGTTTATCTTTATTAGAACGTTCTTGCCAACATCACGATTAAACATATACTGCGCACCATTGAATAATTACTCCAGTGAATAATATGGTTCAGCTGGCAACAAGTTGTCTAACTCTACCTGACGCAGCGAGTAGCTTCGCATTTCAAACAATCATGTCAGCAGAAATATCCTTAGATGCTACTCTGTTTCAGAAGAGTCAAATTATTGTCCTGCATCAAGCAAGGAAAACAAATAAAGGAACTACTAAAAATTGGGTTAAAAACTGTCCACTGCATTATTAAAACCTGGAAGGATAGCAGTGAACCATTAGCTTTGAGAAAGAAATGTGTTCAGGGAAAAAAATATTAAATGATCATGATCACCTAAACATTTGGTGAAATCAAATAATAAAAATTGTATAAAAAAAAAAAACAGTAGAACACAGCATTTCCACTTGCACAATGCAAAGGGATTGGGACTAAACAGCTGTGTAGCATTAATAAAACAACTTAGTAGTGATGTCCTGCAATAGATTAGCACCCTGTTCTGGGTGTAGACCAGCTCATGCCAGAGGTTTCCTGAGATAGGCTCCAGGTTTCCTGCAGCCCTGCATAGGATAAGCAGTATAAAAGATGAATGAATGAATGAATATGTGAGTTCTTCAAAGTCGTATTCCTTCCTAAAGTAGATCTACTGGGGACTATCTCCAATAGGGAAACACTATAGCTCCAACAGGGTTCTACGTAGATCCTTTTATCTGAACATTTGAAAATGCATGAAGTTTAAAAAAAAAAAAATCACTGTAAGCCCCAACAGTATTCACCCTACTGAAACATGATAATAGATTCACAAATACACAAGACTTCTATGAGGTCATTGCTTTCATATGAGGCATATCTGGTGGCGTGGTATTAAACTACAGGCAGATATCTAAGTTTCATTCAAGTCTGTCAAGCCAGTTTTACGTGATGCTGTAACAAAATCATCTGAGACTGGTTCTGGATCCTCAAATGTATGAAACGTACCATTGATACCATTGAAAGAGGAGTTCTGACCAATGTACTGACAAAACCTCTCTTATATTTACTGTACAGTATATAGATTCTTTTTTTAAGTACAAGTGTCCCCTGAATGTTCCCTGAATTGAAGGTTCTGCCTTATTTCTGCTTATCTTAATCATAAGTACTCTACTGATGTACTGTATCTTAATCACAAATATTCCACTTAAAGGCAACTGGTCACTAATTGTTGAAATGTAATTATCTATTGAGTTAATTCACACTTGTAATGACAGTGAAAGTGATTCTTATTAACTATTGAGTTCATTCTTTTCTTGTCAAATTCTGTGAAAATCTCATTATTCATGGAGCTGCCCATTGTGTGTGTGGGCTAAAAAACATTGTTTGGCAACAGCCTGGGTTCCTTAAATGGGAAACAAACAAAGTAGTTAGGACTGAGCCACATAACACTGTTTCACCCAATCCAAACAGGGGTCGTGTTTGTGGTTGGCAGAGGACCGGAGGAAGCAGAGGGGATAGCATTCATAAATCTGGCACAGACTCCGCACATTGTCCAGAAGATGAGAACCAGCCAAAGAGGAGAAGCACTCAAGAGCAAAAATGTGAAAAAAGAGACTAGGCAAGGGCAAAGAGCCACATAAACATCAGCGAGGCATTTCAACTTTGGAAAGACCTCGGAGAGTTGAAAAACAGTGGTTGCTCTGTTTGTGCTTAACAGATAGTTTGGATGTTTCACACAAAAAATTTTTTTTTTTTGTCCAGTTTGTTTACTTTTATGTTAGCCAATCCCAAATGGTTAGGATTAGTTGGTGTTGTGAAGTTATCCCCAGTAGCAGAAGAGTTCACTGAGCATCACTGTCAGAAGCTAAGATGCTGGCTCTGGAAAACCATCTTGTCCTCTCGTGTCCTTGCATGTTACAGTAGCTGTGCTGCCGCACCTTAAGCAACACTTTGCTAACATGTTACCAACCTAAGGTTAGCTCCATTACTTGTTGTGACTTTTTTGTTTGTATCATGGCATTTGTATCATGTTTGTGGTAAGACCTAAAAGCCGAGGTTTGTGAGCACACTGTGCGGCGGCTTGTGTGTTTACATCAACACGAAATGGTGTAAGAACTCTGTGCTAGTTTCTAGCTTTTGCTCATCGCTGGTGGAGATTGTGACTGTTAGATGTAGACCTTTTTATTTACCGCGGGAATTCACCACCGTTTTCATTAGCGGAGTGTACATTCCACCTAGCGCTAATGCTAAGGAAGCGCTCTGTGAACTGTATGCCAAGATCAGTAATCTGCAGAACACACACACGGATGGACTGTTTATTGTTGCTGGAGATTTCAAGCATGCAAATCTCAAGTCAGTGCTTCCTAAATTCCATCAGTATGTGGGCTTTGCAACGAGAGGGGAAAACACGCTGGATCTTGTTTACACAAACATCCCCGGCGCATATCGGGCAGAGCCCCGCCCCCACCTCGGCTACTCAGACCACAGCTCTGTTATGCTAATTCCAGCATACAGACCACTCGTCAGGCGTTCAAAACCGGTTCTGAAGCAGGTGAAAACCTGGCCAGCAGGAGCCATCTCTGCTCTTCAGGACTGTTTCGAGAACACTGACTGGAACATGTTTAGGGAGGCTGCAACTTACGGCGACTACACCGAGTGACCAGCTACATCAACAAGTGCACCGATGACGTCACTGTCTCCAAGAACATCATCTCACGACCCAACCAGAAACCATGGATTACTGCGTTGGTGCGTGCACTTCTGAGAACCAGAGACTCTGCCTTCAAAGCGGGGGACAAGGCGGCCCTAAGAACAGCAAGGGCCAAACTGTCCCGGGCCATCAGAGAGGCGAAGCGGGCACACGCCCAGAGAATCCACAATCGCTTCAGGGACAGCGGTGACACACGGCGCATGTGGCAGGGTATACAAGCCATCACTAACTACAGGACGACATCACCTACCTGTGACAGTGACGGCTCCCTTCCAGATGCGCTGAACAACTTCTACGCACGGTTCGACATGCAGAACGACGTGACGGCGAGGAAGACCACCCCTCCGCCGAACGACCAGGTGCTGTGTCTCACCACGGCTGATGTGAGGAAAACTCTACGCAGAGTCAACCCACGTAAAGCTCCTGGACCAGACAACATCACAGGCAGAGTGCTCAGAGAATGTGCAGAACAGCTGGCAGGTGTTCTCACCGACATATTCAACATCTCTCTGAGCAGCGCCGTCGTTCCCACGGGCTTCAAGTCCACCACCATCGTCCCCGTGCCAAAGAAGTCTTCTGTGTCCTGTCTCAATGACTACCGCCCTGTTGCACTCACACCCATCATCATGAAGCGGCTCGTCATGAGACCCTGCTGCCCCCCTTCTCCACCACACTCCACCTGGCACTGTCACATCTTGACAAGAAAGACACTTACGTCAGAATGCTGTACATAGACTTCAGTTCAGCATTCAACACAATCATCCCCCAACACCTGATCGGGAAGCTGAGCTTATTGGGCATGAACACCTCCCTCTGTAACTGGATCCTGGACTTTCTGACCGAAAGACCTCAAGCAGTGCGGATCGGGAGCTACACCTCCAGCACCACCACACTGAGTACTGGGGCCCCACAGGGCTGCGTGCTCAGTCCCCTGCTGTTCACACTGCAGACTCATGATTGTGTAGCGACACACAGCTCCAATCATATCATCAAGTTCGCTGATGACACGACCGTGGTGGATCTGGACTGGTGTAAAGACAACAACCTGGCTCTGAACGTCAAAAAGACAAAAGAGATGGTTGTTGACTTCAGGAGGACACGGAGCGATCACTCTCCGCTCAGCATCGACGGCTCTTCTGTGGAGATCGTCAAGAGTACAAAATTCCTGGGCGTCCACCTGGAGGAGAACCTCGTCTGGTCCCTCGACACCAGCTCTCTGCATAAGAAAGCCCAACAACGTCTTTTCTTCCTGAGAAGGCTGAGAAAGACACAGCTTCCACCACCGATCCTCACCACCTTCTATAGAGGAACTATTGAGAGCATCCTGAGCAGCTGCATCACTGTCTGGTTTGGGAATTGTACCATATCAGACCGCAAGACCCTACAGCGGATAGTGAGGACAGCTGAGAAGATCATCGGGGTCTCTCTCCCTTCTATCGAAGACATTTACATCACACGCTGCATCCGCAAAGCCACCAGCATTGTGGCTGACCGGACACACCCCTCACACTCACTCTTCACCCTCCTGCCATCTGGAAAAAGGTACCGAAGCATTCGGGCACTCACATCCAGACTGAGAAACAGTTTTTACCCGCAAGCCATCCGTCTCCTCAACACAAAGAGACTGGACTGATAAACACACACACACACAAATCACTCAGACGAACTAAATAACATCTGGACTGAACTGATAAACACACATGCACAATCACACTGATATACATCCATCTCAATCTGCTCATACCTACCTACCTGTGCTGCTCTTCGCAATTTTTTGCACAATATTTATTTGACTGCTATTTGCACACGATACTCTTGTCAAAATGTAAACTGTTTACTGCTGCTCTTCCCACTACCTCAACTCATACTTCATCAGAAAAAGTACTGTTATGTGTTACATTGTTGTGTCTGTCATGTACCTCTTTGTTTGCACATTTGCACGTGCACTTTGTCTATTGTGTATTTTTGTATAGAAATTCAATAGTTCTTTTAGATTAACTTAAAAATGTAAAAATGTATGTTGTAAATTTGTGTTGTTGCATGTATGTAGCACCTTGGTCCTGGAGGAACGTTGTTTCGTTTCACTGTGTACTTAACTGTATATGGTTGGAATGACAATAAAAAGCCTACTTACTTACTTACTATTTGGACGACATAGTTCAAAATACTATGCTAGGTAATATTATTGTTTTTGCTTGCTGACCTTTTCTTTTGGAAGGAAATGTATGCGATTGATGACCTAACCAACAACTTGATCAAAGCCTGGGAATCTCGTTATTGCTAATATGCTATAAAATATGTTTAGGAAGGCCGGTACAATAGTTGATCTGTGTCCGTATCAATGAAACAAGATCTCTGCAGAAAGCTTAGAATCATTGTTATGTGTATTTATCTGTGCTTTATTAAAAGTAGTGAAAATGTTATAGGCATTTAACATGATATATCACTGATATTAACAGTGATATTAAGCGTATTTCCGAAAGCGACTACACCCGGTTTTGGAAAGATCACATTTTTACTTTTCTACTGATTGACAAAAACTAGGTATCTTAACATATTGAAATTAGATAATCTTTTAGTCAGATATTTGGGATGCCAACAAATGCTTACAGGCTTAATAACAATCGCGTTGCTAATCTTTCTGTGACTTTTCCCCCATACACTGCCTCTTCAATACAGAACCCATCAAGACTACAGCAACTAAGAGCTTAGTCCTTAACACCACCTGACTTCTGAATTACTCCTTTATCATAAAACAGCAAACTTGCTTATTTATTTATTTATTGGTTAATTTTTCATACGGAGTTACACGCTATATACTTTTCTTCTCCAGTGTGGCATTTTGATGATGTCATGGATTCCAGCCTCTTTACATGAGAGTGTAGCATCACTGTGTTAGGAATGCTAACCATGCAGCACAGCTGCATTTAGAGAGCACATTTCACAATCTCTAGGAGTGAGAATCTGCTGTAAATCTTTTCTAACACGCTGACATCTCTGTCATGATTCTGAGATGGAGAAAGACTCTCTGAGGGCCATTAGAGCAGATGAAGCCTGCAGCAGACGAGACGAGCTACGTAATTTATGGCCCCAAGCAGACATGGACGAGGCAGCTGTACCTGGAAGGTCTGCATGATGCCACTTTTCTGTTGGATGACCCACAGACAACATCTAATGATCAAAAAGTCAGAGCTACCATGAAGGTTATATGACTAACAAGCTAGCAGGAGGTCTGGCTAAGCGTTCAGACACACACCTCATTATATCTGCAGAGAGAGTTCTTGGAGGTAGATGAAAGTAAAAGTCACATTCATAGAAACAAATATTTGCACACGTTTAAACAGTTTCAATTGACAACATTTTGGAACCTAACAATGGTTATACAAAGGAAATCGTTAGATGAATCAAGCAGGAACCTTCTCACCGCTGTTCTCTCTGTCTACAGGCTCACTATTCACAGTTTCTTCACTATCTTTGTCCAGCTGCTCTTTCTTAACTCTTGCGGTCCCCAGTCTCTTTTTAGCAACACACAGTTTCTTAGGCCGGGGCTCAAAATTTGTGATTCCCTCTTCACTCTGTGGATCTACACCTGCACCACCTTCACTATTGTTTTCCACATCTGGATATCCAATCATCCAGCTGGACACCTCCACACACTCCTGACTCTGATCAATAAGATTCTGCCCATCACTCAATTGAACCGAGTCACTGCTGTCTCTCACTAGCTCTGTCTTGTGTTTTCTCTTGCTCTCTTTAGCCTGGGGTTGATCAGGTAAGTAACTGTCCATCAGAACGCCTTTAGTCTTGGTGATTTGATTCACACTGTATTTCTTCCTTGCTTTCTCAGTGTCCATCCTCGTCTTCCTCTCTTGGTCTGTCACGGTATCCCAAGGTCCATATATCTCCTGGCTGCTCGTGTTCTCTGTGACTGGACCATACGATAAAGAAATATATTCATGAATACATGTAATGGTGCAATTATATTAAGGAAAGTAGTTAAAGGTCTCATTAAATGTTTCCCATAGTCATCTAACAGATCGTACAATTTGCACCTTATGAAGCACTCTAAAATCAATAATACAAGTGCCAGTTATGTTACATTAAGACTGAAAATTAATACAATTAATCTCTTTCAGATTATACCTCGTGTTTTGCTGGGTTGATTCTCAGTCTTAACAGTTTTGTCCACGTGCGTCCTTTCTTCACTTTTACTCTCTGCAGCAAGAGGGAGCCACAAACATATTTTAAATGACAAAATATTTTTGGTTTATTTAAATTTTGTACCATTAATAAATACTTTTGTTTCAACATGTCTTACCAGCAGAATCGTTGTCTAATCCTAAAGTTTCTGTGACTTAAAACAAAACATGAAAGTTTTATATTAGCTGCCTTCCAAGTATAAACTTTTCTTTTCAATAACGAAAAGATTATTTTTTATGTTTTTTTTTATCACATACCAGGTAGTTTGTTTCTTTTCTTTGAACTTTGGTGGTCATAATCCTCTGAAACAAAAATGCTTGTAATATTAAGTAAAATAGATAATTTGATCAACTGATCAGCACGGATCAAGATGTCTGAATACCGAAAGTACATCAATCTATTTTGTGAAAGTAACAAAAGCACATGCATCAACAATCCCTAGTGTTAGTGCAGGTAAGGTCTCTCACTCATGGTCTATACCGCTTATCCTGTATACAGGGTTGTGGGGGCCTGGAGCCTATAACAGGAGACTTAGGACACGAGGCAGGGTACACCCTGGTCAGGGTGCCAATCCATCGCAGGACCCATACACACACACACACACACACATTCATATGCTCATTCACACACTATGGGCATGTTTTTGGACTGTTGGAATAACGCAGACTACCCTTAAACCCACCTAGCATGGTTTGCACCTAGTGCACATGCAACTCCATACACACAGACCCTGAGACAGGAATCGAACCCAGAACCTCGAGGTGAAAGGCGACAGTGCTAACCACTGAACCACCTTGCAGGTATTTAATATTGCATTTAACTACAATTGAATTCACCTGTTTGGTCAGCAGAGTTGCTGTCCTCTTTAGGTTTTCCATCAGCAATGTCTACAGGGACAGGGACATGGAAAGGATAGAGTATTTATAATATATTATATAAATTATTTTCATTATTTTATTATTACAATCATCTTTAGCTGACCTGGATGTTCCACTGAATCAGACTCTGGAGTGGGGGGGAAAAAAGTTTGCTATATCAATTGCAAGCAAACTAAGAACTAATACTTAGTCTAGAAACAGTGATGCAAGCTTACCAGCAGGGTTATCCATTGGAGAGGAAGTTGTGCACACTGTTAAAGAGAGAGAGAGAGAGAGCATTAAAAACTGAATACTGTGCACAGAGCTCTTTTAAACATCAAAAGTAATTACATTGAACATCTCTGACTTTGGCCTGTACATTATTTTCCTCTCCTTGACACTCACCTGCTATTGGGTCTGAAAAACCAACAGCATTTAAGGGATCTGAGACTAAAGGACGGAAGCAGAACAACTCAGTGTCAAACATTACAAAATGTGTGAGCTGTAAACATTTCAGTTATACACTATGTGACAAAGAGAATCAGAATGAGTGACTGTCTAAACCTGAGGTGTCAAACATACAGCTTGAGGGTCTGGAGCAAACCCAGAAAGGTTGTAATCTGGCTGACCAAATAAATTTAGCATCAGTGTTCTGACTTCTGACAATTATTTTATGGACTGTAATTGAAATGTCTCTGTTATTCCTCTAGGGGTGAAGTAACTCAATAAACTCAGGGCTATAACCTTGTCATTTTTCCAGAAGAATGTAGGAGTTTCACAGCAGGGAGGGTGAGTACTTCTGCAGTCACACCGTTGGCATTTCTCCTTTGCAAATATTCACTTTCCCCACTTAAATATTATTGGTTATTGCGTTATCACACTACAAAGTGTGTAAAAGATCAAAATAGTATAAAACAGTGGGCCTCATGGATCAGCATAACATTAGCATGTAATTAGCATAGGTTACGCCTCCTAAACACCATATAAGGGCAGGTGCATGTTGTGCCAAAGTGCACATGAATTGTACAGATTCCACAGAAGAAGAGTAAGAAGAAAATGAAAAAGAAGAAGTACAGCACAAGAGAAATCGAAATACTTCTCAATAAACCTATAAGGTAAACATGTGATCATCTAAAGCGTGAGCACAGATTTAGGAGGCAAAACAAACATCTGTCACCTATGTTAGAGTTTTATAAAGTCTTTTTTGTTTTTTTAAATAACAGCTGCACTAGATAGGTGTTTCCATAATTATGTGTTTCAGAGTACTCCTGCAAATCTGAAACGGCTCAGCCTCCGAAGCATCTAATCAGAGAGAGTTGGTTTGTATACTGCTTCTTGCATGGGTCCCCATATGATAATCTGTTTCAAGTTTGGATTTTGAAATTTTATTTCTGTATTATATAATTCGTATCGTACGTGATATGGTGCCTGGGTAATCTCTTTCTATATTCAGAAAGCACATTTGGGAAAGATGTTGAGACAGTAGGTGCAGCCCAAGTGCACTGAGGCCTGTTATTTAAACTGAGTTTGTCATCTCTAGTCGAAACAGTCAAATAAGAAAAAAAGCAACTGAAAAGCAATTGTTTTATATCAAGTATAATCTAAAATATAGACTATATATAGACTAAATATAGACTAGCCTTGATCTAGACATTTTCCTAGATCTACATACCAGATAGAACTGCTGGCTCAGGGCTGCTCCTGTTAAAGGCCTCTGGAAAGAGATAAGAGTGCTATACATATGAAAGTGAAATGAGAGAACGGTATATATATGTATTGAGTTGTATAAAAATATCAGTATTCCACCACAAAATTAAATGTTACAGGGAAAGAAGGCAGCACATCGTACAAAAGACCACTTTTCAGACAAAAAAAAAGGAAGGTTTCGCATGCAAAAAAGAAGCGGGTCCAACAAAGTCCTCAATAGAACTGTGAGTGGTTCTGCAGGATGCTTAGTGAAACTTTTCCATCTGAAACTACACTAATTGTAGCTGAGACTAAGGGTACTCAGAGTGTCGTCCCGTAGTTGTTTCAGTAATTACTGCGCTTTATGGTTTCTTTTTTATAGTTTTATTTTTTAAGGCATCCCTGCTTTATGGCATTTATTTGCATTATTTATTTGTACATGTAGGTGTGTATATAAAAGAAGTCACCCACCATTTAAAAAGTTTAGAAAGTCTTCATTTTGGCCTGGACATAGTAAGTGATGAGCAGTAGCATGAGTACATTTTTATCAACAACAACAGGAGACAGGTAGGTATTGTCACCTCACAGACTGATAAATGCAGAAAGTGTACTTTATATTAAGGAAGACCATACGATTTACCTCTCATAGCTGCTGAGTAGACAAATGTTATAAACAGGAGCATTAACAGAACAGGCCTGACACAAGAGCCAGAGCTAAACCAGAGAGAGAGAGAGAGAGAGAGAGAGAGAGAGAGAGAGAGAGAGAGAGAGAATGATATATTAGGGACATAAGACATACTGTATACTATAATAATAAGAAGAAAGAAAATGTGGTCTTATTACTCACAGTGTCATCTTGAACATTAGGGTCCACAAAGAGCTAATGATCAGAACTCAAACTTCTCATGTGCTTTTATACCTGCACAGATCATTGAGGATGAACACGGGAATGAATGGGACAATGCGGTCACAGTTGACCTGCTCTGCAGTGGAGCATTCATTCACTGGCCCAAGACGTTTGATCAAGGAGCTAGTGTTAGTTCACAAGGAAAGGGGCCACATTTGTGGCTACACAAAGGAATAAGCTTTATACTTGTAAATTATAATTAAAGTAATGAAATGCGCTAGTGTGTGTGGTATCTGAAAAATCTTGTAATTAATATTATACTATTTGAATAACATATAATTTGGTCCAAAATTTTAATAATCCTAATATGTTTGTTGAAAAAAGATTTAGCATATTTGTGTTAACACGACATATATATTAAACACACACCACCTGGTGTAATCAAATACCACAGGAAAGGTTTGGACCATTTGATCTCTGGCCAGATTCCACCAACAGGAGATCTCCTGGGACAAAAGCCTGCATTCAGTCTGGTTTAAATGGTATTGTATTAGCTGTGGGGACTGATGCATGGGAACACTCGCCCAGTAGCACTTCCTGCCTGGGTGGAAAATGTTATGCCTTTTTGTTGCAGGACTCAGAAACAAAGAGAGCACACAAATAGGCACCAAGTAGGTGTGCAGATTAGTGCATTAGTAGGTATTTTGTTACTGCCTAGTAAATATGCATCTAAAAAAATTCACAAGCATATAAACCAAAAATCTTTCATCTAGTTTTACTTAATAAGACATTCTTATTACTAAACAATATTAATGGTATAGGGAAATTGTGAGAGATGACATCTAAATGTACCTTTATGAATAATGAAATACTAGCTTCACTGTGTGGACGCTAATGCATTTATTTATTTATACACTACCCAATCATTAGGCTTTAGTTAGCATTACTTTATAGCAACCATTTAGGTTTTATATTTCAAGATATCAAACACTGTATTCTTCTGAGAAAGTTTAGAGCATAGCAATAATGAAAAATTCCTGTTGCGTTTATTCTAGTTTATTCTGCACGATAAGCTCAAGTTTATTTGATTTTTTATTATTATTTGAAATTCTCTTTTGGTAAAGGCACATTTAATTTTTTCGCCTAGAAAGAAAACCCCTCTACTCTGGTGCCTTGTGCAAATTACACCCTCTAACATCCACCTCCCACTTACCCATTGAGTATGAACATGGGAATAAATGAGACAATCAGATCTCATCTATTTTGGAGATTTTAGTGACAGCAATGATTATGATTATAATGACACATTTTGTTGTAGAGTGACATGAGAACAGCATACAATAATGTGTTTTGAAGCCATCTTCATCCCCATTCTCTACTCTGTTGCGTTTGTGCTGGGCCTGATGGGTAATGGCGTGGTGCTGGTGATACAGTGCCAGAAGAGGCAAACATGGAGTGTTATTCCTGATGTCTTTGTCCCACACCTGAGCATAGCCAACATTCTGTTGGATGGATTCTGAATGGATGGATTTTCGGCACTGTTTTCTGCAAGCTCTCTGGAGCACTATTTAAAGTAGAGTGTGCTGGATTTATAATTCTGTGTACTGTTTTTTTTTTTTTTTAATGTCCTGTCCAATACTTATGTCACTTATGTTTTTCTCTGGAAGAATTTTGGCCCACTCTTATTTCAGTTCATTGCCTTTAGTAGGGAACACCCTTAAAATGTTTTTTTCTTTGTTTGTTTGTTTATTTTATTCATTTATTTATTGATTTATAATCAGATAAAACTAATTATATAGCTCTGCATAGACTGCAGACAGCAGCAATGTTTTAACCATAAGGCATATGCTTACATTTGCAAGAATCATAACTCAGGAAAAGGAACGTTTTGTATGAGAAGCCATACCGGTAAACCCTACACTGGGATGGTTTTTCCTTTACACTCACAGACTCACTAATGCAGTAGGACATTTCACTTAAAAATACATAGAGAGCAAATAAGGACTGGCTTGAATTATTCCATCTAGAAATATTCTATGCAACAATAATACAGAACAAGTATTTACACATTCACGAATATAGCAGTGCGTCCATTTAACCACTAGGTGGCAGCCGAGGACAATGCAGGCAGTTGTGCGTTTTCCTTTCCTTTTTTTTTTATTTTAAGGAAACAGATTTGTACTGTATGCTTTAATATAAAGAGGTATTTCAATAGTCTTCTCTCCACCGCTTAAACTTGCATGTTACACGTACTGCAACTCTAATTAATGTCTGCTGCCAAATAAACTCACAAGTAACAAGTCTTACAATGAACAGGACAAGTTGCATGTGGTCAGTTGAAGCAATTCCCAGGAGCGAGAGTGAAACAGACTTGTCTTACAGTTTGCAGTCATACTAAATTTCCTATCTGCTGTAAAGTAATGAGTTTATATCTAATGAGCAGGAACCTCACTGATTAAATGAAGTTAATTTACAGCTGCTGTCTACAAAACCAAAGACAACAGACATTTTGTAGATCTGAATGGAGAACAGTCTGGTGTAATGCCAGTGAAATATGGGGTGCCACAAGGGTCAGTTTTAGGACCTCTGCTGTTCTCAATATACATGCTTCCCTTGGGTAACATCATTAGAAGACATGGGATTAGTTTCCATTGTTATGCTGATGATACTCAGTTATACATTTCCACAAAACCAGACGAAATACCCAAATTGTCTAGACTAACTGAGTGTATTCAAGATATAAAAGATTGGATGACCGATAATTTTCTTTTACTAAATTCAGCTCTCACAATTCAGCCTGCGTTTAGAAGGATATACTGTTACCACCAGCTCGACAGTGAAAGACCTGGGTGTAATATTAGACAGTAACTTATCCTTTGAAAATCATATCTCCAACATCACAAAAACTGCCTTTTTCCACCTTAGAAATATTGCCAAGCTTAGGAATATTTTATCTGTATCTGATGCAGAAAAGCTGGTTCATGCATTCATGACCTCCAGACTGGACTACTGTAATGCATTATTGGGTGGCTGTCCTGCATCCTCAATTAACAAGCTACAGTTAGTCTAAAATGCAGCGGCCAGGGTTCTCACTAGATCCAGAAAATATGATCATATAACCCCAATACTATCATCCCTGCACTGGCTACCTGTTCAGTTTAGAATTAATTACAAAATAGCATTACTTACGTACAAGGCTCTAAACGGTCTAGCTCCCACATACCTAACCAGTCTTCTGATACGTTACAATCCACCACGCTCCTTAAGATCAGAAAACTCCCGACTACTGGTAGTTCCCAGAATATCAAAATCTACAAAAGGAGGTAGGGCATTTTCATATTTAGCTCCAAAACTTTGGAATAGCCTTCCTGATAGTGTTCGGGGCTCAGACACAGTTTCCCAATTTAAAAGTAGACTCAAGACGCATCTCTTTAATCTGGCATACACATAATTTATTTCTTTACCTCATACTCCAGTACATCTATCCTGAATGGCAACTAATTCTTTTCACCTGCTCTTTATTTTTCCACCCATCCCGAGGCATCTGGAGATTGTGCCAGCTTCAGTAGACAGAGGCCAACCCTGCGAGGTTCCTGAGGCATCCAGAGAAGGACCTGCTCCAGCTGAATTCTTCTTCATGTTGGTTTGGATCTACACATGCTGCTCCTGAGCTCCCAGTGATCCAGACCCCCATCTGCCCTCTGCACCTGCTGACTCATCCCTGAGCTGAATTGGACTTTGTGTTAATTTAAATAACTTCTGTTATATCAAACTTTCAGCTGCATAACACACATGATGTTATACAATTTCTGTTATCACCCAGATGATAACCCTGGTTCCTCTCAAGGTTTCTTCCTATTGCCATCTCAGGGAGTTTTTCCTTGCCACTGTCGCCGTCACCCTTGGCTTGCTCATCAGGGACAATCTCATTATCTAGACACATTTTTCTTACACATATATACATTTCCATAAGTCTTCTTTTCATTTCTGTGAAGCTGCTTTGAGACAATGACCATTGTTAAAAGCGCTATAGAAATAAAATTGAATTGAATTGAATTGAACTGAACATGCTAAAGGCTCACCTTAGCAACAGAACTCAGGTCATGATACCAGCAATCTGCCCTGTTCACTCACACACATCTAGCTCGAGCTCTGCTTCCTGAATTGCTTGGTAATCCTTGTTACAACAACTAATACAAAGAAAGAGAAGGAAAAAAGCATTAGAAGTAAAGAAATACAAGTTTAATCGTGACTACCGTGTCATTCCATCCTATTATATTATTCCTATTCATTCATCCCAGATAGAGACTCATGGTAAAACTGTGGTATTGATGTTATGACTGATCATTGTATAATGCAGTATTATAGGGGGGGGGAATAAAGAATCATGAATGAGCATGGCTACACAGCACCGCATCCTGGCCCCAGGAGTGAAGTTCTGTTCTGCTTTCTTTCTTGCTCTGATGTAGATGGCAAGTTTCCATCCTGTTCTAGATTTAAGAAAGTGTCATCAGCCTTTTGCTTTATACCAGCTCAAGGACAAAATGCATCCAGTGGGGTAGCAGTGTGTCATCTGAACAGTCCATGAACACTGCCTTTGGACAGTGTGGCCCCTCATTATTATGAGAACAGAACACAACAACCAGGTAAAAAATTGTGGGCCGCCCCATATGGCCCTAAAATGATATTTGACCAGTTCAGAGGTTTCATCATTCGCTAGTCTGCTGAGGTCATTAATAATTAGATGCACACCAACACAACACTCTACAAATGGAGCCCCAGGAAGTGGCTTCCTCGCCCAGAATTGGCCTTCAAATCCAGGACATCAAAATACAACGCCAAATCATCATCTTGCAAAAGGTGGTTAGTGAAGCTAAACAGCCAGCTTCCAATGGATGGATTGGCTCCCAGTTGACTCCCATATTTACAGACTACTTCTCACAGTACACAAAATTTAGATACAGGACCTGCATTCACTTGGGGTCAGATAGCCATGGCAGTTTTACAACATAAGCAGGTCTGCGATCACGAAAGGTCAGACCAGTTTAGTAACCAAAGCCAAATCCACCATATCAGTAGTTTCATCCCCTCAGGGTGAAGCACATAATGATGCCTGACCTTACAGTCCGGGTAACGCGCCTGAACACAAGAGCACATATTTACAGATCGTTAAAGTCCATTCTACACCAAGGGTCAATTCAATTGTTTGTGCCTCATAAACATAATACTTTCTGAAAGGGGTACGCTGGATTTCGTAAGACATTGCCTAACCTACACCCCGGCTTCCTTTGCGTTTTTGCTGTCCATGATATCGATCAAACAGCCCAGTGTATATAGACCAAATATTTGTGTGTAATGGAGGAAAGACACATGAACCTCCCTTGTTTAAACAGCACTGACATTCAGACCAAGCACTGGTGAGAAAGATCCAGGTAACTATGGGACAGCAGTATTTGCAAATAACTTGCATGTCTGTTGAATGGGGAATAACAAGCTATCCAGGTGACACACACATCCCCATATTGCTCAGAGAATTACACTGCTCTATTTACCCATTATAATAAGTCTACTCCTTTAAAACAAAGATGAAATGGAGCACTACCCACTGTATGCTTAGAAACTTTTCCTTATTTAAAAGGTAATAAATATTAACTATTTAAATGTTATTCAATTATTTAAAAAAAAAAGTCTCCAACTAATTTTATTATCCAACATGCGTAGAGCAAAAAGGTTCATGGTCACACAAGGAGCACTGCATAAGGTTTTAAAAGTAAATAAGTAACATTTAAACACTGAATTTAGAGATCATAGTTTTTTTTTTTGACACTTTACACTTACCCCATCTAGTGGTTCAAAACATCTCACATACAAGTGCTCGCTTAACATACCAACTGGTGGGTTGGTTACCTGGTGAATTTTATGTTCATGAGAGTAATGCATTTACACACCAATACATGTTATTATATGTTACATGCAACTACTAATACTAACCATCAGGGTATTAGTAACATAACGAAAAAGTTTAATCCGTCAGTATATCATGTCTTTGCTCTACATCATTGGATCTTTTAATGAATATACATGGCAAAACAGCACTTTCTATTACATTCTGAAGTGTTTCTATCTACAAACCACAAACAAACCTGTACTTTCACTTCACCAGTGAATATTAACATGGTCAGCATTTAAACTGATATAAATAGGCTTAAGAAGTGTTCCAACATTTACCAGGTTCTGCTATGCTTCAAAAACAGGTGCAACATTTATTTGTAAAAATCTCGTTTGTCATAATAAAACTCTCATCATAACAGCTTGGAGAAATCCCTGGTTCCCCAGCTGAATGTATTTTTCTGGACAATGCATCTCACATAAATGAGCTTAAAAATAGCACAAAGCTTTGAGATTTTAATTTATAATACACAATGCTACTTTAATAGATTTGAACTATCCACACTTAATACAGACAGTGGATCTTTTCAGTCCCTTTACACCTTTAACATAGCAAGCACTTCACTAAGAAACAATATCTGTCTGTCTATCTAAGCAAACATTTTTGGTGAAAGAAAATTTAACAAAACTTAATTTGTCTTTCAGTCTCTTTAGTCATCCACATCAGAGTAAAAACAACATGCATTGGTAAAGAGATCTTTAGCCTCTTTTAATTGTTTTAATCATGGAGTTGAGAGACAATTCACTGGATAATTAATCAAGGAAAAAAATTACAAAATTCTTCATGGTATTAAACAAAAGTGTCAGAAGCTCCACTTAAAACAATAATAATAATAATAATAATAATAATAATAATAAAGACAATTTCAGTTCTGTGAGTAACACACATTGGCATACTATTGAATCCACGGTACTCAGCATTGGCCACTTGTCCTAAAAGTAACTACTGAGTATCTATTAAGTCCATGGTCAAATCCAATCAACCTGCTACCAGATCCCCAAAAAATCAATGAAGTAACATGTAACAGCATCTACATACTGATCACTAAAATCTGTATACACACATTGACTGAAGACACACTTTCAGTCATGTTTGTTTTAGCAGATTTGATTGGATTTGGCTCCTGGTCCAAGAATGTAAAAGTCCACATGAACAGCACAACTGAAGCTCCAGCATGTTACAGCAGAACGGGTGCAACCATGAACCCAGCGAACACCGAACACGAGTCTGCATTCCGCTCAAGTTTGTAATCAAGTTTCACAGTGTAATTACACCCAAAGGTGAAGAAATAAAATGCCGAGTTGTCCCCACCCCACAAAAGCACAACCAAATGGGAACACGGTCAAAGAACTGGTATTCAAAAACAAGAATACTTGAGGGACATATAAAATAAATTTTATTTTCCTTCTTCAGTTCTACATGTGTATTTGTGTTTCGAGACAGCCACGGTGAAAGGGAAAAGAAAAAAAAAAAAGAAAAAAAAAACGCACCTGCATGCCTTAGCTTTCCGAGGCAGGTGCTAAAACAATGCGAGTCCATATCCCTACAGAATGGAACTGAAGAGGAGAGGAAAAATTGTAATTCTGTATTAGTTCTGTGTTACTTTTCAACATAATAACAACAAAAAGTCGATGGCTGTCACTGTCCACACTGTCAATAGAACAAATAGAGGAGAGAAGGTAGGTGCGATAAGGAAAAGAGAGGGGAAAGGGAAAGGATAGAGAAATGGGTTTAGGGTTGGGTTCCCGTGGCAGCAGGGACTTGTGTAGCCAGCGTGTTGGGGGCAGAGATGACCGGGGAGCCAGCTGCAATGCTGCCTATAGGCTGTGTGCTGGCTGCCATTGAGGTGATGCCTGCAGAAGAAAAAAATGACAGCGCATTTAGCAATGCTAATCATGCCTCACATTGGACTTGGGTCATTTCTCTAGTTCACAACATTAAATGTTGAAGCCCTTCTGCCATATTCAACAACATTTGTACAGACATGTTCAGTTTGCACCTCCTATAATAAATATTTATTTAAATAAGAAATAATAAGTAAATAAATGACATTTTGAAAAGGCCATAAATGTTATTTTACCTGCCATCATGCTAGAGGAGCTGACCGGAGTGGAGCTAGCAGCCATTCCAGTAGCAGTAGCTCCTCTACCCTGGTCCTTCACAATGGGGTCTGGGGGGAAATAATATATATATATATATATTTTTTTTTTTTTTTTAAACAGGCAAGTGTGAGACCCATGATTATCATGATGAGAAAAGCTGGTGAGCATGTTCTGAATAATATCCTCTAACAGAGCTGCATGATTTAATCAAACAAAAAAAAAAGCAAGTCACACTGTGATTATTTTGACATATAAAACCAGTCAAAAGTTTAAACAAACACCTTTTAATTCCATGGTATTCCCTGATTGTTATTTCTTTCTACATTGAAAAACAATCTAAAATGATCAATAAATGTCCTTTTTTACGGGATTAACTAGCACTGGTATACACCAAAAAATTTACGCATTTGATTAAAATGACTAACAAACAGTTAATCGTTCAGAATAACATTAATGCCATTTGTATGGAATAAAACTTATAAATCTACCTTTTTTGCGTGATACAGTTAAAACCAATTTTCTCTTTTAGCAAGTCACTAAAAAGCACTTAGGCACAACAATAAATATATTGCAAGTATAAAACAGCAAAACACGTGTCGGTGAGTGACGCGTCACAGTGTCTGGTTTTGATACTGACTTTGATAACTGCTCTGTCCTAATGTGCTTATATTTTTTTAAAGTAGTCTCTGAATAGGTAGCTGCGGTAGATTTACATTTGCAGGAAATAATGTAGAAAGTCACAGACCTGCAACCTCTGAAGAGAAAAAATGTTTAACATGAACTTCAAGTTTAGAAGAAATTTTAGTGACTTGAATGAATGAAAGAATGTGAAATACTCATTACCCCATGCATTTTCTTGATATTTATTTCAATCAAAATGCATGACACTTACACATCCACCATCATCCATTTTAAAATTTGACCAAGTGTACTGTTACATAACATGCATCAGCCAACAGAAAGCTAGAATGAGGCCTCAGTCAAGCATGTCAATTTAAGCAACTTCCAGAGCTGTTCATTTCAGCAGGAAAAACTCAAGTGAGCCTGATCTTGGTAGAGTCATTGAAAAAATATAAACACACGTGAAGGAAGAAGACCTTAATCCCAACTTGAAAAAAAGGCCAACAGATACACCTACAATGAACAGATTGTTTTTTTTGGCTAAAATTTGTACCAATAAAGTACATATGTATCCCTATTGATTTCTCCAGCCTTGTGTTCGTAACACGTTTGAGAATTTAAACAGACCAACCATTCAGGAGCACTACAATGATCACAACAACATGGTTGCAGATTTACGAAATTGCTTCTCAAAGTGACACTAAATTGGAATTGGCCTAACAATGACTAACACGAGGCAGAAAGACTAGCGAGCCAGGTATCTTATTTGTTCACTAAACACTAGCTGGTTAGGACTTTTCCTGCATTAGTGGCTGTAAAGTAAATGAGGCGGAGCCATAAAACCCTTTATCAATAAAAGATGTTGTATTTGGATAAAGCTTCACAAGTTAGAGAAAGTAACTGAAAGAGCTTAGGGGGAAAAAAACAAAAAACAAAGTCACTGATCAGAAGAAGTCTGACACTGTGAGCTTACAGAAGTAGGGGTGATCCATGGCCTCGCGTGCAGTCAGACGAGCTTGGTGGTCATAACGCAGCAGCTTGTCCAGGAAGTCCAGAGCCTCTGTGCTCACAAGGTGCTGGTTCTCACTATGCACAAAGCGCTCCCATCGCTTACGCGAATGCCTGCTCACAAACACACAGCACTCATTAACTGACCAAACAAATTCTATAAAAAACATCAGGCAAACACCCCTCCCAACATTTTATGGTCTCACTTACCTTCCCAAAATGTCATTAAAGCGTGGGTCCAGTTCAATGTTGTATTTGTCAATGTAATCATACAGGTCTTCTGTGCCTAGGACTTTTGCAATCCTTACAAGCTGTTTAATAAAAAGTGTGAAAATTAACAATGAGCAGTGCAGCAAACATATGAACAAATAGCAACATACAAACTGTTTTACCCCAATACAAGTATTATTGAAACTGTTCTAGCAGCACAACAATAGACCTATGCAGCATTTCCAACTCATTAAATTATTTGTGGCAACGCTCCACAATACACTGTCTGCCATGTATTGATAAAAAAAAAAGTTATTTTACAAACATGTAAAAACCGAATTCATCGTAAAGTGCCTCGATTAATTTGGCCTGCATTTCCCCTGATCACACACAAACACGTTGGCAACCCGACCCTTTCTGGACAGAACAACATTAAATCAGTCTGAGAACTCATGTACATTACATGCGAAATCATTACTATCGAAATTTCTAGCAAGAGTGCAATGAACAATATGTGCAACCAGAAAAATCACCCCCACTAATAAGGTTACACCCCACCACGCACTCGTCATGAAGTTGACTTTGGAGCCGAGAACAAGGCTTGACGTCAATGGGCCCATTTTGCTCCTCCCCAGCACCTATGCCCACAAATAGAATCGAATTCTTTGGCTCATTTTACCTCATTCTGAAAAAATAAAAACATGCTGCCTAAAATACCCTGTCCAGTGCTGCTCATGTCTACGAGTGCAAGTGTGCCCTCTTGTGGTTCAATCTCAATATGGCAACGATTTAAAAAAAAATAAAAAAATTAACATTAATTGGTTAACACCACAATGAAATAGCAACTCAAAAAAAATAATAATAATTTTGTATTAGCTGATGATGCAATTATTTTAACAAACTAGCGGTAAAATATATGAACATGCTCATCAGACAACTGAATTAAACTGTGCTGCCCAGTGCCAGGCTTTACTTAGCTAATGTAATGTAAAACATAACTAGCTAATTCCTGTAGTTTGCCTTAAGTCTTTTCATACACATTACGTGAAACAAGGAAGTACATAACTTCCTGGAGACGGTTAATCCTGTATGAATAATCTTCATTCGCCTAAAGAATTTTCTGAAATGCATCACACTCAACAAATATTAGAGGTCACTTGCCAATGGTTATTAGAGATGGAAATCACCAGTCACCATCCAATAGGATATTGTCACAATATCTATGTGCCTATTCGATTGAAATTACGATTCTATCGCATTCTAATTATCACAATTTTATTAATGTCCCGATTCAACATTAAATTTCCCCCATTTTAAACCTTTAAAAAGATGAATGATTCATTAAAAAAAGTTGCCCATTTCTTACACTAGTTTCTCACTTAAAAACCAAAGCACAGCATTTAAACAATACAAAACATTTAACTTAACATTAAATTAAGCAAAAAGGCTATATTTTTACTGAGCTGCATGCATCTCCGCCATAATTATTATTTTTAAACAAACTTTGTTTAAAAGCAAATAATTCAGTCCTATAACACAGGATGAAAATCTGTTGGACTATAAAGAAACCACAACGTTTTACCACGTCAAATGCCTTCAAAGTCTCAAAACTCAACTTAACAGTCGCACAACCTGCATTCTCACTGTGAGCGTGTGTGCATGCAGCTTCTAACTCAAACGATTTTGACCAATTTACGCTTGCGGCATTTTGAGACTGGTGTAAGCATGTAATATAAGGTGTAATATGTTGAGAAATTCGCTTACAGAGTTCGGGGAAAAAAAAGGCAGATCGTAAGCCGGGTTTCTGTTGCACCAAAATGCATCAAATGCGTTTCTGTTGCACCAGATTAGTTTATATCTGAGGCTGATCAGATCACTGATCATGGCCAATCAAACTCAACTAGCCAGTTCTGGTCATTGGCCAATCGACCGGTTCATCCCTATTATAAATGGTAAAATAGTTAAAAAAGAAAATATCTATATTTTCAAGTCAGTTTGAAGATCATGATGCATAACTGATAAATGATGTCTAAAACCACTTTTTCACAACTTGAGTTCAATGAATCCTGAAATCACCATCTTGCAATATGCCCATGGATATATATTTATGTAAAAACCTGGCCATTCAGTATATTCAGGTTTTCAGGTGCCCTCATTTTTTGGACAAAGTTACTGAAGCAACAGAAGCCCCTACAGGCTTGCCCATTAGGCATTGTGGGTGCATCACAATAAGAAGAGAGGTGAGGTGAGGTGATGCACCCATCAATTTGGATGAGGGTCAATCTGGACTCTTCAGACCACATGACCGTTGTCCAATGCTCCAGTCTTTCTTTATGCCCCCTAGCAAACTAAAGCCTTTTTTCAGATTAGCTATTTTCCTAAGGCTACACAGATGTTTAGTTCCAATCCCTTGAGTTCTCTTCACATTGTGTGTATTTCTCCTTTCTTAAAATATGATGTTAGAAGCAGCTACTAACTGCATCAGTTAGGGTTAAATAACTTGGCCAGTTGAACCGTATTTATGACTGCAGTAATCATCCAAGTTTACTCTTAACTGTTTGCCTAAAGACTAGGTGGTGACTTTGCCAGGCAGTGTATTTTTTTTTTTAGTTTTAAGTATAGAAGCATTACCTGGTCATAGTTGTCATGTCCATGGAAAAATGGTTCCTTCCTGAAGATCATACTGGCCAGCATGCAGCCCAAACTCCACATATCCAAACTATAGTCATACATCTAACAACGATCCAAGAAACAAAATAACTTGCTTAAAATACTGATCAGATGAATTAATCCATTATTATACAAGACATTAAAGAATGACGAAGCACAGGTACAGAAGTCTTCACCTGGTAGTCAACGAGCAGTTCAGGACCTTTGAAATACCGGGAAGCGACTCGCACATTGTACTCCTGATTTGGATGGTAAAACTCAGCCAGACCCCAGTCTATTAGACGAAGCTTCAAATACAAATAATTGCTTTTTATTATAGCTCCAAAAACAATAAATTAACCAGCAAATAAATTATGAGAACATTGTAATTAATGCTTTGAATTAACAGAAAAAAGAAATTTATTAGACATTTAGTGTATAGTGAAAGTGAATTGAAAGTGACAATGATGGTATAGGCTTACCTTTCTGTGCTCATGGTCAATCATGACATTGTGTGGTTTGACATCCCTGTGCATTATGCCCATGCTGTGGCAGTAGTCTAGTGCCTAATGAAAATAAACACAAACATTTCAGATAAGATGAAAGCCAGTACAGTCATTAAAACAGGTGCTTTTTTTTCATAAAAACAAAAATAAATTTGTAACTTTTAAATATTATGGTTTTAAAAAAAATTCAAAAATCTGAAAAATCTCAACATGCTGTCAGTACTTAAATATTTTTTTTAATATCCAGCTATATTTAAACATTCAGAAATATCTTACCCTCAGAATTTCATACATGTAGAAGCGAATGTCGTAGTCTGATAACGTTTGATACAATTGCTGCATAAAACAAAAACAAATGCTATATTAATAATGAACTGATTATGGCGTGAGGTTTAATTCCTTCAAGAAATTAAATTGATGTCTCAGGCAATTTGAATTAATGTGCACACATTAGATAGTCTTTAAATTATGTAAGTTACAAATATTTACTTAAATATAAATCAAAGCTTTTTGCCAAAGACAACTAATAGCCACAAACATATTTTTAAAGGGCTTGAATTAACTCGGGTTTCAGATTCCATTCAGGACTATTTCACTCATTCTTCTATGTCAGCATACAAGTAATTAATGGAACACCACATTGGATTTAACCGGCACAAACTACGCTTTGTTTAAATACTCAAACCAACATACAATCCACCATACGATAACTCAATCATTTGCTTTAGGTGCCATTTTCTTACCTTGAAATCTGTGTTGTTTACATGCTCAAATACCAGCGCTGGTGTCCGAGACTACAGAAGAACAAATTAGACAGATATTGTGTTAATGTATGCATTCAGCAATAACACACTCCTACAACGTGAATATTAAGGTGTCAGATTTCCATCACGGTAAGCTGAATTTAAATTCTGCAGTAGAAGTAGTACACTCATTTCAGTAAACACTGATCATATTTGATCTGGCAGCAAAATATAATCCTGAGAGAATATTAAACATGAAATATCAGCACAGAAAGGGAAGGAGGGGGGGAAAAAAAGAAGAAGAAGAAGCCCTCACCACTGGATCCTTGACGATGTCTAAAAGAGTGATGATATTGGGGCCTCCTCTTAGATTCTCAAGAATCTTAATTTCTCGCTTGATTTTCTTCTTTTTTACAGGCTGTTTTAACACCACACAAGACAAATGAAAATGTGACAAAGCTGCTATCAGGTGACAGAGATTTCACAACTTTCTTCTTAACATACTAAAATAAACTCAGCCTGTAAGCACAGAAAACGTACCTTCAGTATTTTCACCACGACCTTCTCGTTGTTTGTAATATTTATGGCTTCAAATACTTCACTGTATTTTCCTCGACCCAGCTTTCGCACAAGCTGGTAGTCATCCTGATTTCTATAGTACAGAAAACAAACAAACAAAAAAAAACTTATTTAATAGAAAAGGTTAATGGCAAGTTTAGGTTCTAATATCTTTTTAAGTCAAAATGTGATTATTATTATATTAGGCATACAAGTATAATTAAACAATAACCATGAGTTGAACACAAATTAAGGTTGCAGGAAAACAAGGCATCTGTGAAATGTGGCTGCCTGCATGTTGTGAACATCATTTTTTTTTACATCATTACATGCTCAGTCGATTCGATGCACTTTTTGTTTTTCTGCAGGCGATATGCATAGACGGATTTGTCGAGAAGTGTTTTGACTCATATCATATGTCTTGACTGTATGCAGCCAACCGTGTGGCATTGTTGGGTTAAAAACATGGCTAACTTTGCTGAACAAACATTTTGCAAGTTAACGCGCCATCTTGCAAGGATGGTGTGAGATAGGCTTGTGCAATATTGATTTTCACTGCACACCATTTACCATTTGGAACAAAATTCTGATAAACTATTTAATGGTCCAACTGCAAGAGTAAGATAAATGGCATGAAGATGCACTTGTGTTCTATTGGATTCAAGGAAAGTAGGGCTGGCGTAAGAACATCTGCTGGGAGGAGAGTACCTACAGCAGCAATAGCAAATCTAGTTAGCTGTTGTATTTGTATGCGATTCTGCAGTAATGCATGTAATCATCAGGGGGAAAAAAACACAACAGAATATTTTAATTTAATCCTTTTACAAATCAGTTGTCTGAAGCCCACATTTTCTCTGTTGGTCTACTGCTCAAAGATTGTGTCTCAACAAATCTTCATAACAGGTGGTCTATTTAATATTTTTAGGTCAAAATAATCAGATTTTTAAACATGCTTTAAACCATTATAGTTTAACTATTTAACTGATGTAAACAAAATTATTTTCCAATATCTGCCAAATGGAATACTGCATGGACTAATGTTCTCCAGAAAGCAAGAATGCACCATGAGTTTAAACGAAAATACATGAGACGCAGAAGGGGACAAAGCTTTCAGTTTTATCCATTAATATGAGGGAGTTTAAATCACCTCTGTAACTGTCAGTCATCATAGATCATCCCAGATCACACAAGCCTAATGTGAAATTGAGTTCAAATATAATGATGTTTATTGGCAAGTTCTTAAGGTGAATATTTGTTTTGCAATACACATTTTCCCATATGAAATAATGTAAATGCAGATAATTCATTCAGCCACCCAAAAATATTAAAAAACGCGAAAAACCATGTAACTTTTGAATGCATGCGGAAGACAAGTTTGGTATGGTTGACTCTTTCAAAACAGCTTTTGCTGATTGAAAAAAAAAAAAACGTTAAATTTGCAAACTCACTTTAACTTTACAAAAGGTAAGAAATAGCTAATTCAATTCATCCTAATTTATCATTCTAGCGATACGACACTTGAATATAAATTATGCTTATTGAACGGAGACATGTACTCACCCCCACTCTACCACATGGGATTCGTAATCCCAGTACTCTCTGGGTCTCTGTGTGTTTACATCAGGGTAAACTCGAGAGCGGCTTGGGACAGGACCGGACATATTCTTCTCTGGATATTCCCAGAAGCACCTGGGGAAAAAATTGAAAGGAAGCAGATGCAGGACAGCTGCTGTATACCATAAAAGAAAACCCTAACGACAGAGTGGAAGTTGAATTAAGGTGAATAGGTATAGAGAAATAGTTGTATACAGTCTTCAAAATATTACATTTTAGTAGATTCTGGAATGAGCAAGACAAAGAATCCTATGAACTATCTTAATAAAAATAACCTGGGGAGCTTTTAAATAGTGAATTCCACAGAATATAATGTAAATTCTACCATGGTTCAGGGCACGCTTTATAAGAAACACAATACAAAAGTCTCTTGTTTGCATTTTGCTTGTCTGTTCAGAAGAAATTAATTTCCTAAACACAGGAATCTAAATCACACATCACAAAAGTCTACTGCACTTTGTTTAAATATTACCTTGGAGGTTTCCTCCAAGCAGTAGATGAGAGGTGGAGCTGATGAAAGCAGATGCGGTTGCTTTATTGAGGAGCATAAGCTGCAAGGAGACCAAGACACATTAAGGAAAACAAGGAGTGTTAAAAGACACACATATTTACTTATATATGAACAGCTTGCCACTGGCAAATTGTGTCCTCATTAAACTAGGATTTTTATAACATTCAAATTCTCATTCCCATTCAATAACATCATAAGATGATTATATATAAGGTTTACTACAACCTTTCTGAAATAGACTTTAATAAATATAAATAAATGCAGCCCTATGAACGTTTGTCAAATTTTAGGGAAAAAGATTTTCAAACCAAACTGTGTCATATTAAAAAAAAGCACATAATAGTAACTATTGATAAAGGCGTCTTAACTAAGACTTACGCGTGTTCAAATATTCATTAACTCATTCACCTTTTATAGCGCCAGTACAGGGTCGCAGGAAACTGGCGCCTATCCCAGAAAATTTTGCGCACCAACCCATGCACACACTACACAGGCAATTTGGGAACACCAGTTAACCTAATCTGTGTGTCTTTGGACTGTGGAAGGAATTTGTATCAACTCCACACACACACACGACCCAAGGCGGGAATCGAACTATAGACTCTGGAGGTGCGAGGCCACAGCGCTAAAAACTATGCCATGTTTAAATATGAACATTTTTATTATCATGTTAACTTTAAGACCATACAATCTGTCTAGTGCAATAATAACCTTATAAGACACCACCATCCTTATACGAGGACACTGCATTTTCTCCCAACTACACTGTCCATACATCCTTGTGTGAGCCTCATATGAGGACCCCTGGGTATTATTCTTTTTACCAATCTTTTTGAAACAGAAAGAAGATTGGCAAAAGAGTGATACCTGCACTTTTTCCTCTGACGTCGTGTTACTTTTAGCGCAGATCTCTGCGGGTGGATGGAAAGCTCTTTACAGGACAGACTCACCTGGTTGGAACTGCAATGAGAGGACATCCAGCATTTTATTCAGGAGGCACAGCACTCCAAAATGTCATTCCTCAATGCTTTCTGAATACTGAAATGTAACACAGTTCGGTATTAAGTAACGCATTGGTGGATGACTCTGGTTAGTTACTAAGTCAGAGATTTTACTCAGTAGAATATTCACTGCGTCTCACTGAACCTAGTGACTGACAGAACACTGCTAGCTACCTCCAACCAGCCCTGGATCAGATTTCACTAACATTCCAGTGGGTGGAATAGAAACTTTTATTTTAGGTATAGGTTCTAGTATTTCATAACTTGGTATTATTTGGTCTAATGGTTAATAGGATTTTGCGAACATTCCCCCGCTGCACACACACAGGCCTTGCTGTGGAAATCTGCTAACCAGCCATGCTAGCTCTCAGCTTCAGACTTGGTTGTCGAATTACGTTAAATAAATAAAAAACACACACCTTCCTAAATGTTTCTTCAAAAACTCCAGAAACCTATTTGACTGAAGAAGAAGAAAACATAACCAGTCGTCTTTGTATATAACCACTTATGCGTTGGAGCTAGATAGACCGTGTAGATGTTATATAGCTAACATTAGCTTGCTAACACCAGCACTATGTTGGCGTTCACATTTGCCACGCCTAAAAATATATAGCCTGCTCCGGTTCCATCCCAGTGCCTTTGGCTTTACACCACGGGTTATCGATTTAACCCAAAAACAGCGCGGTGTATTAACAGCTCGTTAAACGAGGCAATATCCCGGTTGTAGCTAACCGACAAAATGGCTAGCGTTAGGTCAGTTATCCCTGGCTATCTAGCGAGGCACGCCACATCAAAGCCGGGTGGGTGATGGAGGAAAGCTAGCAAAGCAAGCGGCCAACATTATGTAAAAAAAAAAAAACACTCTGGGTTATCAATATAATCTTAGAATAAATATACCAAAACACGTTTTATCCCGTTCAGACGAAGAAACCTGACCGCTTAAGCCATTATAAGAACAGCAATAAACAAGACTAAAGCTACTAAAAAGGATCAGCTAGTAAGCTAAGCTAGGTAACTTTACCAGCAGATGATTCTAAGCTCTTGATAAGTACATATGTTAGATTTTCAATATGGGATAGATTAGAAAGACGTGTACATTTCAAGATTTAGGAAGTTTGAGAATTTACGAGCATTTACGTTTTAACAACAACAAAAAAAAAAAAAAAACAAGATATTACCTCTCGGGGTCTCCTAGTGGAAAATATGGCGGATCCAGCAAATCTAGAAATCGACGCTAGTAGTAGCAGCAGCTGCGCTAGCTATAGCTAGAGACAGAGAGAAGCGCCTCGGGGGGGACACTTCCGGTGTGGAGCACAGCGCCGGGTACGGTCCGGGATCCCACACCACCAACACACACTTACACTCACTTACATTCATCTGTTTGTAGATGTTACATGAAGTGAAGTGCGTTTGAAAATTAACTCAATGTGCATGTTTACTCGGGTAAAGTTTGCCAGGAGAGAGTGAGTCACACACTCCTCATGAAAAAACTTAATGTTCCAAACTGTATTTTGGTGTTATCCCATCTGAGCTGTGTGAAAGCTGATCTCCATCCGTTTAAACCTGCTTTAATTAGACTCTTCTATTTCTGATACTGGTGAGATTTACATTCATTCGTCACCGATGTCCGCTTTATTCTGGTGAGGGTGGCTTTGAATCTGAAGCCAATCCCAGTAAACTCTAGGCAAAAAGCAGGATATTTCACTCCTGGATCACTCATCAGTCTGTTGTAGGGTGCTTATTCACACACTCACTCAACTCACCTAGTTACATGCTCTTAGTCATCGGATGAAACCAGAGAACCCTGAGAAAACTCATGCAAACACACAAAAGACACGCTGTATAGACAGTAACCCAAACTCAGCATCCAGCACTCCAACTCCACCACACCAATTACACAGTATAATTGTTATTGTAGGTAGTTTTTAAAATTTTTACCTTCATCTTTATAGGTGACACGGTGGTTAGCACTATGGGTTCGAACGTCCAGGACTGAGGGTTCGATTTCAGCCTCAGGTCTGTGTGTGGAGTTTGCATGTTTCCTTCGTTTCCATGTTTCACCGGTTTCTTCCCATAGCACAAAGACATGCAAATAAATAGGCGCTAATTGGCATTCTCAAGTTGCCTGTAGTGTTTGTGTGTGTTCTGTGATGGATTGGCACCATGTCCAGGGTGTAGCCTGCCTCGACCCCAAAGTCTCCTGGGATATGCTCAACACACCCACGGCCATGTAAAAATAAAGAGGTATAAAGGATGGATAAATGAACATTCATCTTTGTTAACCTCATTGTCCTGGTTAGGGTTGCAACGGGTCTGGGGAACACACTCAAGATGGGATGCCAGTCCAGTGCAGTGTACTATGCACACACTCACATCTGGGTCATTTTAGAGTGGCCAGTCCACCTACAAAAACTACATGTTTTGCACAGTAAAAGAAACCCCTGGGTAGATGCCAGACCTATGAAACACCACACAGTCAGTAACTTGAGTTTAGAACCAACCCTTGGACCCCAGAGCTCTACACTGCAGAGCCAGCAATGCTGCACCACCCTAGTTTTCATTACAAATGTAGTAAATACACAATTTTTTTTCATACCCATGACAAATCATTGTCCGATGCGTTGTTTTCTGTTGGCATTGCTTTTTAGAGACAGACCTAAATGACTATGCATTCATATGCATGCCTCTGCCAGTTTAAAAAACCCAATTTGACAAATATTTGGCTGCTCAGTTGCTTGATCACCTGAATGTTGCTGTATCATGACATTATCTTTAGGTTGCATCATACACAAGAGAGGCTACAACAGTTCAAAGTCTCGGCAACCACGTGAAAACCATTATGAGTGCATCCTATTATGTTCTGATTGTCCTTACTAAGATTAGTCTAGATTGTCTATATTGTACACAACTATTGGACTGGTCACAGAGAGTCTTTCAAGATTATCAAAAAAATATTAGTCTCCTGCAATAGCAATTCTTTGTCCAAAGAAACATTGGGATTTAAGATGAAATCCAATAATTCAGAATATGACCCTTGGGTCGGTGAAAAAGACTTAGTATAATTGACTCTGTAGACAAAGATTTCAAAAACTAAATTTGTAACCTTTTTGGGTTATTATTAGAAATAACCGTATTCAGATCAAAGCTGCTTGCTTTGTGTTCAGTGTGATCTAGTTCATCCAAATAGAACCATTCCCCAAAACAATCAGAATAAATCACAGTTTTTAAAAAAAAAAATGCTTTATTATTCAAATTCATGGATGTCACCAAAGTCGGATGTGCTTCTGATTTAGAAGAGAGAAAAACGTATCCATTCAATTTTTTAAAATCTTATATTCCAGAACCTGAAGCACGTTTCAGTACCTGGATCTTTCAGCCCGAACAGGGGCTTTTTTCCTATTACACATTTCTGAATTTATTTGCCTCCTATTTCCATGGTAGCACAAATCATAAAGCAGTGAGTTGAAAAGACACTTGCAGTACATCATAGCTGTTACATAAAAAAATAAAATAAAAATAAAAATAAAAAAAAACATGCAAAGCCACAAGAAGGTTTGAAACGGAGCTTAACTGTTTGCCAACCAGATTGTTATAAATATCTTCTATACTAACTTTAACAAATTGTGCAGCTATCCAGCTCATTCTCACACACAGTACTAGTAGTGCAGTGCTGTAATCCCAGAGTAGTTCATATCACAATATCAAATATATATAAGAAATAGTTCTCTGCCAAACCCATTTGTAATGTTTGGAAAAGTAGGACTAGAACGCCAAGCCTTATATAACAAAATTACATAAAATAGAGGAAAAGAAATAAGTTGTGCTGTACACTGTTAATAAGATACAGAGATAAAAAGCAATTTTGGGAGCAATCTTCCATCATTCATGTTTACCCTGCCAAAGGGAGCAGAATATTATCTTTGGATTGTGTGCTGCAGATCTATAAGCAGGTTTATACTGCTCGTGTGTGTGTGTGTGTGTGTGTGTGTGTGTGTGTGTGTGTGTGTGTGAGTGTGAATATACATGTAACACCATTTTATGCGACACTTAGGATCAAGAAATATATCAAGAGGCTTGTCTTTCACAGCCCTGAGTTCACGAAGCCCTTACACTTGGGGGTCTCACAGAGATTAAGGAGGGGTCAAGTCCTTTCAAAATGCAAAAGCAATCGGGTTTGTGGCAAAGGTCCTGTTTCCTCCACAAATTATTAATTAATTCCTTCAGTGGCAGATGGGCTGAGACTCGCTCACATGAGGCAGCACTTGATTTTGTGGTTGTGTGGGTCTTTAAAGCGCAGTCTCTGCTTAGGCCTGTACTTCTCTAGATAGGTCAGCTGCTTGCTGTTTATGGCACCCCGGCGTTTTCTAAAAAAAAAAAAAAAAAAAAAGGGCATCCCAAAACAATCAATATGCCTCAATTTAATACGTTTTAAAATCTAAAATATAAATACATTTAGATTTATAACATATGATATCTGGTTTATAATTCTAAAATACACTCCTAAGATTCTAATCAGAAATGGGTTATGCCATGTCGAATGTGCACTTACTGTCTGATGAATTGAATGGCATCTTCATACTTCATTCCACTCTCTATTAGTGCCAGGGCCACCAAAACTGGAGCTCTACCAAAGGAAAATAAAAAGCATCACAAAAAGCCTGATGTCCTACTAAACAGACACAATTTATGGTAAAAGACAACACCTCTTTCACCTAGCTATTTACAGCCTAGCTATCACCTGAATATGAGAACAGGTTCTTCACTCTGACACAGTTGCCAGCAATCAAACAAGAGGACAGACTTTATTATCCAAAAAACAAATTCACTCTTACAAAGAAACAAAAAGAAGTGAAATTTTTTATTTATTTATTTTTTTCCCCAATAGGCTTAAATGTCTTTTTTGGACAGGGAAGATGTCATCTTACTTTGATATTTGTCACTATGATATGAGAGACCCAGGGTTTCTTAGAAAATATAAAATCGTTCTAATATGAGAAATCTCCTTTTACTACTTGGCTCAATCCTCTGACTATCTAGTGAATACTAACCCAAACAGGCCTCCTATAGATCAACAGCATAACAAACATGCCCGGGTAAAGCAAACATTGGCTCTCTGTCAAGATGTGCAGAGAGTTCCCACAGGACCACCAAACTACGTCATAAGGCCTGGTGCCTCAAAGAGTCAGAGAGTCAAACAGTTGCAGAGAGAGAAATGTACAGGTGCCAAGAACTCTGATTATCTGATGTCCAAAAGTACATCAACAGCTTCCTGTTTCATGGTCAGACGTCAACCTCTGTGCCTCCAATAATAAACTGGAATTAAAATTAGTTGAGTGAATTTCAGTGATCAGTTGATTTTGGAATGGTTTAAGGAAGTTCACTAAATGAACTTGACCTGATCCTGTGCAGGGTGGGCCCTTGACAGGGCCTTGGACTGAGTTCCTTCTACATGAAATTATACAAATAGACTTACTCTCACATGCAAAATGCTATGATGACCGTAATTTAAAATCTCAAAATGTTCTGTCTCATGCTCTGGCTTGTTTGGGAGTGTTTGGTCAGAGAACCCTAGGTTCTTATACTTTCATAAAAGTAGCTCAGCAGGTTAAAACTCTGGGTTACTGATCAGAAGGATGGCGGTTCAAGCCCCAACTCAAGCAATCTGCTACTGTTGCATCCTTGAACAAGGCCCTCAACCCTGTCTGCTTCAGGGGTCCCATGTCATGGCTAACCCTGCGCTCTGACCCCAAATTCCTAAGCTGTAATAATATATGTTTAGGTATACAGTATATGTGATAAATAAAGGCTTAACTAACTAAAAAGGCTTTGATTTTTGTCTACTAACCGGCCAAGTCCCGCCACACAGTGCACAGCCACACAGCTGCCAGGGTCCTCACAAAACTTATTCTTTAGTAGCGAAAGCCAGTCCTCAACAATCTTTGTAGGAGGAGGAGCTCCATCATCAAATGGCCAGTCCTGCAGAGAGGAGAAAAAACATGTCACTGTTAAACCATCATTACTTGTACTGTATATACAACTCAACAACTGACAAGTTTGTTATGTAAATACAGTATGTTTATATTATGCACTTTTATAGAGATCAGCAGGACAAACAACTGAATATGGGGGAGAGAACGTAACTAGGCAATATAGAAAAGAACGTGATGGTCAATAACAGACTTTGTGTTGTGGGAACATGTTATCTGTAGAAGGAAGCCCATCTCGGGGCTTTTACTGAACAGACCCTCAACTGTATCTAAATCACACCAACCAGTGAAAAGACTTTGATGATTGCTCCAGTGTGATTCTCACAAGCTTTGCCACGGCAAACATGGCATGTACTGTACCACACACTCATGCTGCATTCTCCCACTTCAGTCAGCACCAGCAGGAACAAGGACACCACGGTGTTTAGCAGCAAATCTGAGAACTGAATCAGATAATTCCGTGCAAGTATGCTAAGCAGAACAATCTTACTCAAGGATGTGTGTACTACAACATCACATAAATAACATATCTGTAAGGTATTTTAGCTCATTGTATTGGTTTATGAAGGAATTATAATTAACACATTTGCATCTTAATAAGGGAGGGCTGGCTGTGTAATGTGAAACAACAGGACATTAGACTTGCTTTGCATTTCTATGTCTTCAGAAGAATGCCAAGCTGACCTACACCCCTACATAAGACGATTGCTACGAGCAGAAAATACTAATACTAGCAAGAAACTATCACTGATCTTTCTCATCCGATTTTAAATGGTGCGTCAGGATTTTTTAAAAATAAATAATTAACTCATAATTAATGAGTCTGAAAAGAAAATACATGTTTACTCTGATGTTCTTGAGCTGCTGTGAGTCATTCTGACAATTCTGTAATAGTAAATCACTCTGTGCTGTGTACGTGTCGGCTCAAAACTGGCAAAAATTCAGTTAAGATATGCCAAAACTCATCAGCCACCAACTCAAGACAGAAGCCTGAGTGCACAGTGATTGGCATGAGCCACAGTCAATCAGGAGTGACAGTACAAACAAAGCAAACCGGAGTAGGACATTGGGTATTTAATGTTTTGGCTTGTTTAAATTCACTCATTCTGTAAAAGACGTGCTGGAAATCTTACTTGGTCAGATTTATTAACATTTACATGTCACAGAACAAACAAGTCTGAACGCCAATAAATGCAATAAATAACATCTATGAACAGGCATGTACAAATATTATGATGTACTGCCACGGGACCTAGTGGGCCAACCAAGCACAGCAGACACAACGCTTTAAAAGCTCAGAGACATGTTGGCGGATTGGTTTGTTTTGTACTACAAAATCTTGGGGTCAGTAGAGGATGTAAAGCAGTTGTCCCTTGGTATCCACAGGATTGGTTCCAGATATAAAATACTTGAATGCTTATATCCGTCATATTTAATGTGTAGTATCTGCATATCACTTTTCCCCATTTTGTCTGCAGTTTAAAAATATCTTTTAGTACTTATAATAGCAAATACAATATAAATGCTATGGATAACATTGTACCACACACTGTGTTATATTGTATTATTTTGGGAATAATAACAAAATAGTAGGCTCTCTTGATAGAACCCCAGTGTGAACATGGTAGTAGTAGACGGAATTTGAGCTGAACCGGACTAGTGTTTTTTTTTTTTTTACTCTATGAATTTCAGCAAACTTTCAAAAACTCAACAAAACTAAAACAAGTCAACAGAGACAGGACCATCCCAGACTCAGAGCTAGCACTCCCTTAAATTCCAGTTCACTCTTTGTGGCATGTGCGTGTTCGTCTGTCAAGCACTGTATGCTACATAACACACCCTGCTTCTTTCTCTCACTTAATCCTGCTAAAGCACAAAGTCAGATTCCCAGCATATTTAAGTTTTGCTTTTTGGTGATGTTTCCCCTTGAATATTTTCAGTTCATAAATGATTGAATGTGCGGACGTGGAACCAGCAGATACTTGGGATGGTATTTGCCAAAGTAGGCGAAGATTCAGTGTTGCCTAGGTAGGCTTTGCCAGTATGATCTGGCAACACTGGATTATGGGTCACTTAATATACTGTATTATAGAATCCTGTGAGAATGGCAAATATTGAACATGTAACATGGATGTCCCTCCCTCATGGGCAACAATAAAGCTGAATAACATGTAGGAAGGAACATTTCTGGCCTATGCCTGAAGGACAGAAAGATGTTGCTTAACTCATGTCTCAAGCGAGAAGATAAGATCAACAAAGATTAAATTATTATAAGTAAAAAGGATTCAGTATTGGCAGAGTTTTATATGTTAATTGTCTCTCTAATTTCGTGGGAAATTAATGAATGATTGTTTTCAGTCTGTTGTGGAACTTGCATTGTTATCCAGTTGAGAAGTAGTACTGCTAGACAACTCATGATTGCTTGCTAATGACTGGGACAACAGTGGTTGCTTGTGTTTATCAGTTTTTTTATTTATTTATTTTTATTCAGTTAGCGTTGGCAGGGGTGTGTGATTAAATCCATCTGGGTACCTGATCAGTTTCTTTCTAACCTGCAAAAACCTGTTTTATGCCAAATATCCTTGACCAACTCAGGAACAAAATATAGAGATGTCATTTTCAGGGACAACAACCACCCAGTGATTACTGATGCAGTGAAAAAATATATTAAATATTAATAAATAAAGATTATGTTATGTGATCAGCACACTATAAAGTGTCTGGGACAGAGTCGACTTCTTAATGAACACACGTTTCAGTCATGAGATTAATAAAAGTGGTTCTTCCACAAGTAGTTTCCAAATGTATTTTTCCCCAGAGATAGGAATTACAAAATGTTACATGCTGTAACTTTAAACAAAGTAGGATTTCAGACTTGTGGGAGAAAGCTTCCTAATCAGATAAATATAAACAGCTACCAGTAACTACCCACTCCACACCACTCTACTCCTGAGTTAAAAATAACAGTTAATTCCTGTAAGCGGTTAATAGCTCCCCCCCCACTTGTCTGGTTTGTTCACAGTAAGCTATTAATTACTAAAGGCCATGTCGTATTTGCTATATGCTCAGAGAAAACAGGTCAGTCTCCAGTCCCAATCCTACAGGCTAATTGCAGCAAATGCTTTGGCGTTTTCCTTGAATCACATACCTGCTATTTCTCCAGCAACTGGACTCTCCTGTTACAAGAAAGGGAGAAGACTTATGCACCTGTTTCCCATCAGCAAACGTTTCCATTTTCAAACACTCCAAGGCTCAGTGTTACACCTCCCTTCAAAAAGTTTTTCCACCCCCAGACTGGAACTCAAAGAAATGCTGACTGAATGATCTTAGACAGTCCTTAGATGCTATTGTCTATTGCAGCCATAGTCCTTAACTATAATCTATCTTACTGAGAGTGGGAAAGGTGAGAAACAGTAACATATTGCCAAGAAACATGCAGAATCGAGTATTATTTTTATTTTTACACTAAGGGATTAACTCCAGTGTATTTTTAAGGGTTCCTCTATTTACAAAGGCTTGCTGTGGTGTTTTCCAGTCTCTAGTACCTTGTCTGTAAATAGCAGCTGGCACCCTGTCAGACACAAACCCACAGATCACAGGGCTATTCAGAGAACACTATGCCCCTTGTTAAACAAAAAAAAAAGTCAGTATGCCATGTTTGACCCAGATAACCTCAGTTCAGACACAACTACCAAAACAAACACTCATGCACTCGACAATATTTAATGAGCAAAATGATACATCAAACCGTGAAAGTGTCAAACCAAATTTGCCAGTTCTGGAGAAATGTGAAAAGATTCTCGGCATTTGCAAGTAATAAAGGAGAGAATATAAAGTATGAAAAGATGAAGTTGGGACAAGAGGCGGGGTACACCCTGTTGCCAATAGGGTGCCAAGCCATTGCAGGGCACAAGCACACAGACACACTCACTCACTCACTACATGCAATTTGGAAATATTACTGTAGTTAGCCTACTCTGAAAAACCTGAATACCAAAAGGAAACCACCACACACACAAAGCCAAAGCTGGAACTTAATACAAACATAAAATTATTATCTGGAGAAAAAAATAAATGTTTTTTTATATGTATATATATGCCTTTTGGTGTGGGTCATATGTTTTGCTTACAAAAGGTACTTTTTATTTTTGGAACATTTTACAGAATGTGTCAAATACGTATACAATATACCAGTTCTAAAAGCACAAATATATAGCATTATATTTGTGACTCATTAGTGAGCCAAAAAAAAGCACTCTTACCAAAGCAGCCCTGGAGGAAGTTTAGTCTAATTGGTTGTTTCACATCATACAGCTGTACGTACACATGCACACACTAGGCATTCTTTCCTCACTGATTGAGTCCAGGCTAAAGAAATTACAGGCCAGGATTGGAAAGTTCATATTCAGTAGGAGAACATGCAAGATTTAGAAACACATCAAAAGTTACAGAGCAACACATCGGCACTACATAAAACGCAAAAATATTTCTTGCACTTTGCTACATAAAATACTGTTAATTATGTAGTAATCAAACCAGTACCAGCAAAGGGAAAATGGAAATCAAGCAGAGGCTGTCACTGAACTTTTAATTGTATTGCAAGGAAATCCCATCATCGATACATTTTATTACAATTATTCTGTTTAGAAAATTGAACAGGATGACAAACACTGGATCTTCTGCCTAGAACACGATCTGTTCAGAAAGCCATAAATAGTCCACGTGAAGAATTTTTCTTCATTTTGTGGTCTCCTAACAGGACTGAGGAGGAGGAGGTGCTTTTATATAACTTGGCTGTGTTGTGTGTGTGCCCCACACGCACTGTTTTTGTTTCCTTTTTTATGGAGTAACAGTAAAGCCTGGAGTACAGCCAAACTGGCAAAATCCATCCAGAATCAAGTTAACTGCAGCTGTGTAATTCTCATCCAGGAATAGGAGGTACAGAGAACAAGAGATAAAGTATATTGGGTAAGGGAGAAATAAGAAAGACAAGGGGGAGCAGGAGAATATTATGACGATAGCGGAAAAAAAATTGCAAGGGAATCCCCTTTTAGGCCAGCTGAGAGCTTGGGAGTTCCTTTTACTTGAGATGGGTTTATAATTGCTTAACCTATGTAGATGCAAAATGGCTGTTGCATATGGCCTTAATTCATTTAACACACTGACTGAGCAGATCACACAATGGTCTATGTCTGTATTGTGGAGTACCTGTTTTAATAGTGATGGGATATAAATACCACACATGATGTGCACAATAAGCTGAAGGCACTAGCGTCGAAAGTCTCAAACATCAAATATTGTTATAGACGAGTTTCGAGATTTCATATCAATTGAGCTCCCTAAAATGGTTAATTTCCCCTCATGTAGCCCTCAAACCGACCAAAGTTTAATTTGGGAATTATTTTTAAAATTACTTCGATTATTAGCTACTGAAATGTAAGCTCACCGTTTGCTATTTAAGACCAGTAACACTTGACAACACTCGAGAATGAGAATAGAGGAACTAACCAGGCTCACTGGTGTGTTAAACTTCACATGCTAATGGCATGATTTACAAAATTACTGGCAAGAAATAGTTAAACATTTCAAAGAATAACATGAAACCTACAGAGATGTTTGGGCTCCATGGTACCTTTCTAAGTGCATGTTGCGTTTAGTCCTCCAGACGTACATAAGGTGGAAAGGCAAGATCATGAACAACTAATAATCTCATTTTAGCTAATATTTTTGGCTCATGTGCGTGTAATCAAGGGCATGATCAACAGGGAAAATCTGGAACTGATTTGAGCATCTACAGTCTGGCAGACTTCTAATAAGGCTTATGTTACTGTTTAAACCATTGCCAAGACCATATACATAGAACATACACATAGACCATATACATAGAAGTACTCTGAGATGAAGAAACTACAAGACAGTAAGTAATTATTTGTAAGAACAAATGAATAAAGGAAGAAGGTAAGGTAAGTGTTTGGACACCTGAAAATCACATCCATATGTGTTTTCAAACATCCCAGGATTCAAGATTTATTTTTTCCTACCCTCTACTCTCCTGAGAGATTTTGGAACATGGGTGTGAGAAGTTACCCAGTCAGTCATTAGAGAGGTCAGACAAAGATGTTGCACAAGGAGACCAAAGGTGGAGTTGGAGTTCTAGTTCATCCCAAAGATGTTTGGTGGGTTTGAGGTCAGTGCTCTGTGCTCTTTTTCCACTCCAACCTGGCCAACCATGTCTTCATGGACCTCAAATTTTGCACAGAGACATCATCATAGAAACTGATTTGGAGCTCTAAAAGTGTAATGCTATAGCAAACAAAGACATACTATACAACTGTACAACTGTATGCTACCACATTTGTGGCAATCATGTGGGGGGAATAAAGCACACATGACTGGGATGATCAGGTTTCCAAACCTTTTGGGGTGTATATGTTATAGGTGTACTGTCGTTAGTTGTTTTATCCATGAGGTTAATGGAGAGGACATACTGTACATAGGGGTCAGTGTTATTGTACACAGGATTATCCAGCAAAGCATAGCGCTCACCACAACTGTAATGCCATCTTCCTCCAGTGGTGTCTTGTCATATGTTACTTCACACACTCGAACCACTGTAGTTGCACCATATTTCTTCAGATCCTACAAAATTAAGACACAATTACCTTGCACCAGCAGAACAAAACACAGATTAAAATTCAAACTAGCATAAAATTTTAACTTTGTTTAATATTTACAAATTAAGGCTGGGCAATACGATCACATAATATCCCTATCAAGAAAAATTACATTACAAAATGTGAGATATTTTGGACATCTTTTTCTTACAAACTATGTTTTATTTAATAATTACGAACCGAGTTCACTGAAAGCAGCAAATTTTATGTTACGAGGTTTTACAGATCTTACTCCATCCTAAGGAGTTTTAGCAGTTGATGGTGCCAGCTTGGTCTTGATGCAGCTCCAGGTATCTGTTTTCTGGACTGCCCCAATTTTATTTATTTAGGCCTATGAGCTAGCTTGCTATTTATAAAGCCATAAATGTTGGAAATGTGTGCATACATCGATGTTCCCAGCAGAGCGACACAGAAAACACATTTCTTTGTGCGGAACCTGTGTTGAGTCTGACCCAGACGGTAGACCAATGTGGAAATTATTATACTGGTCTGTTCAATAGATCTAACCTAAGGTTCTGCAGTTGACAATGATCTATCTGTTATGTTTTTTCAATGGGTTTTATCTCTTATAAGAGGTCTGTCCAGAAAAAGTCAAGCCATTGTTAAAATAATAAGAACGGTTAGCATGACATCAATGTAACCTGGCAGCCAAGAAGAGTGAATTAGAGTGCGCATGTACGAACAATGCCGACTACACTGTACTAGTCAGAGGGGAGTTAGATGCCGTTGGGTGAGCATTTGTACTGTGTAGCTGTTGCATACAAAATGACAGAGAGTAGAGCAATGATTCTAAATCCAATCTTGTGTTATGCTTAAACATTCCACAGCAGAAAGTATTCGGATAATTCAGAAAGTTTTCGGGGATGATGCATATGTCATATGTTATTTCACTCACTCGCACCACTGTAGTTGCACCATATTTCTTCAGATCCTACAAAATTAAGACACAATTACCTTGCACCAGCAGAACAAAAACACAGATGCAATAAGTGCAGCGGAAATAAAAGTGTGCCACAAGCGCTTCAAAGGTGGTTGAAAATCTGTTAACAAGTTGGAAGATTGGCAACTGATAGTGAGACAACTAGAAGCGTAATTAGGAGTTTATTACATGTAATCCAGTCTTTATGTGGCTGGAAACTTTCTGGACAGACCACATATTTTTATTCCTCTGACAGATGATATAGTAGAATGCAAATGATTACTTTTCCTTAAGTGTCTTGTACATGGAATTAATCTGTTGGCCTGCTATGAAGTTAAGTTCACCACCAATCACAATTATTTAATCAGATCAATATTGAAATTATAGTAACACTGGGGATAATAACTTCAATACTGCCTTCAGTGCTGAATCCTGGAGGCTAGAGACATAGCTGGACCGTCCATGTGGTCTGTGGTCGAATGGCAACATCCTGTCACATGAACATACTATTCTGCTCAGACTCTATTTCTAGTGGATTCGTGGAAAGCCTATACATACCATAATATATGTAGATTATGGAAATGGTTATGACAGGGTTTTTTTTTATATATATTACTTAGCTATATATTTAACCATCTCTCACCTCTATGAAGGAGCTCAGAGTGGCATTGGTTGGGTTGTGTGTGATCAGAAAGCGCATTTTTTTGTAGGAGACTTCAACAGGAGCCGGTCGGTTCATCCTGGCCATATCCGAGGGCTAGCCACACTGTGGGCTGAGCCAGCGTCCTGTGGGTAAAACACCCACTAGCAGCCTTTCACAAACTGTCTGATTGACAGTGCTACTTTCAGGAGGCTCCTGCTATCTCTCAGTATGAATAAAAACAGTGGCCTGTTTCTCTGAAACGCTATTAGCATCAGACATGGGCCGGAGCAGGGTGGAGCACTGTCCAAAAGCCCTGAGTAGCAGCTCTCCTTAACCCATCTGGTGTCTTGTGAGATCAGGAGTCAGAATAGAGCCAGAGCAAGCAGAGTTGTAAAGGTGTTTCTGTTCAGCAGGCAGAGATGAGGCAGTGTCACCTAGGTTCAGGCGTTACAATGTTGGGCGTGGCAATAATCACCGCTGCCCTGCAAAAACTCCATCAACATTCAAGTGGATGAGGAAACGACCTGAAGGAAAAAGAAAAAGAGAAGACATTGTGTCAGGGGATATGGATTTATTCAATATACAATATTGTAATACAATTCTGAATATAAAGGGTGGCCCAAAAGTCTGCATTCTATAGGCAAAAACATATTTAAAACTATAAATTTGAGCAAATGCTCATATTGACGACCCCTGACTTTGTGACAGATACAATGAATACAAGACAGTTGAATATTTCTTAATGCATCGGAACTAATGATGTTACATGAAGAGATGATTTCTTCCTTCAGTGTAATGATTGTTTTGGACCAATTCAGATAGACTACAGACTTCGAATGAGTGATGTTCGGGCTGGTTCTGTTCAATCTTCTATTGTTCTGTTGGTCTGAAAAAAAAAGATAAATAAATAAAAATCAGGAAATTAAATTTGCCTATGGATCCAGACTGCTGTACCACACTGAATACACACATATACAGATTTACTCCACCCCCCCCCCCCCCCAAAAAAAAAGCTTATCATAGTATACAACATGTAGTCTAGCAACCAAGACGAACGTATAGCATTTGCATTGATGTGTCCTTGATTCAACAATCCCACCAACATCATCCAGTTTTTAAAGGCATTTTATTTCCTCCATATAATTGTATAATTCCCATGGTAAAAATAAGTGTCAACAGTTTATAGACAGTGGTTTACAGTGGCTTCTTCCATCCAAATCTGTTCTGTTGTATGATTAACATGCCATGCTGCTGTTTAGTTCTGGTGTTTGTTACATATTTCTGAACTTGTCCCACACTGGTGTGCATCTGTACTTTCTGTTACTTACTGGTACTGTCCTGCTGCATTACGTGCTACACCTCGGTCCTGACAAAACATTTTGTCCCAGACATATGGAACGAAATGTTCCTGATCCAATGATTAATATAATGATGATGATGATAAAACCCACTTGACCTGATTTGTAGACACAATTCTAACATTTGCCATCAAGTAGCATTGATATTACTTGCTGTTTTACACCTCGTTAAAACAAGACACCAAACTCTCACGTTCTAGATGTTTCGAAGAGCAGAGTGAAATGTGGACAGAAGTTGTTCACCTGTAGTCGCGTCTCGAAACAGAAACCGCTCCAGACGAGTCCCGGCTCGAGTGTTGCAAACACCAGCGTCTTTATAAGGAATTACCGCGTCAAAGCGAAGCAGTACACCGAAATATCACGTAGGGGGGGGGGAAACGAAACAGCTCGTGTTTCCCCTACACAGTAGCGCGTTTACCTTCTTGCCAGCAGCAGAGTGCGAGGACACGCGCGCGCGCTTCTGCCCTGAACCGGTCCGAGCTGCCCTAGTCGCGCAAATGACGCTGACAGCGCGCGCTGCGAATGTCACAACCAAATGCACTCTAATGCTCTTAGTCCGAGTGCAGGTCTTCCCCGCCTCCACTCCTCTCACTCCCCTTTCACTCTTTCTCTCGGCCTCCGGTGCAAACGGAAAACTGATCAGCACTAACTTAGCGACAGGTGTTAAATCACACGTTCCACAAACCAAACTTGCGTTCACAAAACACGCGCGTTCTCTCCGCCCTTATCTCCCTCTCTCTTTCTCTCTCTCACACACACACACACACTGTATCTGGTCATCCAAAACTTTGTAGACAAGCACCTTTTTAACACTAAGAATTCCTTCATTACTGATGCTTTTTTAACGCAAACTAACAAGAGTGAGTTTCATTCCTGAACTTTATAGGCACAGAACCCACCAGTGTAATAAAGTTATAAAAATCACAGACCCCCCTCGGCTATCCTTCACAGACCCCTAGGGAACCATCAAACCCACTGTGAGAACCCCGGCTCTATCTAAAAAGAAATACACAGTATGTCCATTAGGGCTTTAAGCATGCTGACGTTCAGACAAGCAGAAACTGGGTCTTTCCTCAGCTGACCTCATGCTTTAAAAATAATAATAATAATAATAATAATAATCATAACTGAAAATTATGCAATAAACAGAAGTATAGTTTCTACTAAAGGACAGCAATATGGCAAAGTAATAGTCTAATCTGTACCAGTTCTCTTACCTCAACAAACACCTCCACTAAAAATCAAAATGAACTTTTGTAACCCTAGTTATGCCTATTCCCACTGTTCTCTGAGTTTCACATGAATGCTGGATGTGGAAAACCTGCTAGTAAGCAGAGTGACTGATTCTGTGTGACAGCACTGTCCCATTCCTTTCCTCGGTTTTACACTAAATGCTCTAAATGACTAATATTTACAAGTCATGCACCCTTTCCCTTGAAAGTATCCAAAACATGTCTGTGCATTTCTTGATCACAAGCTGCAGCTTTCATTCACAAAAGCGGAGGAGAATAGGAACAAGCAGTTGGTACAGAGGACCCATAGGACACACCTGCGAATCATGAAAACCTTCTTTGTGAATCATTTCACATCTTTAACCTGATCCTGCTGTGAGGCTCTTCTTGCTGTAAACAAATTTAGGGTACCTGCAACGCTTTTCCCAGAAGCCATGGATGGAGTTCAAGCAACAAATTTAAGTGCAGGCTTGCATGCCAGTGGCAGAATGAAGGACAAGGGGGTCCACAAAAGCGATCAAAGAGAGAGGGTAACAAATCATACTTGGCACATTCAAAGCTAGAGTTATAAACAAATAATACAGAGAAATTTAGTCTTGGCACAAGTGCTAATTTCTGGTCTTAGATCAACCATCTGCCTCAGAAAATAAACAAAATTTGGTGTTTTGCAAGTGTGATCCAACTCCAAATGAGACACATGACAAAACTTTACACTTATATGACTGCCATGTGCTGTTACCTAGAGACAGAAATGTAAGTCAGAATATAATCCAAGCACACCTGTACTGTTAAAAATGCACCCAAAAAGACATTTTTAATAAATATATCAATTAATATACGCTGCATAGGTAGACCAGTGTTAAAAGCAAACCCACAGAAACTGTGGGAGAAACAGCATAAAGAGGCTTTAAGAGAGCTTACAGACAGGAGGACAGGGGAATGAAGAAGGTCTTAAGCAGGAACATGAGCAGGTATTTTCACAGCCTGACATGCTTAGAAAAAAATGCAACATGTTCCAAAGACTTACGGTGTATAAAATATTGGCTGTGTCAACAGGCGGTCAAGTATAGTTGATACTCATGATACTCATGTCAATAGGTGACATTTTTAAGCACAGACAGTTCACACAATCAGCACCTATAAAGCAGGACTTATTTAGTATGAAAAAATTTTCCTCTTAACTTGAATCACATGACACCTATTCAAGTGTTCACTCCTGACCTTTTAATATCATGGGCAGCAAATGCTAACAAATAAATAGCACCTAATTGAAATACATGCCAGCTCTTCCAAAAACACCAAAACCACACAGTTAATTCCACACAATATTAGAATACAGCACAACGTTCAATGGCACATACTTAAGGAAAACAAACAAACAAACAAACAAAAAAACTAACGACTACTTAAGGACACTCAGAGAAAGAAAGAAAGAGCATGAGCTGCTGGACTGTTCATCAGGCCTGCAGGTGTGAACCTGTGTCTCTGACAGGATGGAAGCTGAGGTTTGGGTCTGCATTGTTCTTTCACGTTTCTCCAGGCCACTTGATTGTGGAGCTGATCTACAGGCCACTACGGCTTTCATGGCCACCTGTTTCTAAATTTAACCCCACCAGCTGCCATCTAATAAATTTAGCCAGGGCTGAAATGAAGAAAGCCATGTTTTAGATAACCAAGGGAACATGGGAACGACTTGTTTTGAAATACGAGTATCCTTTAAGATGTAGAAGCTGCCCTGGATGACTGCCATTTCCATGACAAGATTAAATAATTGCCTGTGTGAAAATGTAGATGTAGTCTATGTCAGTGTAACTCAGTATGGTTTGGCATTTGAAAATGGATTCTTACAAAGTTCCCGCCGAGAGTTCGTCCCCGAAAAGTATGTTCTCAGTCCTGAAAGCACACTCTATGCTTGGAGGCATTTCAAATAACTTGCAACGGTGCAAATTTAAATAAGAGTTTTACTAATATGAAAACTCCTTCAAGTATGTGTCATTGAAATGTTCATGTTTCATGTGGAGAGCATGGAAGCTCAGCAATCAGTCTTGTCTCCTCGCACCACCAGAATTTAGGGATTCGATTCTCACTTCCAGTGTGTGAACATGCAGTTCGGATGTTCTCCCTGTGCTTTGTGAGTTTCCTACAGACACTCTGGTTTCTCCCACAGTCCAAAAACCACATTGAGTGGGGTTTCCTAAAAAGCACATAGTAAATGATTTTGTGTGTGTGTGTGTGCGCAAACATGTGCATGTGTAGCTGTGCCCCATCATCCAGGGTGCCCTGGGTCACTTGTATAGGCTTCAGAACCCCCATGACCCAATACAGAATAAGTGGTATGGAAAATGAATGAATGTTCCAAGTGATTACAGATGGAAGCAAAAAAAAAAAAAAAAAGCAAAAAAAAAAAACTTAATTATAAATGTGTCTGATGAGGATTAAAAAAAATGCATATTGCACAAGCACATGATGGCATAAAATAATAATTACAGAGCAGAAACAGTAAGTTCATGATGACTTATGTTCTTTAGGTTTTTTATGAAGTCCAAAATGAGTTCTTAATTACATCTGTTAAAAGCACCTCGGAGATTGTCATTTGTTTAGTCCAGACGCATCCAAACTGAAAGACAAAACCAGCACTCCCAAAAGTAACATAAAAGGCAAACCCACAGAAAAAAATACTATATACAGTTTAAAGTTCACCACTGATGGGAACCCCTGGGTTGATTTGGTGGAGATTTAAATACGTTTTGCAAACACCAAAACTGGTGTTGAATGACTTCCTGCTTCTTCTCTGTCAAGTGTTGGCAAGCGCATATAGAATACCAACAGACTAATTTAATTATTTTCATGAATAAATACTTAATTGTGTTTCCAACTGCTTGCTTGCCATGCTGAAATAAACCAGAACTACCCAATAGGGTTATCTTTATCCCTCTTGACTTGCTGTATCTGATGGAGCACAAAGAATGGAAGTATGATTAATGTAATCCATGTGGAAACAGTGAGATCATCCGGTCAGTCCTGTTAGATTAGCTAAGGTGTTTAATTTTTAACAGCATGTTCAGCATCAGGCGCTATATTCATGGCAGGAACAAGGTCATTATTAATAAATGAATAAATAATAAAAACTAATACATGGGTAGAGATCCATACAAAGAGGAACGCAAAAATAAAAAAAACAATCAAATATATATATATAATTATTTTATTTTAATGTTCAATACACTTGGGATAAAATTTCTACATCTGTTCCTGGTGTTACCTTGCCAAAAGACACCTTAAAATCACCTTAATGAGTAATAATTTCGATTACATTAAAAGCAGAACAGGTCATTAAAATGTGCTTCAGATTCAGAGGAGTTCTGAGATGTCTCTTCATTTATTAATAAAAACATGTTAGTTTTGATTGACCTAGACATCATCTTGCTTATATGGCCGGACCCCAGAAAGGAAGTAGTCTTCCATCAATAAAAGTATTGATTTCCTACAGTTTGTCACATTTTATGCCACTTTTTAATGGTGGTCTAATGGTTGGGTAGGACATTTCAAGAACCATTTTAACAGCCAAAACAGCTTCACAGAACTCTTTCCTTGGTAAATAACTTTTTCCTTGGAAAAACCCTTTCAAAATATCTAGATAAGACAAGAACAGGCCTAAGGAGGCAGGCATATTAATATCCAAATCTACAATCAAGAGATTCCTTAATGCTTCTATGACGCAATCCACTGGTGACACTCAAGAACAGAAAGGCCAGATCAGACTTTGATAGGAAAAGTTTTTTAAAAAGGCCTGCCCAGTTTTTTTTACCAAACAGAATTGAACAGACAGAATATTAACAGACAGATGAAGGCATGATTAACTTTACCAGACAAATGGTAAAGGGAGAGTGTGAAGAATTAAAGGATGGGCTCATGATACAAAGAGGGTGATTATGTGACTTCTGATACATTTAGTGGAATTCATTTTGAGGCTGTATTTCCTCCTCAGATAGGGTGGCTCTACAAAGTACAGAAAGATTATGACCAAATATACTACAAAAGCATCCCAAAGATCTTCTCAAGGCAAAGAAATTGAACGTTCTTAACAACCACCTGACTTCAACCCAATGGGGCTTGCTTTCGCTTACTCAGGAAAACTGAAGGCAAAAAGACCCTAAAATAAATCAGAACCAGAGGTGACTAAAGTAAAGGCCTGGGAAAGTCCTTCAAGGAAGCAATCTCAGCATTTGTTGAGGTCCAAGGATTCCAGATTTCAGAATTTGAATTCAAGTAATAATTTATTTCTTAAATGTGGTAATTTGTTAGTTCGTCCAGTTACTTTTGTGCCTGTGAAAATGAAGGTACTTAAAAAAATGCCTGCAATTCCCAATTTTTTCTAAAGGCATTAAACTAAAATAGAAAGTTACCAATTATTCCATATATCTTATATAAAAATATTCCAATTATTCTTATATCTTGATGGCTTTAGTATAAATCAATTGTAGTGGTGTACAGAGGTAAAACTATGTAAATTATGTCACAGTCCAAATACCTGTGGACACGATTGTTATATAATGTCCATGCCGATTACCATCACTCACAAACCCCACCAAGTTTACCGGACCAGCCACCTTGTGAGAAAGATGTTGGATGGCACCTACCCAAAGCGATTGTTACTGATCACATTTTTGTTATTGGGCAGTAATTATTCTAAACAGGAACTGTTTGTTCTTAGCTTTTCCGACCGTCCTGAGAACCATGTGATTTTCCAGCTGAGCCCACTGTAAAGGTGAATGTCACAAACAGTCAAAAAAAAGGGCAACTACAAAGGTCTAAAGAATTTTGCCTTGTAAAACAACATGAGGCAGATAGGAAAGAAGCAGAGTCTGATTTGCATGTTTCATTCTGAACCAGTGAGGAAATAAAGGCACTTCCATATGCAAGTCAGAAGAGAAACAGTATGTGATGTTCTAAACAAAATCTCACAGATGAGTTTGAATTTTGATGAGCTTGTACGTAGCTCATTTGAAGTGTTACCATGATGTGACTGGCCTTCGGGCAGTCATAAAATAAGCTGTCTTCTGTTGTCACTAATGCTGTGTTTGAATGCAAAGTTGCACGCTGTACTACAGCTCAAAATATTAACTTGCGGGTATCTTTTCAACTACTTTCAGACTAGTTGATCACAGTGTTCGTTTTAGATCCTATTTATACAAAAACATTATTATACTTGACCGTATACACTGAGGCTACTAATTACAGTTTTCTTTTTCTTCAGTCATGATCAATATTACAGTCATAATGTTAGTCGGCCATTTTGTGGCTAATGCTACTTGCTATTTCCACCTGTTATTGCTATGCTGCAATTTCAGTCTAAAATGTTACATGGATGTTTAAAAGTGACTACAGTAGAACAGCTACTGGCTATGGCTCTGGAGCTGTAAAAGTGCTGTAGTTTTTTTTTTTTGAGCTTCACATTCTCTGACAAAGCAAACAAAAATATGCTTTCATGGAGGCGTCAATGTTTCTGTTCGGGACGCAGCGAACATGTTACCTTGCAAATTACCTCGTACAAAGCACTACAAACACATCATAAACTTAGGCAACATCCTTTAACAGCTTGATCTGAAGTGAAAACAATATCAACATCATAGTTGTAATTCAGTTGAAGAAAGGCGGAGACTATCGTGTGCATCTGAATATCACAGTTATTAATTGTGTAAAAAGGCAGAAACACAAACAAACACAAAAAAATTCCTTACAAAGCTACATACTTGTGATGACGTCGACCTTGATGTATCACAAGTCCATACCATACACTCAATAATACCTACGAGTATTTCAGCTTAGCCAGTCTACCAATCTGCATGTTCCTGAACTGTTGAAGGAAACTGGAGAACCAGAAAGAAATCCACATGAACACAGTGTAAACACCCGAAACTGTGAACAACAGACTAAGCTTGGGGCTTTGAGGCAGCGATGCTACCTGTTGCACCACTGTAGCGCCCATTAATTTGCCAGTCAAAGGAATTTGTAAATTAAGCTGTAGAAATAACCACTTATAAAGAGAGTGTAAACCCACAAGTACTTCAGATAGCACAAAACCACAGGAAGGAATGAAACTGCTACAGACATAGTGGATAGGTTTCCTTAAATAGAAAGAACCCTTTTCAATAATTAATTATTCAATCAAAGCATCCTAATATACACAATATTTAGACTGAATGTGCATATTTAATTATAAACTAACCTACTTTAAACTACTTTATTTTTATCACTGATAAGACTGAATATTTTAGCTTAAAATTATGGGTGCAACAAGAAATAAATAAATAAATACAGACCAATATGAGCATGTAAATAAACACATCTGAAAAAAGAAATTTTCCACTGTAATCACTGTAAATGACACTTTGATTCTTATAAACACCAACATTGTCAAGATCATCATGCTCCTGGTCACCTGTATATGAGGACTACTATATTCATAACTATGACAACATACTCCACACTAGCAAACCAAGAATTTGAAGCATCCCAGAGTCATCCATGAGAGAGGTGTACGTGCATCTGGACACACTAGCTGCATAAAAATAAACTGCCTTTTTCAGGCGTCCCCCAGAGTGTCCTTTTTGGACCCTGCATTTGGAGCACAATTAACATGATTTGTTTTGACTTCAAACTGATTTATAAACTGTCCGGACATTAAGGCAGGCAAAAAATTGCAGTCATTTTTTAAATATTAATCTACAATCATGTTTTCTTTGGATAAATCTTATAAGGTAGTCCTTATTCTGTCCCAATATGACCCAATATGAAAAAAACAAGGGGGGAAAAAAAAGAACACACCTAATAAGATATTTCAGCAGCTCCCTTTAGTTGTGAGAGCTCTAATGTAAACTGGGGCTCTGGGGTTTTTCAATGCCCCTGTGAATCGCTGTGTTTATCTTTAGGACAGAGCTTGGCGTTCTGCTCGAAGATAAATGCAAATGATGCTTGGAGAAAGCAATTCCCACAATAAGACTAGTCCGCTGGTGGCGGAACTTGGCAGAATCCCCACAGGAAGCATTTCCTTTCATTGTGTGTCTGTGTGCTGGCCAGTGTTGACACCGTGATCACTCCACTTTCTCTCATTCTCTGTATCGCTCTCTCACATGCTGGAACTACAGTACACACAACTATTTTCCAGTTCTGCAACTTTGCTGTCCATCAAGTATAAATGCTCACTTGTATGTGGACTTGCGCATCCTTAATTTCTTCATTGTAATGTGGTGGGTTTAGACTTCACCAGATGCACACACCCACATGCAGTTAAATGCAAGGGCGGCTTTTACTGTTGTTATAACGTAACCTCGTCTACCTGAATTACTATGAGATTAGTTTTTAACGACTGAAAATAATTGTTAAAATAAAATGTTCTCAATGTTATTGAGCTTTTATTTTCTCATTAGATGTTTTTATTGTTCTTCATGCTCTGTATGATTTGTCACGTTGTATGAAGTACAATACAATTCTCGTGCATAAAAAAAAAAAAAAAAAAAAGATACAACACTGTGAAAAAAGCATGCCATGTAAACTGATAAGAAACAGCCTGCTCAATGTAAGCCTGCAAGTACATCAGTGATTCATCACAACATTCACAGATGATTATGATTAGTCTAGTCTTTATTAAGTGTGGGAGACCAACTTTGAACTGAGGTAATTCATTAATAGCATAATGTTAACAGAAAGGAAGAAAGAAAAGACACAGAGGGAAAGTCTACTCCTGTGTTTACCCAGTACAATCTCCAAGCTGTATTATATTGCCCAAGCTCGAATACTTAATTGTAGCCTTACCCTGCATACGATCCATGAAAAAAGACACTGTTGTGTTTATTCTTGTAAAACATCTGAAGCTTTGGAAAGCAGACAAGCAGAGGTGTGCAGCAGGTACAGAAAAACGGAGGCAACTAACCGATCAACTATCCTACCTCATAATACATTTGTTTAAAAAAAAAAAAAAAAAAACTCCCATTCAAAACAATATGCTTCCTGCCTCTTGAGAATGTGTGTGTGTGTGTGGTTGTGTGTGTGCGCGCAAGTGTGTGAGAGAGGAGAGGGCATGTACTTATACTGCAGTTCATACGCTGTCATAGAAAATTTTACACTTTCCAACAAGGGGGTGCAAGTGGCAGAACACAGGGAGTTGGTGTATCCTGGGGGGGGCAGACATTTCCATTTAAACTGGGTATGTAAATATAAAGACTGCAAAAGTACTGTCAGCACATCATACTACAGACAATCTCATTAAGATTATCAATCTATTGCAATAAAATAATAAAGTATGCAAATGTAAGAACATGGAATGATTTTAATGTTTACCACCCAGTAGAAAAAAGCCCAATAAAAAGCCTGCTTTTCCTTTTAAATGGTAAACCACCAGGGAGCATACAATACAACAATCCACTCAATCTAAAAAAAAAAGAAACAGGAAAATATAAACACACCTCTAAACAGATTTGACTTTATCACGGAAACAGGTTGTTGCATGCCTCAGTCATTAACTTGCATGGAGCCAGTTTTCCTGGCCTTTTCAGCCTTGTGCCGAGATATGCTGTGCATAAAAGTGTTTAAAACGGCCAAATTAACCCCCAGGGACACCCTTGAAACATTTAACAAATCCTATAGTGAGACAGGGAGCTGGATATTAAGCCTGCGTTTCTCAATGCCAGCTTAGTGGAGCAGTGAAAATGTCTTTTGGGGTAACCAGTTAACACTAAGGTAGGGGTGTTTATCAAAATCCAATGAGACCCAAAAATGTGGCAGGAATATTATAATTTCCTGAACAAGGTTCAGCGCTTGTGTACTCTTCAGTATGCATGTTGACCATCGCAATTAAATTTTTTCCCCCTCTTATATCATCCTTCGCTCTTCTTGGAAGACTTTCCTCTAGATTTTAGTACATGGCTGTTGGGAATTGTTCAATCAGCCACAAGAGCATTAATGAAGCCAGGCACTGATGTCCCGTGAGGAGGCATTGGGTGCAGTCGGTTTTCCAGTACACACCTCCTCTACACTGTGGTGAGGCATGAGTTGTTTTGTACATGGGAAACAAACATGACCTGTCTGGCAAGGTGAAGTCAAATGAGTTAGCGTGTGACTGACAGATACAATTATAGGTTCTAACTCTTGTTTCTGGTATGAAGCTCATTTTATTATGCGGTACACAGCAGTAGGTTTACACCCTCCAGAACGACTCTGCTTTGTTGTCATGAACCAGAACTGCTTACAATATTCAGGAATGTCCAAATATACACTCACTAAGCACTTTATTTAGAGACAATATACTGATACTGGGCAAGGCCTGCCTTTGTCCTTCATTTTTTCTATTATGGATTCCACAAGATGTCAGAAACCTTCTCTTGACATTCTGCCATCTTTGCATCCTCATATTTCTGTTCTTGGCTGACAGAGGTGGAATCTGCTGTGGTCTTGTGCCTCAAGGCTTGACAAGTTGTACATTCTGTGCATTCTGTTTTCTGCTCACCACAATTGTTCACTGTGGTCATCCGGGTTACTATAACCTTTCTCTCATCTTAAATGAGTCTGTCCATTCATGTAAATGTAAAAATCCAAAGAGATCAAAAGTCTGCCACCAATAATCATTTCATAGCCAAAATCACTGAGAGCTATTCTGACGGCTGATCTGAACATTCCAAGAAACTGCTAGCCTGTTTCTGTATGATTGTATGCATTTCACTGCTGCCTCAGAATTGACTGATTAGGGGTCCAGGTGTTCCTAATAAAATGCCTAGTGAGTGTATAATCCTGAGTGTACCATTAAATTAAATCAAAACTTCAAAACTTTGTAAAGCACAACTTCTCTTACTCTTAAGGAACTGGTATTTACACATTAGTCTGTACTATGTTGTATGAACTGCAATGAAGGATAAGCAGGAAGTTTTTAGCAAATGCTTAAAGAAGTTCCCCCTTGTGTCAATCAGTTGTCAATCAGTTTTATTTCCTGTGTTTTTGAATTAGATAAATTATCTAGCTCATCATAGTTCAACTTCCATGTAGCTTTCAACAAACCCACAGCAACAGGCTGCAATGGAATAAGGTCCACACTAATATTTTGTGCCGGCATTGCAATACTACACTTCTTCCGATTCCCATTCTAGCTCTGTTTACGTCCAAATTTTCCAGCAGCCCTGCTCATATTTTCCTAATAAAAGGCGAAGTTTTCTGCCCATCAATTAAGGAAGCCACCCGTTGTCCCATGGTGGCAGCTAACGTCATGGGGTATGCTTTGCCGTCATGTGCCAAGAGTAAAGCTTGCCAACATTCCAACACTTGGGAAGCACAGAGCGCCAGTGGCAGGTAAGAGGAAACCTGTCCTTTCCTGCTCAGCAGTATTAAACCACACACCTTCCTGGCTCGCAGCTGAGAGATAATCGGTTGGGGTGTCGCCACTAAAACAGAACCTAGTGTAAATATAACAACAAAGGTGACAGATGTTCCACAGAAGAAACACTCATGAGCTAAATACAGTATGGTCGTCAACAGATTAACGCTTATGTCATGACATTGGCTGGACCTGAATGGCAGGTTTTTCCTTTGGACTGGTGAACATGCTGGCATGATCTTATTACCTCTATATGGTGACAGTGACATTGATGACATTATATGACCTTAAAAAGGGCAAATGCTTTAGTAAATTGGCACAGTCTATATAAGCATGGATACAAACATATTTTAGGGTCGTAGACTGCTACAAAAGCCAAGGCTTGTCAAAATTATACCTGTATAGTAAGAAGAATAGTTCTCGGCTTAGAAACGTTCAAACAAATGTAAAATTTAGCTGTACAAATTTCATCCTTTGGATGCTACTGTCTTTTTTTCTCAGATATTTCTCCCTGCTGGCTTTTTTTTTTTTTATCAATTAATATAATTTTTAAAACACTAGTATTAATCTTTTTTCTTTTGAAAAAGGAGAAAAGTTTTGTTCTCCTTTTTCACTTTGGTTTATCATTCTGCAGCTCATTTTTCATTACCAGCAAATGGAAATTGAGGTCTTCTTATCAGTAGGGTAATCAGTGGGGATGATCCACCAGGGATCAACCGATACGGTATTATTATGATACTTAGGTGAGCATTTAATTTGTACTGAGATTCTGTTAGAATCACGATTTCACAAATATCTTGATTCCCTACATTTTCCTAATCAAACTGTAACAAACAAAAAAGATGCTCTGCTGTCTGGCAATGTATGAATAGTTTAGAGTGCATAACTTGTAGGATTATACAGGAACGGCAACATTGTACCACCTTAAATGCAAAACATATAGAAATTAATATTTTATTTTTTTTAAATCATTTTTTTTAAACAATTTTTTTTTTAAGTCAGTGTGGCGATGCATGAATTGCCACACAAAAAAAAGTGATAACCTGAACAATGTTTCCCGCCATCTCTAGTAATTCCATATATCTTTCAATTTTCCATATCTGCACAAGTTGCAAACATTTTCCAGTATTATGGACAATTTATGTACAATTCACTACAGCCATACTCCTCAAATGTTTACCACTCAAGCATCCCACATTTAAAATAACATTAACAAGTTTCAATGAAAGTGCATACACAACATAATTTATCATACTTTTTAAAAAGTAAATTGAGAAAAATGTTTGTATCCTGAGTGTGTGCAAATGTAAGCATAAGACGACTGACTAAGAGGAACCTCAACTTGTTTGACTACAAATTAAGTTAAAATAGACTGTTTTCACACTTTCAGCATTAAGCAGACTAATTTTTCCAGAAACACATCCTTGAAATAGTTCACATAATCAAGGACTAAGAATACCATTCAAGACTTTTTTTTGTGTGTGAAAACCAGTCATTTTATTTTATTGCCATTAATCATCAATAAATAAATAAATAAACAAAAAGCACAAAAAAAAACATTAAAGACGGAACTCACATTTAACATTTAACTTACAAACTGCATCAGATGTGCAGTTTTACCCGCCAGTGAGAGACATAGCCTCTCCATTTCAACACATTTGAAGTGACATAGCACAGATTTTTTGACATGTTTTTGGAAAAATGTTGAATTTCCAAATCAAAAGTACAAATTGCACACTTCCACGTGTGCGCATGTGTGCAGCTGTAGCACGGATTTAAAGCAGAGCCAGTCCGGATTCCCAGTCCGCCTGTTATCTTTACCCGCGGTGGTGACTTGGCGCTAGCTGCCCTGTCTGCTTTGTTTGCAAAAAAGAAACCCCACCGCAAATCTACAGAGCACTGCAAGTACAAAACACTGCTCTCTCTGTCTGCCCTGCGTTCATCTCCAACACTAGTTACACTCACACGGTGTTTAATCCACTTTCTATACATTTAGATGTAAGATTTCTCCAAACTGAGAGGCAGCAGCTAACGCGCGTAACTCTCGTGCCAAACTCCCAGAGGCACCCTGCAGCAGCAGCAACACAAACCACCGCCGCGGGTTTTACATAAAGCGCGCTACAAAGAGTGCAAAGTCACCGATACAGTGTGTGATATCAGCGTCATGTGGTGCAGTAAGCAAGTTAAAACACTTCTTTTCTCATACTCACATCTCAGCGTTACCCAACTTGCTGCATGTGATTCACAAGCGTTGTCATCCCCCCGCCCCCCCTGTAACCATGGCGACACAGCGTCACGCTGAGCTTCAGCGCGAACGTGCGAGTGGGCGTGACCGACGTGAGACTCAACTATCTTAGCATGGTGACGTTAGACTTTTAACGTTAATACAAATGAACTGGAATGTGTTGTTACAAAAAGAAAACGCGTTGCTCTTAATGTATGTGATGAGTTACAACATTAACAAAAACAAATATAGTGTACTAAAAAGAGTGGTGTCTGCTTCCCTCAACTGTCATGTCTGTGATACTACTTTTTAAAATAAATTTCATTGTGCAGAGAGAGAGAGAGAGAGAGATGACTGTACTGCGCCATCTAGGGTGGAAAAGTTTTTCTTGTTATACCAGTGTCCTGTATAACAGTGGCGCTATTTTGATTGCAAGTCAAATTGGACTTGTATGATATTCACCCAGATGTTTTATCACATTTCAAAAGATTCCCAATGATTTCCCAAGGCATGATAGAATTTAGGTTGATTTTTCTGCTGTGTCTAAATTAAAGCTGTGTGCTTTAAAGCATTATAATTAGCCGCAAACAATCACAGTAAATGTACAGTAGTATACTTTTAGATTCAAGAGTCTAGAGATTTTATTTGCCACATTCCAACAGTATGAGTGCATTGGTTTTGTTTTGTACAGAAGCTCTCTGAGTCAGTGATTGAAAAAAAGAAAGATAAGAAAAATAGAATAAACATATTTTGCAGCAAATAAATAGTGGACACTATATACACTCTATAACATTATCTAGTACTGTAATGTATTTGGTATATTTTAAACAAGAGCCCCATTTCAAACTATTGCACTTGTTAATTTTTTTTTTTTACTTTTTCCTGAAGGTTTACTTGCACATTTAATATCTCAGTTATTATTGTGCACATTGTTTGCTGATGATAAATATGTAAAGGATAGAAAGTTTCGAGATTAGCTGTTTGTTTGTTTTTTCGCCTTAAAACCTGGCAGTAGAATTCGCTATTGACGGTTTGGCCTCTGGCAACAAATTCTCAAAGCACTATGCTACGAATGTCCAAAAAGACTTGAGTATGCACTTGGTTGAGCTGCGGACTTGCCTTGCCTTTCCTGGAGATGATGGCTCACAGCTCTTCCACTGTGAAGACTGTTGCTGCGTCTCAGGGTCATACCCATACACCCAAGTTCCGTCACCAGTAATGATCCTCAATGTGAAGGACAGGTCATCCGCGGCATGCTGACAAAGTTCTTGGCAGATTTCAACGCAGTGTTCCTTCTGCTCAGTGGCCAGCAGTCTAAGGATGAACTTGGCAGCAACAGGGCGCATGTTATAATCCCACATGAGAATTGCCTGGACTGTTCCATATGATAAACCGACAATGACAGCAATGTTGTGGATTGTTCTCTGACAATTAACCAGAAGTGGTTTCGACATTTTTGGGGGCTGAGCTAGAGGGAAGATCAGGTGTTCCAGATTTCTTGTCGTCATTTCTGATGTACGTCCACTCACGAAGCGTGTGTGCCACTCAAAACACCTCGAACGACTCATTGCAGTATCTCTGTAAACTTGCCGAATCATGTCAAACGTCTCTGTGGCAGATTTGACATTTGCTCTTTGTTCTGACTTGCTGTTTATGATGAAATACAGACGACGCCATTTTCACGACACACCTACCCCTGGTCCTCACACATAGACAACAAGGACATCTACGTTCAAATGCTGTTCAGCATTCAATAGCATCATTCCCTAACACCTGAACAGGGCCCCCCAGGGCTGTGTGCTCAGTCTCATGTTGTTCACATTGCTGACTCACAATTGTCTAGTGACACACAGCTCCAATCATATCATCAAGTTTGCTGATGACACGACATGGTGGGTCTCATTGACAGTAAGTGCAATAAGTCAGCATACAGAGAGGAAGTGCAGAGGCTATAGACTGGTGTAAAGACAACAATCTCTGTCTGAATGTTAATAAAACAAAAGAGATGGTTGTTGACTTCAGGAGGAAACAGAGAGATAAATTCCTTCGTGTCCACCTGGCAGAGAATCTCACCTGGTCCCTCCACATCAGCTCTTTAAATAAGAAAGCCCAGAAGCGTCTCTTCTTCCTGAGTAGATAGAGGAAGGCCCAGCTTCCACCACTGATTCTTACCATCGGTGTAAGAATTCTTACCATCTGAACTGTATATGTTTGAAGTGACAATAAAGGCAGGCTTGACTTGATTTGACTTATGAAGGTCAACGCGCCCTGTGACTGTGCGTGCAGCCTTGTGCTGGCATCTGTTGGCGTGTTACAAAAGTAGTCTCGAAACTTTTTGATACCACACTATAATAAAATAGTTTTAATTGTTAAATGTTTAACATATTACATTTTAAATGTTTAAAATAGTAAACTCATCATGTCGGGAAAAAAAAGGATTTTTGAAAGGCATACTTAGTCACATGAAACGTGGCTAATACAAAGATGCACAGAAAGAAATGCAAGGAAACAATAACAGATTCTTTTAAGGAAAAAAAACTTTAAGAGGCAAAACAAACACTTTTCATTCAAAGTTTAGGTCAAATAGGAAATATTATATAATGTATAATATAATCCAGCCATTCAGTAACCTCTGCAGTCTAACTCAGTGCTCATGGATGCCAATGGAGACCCTTGTATTATTCCTATTTTTATGACCATTCACACATGATGGGCAATTTGAAAACCAAAAAGCCAATTAGCCTAACCTGCATGTCTTTTTGGTAGGAAACCAGAGAACCCGGAGGAAACCTACCACGCACAGGTAGAATATGCAAACTCCACGCACACAGACCCAGAGGCGCGAATCGAACCTTCGACCCTGGAGGTGGAAGGCGACAGTGCTAACCACTAACTTACTATGTTGCCATATTATATATAATAAATTACAATAAGTTATTCGTTGGCAATACGTCTGGTGAAACACTTTTTAACCTCTACAGTTCCAAATTAACAAAGCATTTATATGTCTTATTTCACGTATACGTGAAAATCTTGGTAAGCCAAAAAATTGGTAAGCCAAAGTCCTGATAATTGGTTTGCGGTTAGAAAGTAGGCACATGGGCTTTGTGAATTGTCTGTAAACTACAGAATCAGTCCATTATTAAAAGCAGCAGTGTGTGTCTTATGTTACATGTCTTATTCTATAAACTAGTTCATGCTTTTATCACCTCTAGGTTGGACTATTGTAACGCCTTACTGTCTACTTGTTCAACTAGGTGTATAAACAAGCTTCAGTTAGTACAGAATGCAGCAGCGAGAGTCCTCACTAAAACCAGAAGATACGAGCACATCACCCCTATCTTATCCACACTGCATTGGCTCCCTGTGAAATTTCGCATTGATTTTAAGATACTACTTTTGACATTTAAAGCACTAAATGGTCTCGCGCCACAGTACTTGAGTGAACTGCTAGTGTCTTATGATCCGCCACGCCTACTTCGATCAAAGAATGCAGGCTGCCTGTCAGTACCACGTATTATTAAAACTACAGCAGGGGGCAGAGCTTTTTCTTACAAAGCCCCAAAGTTATGGAATCGTCTTCCTATAAATGTTCAGGACTCAGACACAGTCTCAGTGTTTAAGTCTAGGCTAAAAACCTATTTATTTAGCCAAGCATTTTTGTAAATAGATTAGCCTTAGGTAAAGGCGCAGATCTGGGGGACTCATGGACGTAGAGTATTCTGGTGAACTGGTATGTTTAGATGCTGTCTTCCCCACTCTCATTGATCACTCAGGGTTGTTGACGGTGAGGTGGTTGGTTGCTTTACATCACAGGGAGCCCTCATGTCTGTGTTTCCTTCTGGCTCTCCCTTTTAGTTATGCTGTTATAGTTAGTCCTGCCGGAGTCCCTGCTTGCACTCTGCGCTAAGTATACTTTCACCTTATACATGTTGACTGTGACCATACCTAACCGCCATCTCTCCTTATTTTCTGTTCTCTCCTCTCTCTCTCTCTTTTCCCTCTCCTTGTCTCTCTGTCGAGCTATACATGTCACTCCTGAGTGATCCAGACCCCTCTGCCCTCTGGACCCGTCTAACCAGTCCTGGAGTCCTGCTTCTGGTTGGAGATCTTGTCGCATGGATGCCCTGTGTGGTCTGCCTGGATTCATGTGGTGGCTGGGGATGGTTTCCACGAAGACTGTCCTGTCCTCGATTGATGCTGACAGCTGTTCTCTGGGGACCTGTGACTTCAGTTGTTTGATAGCTCAGGACTGGAATTTCCTACAGTCTACCTGAGCCTCCAGGAACAAACTAGACTCCATTTAATTTAATTTTTAATTTTTGAACTTCCAGTCTTACACATTATTATGCTGATCAATCCCTGCTATCCGTTATCACCCAGATGAGGATGGGTTCCCTGTTGAGTCCGGTTCCTCTCAAGGTTTCTTCCTATTACCATCTCAGGGAGTTTTTCCTTGCCACCGTCGCCCTCGGCTTGCTCATCAGGGACAATCTTATCATTTTGATTCATACACATTGCATACAAACGTACTTCTTTTGATTGTGTAAAGCTGCTTTGCGACAATGTCAATTGTTAAAAGCGCTATATAAATAAATTGACTTGACTTATTCACAGCGGTAATGAATTACATTGGAGTACAAGCATTTTATATTATTATTAATCTTCACAAACGCAGATTCAACTTTATTCAAATTTACATTTTTAAATTTAACATGGTTTGGAAATGTGTGCGAAATTTCAAAATAATAAGAATGCATTTTTATTTTTAAAAAATCCTAATAATGACTAATAATTCAACACAATTCAATAATTTAACATAGACAAATAAAATAATGAACAGTTGTTTGATCAGCTCGAAGGAATGAATCATGGAGTCGAATGATTTTCGGCACGAGTCGACTCTTTAAACGGACCGGTATCGGGTGTGTGGTGTGGGGCTGCACTGGTTTGGGGTTCAGCAGAGCGATGACGTGTGCGCTAGGGGCTCGCCATTGGCCTTCCCTCTTTCTTCACACGCAGCACGTAGAGCTCGTCCTCACGCTGACTAATACACACACCGCGTATCGCCGACTGATTCAAGCTGGTCACGAGTGATGAACACAATACTGTCGGGCTACACAGTCTGACCTGTACGGCTGGTTCACACCTTCACCTCCAGTCAAATGGGAAATGCACGTATACATTTGGGGACACAAGACCACATTTTAGAACAATAACCACGTTATAGGAATGTTTATTAAACTTACACAACTTACTTTTACTATCTTGGTTTATTCATCTATACACTGCTAATAAGAAATGAAGTGAACATTCCTAAGCAGGGAGTGCACGGCTTTGTCTTACTACTCTAATTTGAATGAATCTGAATGAGAATACACTAGTAACCCCCTTTGTCAGTGTGCAAAGCATGCTGGGAGCAGGAAACACGCTGGATATAAAAATCCACCCCAATACACATCTAGAGCATATCGACGACAGAGTGACGGCACTGGGTTTATTATTCAGCTGATCCTACTACAGCAGCAAGCATGGAGCTGGAGAATTCTGAGCAAAGTCCTGTCTATGAGCCCGACGTTTCTGTGAGTGCTGATTGTTTACTCAGATAGACATGTTTTCCATTACAGGTATCCAGTGACCTGATACATTTTTGAGAATTTTAGTCATACTTTTGATTTAAATGTTTTTGTGCCTATATGTTTGTAATTTCTTGCAATTTCTTGGAAAAGCTGTTTAGAAGTTTCTGGAAATATGTAACCGAAAACTGTACTGATGGAGGAACTTTCTTTCTAATTGATATAGAATTGCACTCATTAACCAAGCCATTTTACAAGCTCTTAAATGCATTAATCGATTATTATCTGTGATCGACAAAGCATAAGTAATTAAATTAATTTCATTTAAATGCTCGGATTTGATTAAGTCAAACTGTATCTCTACTTTATCACGGGAGAGGAATGAAGCAGGGCTTTAGCTTAACTCTTGATAATAGACGCACTGATCTCTGCAAAGGGGTACAATTACAACAAAAAAAAATAGTTTTACCTGAGAATCAACACTGGCTTGTGGCAACTTGTCTGTTGCCCTGCCTAAGTTTTACAGTCCCATATAGTGCATTCCTTAACTTAACTTCTGTAGCCAACCACTGCTGTTCAGCAAGCACTTATTCACGGACAAGATGTATAACTTATTTTAGTATCCTTGTATTGTTTAGTATTGTTTAACACCAGCTTTGCGCCTGTAGGAAGAAAACGTGGAGACCCCATTCGGCACAGTGCACTGCACCATGAAAGGTACCGTTAAGGGCAACCGACCTGTCATCCTGACTTACCATGACATCGGACTAAACCGTAAGATTCTGCTCACTCTCTGTCGTGTGTTCATCTGTTGCTTTTTAAATAATTTCTGTAGATTTTTTTTATTAAGGTCCTTACATGTGTGTGCGTAAATAATAATTTAATGTTTCTGTGTGATCATGTGCAGATAAGACCTGCTTCAGCAGTCTGTTCAATCATGAGGACATGCAGGAAATCATGCAGTATTTCTCAGTGTGCCATATCAATGCACCTGGGCAAGAGGAGGATGCTAGCACTATTCCCACAGGGTGATTGAATGCTACCTTTATGCTTAAACTTAGCACATGACACTAGTCTACACCTCAGTAGTCTTTTTATATAGAATTACAATTGGGTTCTAGGATTAAGTTAGGGGTGGCACGGTGGCGTACTGGCTACGCATTTCCAGGGTTTGAGGGTTTAAATTCTCCTCTCAGAATGTCCCTGTGCTTGGTGGGTTTCCTCTCGGGTACTCCGGTTTCCTCCCACAGTCCAAGGACATTCAGATTAGGCTAATTGGCGTTCCAGTATGTGTGTTTGCTCTGTGATGGACTGGAACCCTGTCCAGGGTGTACCCCACTTTGTGGCCAAAGTCTCCTGGGATGGGCTCTAGGCCCCACTTGACCCTGTACAGGAAAAGCTGATTGTTATGAATGATTACAATAGGAAATGTCAATATGGCAACAAATATGAGGATCATCAAGCTTTATACATGTTTCTTTTCCCTAGTCTTGATCTGTTCTTTTTCTGACAATAGTACAAGAAAGATTTAGAGCTCTAATGGAGTAAAGAACTTGATGATCAAAGCACACCACCGCAGTAATGTCTGATCTTTCTAATGTTTCAAGGCAAATGCACCTGCTAAAATAATGTAGCTTGTCTTAGTAATATGTGAGAGGACTATACACTTAAATAAGTTTAAATAAAGTCTGGCAACCCTTCACTACATTTCACTTGGATAAACTTTACTTTTCCACTTAAGCGAAAATGAAAGTCTGGAGAAATTACATAAAAAGATCTTGACTAATGATGCCCGTTTGTGACATCAGTGTAAATGCAAGAAAAATGCGGAATAAAAATGTACTCACTTGAGTCACCTTCTTGAAAATAAAAAAACATCAGAGGTTGCTTTTGTCAGCTTCATGTTCCTCTTTACCATTTCTTTTTGCTATTGTGTCAATTTTTATTTCTAACCAGTAAATGTATACCTTTTGTAGATCCACCTACCCTTCAATGGACCAGCTCTCTGAGACAATACCTTTTGTACTTAAGCATTTTAAGTAAGTTTGCTTAAAGGAATGATTAAATGATGTCAGATCCACTTTATAATATATGCTGTTGTCACATCTAATGTTTTCAGTTGAGTCGCTTTTTCTCTCTGTAGCATTAAGAGCATTTTTGGTTTGGCGGTTGGGGCAGGAGCGTACATCCTTGCACAGTTTGGTGTAAGTTTTACTTACTTCCTGCTTCCTTCTTAACATGCTTTGCCATTATAACAAATATTATAACAGATTTTTATACAAACAGTATAACATCTCGATCACTTCACACTTATTCATGCTGACAGGAATTTTAACAGCACTTTTAATTTTACTGTAATTCGTACCATTACTGTAACAGTTTATTTCTGCGGGCCCTGTTTACCACGGGCTGCTCATCGTCACTGATATTTGTATGCATATCTTGCAGCTGAACCACCCTGACCATGTTGAGGGACTTGTTCTGATCAACATTGATGCTCAGGCAGAGGACTGGGTGCACTGGGCAGCACATAAGGTATTCCACTTCATACAGGCTACAAAAAAAAATCATAAACATGCACAATGCCAATCACATGTTAATACCTAAAACCGGATTTTAAAAAAAGCCTGCAAATGATTTTACAGGGTGTGTCTCACTGAACCATCAACACACCTTATACAAACAAATGAGTTTAAAAATATATATACATGAAACCTATGCTGGTGATGCTTATGATGACATGCATTTTAAAAATAGCTTTAAATTTCATTGGCATGAGGAACATGTCTCTTTCAAACATGACCGATTTAATGCAAGCTGCTGTTTCTCCACAGATCTCTGGCTGGACGCACCATGTTCCTGATATGATCATTTCCCACCTGTTTGGCAATGTAAGACTAACACTAAATGTCATTGAAATGTCAGCAATTACAAACAATGAGTGGGACGCATTGAACCATTTAAATGGTGCATATTCACATTAATTGAAATGTATCCAATTGTTTACTATATGGAACTATGACAGGAGCAGATTCACAACAACCATGACCTGATGACAACTTTTCGCCATCACATAGATGACATTAACCAGAGAAACCTTGAGCTGTTTGTCAAGTCCTATCACAGGTATCACTGAAGTCTCATTCATATATGCTATTTATTAGCATGTCATGTTTTATCTACTCTGGGATCAGGATACTGTATGGGGGAGGGGGCGGGGGGTAAAAAATAAAAGAAAAAGTTCTCAGAGAAACGTTCACTTTTCTGATCTGCTTTTAAGTCGAAGGAATCTGAATGTCGAGAGACCTCCTCCAGGTGGAAACCTCAATGTCAAGACCCTAAAGTAAGGCAAATGTTTACAGTGTTTCTGTTTTAGTCTTAATACATATTTTTTTTCATTATGCTTCTTTCACTGAAAAGTTTTTTTTTTTTTGTGTTTGTTCATTTACCTGTAGTTGCCCGACTCTTCTGGTGGTTGGAGACGGCTCTCCTGCAGTTGATGCTGTGGTACTGTACTTACTAATTTATCTCTTGTTCTTTTTTTATTTTTATGTATAAACTTAAACAATATATTTAATATCCTTGTAAGTGTCGAGCAGTAATTAATTATTTTCATTTCTCACTGTAGGTCGACTTCAATTCCAGAATGAATCCAACAAAAACCACTTTGCTTAAGGTTAGGGGTTACCTTATATAGTGTATAATATCCTATTCTTTTTAATTCCTGTCTTAATCTGTTAGGATATAAATGTAACTCGTATTTTCCATTTTTGCCCACTTGTATTTATTCTTCTAATAGTGTATACACTATATACCCTGATCAGTCACAACAGTAACATTATCAATTATGTAAAATGGTGAAAGGATCATCTTATGGCTGTGTGAACCAAAGGCCATCATGTCTGGTCTGGTCCTATAGAAAAGACAATGCAGCACAAATCGCTAATAAATGCTGGTCACCATAGAAATGCAACAGAACTCGTCGTGCATCACAGCTTGCCCAGCAGGTAAAGAAGCCACTGACCCAGCCTCCAAATTCCTCACATCCCAATCTGATTGACCACCAATTGGATGCGCTAAAAAATTAGGCAGATCCATGGATACGCATCCCACAACCCTAGGGACCCAAAGCATCCCGCACATGTCCTGATACAACACCACAGGACACCACCAGAGGTCTTGTGGAGTCATGCCCCGAGGGACCAGAGCCGCCCATATGGCACAAGGGGAACCCACACAATACTGGGTGTAATGTTTTGCATTGCAATGTTATGGCTGATCAGTACATGTCAATATTTGTTAGTCAGTACTGTATTGTTTTTTTTGTTTTTTCCTTCTATTTGTTTTTCATTCTCTCACTAATGTAGATGGCTGACTGTGGAGGCCTCCCACAGGTTGATCAGGTTCGTGTCCACCTATGAAAATATTCTGCTTTTTCTATTCAGATTGACAGAAACCTGTATTTTTGACCCATTCTTTCTTTTTTCCTTATAGCCTGCCAAGTTGGCAGAAGCCTTTAAGTACTTCATTCAGGGACTGGGATATAGTAAGTAAAGTTTGCAACGATGAATAACCTTTACAGAATTTACTCTAGGGTGGTGTGTTTTCTTGCTTCCTTGTACTTGTGTGTTGTAGGAGCTTTGACAAAGTATTTCCTGAGTGTCTTCTTTTTATTCTGTGCCAGTGCCTGCAGTCAGCATGACCCGCCTGTGCCGTTCGCGCACCGTCTCTTGCAGCAGTAACTCGTCTCTGGATGCCACACAGTCTCTCAATTCCGCTGGAGAGGAGCAGCATGGACACTCTCCCATCAATCTTTCTATGGACAATGACTCTGACAACAGCACAGAACTGAGCTTGTTGGGAACAACACGCACAAATCCGGTGACCTGCTAAAGGCTCCACTGTAGTGCTGTTATTTAGACCGGTCGTTAATGGGGAACCAGAAGCTATCGGCTGCTTCATATGATTCTTCAGTCTCAGTTTCACTTTGAAACAGCTTATGCCTTAATTTATGTGATGATTGCAGTGTTGGGAGAAGAGACTGTGGATTTTACAAGGAGTTCGGATTTATTTTCCTTAGTCATGTATTATAATTTTCTGAAGGCGAAAGCAGAGGTCCGGGTCATTTTACAATATGGATCCGATATAACCTACAACACACTGTCATAGCCCATGACAGGACAGAACCCACCAATGGACTGTTTTTAGAAATGCAGTTGTTTATCAAATAATCCTCATTGGCAATTATCAAAAATTAGCACATGCAGGCTACAGTACATAAAGCCTATAAATGTTTCAATGCCAAATGTCTTCAAATATGGATTTATGTATTTGTCTTTTAAAACTATACCACTTATTTTAATATTTGACAAATACAAATAATATACCTGTTCTATGTTGGGGAAATTACTACACACATTGTCATAACCATATGTAGTTATTACAGCCAAGGGTTGTCCTATTGTGTTCTTACTTGGAGTATTTGTGTACTGTTTTAGCTGCTACTGAAATGACTTTCTATGTTGTTAGTCAGAGTATAGCAGCAGTGTGCTGTTCTAATGAATGAAAGGCCAACTTTTTTTTTTTTTAGATTTTTCTAATAAAACAAAACAAAAAAAACACTAGGGATTCTGAAGAATCTAATGTTATATCAAGGTATGTTGTGCATATAAATATATTTCATGTTAAGGTATATCCAAAGTGGCCACAAAACGGTTTTTACTATTCTGTCTCTTTAATCAGGAAATGTTAACATTTTTCTCTTTACATACTTCATGATTTTGAATATAGTAAATAAGTTAGGCATTTAGCTGTATATTTAACATAGTGACATATTGACCATGATACAAAAAAATACAGTTCTAAATGTTGTTTATCCCTAATCTGTTAGAAAGTGCCACTTAGTATAAACAAAACATTTAAAAAAAGTCTTGTGTACATGGAAAATGTGTGCTTAAAACCTGTACATTAAAAAAAAATGTATTTATGTAAGTAAGAAAAATCTCATACAAATTAATTTTATACAGTATTTCCATTATATAAGCCCATTGGCTCCTCTACGACTTAACACATTGGAAAATGTCAAAGGAAAAAGCTTCTAACCAAACCGCATTCCAAATAAGTCGAATAAAATCCCCGATATGCCTTCTGAGTATTTTAAATATTTTCTCACACCATAGAATGTGGTTTTGCTGATGCAAAATCAAATACTCTGCAATACCTGTTTTTCTTGTGTATATATTATAGATTAACAGATGCTAGCTCTGACCCATTGAATTGATTTTTAATCACTGATCCAATCAGCCAGTATTGATTCTAGTGGAGCACACTGTAATATAAAGTGTGAAAATCTATGGTCATTGGTTGTATCAGTCTTAGTTCATGATCTCATTGTGCTCATAGTAAGGTTCCAGATCAGCAAAGATATCATTAGGGTTTCTGCAGGACAGATTGCAGAAGCATGCATTGATCCACATGTACTTCCAGGTGAACACTGCTCCATTCGGACACTGAAACTCAACCTCGATAGTCTTTGACTTGTAAGGGATGCAGCAGCGTTCATCTGAACACACTCCGCAGTATTTGGGCCAGTAGGGCTTCTTACTGACGCAGCCAGAGATGGTGAAGTTCTGAAAGTCAGGCTCACGATAGATGTTCAGACATTGCTTCCCTGGCTGCATGACAGAAAATGTGATTGATGAAGTTATGTGCGTGCTTCTTTAAATTGTATGTAGTTAGCTAATGAATCACTCAATAAGTAATAATATCTGAACTTCTGATATTGACTTCTTATATCAACAGAAAGTGGCCTGCTAAGTTAGAACTAGACATTGTAACTGACATTCTAACAATTATGAAAGATGTTAAAAACAAGAACAGCAAGTTCATGAATGACGAAATAGATCATTTACCCGAAAATGTTTAGTTATATCCACGTCACATGGCCTGAGGTTACACAGCCGGCTTTCATTCTCCATCATGCACTGGGCATTGTCATTGGAGAGACGCATGGAGACACCCCGGTCACATGTCTTTGAGCATGGGCTCCATGGAGTAGTTTGGGTAATGCAGTTGTTGTGCCAGATCTCATTGGTGCTTAGAGACACTGAAAGCAATATGAAATAGTTACATTTTCTGAAGTTTGTATACTTTTAGGGCAAAGATAGCTTTTATAAACAAGAAACCACCCAAATTGCAAACATAACTTAGAAATGTCATCACTATAAACAAGAAGATCCTTGAAATGATTAAAATCTGAGCTCAGTGAAGAGCGTTAGAAAAATCCGTACCTTCCACAGCATGTCTTGGGCTTGTCCTGCGTGTTTTTCGAGGCTCAGTACAGATCCATTGTTCACAGCAACGACCTGGAATCTTCACTAGTTTCGGAAACTGACACCACCCCCGAGGCGGCAGGGAGTCGGTGCATAGAGGCACACACCCAATTGCCCCATTTACACACAAACAGCGGTACTTACAGCTAGGCTGAAAGGTCTGCCCGTTACGGTAAATAACACCGTTATACTCACAGCCTGTCCCGACCAGATCTAAAACACAGTAATCCACAAACAACAGCAGAGATTTACACCACATGACAATATGAGACAGCAAAAGTGAATTAAGTCTGGAATAAGCAATATTAAATTTTACGATACTTGTTTCATGGGTTTTTTTTCAGGTCCTACTAACTATACAGGATATTTCTGTTTGAATTTTATTAATAAAGATGAGATGCTTCATGAGGATTATTAATAATAATTTCATGTATTAATGTGAACAGTGGGTGGTCAAAGCACAAAGAAAAATATTTGTTTGATATGTGAAATCACTTACATGCACACACTCCTTTTTCGTACCTAGGCTTGTCAGAGCTGTAGTCACAGTACAGTCCCTTATGATAGTCGCATGTGTCTCTCTCGTTGCAGGTTTCTCCCAGCTGTTTAGCACAGACCTTACAACAGTCACAGCCGTCTGTGAGCAGACTGACCCCCAGAGGACACACAGGGGCCACCTTAGGACATTTACAGGGCCACTTACAGTACTGTGTCCTGTTAAACACGTCCAGGTCTGTGTTCACAACCGGAAAACCTGTGGGACTTTGGGATAAGACCTATATATTTAAGGGAGAGTGGGAAGAAAGGTAGCGTAGAGAGAGAGAGAGAGAGAGAGAGAAAGAGTAAGATGCATGGGAAAAAAATATATGTCTAGCATCACTTTGTTCCACCTGATGGCACTATTGGACTAAATAAAAATCAAGAGAAATTATGTACTTGATATGAAATATCTGGTCATTCAGAAATTAGCTTTATCATTCAACACATCTAAATCTATAGTTGTTTTTAGAGGTTTAGGCAGAACAATTATTTTATATTCTACCCCAGCTTCATTTAATTCTCAAAACTGTTTGGTGTTGATTATAAAAGCACAGCTCAGATGATTGTGCCAGCTGATTTGCAGATTCTATACAGATTAGTACAGGGTATTTATTTAACATGTCATTTTAGATGTCTATTAACTTATGGCACTAACATATTACTAAAATGTTTTAAGTTCCAGCCGCAGCAGAATTATATACAAGTAAAATTACATATTTCTAAACATGTATTCCATCATTTGCTGCTCTCTTCCCTAAATACAGGGGTGCCCCTGTTTATTCTCTGTCTCTCCTTATCAGGAAGCTGTCCCACCTGCAGGATTTTGAACATATATCGGCAGAGTCCAGCGCATGGGCACAGGCTCACATCAGAGTGTGTATGTGGCATTATTATGAAACTCCAATAAAATAGTTTTTTTGTTCCATGGGTTCTTTTGATATTTTTTTAGATAGGGTTCTTACCTTCATAAAGAGAAAATATATAGATTAATAGTTTGTCATAATATTTTACACAGAGCATGCAAAAGGTCATCATTGTGAAATGATGTGTTTTTTTCCTCCATGAGAAGAAACTGCCTGCCATAGCACAGAATGAGTCAAAGATAAAGTATAATCTCCTAACCACATCAAAAACAGAATTATCAGAGAGACAATCTTAAAATAGCATACATTTAGTTATCATTCTTCCAACCAATTTATCACAGCCAGGGATATACTGAATCCAGGGCTTATCCTTGAGTACAGCAGAAGTTCACAGGTAACCTTACACATACTGTATACATTAACACAAGCATTTGTACCTGGGGCATTTTAGCAAAGCCCATTCAAACACAAGGAGGACATATGAAACTCAAACCTAACTCAGGATCAGACATAGGATCCTGAGGCTACGATGTGGCAGTGCTACCCACTGCACCACCATGTTGTCCTAACGCCTTAAAGTAATTTCATGTTTTTTTAATCAGCGGCCACAGAATCTTTTACTGCCAGCTGGGACGAAATGACATTTTAGTAGACCTGAGGGAGTAGTCACGAGATGTTTCTAGCTTCAATCCTGGCTACATGGAGAAAGGTATCTATGGTTAAAGATAACTATAGGTGTTGGGGTGCACACACTGTTAGTTGAACAACTGGCAAGAAAATATTTATTAGTTATTTATGATGTTAGATTAACACTGGCCACATTATTTCTGACGGTGGCTGCAGTTAAATCAACACATATTGTTTAAAAAGCTGAATTAATTAGTTTAGGTTTAGAAAACATGGGAAGTTTGGGATAAATTTAGGAAAATATTACTACCAGTTTAGTCAGCATTTACTCATGTTTTCCTTGACAGGCTAGACTTACTCCTTAAACATTTCCAGATGATAATGTGTCCCAGACATGATGCTGATTGAGAGAGAGAGATTAAATCTGATCACACCTCCATCACCTCTGTCCAGATTCAGCTGGATATATTAAGTCAAGTTCATCCCTCAGCTCAGGTTTAAGCTTCAGTTTTAAGGATTGTGTTTCCTATTTAATGCCACATGTTTTCACTCTCATTCCAGTCTGATCATAACTGAAAGCTGCCTAAGCATTTATTTAACAAATTCCTTACCTGATGAAGTCCACCGGTTACCAACAGGATCCACGACAGGAGCCACCTCATCACTGAAACCCCGGCAGAGACGCATCGAGACACCAGATTTCATTCTCCGGAGGAATTAAACTCCATGGTGCTGTGTGTGCTCGGGTCCTTGCAGCAGCCGCCTGCTTTAGTGGGCTGCCACACACACACACACACACAGCTGTGTCAGCGGTGGTGACGTGAGCTCTCAGACCTGGTCATTCGTTTGGCTCGGTGTCTCTCTGCCTGCCTTCATTTAGCTCTGTTTGCTAAGCCTTAAAGGACCTGCATATTAAACTTTGTGAGAAACATCTTTAAACATTTATTTTGTAATGAGGTTTTCAACAGAACATTTTAAATAATAATAAAAAAATCTTTCCTCAAAATGTCTGTTCTGAGTTTGGCTAAGAACTTCCGACATTACCCACAAGACATGCTAATGGTGCTAGTTTAGACCTGATGAAAGCAGTTCTAACTGGAAACAGTTGTTTGAACGTGTTATCCATTCAACTAGTAGTCGTAAGATCTTCAAGATCTTTTAAACTTATTTCCCTCTGTCTAAACTCCTCAAATGTCAGCAGTATGGTCAGACCTTACCTTACCTTACCTTACCATTGAGTACCATTCCATACAGAAGAACACAACCATGCAGTAAAAAAAATATATCATCACTTTCTTCAGTACTACTTTCGTCCACCGCCACGTTAATAACAGTACTGCGGCCATTATTCTACTTTTCCTCACTTCTGTCAATCTAAGCTCTAGAAACGTCCACCTCCGATATTTTGAATGGTTATTCCCAACCAAACTTATTCATTGTGCAGGTCAATGATTCAAGGTCAAGTCAGTGCAATGATAAGACCACTAATGGACCAGTCAAATACAGTCATTGATGCCACTGGGATCGAACCCTTGCTTCATCTCTGAGTAGCCATCATGCTTGTGAGATTGTAGATGGCTGACTATTTAAGTCTCTCTTGTCCCTTTGTGAGCTTGTATTGTGGAACTTAAATAAAATGGCAGTTAACAAAAACGGTTTTAAAAAAATTTAAAAGCTTTCTGATTTCTTTCTCTCTCCTTTTTTTTTTTTTTAGCAAAGGGTGGAGGTGGTGAGAACTGTATTACTAAGAATGTCCTCCTGTGACATCTTGTAACAGTCTGTTTCACAGAAAAAGGAAAAAAACAAAAACATACAGCACCATGCAACAAATCAGCCCCTGAATCACAAAGAATCTAACAAAGATTTAAACAAAAAAATGATGCTCAGTATTGTGTAGGTTCCCCTTCTGCTGCCTGGGCATGACTCCACAAGAACTCTCGTGGTGTGCTGTGTTGTTGGCAGCAGATCTTCAGGGTGCTATAGGTTGCTGGACGTGGCCTCTGCGGATTGGACTTGTTGCTCTGGTGCATCTGACGGGTGGTAGTTCGGATTGGGATTTGGGGAGTTTGGAGACCAGGTCACCAGCCTAGGGCTCTCTGCCGCCTGGACCCTGTGCACAGAGGGCTGTGTTGCACTGTGCATTCTGGTGCCTTTCTCTCATGGATATCCTTAAGGTCCCATGTTATGTCCTTAATGTTCATGTTATGGCTGACTGGTGCATATTGTTAATCTCCCCTTTCCAAAAACTCAGGGATGCTCATACTAGCTACACTAACCTAGACCCTATTAAAGATCATTTAAATATGAACTAATTATTTTTCTTGGTTTTCCTCTGGCTTTTCCCCCATCTCAACAAAAAGGGATTGGACTGATACACACACATACAATAACTTAGATAAACTCAACTACATCAAAACATTGAGTCTGGACTAATAAATAACACACACACAAACACACTAACAACCATCAAACAACTGTACACATCAACCTGTAATTGTATTGTAACTGTATTGTAATTGTAACTGTATTGTACAATATTCATTAATGTTAATTGCACAAACTAGTTTATCTTTGCGGGTTCTTACAAGGAATGGTTATTGTTTACTGTTTCTCCTCCCACTACCTCAACTTATTGAAATATGTCATGTTGTTGCATTGTCACTTTGTCATTCTTCTTTGAATGTGCATTTTATGTTGTTTCTTTTGTATAAAACTATAAATATATTTTCTGTTAACTTAAAATGTTAATCTGTCTTGTCTCAGCTATTTATGCTTGTTTCGTTTCACTGTGTACTAAACTGTATATAGTTGAAATGACAATAAAAACTTATGTACAAGTTACTTGAACTTGAAAAGCAAGATTGTTGAGCTTTTGTGTCAACCGCATCTCTTTTAAATGACAAAATGTTGATGAAGAAATTACCCCAGGCAGACTACATTGTGGAAGCTATTAAATATCATAAATCTGTGTCTTTTGCCAACATAAGTTCAATATATGATCCTAATTACCTGGAAAATGTCTAATTGGAAGCCAAAACAAACTTATTCCAGGCTTTTAGTAAAAGGCAGGAGGCATATTTATGGTATTTCTGCCACCAGTTTAGTACTTTGTAATATTGTGATATTCATAAATGAAAGCAGTCAGGATCAGAGGTGGCAGAAACCATCTGTACCTCTATTATACCCTGGGGTATAAAGTACCCCTTTAAGACTGGCTGCATTTTTGTTGAGTCATTGACTGAACATTCTGCTAAAGGAATTAACAAAATAATACTAAAATGATAAGACTTTAGTTTTGGAGCTTTGATGAAAACTTCATAAGCTAATTACAAAGGTAAGATTAATATAGTACAAATGCCCAAATAAGCCCACAGTCACACATGTATTACAGATTATGTAGCTTCTGACAATGTCATGATTAATATTTTCTTGAATCATGTTTTCTTAATCCAGACTTTATTATTGCACATAAACACCAAACTCAGGTAGGCGGTGCGTGGTAGCGAGGATGTGGTTCAGCACCAGCTGTGAATGGGAGGAGTGGCAGAGAAGGAGTGGCCACTGAATGAGTGCAGGCATCTGTGTGTGATTAACAGTGGCTTCCCTACTATATATGCAACATGCATTTTGCAAAAGCCACAGAGATTTTTTGATTCTTTCCAGCCATGATCAAATAAATACAGCAAAAAAATACACCACAGTCCTTATTCACACCTGCATTCTCATCTGTTCCATCAATTCCACAGGGGTATCACAATGTGGCTTTCAAATTTCCACAGTTTGAAGACAGAATTTTATGGGAGAAGTGTTTTGAATGGTAATACTTTAACAATTTGATTTGATTGATATGATTTGTGTGTATTGTTTTTGAATGCCTATTGAGTTACCAAAGAGTGACTAACATGGTAGGCTTAACCAACCTGAATATTTTTGGACCAATCAGTAGGCATTAATCTGCACAATTAAAATGTTATATTTAATAAAGTTCCATTATGTGAAGAACTGCACAAACATTGTCTGGTTTTTATGTCAAATGAAAATGATAGTCCGCAGATGGTTGGACCAGGAAAGCCCAAAGACATGCCTCAAATTATGTCTTAAGACTGGAGCGATAATGCATGGCTTGGAATAAATTTTATTCAGTAGCACTGGACCTTGACGAAACAGCTGGATACTTTTGTTGCAACAAAAGCATGATTGTTTTTATATCTCACATTAATGTGACAAATTCATGATTTGCTTTGTTCAGATTTTTTTCTTTTGCTGTCATAAGTTAGATTGCAGGACCTTTTAACTTTTAAGTTTTACAGCTGCTAATAATTCGTTGATGATGCTTAGATTGGACGTATCTCAGAGAATAGTAAAATAAAACTGATATTTTTTAAAATGCAGGTTTATTGTGAAAGTTCATAAAATATCACACTACAGCATCACTAAAATATCCACAGAACTGCAGAAAAATGTGATGGTGGCTGACATTTGAAATAATCTTGAGTAACTGTAATTGTTAAAATGTAGAGTACATTTTTTAGACATATTAACTATAAGCATCCTTCTCAGGCTTTGGTTTGGTTTGTGTAACCAAAGAGCTGAAATCTGAAAGAGAAAAAGGTATAAGTATATGAAACACCTTTGAAAAATAATAATCTAGATAAAGATCGGAGTCTGACAAGATGTTACGTGCCCTGTTGGTATTTTAAGTAAAGTCGCCACACCCTGTACAGCTTGCACACTGTACAGAGAGTCACTGACCTGTAGACGAGTTCAGAACTGGCACGTATTGGGACCAGAAGGAGCACTGGTTTGCCTGGAGGCTCTTGTGGTTATTGAGGGTAGGAGACAGCTCCTTATAGTTCTGTCCATTTGGGTGGGGCAGGAACTGAGGCCAGGGAGGCAAAAGCTCACTAAAAGACACTCCAGACACTGAGAGAGGCAGGTTGGGGTTTCTGAGTTATGAAAAGAGCACAAAGCAACGTGAATAGAAACATAACACACAGTGGCCACTGCATAACAATAAGGAACAAAAATAGATTACATGAACAGTACCCAGATTTAACGAAGTTGGCCATATAGCTCATGATCTGCGAAGAAAGAATTCTCTCTGACGAGGTGAAGAGTTGTCGCATATCTGGCACATGCGGCAATCCAAAAACATACTGCACATCCAGAGGAGATGTAAAATCAACACTGTTTTATGAAAAAAGAGAGCAAAAAAAATTTATTTTTTTTAAAGCAATTTACGTTCCTTTGGTTCCTATAACTATTTCATGAGATATAATCATTGTGATTTTCATTTAATAATTTAACACATTGAATCACATACAATACTGTAGACGTAAAGTAAAACATATATTTTCTCTAAATTAGTAAAACCTATCATCTATCATCCCTTCAAAAGTATTTAAAAAATTTAGCAAATACCTATGGACAAACCCTACATATATTCCCACAATAAGCATATATTTTACCTGTACAATAAATAATGAAATAAATAATGAAATAATTGCACAGGTCCATATAGCAATTAAATATTTTATCCAATTAATTGTGCAGCACTAGTGTTATTCATTACCTGGTGTGCACCATGTCTTGGGGCAGGTGGTACATGTAAACAGCAGAGCGGGAGCTGGAGGCCCAGAAGCTGGCCATCTTAATGGATGGGCAGGTGATAAATAAATCCCTGTGGTAGAAAACACTACTCATGAATGTGCACACATCAAAGTCTCTGATCACATCTCTTCTGACAATGCTAAAATAAGACACCACTCAAGACGATGGCTGCTTTCATGTGGTTATCTTTTCAGACTTTCACATTAAGTATCAGATAAGGCTTGAGTTCTTCATGCTGTTGACTGCAAGCAGGTGGGGGTGGTGTTTGGCACTGTAAGGGACAGGGTTTGACCATGAGCCAGATGTGGCTGATGTGGCTCTTCTGAACCTTGCTTCCAGTCATGTATTTATGTGTTTGTCTCTCTTCCCCACTCTGTCTGCCAATGTGTGTGCACAGATGAGACAAAAGCAAATGCAGAGCGAGTGGAAAAGACATAATTTAGGTTAAAGCATTTAAGTTAGCATCCTGTCTGTGCAGACAAGCCAAGGAGAGTGATTAACAGGGCTCAAGAAAAGGTCAGGTCCACCACATGGGTCTGTGAGCAAGTGCAAGAGTGTAAATACAGGAATATGCAATAGATTGCAATGGACTAATAATGAAAATGCATTTGTTTGATATTTATTTGTTTCCACATCGGTATACTTGACTGATAGTTTCCTAATAACTGTAGCGCTGGCTTCGCTAGTAGGTGGTAATGAACAAAAATAGGGATAAGTAAGATAGTAAATCTTGGACAAGTCTAAGATAGTAGACTTTCAGCTAATGTAACTAATAAAGCAGATAGACCTACTGTAAGAGAGCCTATTTCTCAAAAATACATGAGCTTAAAACATCAACATATCAAACATATTCAGTTTCAGATTGCATTAAGGTTCTGCTAAACACCAGATACAATCTGTCATATACTATTCCTTAGAGATAAAGTATCACTGTCATCTATAGTACAAATGGAAATATCACCTCATAGCTGTACGTAGTATCTGTTAGAATAGCAAGCACAAACAAACAAACATCGCACTGTAGTGCTGGTAGGTGATACTGTACATTTCCTTATGTGTGGTTCAGCCATAGTCCATGCTATATCTGACACTAGTCATTACGTAGGCAGAATAACAACAAAGTTACACCCTGTAGTTCCATCTCTTACAGAACAACAGCTTTACTTCACTAACTGAAACTCAAAACTGAAATTTTATGCATGATCAGTTACTGAAATCTATTTAAAGAAGGGTTTGTAGTATTCTATGCCATTACCACAATCTCAATAAACTATGAATAAACTGGGGCTATCACTTAATTGCCTTTTTTTATTTAACAAAATACAAAGAAAAAAATATCTATTGTCAAATACACCACTCAGCCATAATCTTACAATGCAAAAGACTATGCCCCACAATATCTACTGTAGGTCCCCATTGTCCCTTGCTCTGGCCTCTGGGATATATCCTATATCCTCTGGAAGTGTGCTGTGGTGTCTGGCACCAGGATGTTGGCAGCGGACCCTCTGGTTGCTGTGAGTTGTGGGGGGTGGGTGGGGGTTGACTTGGTGGATCCCATGTGTGCTCAATCGGATTGAGATCTGGGGAGTTTGGAGGCCAGGTCAGTGGTCTTGGAGTCTTTTCCTGCTGGTCCCCGTGTGTGGTGGGCAGTGGTGCAAAAATGTTCTGGTGCATTTTTATCATGGGCAAGAGTAATTATTAAGGCATTGAACAACTGATCTGTCATTATCCAATGACGGAAACTACAAAGCACTTTTGTAAGTCACTCTAGATAAGAGCGTCTGCCAAATGCCTAAATGTAAATGTAAGGTGCCAGGTTCAAACCCCACCACCACCAAGTTGCCACTATTGGGCCCCTGAGCAAGGCCTTTAACCCTCAGCTGCTCAGATGTATAATGAGATAAAAATGAGATACGGGCGTCTGCAAAATGTCGTAAATGTATCATGGCCAAAATTCCATCAATTTTGTGCTGCCTTAGCTTTCTGTAAGATCGGGCCTGGACAGGGAGTCTTTGCTGCCCGTGATCCTCTGACCAGATTACTGGCATATAGTTGATAATAAATTTTAATGTTATGGCCGATTGGTGTTGTTCAAAAAGGTTTGTTAGGGTTCATCGTTCTTAATGATCAATGCTCAGGGATATGCCTATCTCCAGAACTAGAAAGTTCAAAACAGCCTAAAAAGTGTTAGTCATCTGACACCAGCACATACAAACACTTACAACCGATACAGAGACACACAAGTCCAAAGTATCTGACTTTAGTCACATACTAATTTCTATTTTTAGAAACCTCAAAAGTGTCAGGGTCAAACTGAATTCACACTTGGGTTATTTCAGACTTAGACTGAGCAATGCCATTTCCTTCCTTTAAACCATGAAGCTACAAAAGCCATTTTCACCAGTAGAACTGTGCAAAAGATTTGAGATACCCAATTCCTTCACATTTTGCTTTTTACAAGTCGTTCTTGTATTTTTTAAATACAATAAGGTTGCTGCTGAGGTTGTTACATAAACGAGCAATTTTTAAATTGTTTTTTGCAGCTTTTTGCAATAAAATGTTTGCTCTCGTTTCTTAAATTAAATGTACAGTACATCATTTAAATGAGTTTAATATGAAGAAATGAAGTGTCTCATCACTTTAGATGTGTTGACATCTCTAGAAGAAGTTGTTAAGGAAGATTTGCTTTCTCTAGAAAGCACACTGCTTGGTTTGCTCTGGAAAACAGTTTGGATATATTTTAATGATAGAAAGGATGCCATAAGAAAGGCAAACCAGTGCTCAAAAAATTGTTTCCTAAGCTAAACAGTAGTAATTGCAAAATAAAAAAAATAATTAAAAAAAGTTTTCAGACAGGCATTGTACTGAAAATCTAGACAGGATAACACAAGACTTTTACAGTATATGGGATATTTTTAGCATGTAAATAAAATGCATAATAAAGCACTATGCCTTTATTGCACATAAAAATATCACGTTTAAAGCAACAGTTCATAAGAATGGCTTTCTTAAACCTAAAACACACAAATGAATGAATGAATGAATGAATATTTGCCCTGAGCAGACCATTAATAGTACCGTACTTGCTAATAGTACTAATAGTACAGCTGTACCCAAAAGTTTTGAGAATTACGCAAACATTCATTTTCACAAAGTCTGCTGCCTCATTGCTAATAGTATTGATAGTACTCAGTCGAACTCACTTTTATCTCTATAGCTCTTTTAACAGTCGGCATAGTCAGATCAGAGCTGTCAAGTCACTTGTTGGGAAACGTATTATACATATATATGTAACATAATATATGTTTTATACATACATACAGACATACATACTTCCATACATATACATACTGTACATACAGTACATAATAGAGAGTCTGAGAAGGAACTTCCTCCCGCAGGCTAAACACCCTGCAGCTTCTTTCTGCATGCCACCCTGGCCCTCAATAAGAATGGATAGGACGGAAACTGATCGGATTTGCTTTTTTTCAAACAGTAATCACATACACCCTACACTACTGCTAGCACACCAGAATCATGATGTAGCACATTTCTCGGTGGTTGCACATTTCTTGTTTGCACACTGCACATTTGCACATAAGATGAAGATTATCTTTAGGCCATGAACACACACACTGCTGCTAAAGTTCATCTTTTATAAGTTCATACACCATGGTTCAAATCATACTGCTCATGCCATTCTCATCCTATATTTTTATACTTACATATTTGGATACTTTTATACTATACATTTATAAATGCTGTTTAATTTAATTTATATTTGTATTCTATTTTGTAACTTCATTTCCAATTAAATTTTTTTAATTTATTGCAAAATCTATTTTCAGTTCAGTTGTATTTTCTAGTGTAATATTTTTATCTGTAGTGTAAATTTTTCTATTTTACGTCATGAATGGTCATATAAGCATTTCTCTGCATATTATATTGTGCATGGCTGTGAATATGACAAATACAATTTGATTTAAATGAATTTGATATGCAATACTGCAAAAATGGTTGAGATAAAATAAGAAAAAAACTTAATTAATCCCAGAGGAAAATTCTTGCACAACAGACTGCTCCAAGACCAAAGAGAGTAAAAAATATACAAACAATGAAGTAAAGTAATAAGTAAAGTAAAATAAAATTGTAAAAAAAAATCCACAAACTAGACACAAGTTAGTACCAACAAAGTAGAATGCAACAACCGGTAGCAATAGAGTAGCAGAAAGTAGATTCTGATGTAGAATTTACATAGCAACAAGCACAAGAATATTTCTAAATGATATTTCACAAGATGTTGCTAAAAGATATTGCACATGATGCTGTTACATTATATTATATTGCACAATATTTAAAAACTTAAGCATACAAATTGCAGAGGAAACAACTCTTGTTTCTAAGCTCTAACCTTTATTTTAGCCCTATGGAATGGGGAGGAGATATGAAGTTTGATGGCCACAGGAAGGAAAGACCTCCTGTGGCATTCTGTGGAGGTCCTTCCTTTCTGTGGCCATCAAGAATGGTTTGAGGAACCAACAGTGAGTTTGAGGTGTTGACTTCCTCCAAATCTCTCAAAGATCTCAAGCCAATAGAGCATCTATCTAAAGGATCTGATGGTGTGTGGTGCCAGATACCATTGCATACATCATACATCATCTGAGACACACAATTGTGTAGGAAAAGACGTTCTCATGAAGCTGATAATAGGATCCTCAGCATTTGCTGCAAAGCAGAGCTTACTAAAGAGTGTGACAGCATGATGTTTTATGTAGTACATTCAGGTTTGAACACAAAGGTTGTTCCTCTTTGAATGTGAGGAACAACATTTGTGTTCAAAACTTTCTTGCCACTCATAAGATGGCTACATACTTCATACTTACAGACTACATACAAATCAAAAAGTCCCTTTACTATGTTGTTCTTTTTGCAATGCACTATCATGCTCTAGTTAAAAATGTCACTGCAAGAGCTCCTGGAATCAAGACCAAACCTTGAAAAAAAGTAATTGTCTCCGTACTCACCTTGTAGCATTCTCCAGAGCACGGGAGAAGACACTGTAGCCGGAGGGAGTTGGAGAGTGCTGCAGAGAGTAAAACCAAGTAGCTGCTTCCTTCACAAACCAGTTCGCAGCATCTCCTCCCAAGGAATTGGACAATGCTTCATAGAAAGCAGTTTTACTGTCTGCTCTTCCCTGAAGCTGCTCAAAGTTCTATTCATATAACAGATTGGCAACAAATGAAACAGAGTTTCTTAAAATGCAATGTCATTAAATAAAATCATTTTGATCATATGAAACTATTTTCTAAGACCTTGATGTTTTTAGCTCTGCTGATAAGACCATCCTCTGCTGAAGAGCCCAGCATCAGCGGAACTCTGTGGAAGCGTCCGGCGCTCAGGGCTGCTGATGGCTGTTCTTTAATTACCACACCATCTACCACTGGAGACCAGGCCTGCAGGGGTCCACTCACTGCCAGCAACTGTACAACCATAAAGTGCATTTATTAGTGCATTTCATAAAAACATTTGTGTAAAGGAAATCATGGCAGGAATTTGTAGTAAATAAGATACTAAGACGAAGCAATAGATGCTGTAGTCAGTGTTTTTAATCACAGAAAAGCAACCTTGGTTTGTGCAGCATTGATGCTCTCAGCAGATTTTTGTCTCAGGCAGAAAAGTAGCTGCGCAGGATCTAATGATGAGCAGCCTAACTCTAAACCCAGAGACACAGCCTGCTCCTGAGCTTTCTGTTTGCTCATTACAGTAGCTGGAGAGAACACTGAGCCACCCTGAAAAAAAACATGCACAGAGATGTTGTGCTCATAAACCAGATTTCCGGTATACAAATCCTATTTAAATCATGGTTTTAATGTAAAATGTAAAGCAGTGAAATGCTTTAAAGGGCAAATATTTGACTATTTCTTTACCATGCTAACTAAGCTCCCCCAAAGTGCGTCTTGTGCACTTATTATTGTACTTTTGCTTCAATATACAGTACATCAAAATAAGTAAAGTACCTATTTATACAAAAAAAGCAAAACGCAGAAAAATATAAGACAACACATTCACAAGATACATTTGCATTGGTTGTTGTTGTTTTGGTCAATTGCAATTATGCATCGCCTATTTATAGGCCTTTTTACCAGCAGCAGTAAATTTGCATACTGCTGACAGCGTTATCAACCCTTCCTATTTCGTTCATTACTAGAGTGGAAAATGTGGTGAGAGGCAGCTTCCCCATTCTGACAGGCTACAGTCACTTTACTTATCTGTAAGAAGTTAAAAACAACCAGAGAGCAGCAGCAAACGATCGCCTGCAATGTAAGACCTAAAGACTACCATTAAAAGCAGAGTGAAATATATCAACTGTATGGATATACTGACGGCTCGTAACCTGGCACTTTTGGAGTAATGGGCAATTTGCAGGCCATATTGAAGTCTGGAGAGAACTTCATGCCAACTACGACCAGTTCAAATCTTCCAGCAAGAGGTGAGACAGTTAGTGACTGATAAAGTGCTATATAAAAAATAGTCGAGTCAATACTTAATTCTAATAAACAACTCACTACTCAAAAGGAGGCGGACTTTTATTATTATTATTATTATTATTATTATTATTATTATTATTATTATTATAAATAGTAAAGGTGAACAAATATACACTTTATAATCTTCAAGTGCATCCAGTATAGTTGATAAAAAGATATTGCTACTAATATTCTTTCATATTATATTTAAAACTAACTGAAACAGACGTAATGTAACATAACATAATGTAGCGTAACATAATGTAGCGTAACATAAGGGAATATTTTAATTTATTATAAAAATGTGGTTATTTTCAATTATTCAATCTAACTTTACTTCTTCGTAATAGTAAGTGAAAAGGAGCCAGCAGTGGTGTTGAGTGATTATCCTCCCCCTGATATCTGTGAGCCCCTGTTCAGGACAGGAGACTGGCTGAGAGTCTTATCTGAGTGAGTATACTCACGTTTATGTTTTACATCTTTCACAACAGTTCATGCGTTGAGGAACACTCTGTAAAATAGGAAATCAAAATGTGCACCAGTGTGCAAGTTTTGCTTTCTGTAGAAGTAAACAAGGTCTAAGTTTAATTCTAAAGGTCTAAGTTTGTGTACGATTTACATTTATGCTGATATAGTTTAAACAATATTTCCTATAATATATTTTGTTACACCGATACAGATTGAATAATGTGATTTATTCATTGCGGTTTACTGTCTTGTTTCTGACTTATTAATTAAAATAAATAAAACATTTAAAATTCCGTGCTGTCCATGCTAGGTAGATTTTGTTTTTACACGGAATACCTCCAGCTTAAAGCGTTTTTTAAGGAACCCATTGCTCTAGTGTATAAGCTTTTTAAAAATCTTCTCCGATGTTCACTTTTATTTAATTTAACCATGCATGCAATCTTTACCTTGCATGAAATCTATCTGCTGTCTAAGTTTGCGTCATAAAAATGTGATCGGTTCAACAATTAGAACTTTTCATTGTAGAGTATTTTTGATAAAATGTTACACTATTAGTATACTTACAGAGGCATCTCATTTGCTAATCAATGTCCAAATCCGCTTAGAAAATGCCGAATGTTATTGCTATTATCAACCATTTAATGATACAGTAGTTATTTTGAATAAATACTAACCCATGGTTAGTTAGATGGGATGTTAAACACTACCTTGTTTTCTATATCTTCCATATATTATTGTTAAATATTAATGTTATTACTAAAAAGCTTATTTTTTGTACATTGTTCAGCTAAAACTAAGACTATGGAAACTGCTTATCGCATCAGTAGCGCAGAAAGTTTATCCATCTCATTTAACAGCTGATTTTACTTTTTTCCATTTCCTTTCATTAATGTTCATACCATGTGTTTGTTGATGGATATTCATTTTGTAAATTCCACTCAGTTTATTTTTAGTTATATTTTACTTCTGTTTCTTTTTGTCAACCGTCTGATTACGGGTGTAATTTAATGCCACTTTCTACAGTACTGTATGTATAGTCATAAAGGAAATGTAAAGCCTATTTATGGACTTTGGCTTTTCCCAATTCACAAATCTGCTGGAAGCTGGCTTAAGTGGAGCCTTCACTGTTTTTGTTGAAACCGTTAATGGGCAGGTACTTTAATATGGTTCACATTTCAATTTTATAAAAGCATGCGGCTAATCCATTTTATTAATCAACTCCAAGTTCACAAGACTGTCCATAGTATTTGTTTTTTACAACATTCTGTTGCTTAATACAAATTCCCCATACTAATGTTTCTTATTCATTCTCCCTCTATGTGCTTTTTTCCCGCCCAGTGAGGGCTACTGGGTAAAGGTTTACTCTCTGCAGAACAGGGAGGAAAACTACATCCCACGCTGCCATGTAGCTAAGGTTTACCACGGGTGAGTGAACTTTAATGGGTAGTGATGATGAATGAGTTGGACACTACTTACCTTTAGATCTTTTCAGTTCCTATACAGGATCCAATCAAATTAAATTCAGTCAAATAATTTCATAACTCTATAGGATCCAATATATATAACTTTTAGTTTTGTTTTTTCTCGACAGTAGAAAAAAATATATAGAGTATTAAAATGTCCAAGTCTCTTACAAATTAGTCACTGATGTTACTCATACAAAATTTATTTAGAGTTTGATTTTAGAGTTTATTATTAGTAGGTTTTTATTTAAGTTTGTTCGAGTTCAGATCTTTTATTTCGATTTTGTTTGTAATTTACTGAATTTTTTATTTGAAATTATTCGCTAGGATTATTTTTCTTTAGCTATACTGTATGTTACTATATCTTACAGTATTTTCTTCTTTTCCTCTCTAACGTTTTTTGTTATTAGTTATTCTAGTTGATTTGTCAGTCTCTCCATTTTCAGCTAGATTCTCCAAATCCAAATCTAACTATTGAAAGAAAAAAAACGTAGAATGTAGACTAAATCCTACTGCTTCCTCCCTGATGTATTCAGATGGCTGTTTGAAGGTGTCGCAAGACAAAAAGCTGAGGAGCTGCTACAGTTGCCTGGGAACAGAGTCGGGTCTTTCATGATCAGAGAGAGCAGAAGAGGTGAAGGATCTCTTTTACACAGTGAAATGTCTGTAGTTTGCTATTGATGCTTCTGAACGTGTATAATAAATTGTCTGGTGTTGTCCTGCAGGTATGTATAGCTTGTCTGTGCGCCACAGATCTATAGTGCATTACCGCATACTACGTCTGCCGAACAACTGGTACTTCATCTCTCCACGTCTAACCTTCCAGTGCCTAGAGGACCTGGTCAACCACTACTCTGGTAAATCAATCAATCAATCAATCAATCAATCAATCAATCTTTCAGTCTATCTATCTATCAATCTATCTATAATTTTTTTTCATAACCTAAATGTTTCCCCCCTTAACACATAGACATAGCAGATGGTCTGTGCTGTATGCTCACTGGTCCTTGCCTGGCAGCCCTTGACCCAGTATGCATCTCTCAGTCTTCTTCAATAGTGGGAGCTCACAGCTTTAACCATACAGCAGCAAACAGGTACATGACTTACTTTGAATATTTGCTATGCTGGAAAGTCATATGTCATAAGTCTAGTGAAATCTTTTACAAATCGCTCTTTCTTTAAATGGTGTAGAATCCGTTTAAGAGTTTGCATGTTCTACCAGTGCTGAGTGAGTTTCCTCTGGTGCATCGGTTTCCACCCACAGTCCAAAGACATGCAGTTTAGGCTAATTGGCATTTCCAAATGGTGTGTAGTATGTGTGGTATAGGAAATGAGTGAGAGACACGTTTATTAGTCATTGCTAACTGTGCTAATCTATTTACTCTTCCTCAGAGTGCCGATGGAACAGCAGAATATGGCTGCCGTCTCTGCACAAAGTGATTCGTACATCAGTGCCGGAGTGAAGGAGAGCGTATCAGCCTATCTCTCTCTGGCAGGAGTGGAAGAGAAAAAAAGGCAGAGCTGGAAGAAGAAGAAGTGGAGATCTATCTACACATTACCGTCACGACAGACGTACAGCACAGTCACAGAGGAGGACCACGATGAGGAGGATTACTAAACAAAATGGACATAGCAATCATAACTAATATCTATACTCCAAATAGGCTAAATGAAAAGAATTTCTTTTTTTCTTAAGTTTGTGAGGACAATTGTTAGTCACAGATGTACGGATGGAGAAGGTCATTGCAAATGAAAGTGTTTCACTCAAACTTTTGCACAATTTTGACAGTCTCACACTGCCTGCTTATTAATACCAAAAATGAAGAAATAATCTTTATTTTTATACCTTATGCCTATTAATTTGCATCACCCTCTCATGACTCAAGCACTTACCATAAGTAAAGCCTGGTGGAATAGAGAAGAGGACATAGATGAGGACAGATGAAGGCTGGCAATGTCTGCACCGTTTCTGTCTGCTCCTAATGTCACTCTAGTGGGATCTCCTCCGAAAAGTGCGATGTTCTCCTGTACCCACCCTAGTGCCGCTTCCTGGTCCTGCAGCCCATAGTTCTCAGAAAGATCACTGGAACCTGTCATCATGTAGGCATGCAAACTTTAATGCTTTTGATGAGCTTTATAATCCTCAATCCAGTAATCTGTAACTAAGGGATTTCACAGGTAACAGAATTATCTTGTATCTGTCTGTCCATAATATTTTCAATATATTTAGTATTAAAACATCACACTAGAATCCACACTAGAATCTGCACCTAAAACATAGCATTCTTGAAAAGATGTAAAGTTAGTGTTGTCTGGAACAGACTAGCTCCTTACTATATATTAAAATACACATGTTAATATAATAAAGCTTAAAAATAAAGAGAATTATTTGTCTGTCTGTTGCCAAAGTGTAAAGTAGCACCTGTGCTAAGGAATCCAAAAGCAGCCACCCTAAAATTTGCTGTCACAACGATGATGTTTCCTACAGCAGCGAGGTAAGAGCCATCTAAGAAGCCGGAGCCAGGATTATGGAAGAACACTAGGACTGAAGCAGGCTGCTTCTACGACACAAAACACACAAATAAAATCAATATTACACTAGAGGAGGGAGAAATATGGTTTCATACACACCCAATTTATATGTGCTGAGATACAGAGAGAGAGAGAGAGAGAGAGAGAGAGAGAGAGAGAGAGAGAATACAAGCTCATCAGGACCTACCACACTGCTGGGAACAAATATGTTAAGGTAGAGACAGTCTTCACTGGAGCCGGAATCACCTGTATCACCAGGCTGTGGACAAGTGGGCCTGAAACAATTCCAACATTTAATCAAACAAACTGCAAAACAGGACATTCATGGTCTTATTCAGAATTGGCAGAATTGGAGTGGTTAAGCTGATTTGCAAATCACATAGTTCACGCTTCAGAGACTGCCAGATTTTTCCTGAGTGGAGGTCTATAGAGTAGCCCACTACATTAAAACATAAGCACTCGCCTTTAAGCATGACAAAATTTGAGGAAGAGAAAATGCAGAAGAAAGAAAGTGTTTGTTGTTTTTGCTGCTATAAGCAGTATTGTATCTATAAGAGTCAAAAACTTTAAAAAAAGAAAAAAAAAGAAAAAAGAAAGGATCTAACGAATGAGAAGATTGCAGGTTCTGAAGAAATTATCTACTAGAAGTTGACTATATTGACAATGTATTGCAATATAAATAGTCCTTGTTGCTTTAAATCTTAAGCTGACATGGTATATCGTAATGTCACCAGATTTTACACAGCATGGTAAAAAATAAATAAATAAATAATATTAAATTTGACTTCAGCTTTGTTTATAGTATGCAGTACCAATTAATCTGTGAAAATGATTCCTCATGCTCCAGAACCAAAAGAAAAAAGTCCATAGATGTGATGACCTGGTCATTCAGTACATTCAGGTCATCAGCTGACTTTTTATTGCCACATAACATTTCTGAGGCTTAGACCTGACCAGCTGAAGCAACCACAGATCAGAACACTGCCTCTAGAGGATTGTACAGTACAGTTCAGTTCAGTTTTCCCTGGCACACATGTCGCTCAGGGATAGGGTCAGTCTGGACCACATTACCTTTTTCCCTGGCTCCAAAGTCCAATTGTTATGTTCTCTTGCACATTAAAGCCTTTTTTTCTTATTAATCCTGCCAGTATAGTGCAACTTCACCCAGCATTTAAGGGATCTCTAATCATGGTCAGTTATGATTTTTGTTTCCAACCAAATTTCTTCTGTGCAGTTGATGGTTTAGCACTATCCTTTTAGGTTTAAATAATGCATTGGACATTTCATGATTAATTTTTCTTAACTTCGTCAATTTCTTTAGTTGTTTTTGCCTGATGTAGGCGAATAATTTGACCAGCCTGATACACTTTTTGGCTTAGAGAGTTATGAAATTATAGTGTAAGCATGGGACCTGTCCTATTTTGGTAGGCTTGTAATTAGCTTATTTGATTTGTCATTTTAAATAATGCCATTGTTTTCTCCTGCAAAAGAAAATATGCCAAGTACTGATTTGTTACAGATACAGCTCACATTAAACGTTTTTCAAAATTTCATCCATAAACAAATTCAGTCTTTGAAATACACAGTTAGAATGATGGCATTCAGTTACATTTGAGGCTTGAATACTGATGTGAGCAATATCCTTATTAACTTCGCACTATGGTAACGCAACTAAAAGCTTGTAGAAATAATCACACACCGAGCAAATGTGGCATTCCAAGTGCCTGTCCAATCAGCTGGCTTCGGGGGCATGAAACGCATTTCACCAGTTGGTGGACTTGCGTAAGGAACACCCAGGAAATAGGTCACACTCTTGCTGTCAGGGCCAATCAGATTCATCTCATTTTTACCAAGGAGTGTTCCATGGCCAGGGATGGTCACCGAGGTTAGCTGTTGTCTCAAATCTTTAATATAGAAAAATACTGTATCATTAAAATTACACAATAAGATGTTATTTAAAAAGACTGTTACAGAGAGGAGCTATGAAGTATAAATGAGGTGCCTATAATGGATGCATGCATTTATACAATATCTAATATAAATATATAAAAATATATCCATAATAGGAGCAATGAAGAATGATCTATTCTCAGCTCTTTTTTAACTAAGTTACCCAGCCCATTATACTCACCAGTTCTCAAGTAGACATACTGGGCAGGTTCCTTAATGAGGAGAACACAGTGCTGACCGCTTGAGGTCGGTAGGCAGATATGAGTGTCTGGGTACATCACACACCTCACTGCTGACTCTCTACTGGCCACCGACACAGCTGAGCAGAAGTTGTTCTCCTCACAGGCTGCAGAGAAACACATACAAACAAACACACACACTGTATCTGTAGGTATTCTTCATTGCTTACCAGAGTTGTTTGAATGTGTGGAATGAGAGAAGGGCTCACCAGCCAGACACCAGTCACGAACTTTACCCAGGTCATCAGCAATATCCCTACTGATGTGAACTGCATCGTATGCAGAGACAGACGAGTCCACCAGGATATACGAAGCACCCAGCTGTCTCCAGGTTTTCAAATCAACTGGAATAATAATTCATATTAATATACTGTATTTCAAAAGTATACATAAAATAGATTACAGTAGTAGTTGTGAGTGTACCACAAATACACAAGTGTTTTATAGGCTATGGGGAACCACATTTGCGTAAATTGCTGATTTACTGTTGCATCAGGATGTGTGTGATTATTTGCATTGTGAAGGTAATTCTACTACAAAAGTCAAATAAATGTCAATTAATATTTCATAATGTTCTTAATATTGTAAACCAGGTAAAACAGCTGAATTTAAAACATTTCATAATTTATTCTTACTGGAGACAACCGATACAGAATATGGGCATTTAAATGTCACTTAAATGTAGAACTGTACAATGAATAAACTAGAATAAGAATGAATGCCATGTACTTGATCATACCTACGGGATACTGCAACAGTACAGAACCGCACAGAACTACAGTACAGAACCTATTCATACTGCAACAGTACAGAACAAGCGTGACTGTTGTAGAAACACTATTAATTATGTGTTTAATTATGTACTCATACATTTACACTAAGTGTGTTTGGCCACACCTTCTAAATCCACAGTCCTTCATGATTACTATTTCTACATTGTAAAAAAAAAATGCTGAAAGCGTCTGAAATATGCAATAATCTCCTTTGAACAGTTGATATTGAGATGTGTCTGCTACTTACAGTATGCTCTGTAAAGCCTTCATAATGGCTCTAATCTGAGGTGCTGTTTGTTAATTGGTGATTTTGGAGGCTGGTAACTCTAAATGAACTTCCCCTCTGCAGTAGAGGTAAATCTTGATCTTGCTTTTCATGTCTTAAAAAGATAACTGACTGTTGTTGGTACTTAATTAGTTTTGGAGAAAAAAAAAATCCAGTATTGTTCTAGAATGTAGAAAATAATTTCAAACTTGTATTCAGAATTTTGATCCACACTGTCGTCCACACATAATACACACAGACATTGACTACTCTATACAGTAGTTGTGCACATAGTTAATATAAATGTACCCCTTTAATATAAATTGGGACTTAATAATTCTGAACAGATGAGACATCATCAGATGGAACATGAGATGTACATTCACTTAAGTATAAAATTGACCACTATAACAAAGCTAATTGTACTACTGGCAAGTAATATTCATTTTTACTTAATGAAATCCCATGTTACAGGTATATGGCAACAAAAGAGCAGGACATTGTGAAGTACATCTAACATGTAGTGTGTTTGTGTTTAACAAATCATAATTTCAACCAAACATCTTTGTATTATTATAATTTAAAAAATCATTAGTCTCTTACCAACTTTCGAGGGAGAGCGAAGTTTGAAGGAAGGACAAATACCAGGACTTTCTGTCCACTGATTGACTAGAACCACAGAGATTTGATCATTTACACAGTGTTAGCAGAATAGAGTAGAATCTGTTTGGATAAACTTTATATAATAACAGATGATCTGGGCCAAACATAGTACAGTACTTTAAATTTATTGATAAGGAGTATGTAACAAGCAGATACAGTACACACATGTCTACATACTTTAATATTCCTGAAGTGCGGAATGCATACAAACCTGGCTTCTCATACCAGCCAAAGGGGTAAACCTCAGTCTGCACTTTAGATGGAGAGCAGTCCTGCACTCTCCACTTAGTTCGTTCATTTTCTCCACATGTCTGAATCCCCAGACTATTCAGAGTCAGACATTGGACATCTGAGCCAAGAAGGACAGAGATGTATTTAGTTGTAGTCCATCCATTATCAACATGCTGTATGCATTAATAGCATGGGACAAAACACCATAAAAGCTGCAGCATGCTTATACCAGATGCTCCAGTGTCTTGAATGTAGCCGATGCCTCTACAGCAAGGATCCTCATCACAGCGCCTCTCGCATTCGAAAAACCTGATCACAGCAGTGACATAAAAAAACAAACAAACAAAAAATGTTAACCATGAACCAGGAAATGTATATAAAGAGGCTTTTGGTTGTCAGAGGTAATTATAACTAGTGTAATAGAAATCTATTTAAAAATTCCAGACTTCCACTAATAGACGCATGGGGTCATAAAAGATCATATCAGTGTGATTTTCTGAAGACAGTGTTGCTGGTGATCAGCTTTCTTTCGTAATCAGAAACCCTGGCAGAGCTAACATCTTTTTTATGTCATGCTTACCCTTCAGTGATGGACTTGTCGAGCATAGGAACACGGTAGCGGACAGAATAAGATACCATCTTTCTAAAAGGCACACGGCTGTAGAAGCTTTTGACACTGCCAGTTAGGTTCACTGGAAAGAGAGGAAGCAAGAATTAACTTGTGATGATTTGTCTAAATAAATGGTATATTCCAATTTTACCAGATGCATTATATAAAATGAACTGTTTTCTGATTAACAAATTTAGTAAACTCAGTGAAGGGGAGTTTGTATAAGAAGGCTAGGAATATGTTAACAGTAATATGTAATCAGTGTCAGTCCTGGACTGGAAACTATTTTAAGGACCCTTTACCATTAAAAGCACAACACAGTTCACTGATAGTCAAGTTTGTAACTTATTGACTGTAGAATATAGAAAAATATAGATATAATTGCTACATATACAATGTATATAAAAATTATATTTTACATATTTTATAAACATTCTCTGTCCTAGCAGTTTAGTTCAAATTCTCCATGCCCGCAACACTTCTATACTACCCATGCTCTGAAAAAACTAAACAAAAATGTTGAAAAATTATATTAAGGCATGACATAGCACAGTCATGAGGAGACACCAGACAGAATAGCCTTAAGAAGCATGACAGTCCAGTGCAAATGGAAATCTGTTAGGATGTCTGTTACCACCTGGCCTCAGTATGCTGGATGTTTGAACGCCCTCCACATGTGAAGGGGAAACTCCACTACCGTGTGGCTGCCAGTAAAACATTACATAATACTGACTTTTTTTTTCCTTTCTTGGAGACAAAATAAAGATATCGCACAAATGCAAGTGAGGAATTATATACCAGGAAAAATCCCATTCATATAATCTATTTAACTTACAACTATAATAAAACTTAAACAAAACCATTCAGTTCACAGGACAGCATTAAATATGTTGGTAATAGAGCTGCTTGAGAATCCTTGCAGTGAAGGACAGTCTTTACATTCTAAAATGACATTCTAGTAGTAACCCGGGCATTTCATGAAGTCCCTATGAAATTATCAGACAGGAAATTAAGTCTACAATGGTTTAGCTCCAAACTAAATGTTATATGAGGAGATAATGAAGTAGTTTGACAGAGACTGAGGCGCTGACTTGGCCTGACCTCTTAGTCTGACTCTAATTTCTAAAAAGAGCTGAACTGGTAACTGACTTTCCAACACTTGCAGCAAAACTGCCATAGGTTTCCTTAACTGTTGAACTACTTTAAAACTTTGCATTCGATTGCTAAAAATGCATTTCTTGGTAATTTAATGACAATTTAAATCATTCAAAATCAAATTTATTGCGCTCATTAAATTATTGTTATTGTTGTTTACCAGTACCACCAGAATGGGCCAACAGAGTCGCAAGAAATGCCAGAAATGGTCTATATCCAAGTGCTATCTGGGTCGGTTAGTTTCTTGACACAGACTGCTACACTGTGGTTACTTGAGGTCATATAAGAATTCTCTCGATGCATTGATCAATTATTATATTCATTGATAAATGAATGAAAAAATATGATTATCCCAGAGCAATTGTGGGATACATGAGGTGCATACGATAGTCATGCACATTTACATCTTGCATTTAGTTTTTTTTAAAACAAGGCCTTTTAATAAATACATTTTGTCTTTGAAAAGTTTTCCCAAATAAATACTATGCTTTAATGGCTTTGCCAAGAAAAAGCGTGCCAAAAGAAATTTTGTTTAAACATCAGCCCAGAAACACTTGCTTTCTTTAGACTTAATCTTCAGCTCTATGCATTCACAGAGGCTTATTAGTGCGGACTGTGCTCAGAACTCAGATGACAACTTACTGAGGCCTGGAGCAATTCAGACCCAGCTGTATAAACCTAGGAGTTATTTAAATGCTGGGACAGTTGCTAAGATCAACAGACACCAAAACAAGATAATAAGTATTCAGAAAAGACAGGTCTCATGTGACTTTTTCCAAAAAAGAGCTGTGGGAAGTAGTAATACCAGACCCATGTGAAATTATTATAGATTCTGATTCTGACCTGAACATAAACACAGTGGAAAAGGGAACATTAAACATTGGTTAAATAACGTACATCAGACATTCTCTTATTTCGGCCAAAGAGGCACAGCACTGATGTAGTGTGGCTTACTAATGCATTACATTTAAATTCTCAGTGCAGCACGACTGACTGTGTTGAGCTTACCCTTCTTCTGGTAGGCAGTCTGTGGGTCCTGTGGCAGTACCAGACTGCAGGCCTGTCTCAGAGGCTTGTCATAGGCTCCACAGACTCGGGTATCAGGATAGAGCAGGCATGTAAAATACAAAGGGGCTTCATCTCGAAGGTCTGCAACATGACAAAACTCCTCTTCCATACAACCTGCAGTGCAAACACCCAAAGAAAACACACACAGACACACAGACACACACACACACACACACACACACACACACGACAATCTACCAAATGTTTCCTTGTTGCCATGGTGATTAATGAAGGGGACATCTTTTGTACTTTTAGTATTATATTTACACCTTTAATAACCTTAGATAATTTAACCTTAAAGGGCATCAAGGCCCCTTTAATTATTTATTCTAAAAGATAATGAAAAGTAAATGCACATTCTCATTTAAAAACTTAATGCCTTGATAGTACCACTCCAATGACAAAAAAAAAAAGTTATATATAATGGTGTATAACATCATTTTATTAAAAAGAACTCAGTAAGGTTTATAGCCTACGTTTGAGACACCAGAGTTGGCCTTCCTCTGAAGTAAACTGGTGTTTGAAGACCCAGTACCGCTGGCTTGATGTTTCCTTCGTTGAGTCAGTCTTAATTTCACTGAAGTCAAGAACCTTGAAATTCTCCTTCACTAACTCTACAAGGCCATATAAAATAGCTTGTTAATCAAAGACTATAATAAAATTATTATTTATTAAAATAAGAATAATGATCACTTTCCTTCTTAACGTAAAGAGAACAACTATTTGAAACAACTCAAATTGGGTTAAGAGCTGTCCAATATATCATTAAGTGTTATTTAATTTTTTTTTTGGCCAGGCAGTGTGTGTGTGTGTGTGTGTGTGTGTGTGTGTGTGTGTGTGTGTGTGTGTATGTATGCATATAGGACACAGTCATACAGTCATAACGGAGTAATAAATACAGTATTAATAGTGTCTGTTTAGCCTAAGAATATCAACGTATTTAAAGGGTCAGCTAAAGTACAAGAGTTACATTTTCATACCAGACAATGTGGGTATGGAAACTTCTAGAAGTGCTGATCCACCACAAGAGCCCTCAGTCTTTGGTCGAATGTTCATATCTGACTCTGCAGGCAAAAAGTGTGTCTGTTATTACCTTAAAGCAACTATAACAGTAAGCTGTGGTACATCAAGATAGTTCAAGCTGTACATTATTCTGTGAACCTGGGAGCCTCTAGTGTGAGTACTCTTTGTTATTGAGATTAGAGCAATAATTCTGACCTGTCCAGAGGTACACCTGCTGGAAGCTGATGATAGTGGCTTGGTAATCAGATTTGTTTTTGCTTGATGCTGGCAACGCTGAATCAGCTGAAAGATAACAACAGTTTTACTCAACTAAATGCAACACACACACACACACTGCAAACGAGAAACTCTCAGGAGAGTTTCCTTCTCTTTATGGTGATATATTTAATGTTTTTAAGCATTTCCACAAAACCAAATGTTTTTACACAGATTTCACTGTTAGCTCCAAAGGTCTTACTGATTGTGAAATTCTGTCCACCAAATTCAAAAGTAAAACGTTTCTGCTGTTTGTTATATTTGAGTCCAGCTCCACAGGTCCGGCCAGATGAAGCTACGCCGGTTACATCCCAGTCCTCCGCATTGCACTGCAGCACACCAGGAAAACTCAGCAGACCACACATCACTGATCCTGCCAATCACAACACAGAAAGACTCATTCTTTTAACGGTTTACCTATATTTCAGAGGAGTTGAAGGAAAGGGGCTCTTTTTTTTAATTTATTTATTTTTTTACATTTGAGCAGTTTTAAGTCAGCTTTTAAAGTATTTATTTGGCAATTTCTAGTCACATCAGGACATTTTATGTCAACAGCTTAAATAATTTATTTAAAAAAATTTAAATCAAGTCACCCCCAGCTCACATTAGACGTTAACTTTGGTTGCAAAATCCATATTACACATGTACAATGGAAGACATCTGTCGATGGAAACGAGTGGAATGAGCACTGAGCTCCCGATGAAGCACTTCCACGTCACACACTCTTCATGTTGCTAATACCGAGTGATATAATAAGCTACTGTTACCAGAAAATGTTCCACTGATGTAATTTCTTTTTTTTTAAATCTAACTTTAAATCAGTTCTTCCAGCCTCGAGCACCCCGAAACTAAAAACCACAAAGAAGAGAACAGATTGAATCATGACAGGAACGTGTGGGCCATTGGAAAGTAAAGTAGCTCTTTGTTTTACTTTTTTCTCTATACTTTTTATTGTTTTTTTGTTTTTTTTAAGTTTGAGGAAATTGATATCAACAACTAAACTAGCGTACTTGGAGCCATAACTAATGATAATTTATTTCATAAAACAATTATTGCTGGTGAAAAAAAGGAAAGAAATATAATTAAAATTGCTTTTATCGGCTTAAAAGCAGTGACTTGAAATCACTTATTATATAAGATATATAAAACTGCTCAAATCAAAATGTGAACTTGGTCTTTAAGAAAAATACAGTATTTCTGCATTAGAAGATACTTCATTGATGTTTTTAAAGTGTATTAGTGAAAAACAAACAATTATATTAGAACAATATTGCTTCTAATACATCTCTTAGATACTGATTTTAGAAATAAAGCCACAACTGACCTCCATTAAGGACATTCTGGTTGAGAATAAAGCCATCGCAGCAGTTCTCCTGACTGCAGGTGTCCGCACAGAAGTGGTGGACATCATCTAGAGACGCCCTGGATGCTTCAAATATGAGAGTGCGATACACTCCAGAATTCACTTTGTGAAAATTCAGTCTCTTAAAGCTCTTAACGCCAGCAGTGTTGAATTCATATCCTTCAGTGCAGAAAAAAGGAGATTGGGATAGGCAAGAATAAAAAGAGGTTTTAATATACTTTACATTTTGATCAATATCGCCCAAAAATAAAAATTTTTCTATTCCCGTCTTCTTCAAATAAATCAAGAAAGGTGCATCTTATTGCTTCATAGGCAGAAGTACTGACATCTGGAAATGTGAGCTAATGTAACGTAATGTTAAAATAAACAAACTGTCAATAAGATGTGTATGAAAAAGTTACATTTATTAAATATTTTCATGAAATTATTTTTATTTATTTATAAAAAATGCATTTTGTAATTTAATATTTATACTTTTCATTAATTTATATATATAATTATTATTATGATTTAAGGCAACTTTAACAAATGCAATTCATCTTCAATTCATCTTAGGACAAGGCTTTACACAAGGTTTAGGAATGTGTTTATGGGAATTTTTGACCATTCTTCCAGAATTGCAGACACAAAGGTGTTCTATCGGGATGAGGTCAGGACTCATTGGGTTCACACCAGACTTGCTCATCAATGCCTTAATGAATATTGCTTTGTGCATTGGTGCGCAGTCATGTTGGAACAGGAGGGATGCAGGAAATTGTCCAAAATGTCCAAAAAGCTGAAGCATTAGAAGTTCCTTTCCTTAGTTCACTAGAACTAAGGGGCTGAGCCCAACTCCTGAAAAACCACCCCACACCAGTTCCAACATGACTGCGCACCAGTGCATGCAACCTGATAGAACACCTTTGAGATGAATTGGAGCGGAGACTGCGAGCCAGGCCTTCTCGTCCAACATCAGTGTCTGACCTCATAAATGTGCTTCTGGATGAATGATCAAAATTTCTCATAAACACACTCCTAAACCTTGTGGAAAGCCTTCCCAGAAGAGTTGAAGCTGTTATAGCTGCAATGGGTGGGCCAACATCATATTAAACCTTATCGATTAAGAACTGGATGTTACTGAATTAATATACATGTGAAGGCAGGAGAGCGAAAACTTTTGGTAATATAGTGTGTATGTATAGACTAGTTTATAAATATGGTTATATACTCTAAAACAACTGCACAGATCCAATATCGTACCTTTCTTTCTAAGCACTGTGAGATTGGGCTCGTCTCCAACCTTGACTTTCAGCAAGCAGCTCAAAGCTTGGAATGTATCAGCTGCTTCATTTCCCAGAAACCCTTTGGTCTGTAATGCCAATTGAAACAAAGTCAATGCAGATTATTGAACTTGCATCTGATGTTACCCATAACAGTAAAAGGATCACTCAAGAATGTTTGTCAAAAGGAACAAAAAAGTCAGAGGGATGTGTTTGGCCATTTTTTTGTGAATGCTCTCCATTTGATTGGCCTGTCATTTGTTTACAGATGCTTCTTTTAAAGCTGCATTCAGTAACTATTTGGCTAAAAACTAAACAAGCAGGATAGAATCATTTAAAGCATAACAGCCTAAAAGTGTCCAAAAATGTTAAAAAAAAAAAAAAACATTTCCTGAACCTGAACTAGGAAAGTTCCATCTGCTCTAATAGTTTTTCCAGTGAAAGCACAAAACATTAAATAGAGGCACTGATAACATTTAAGTTGAAGTGCCTTTCACTGTGTGTTCTTTGTAGAGATATGTTCTATATCTGAGAGAACAAGATTGATATAATGCAAAGAAATGCACCGGTTTTATGGGGAATAATGTGAGCTTATTACTTCCTGAGAGGTCTTGCATTCAACATTAGTTGCGTCTGTGCTGTAAAGGTCACAGACGGTTTGTGTTCCATCACGGAAAACAGTAACATACTGGCACGAGGCGTCCTTTGCACAGTCTAGAGAGAAAAGCAGGGAAAAAAATTATCATTTTAGTTACTAAGTGTTGAGAAGATTAGTGGGTGATTTATGCATTATGGTGCATTTAAGAGTTAGCACTTCTGAAACTAATTGAAATTGTGATAAACAGGTAGTTAATGCAAAACTGCCCTCATAATAACAGCACTTGGAAACGCCAGGGTGGTAAGTGTTTCACTTACATTTGGGCATTTGGCAAACTTACTTAGGATTAAAAAAAAAAAACTATTTAGTTGTATGTAATGTCTTTAAATTCTGGGTTTTTTATTAGACCTACCTACAGAGACAGACACAGAGAGAGAGAGAGGGGGGGGGGGGGGGGACACTCCCACACACAGTTATACTCACCAAGCACACATTCTCTAATCTGAGTTTCCAGTGGCTGTGGGGAGGGACTTGATTGCAGCACCACAGCATCCAAAGAATTCAACAACAGTGATGAGACTGGAACAGCCTGGAATTTCTCCAAAACTGCTCATATAAACAGACAAACATACACACGCACTCACTTGAAAAAATATTTACACATTAAAGGGAATGCATCTCTGGAATGCAACCATCGGGATCTTTAATTTACAGATACATAATATGCATTTCGTTCATTTGAGATGACTGCATGATGTACCTGTGCATTGCTCTGCAGTGAGTGGCTCATCTGCAGACGTCCAAGACAGTTCCTCCCCTTCTACAGTGACACAAAGCCACTTGCCGGACATGAGCTTTTGGGCTGACAGGAAGTCACCTTTTACAGTACAGTTCAACTCACTCTGCTGACACTCCGAAAAACCTTCACACCACAGATAACAAAGGTTATGTCCGAACATGAATATGAAATCACATTTGTCTCACTAACTGAACAATTATGCCAAAACAATAATGAGTTGGATCCAATTAATTAAAGAATAGGCTTAACTTTCATTTACAGTATGAGAGGCTGAAGGCTCCCAGTGCTTCTGTGGAGGTTCCTGATGTACAGGGGAGGCAGAAGGTCTTCCCTGCTTCAGACTGATATGAGCCACGCGGACATGCAACACATCTACCTCCACTGGAGAACGAGCCAGCTGGACATACCACTGAAAGAGACAGAGCATGTGTGATTAGTGCTGCGCAATTAACCATGTACAATTTTTAATTGCAATATGGAAGTCAATATGGAATATGCAATATTATATTGCAATTATTTAGTCCCAATATACACATGGGATGTGTGTAAAGCTTGTCATGAATTTACATTAAAAAAAAAAGTTTATAATGATAAAAAAAAATTAAAATTAAAAAAAACCTTTGCTAACTTCCTCTTAATGAGATCTTTTGTGCCATGGTATTTCGAGATAAATACATAGAATACAAAATAAATAGAATACAAAATAATACATTAAATAGTTAAATATATCAGTCTAAATCACAGTATGTGTCAAAATAAGCGTAATATATTTTTTAAATAAAAATCATGTATCCCAATGTGTAACATTTAAAATTAAACACTACTAGTAACCACGGACAAAACTAAAAACGCAAATAGAGAGATCTTAGAGGACAGTTGGCCAGCCATATAAAAAATAAAAAATAAAAAAAAAACCCTGATACATATATAAAAAATTTAAAGTATTGGACCGGATCACTGTTTTCCCATTCATTACACAGAGCAGGCCTATGATTAGCAGAGAAACAGGCAGCAGAGTCAGCTTACCACACCCAGAGGAGTCTGGGAGTAGCTGAAAACCTGAAGAGCAGCTGAAAATGGCAGGCAAGGACGAGGCTGTGGTGCTTTCCTGGATGAAGACTGATTGGTACGACTTGTTTCTGATCAACGCCATCACCTGCTTCAGCTTCATCTGACTGCTGAGTACAGTGTCTAAAAAAGAGACACACACTTTTGCCAGTCTAGATTTAAAAAAGCTTCAAATATGTATAGGTTTACTGTTTGATTCATTTAAAGAAGTGTTCCTTAAAAAAAGAACAAAAAAACGTTCCTTACATTTCTTCCCCCCCCTAACCAACCCAATGGTCTATGCACTATATATTATGCATTTATAGTGAATAGAATTTGTTGGGGAAAAAACCAAGCAGAGGTAAGACACTGTGTTGGGGTTGGGGCAGAGCTAATTTCCAGATTAAAAAAATGTAAATAGAAGTGTGAAGATAAGAAACTCCTGAGATCCTTTGCATGGCATTTTTGTAAATAACAGGTTTTCTAATAAATCTTTAATATTATATTATATATATATATATATAATCTGTAAAGGATGTTTTGAATCATTTCAAAACATCCTTCCTTAAAAACAAAGGAGTATTTCCATCTAAATGATAAAATCCATTTTCATCCATCCAATTTTAAAAATGTTACATATGATATATTACAGATTTATGTATCAGAAGTGATTCAGTGATGCAAAATTTTACCAACGTCATGCAGATCAGGCAGAACGCTGACTGGCAGATCAGAGAGGCGAGCTTTAAAAGTGATGTAAGCAGTAACGCTTTGCTGGCTCATACACTCCAAGGAGACAGACGAGTCATCACAAATTGAGATGTACTGACCAGAAGATAGCTAAGCCACAGAAAGAACACAGAATACACGTATATATTTCAGAAACTGGACAGCTGCAGCAGATATCCTTAAAACGGATGGATATATGGGAGTACCTTTAGGCTGCAGAGTCCTGCTGCTTGCATGCTATACAGTAGAGATGCTTGCAGCAGAGAACGCTGAACACTGCAGCTTTGCTGATTCTCTTCCAGAGACAACTGCAGCATTGTGGTTACCTGAACAGTCTGCAGAGGCTGAGCTCCTAAGAACAACACAAGTGTAAACAAAAGTTGCCAACGCACTCTTTATATAGATCGCGGTTGGGAGTGTGTATGAATTTTACTTTGGCAGGAGTAGGTCAGAGGAGCTTCACCCAGCCAGGTCCTGGTCATCTGATCGCACAAGTACGTTTCTGCAGAAAGGGCGTTGATATAACCTTGGTCACAGAAAACCTCACAGCGCTGCCTCTGCTTCCCAGCCACACTTTCATTTGCACAGAGAATAGCACCATGGTATACAGAGATGCCGAAGACAAGAGGGCACTGAGGAGCTAACGGAACACAGGGAAAATACGTCATCTGTAAAAAACAAGCCTTAAGAAACTACTTCACTGATATTCAAAGTATCTGTGGCAAAAAAAGAGAAGTGGAAACTGCGTACAATCACAGGAAAGTGTTTTCACTAAGCGGGGGCTGCGAGTAGAGGGGATCTCCTGGCCACTTTTAGAAACACACCAGCAATGAACGTCATCGCACTGCTGAGGTGTGAAGGTCTGAGCATCTTCCACACACTCTGGCTCATAACCAATACCTGCTTCTCGTTCAGATGCCAGCTTTTTCCAAAGAGCACACCAACTGGGACCTGAATAGCCATGCACCACACAAAACACACCACCAAGAAACAGACCAGGCAAAAGTATGTGTACGTCATACAGAGTAGATTGTATTAAAACATATAGAGCATTTTATTAGGACCCGTAACACCGGTACACCTAATCGTTCATGCTATCAGTCAATTGTATAACAGCGACCAGTGCATAAAATCATGCGGAAATGAGCCAGCATCTTCGAGTAATGTTCACATCAACACTCGGAATGGGGAACATGTGTCCTCACTGATTTTGACTGTGGTGTGAATGTTGGTGCCAGATGTGCTGCTTTGAGTATTTCTGTAACTGCTGATCTCCTGGCATTTTCACACACAACACAGTGACAGTTCTGCAGACAGAAATGGCATGTTGATGAGAGCGGTCACCAGAGAATGGGCAGACTGATTCAAGCTGACAGACTCTGTACAATTCGGTTGAGCAGAAACGCATTTTAGAATGCTGAACATGCCAAACCTTAAGGCCAATAGACTACAGCAGCAGCAGATCATGTCAGGTTCCATCTCTGTCGTCCGAGACCAGAAAGCTGAGACTGCAGTAGAGACACGATCACCAAAACTGGACAAATAAAGACGTTAAAAAATATAGCCTGGTCTGATAAACCTCGATTTCTACTGAGGCAACAGATGGTTGGGTCAGAATTTGGCTCCGACTGCATGAATCCATGGACTTCACCTCCCTTGTGTCCAGAGTCCAGGCTTGTGGAGGTGGTTGAATGATGTGAGAAATTCATTCTGCGCATACTTTGATGTAGTAAATATCAATCAATCATCATTTGAAAGCCATAGTCTATTTAAGTATTGTTACTTCCACAAAGTAAAAGTCGCTTCAAATTGGTTTCATGAACATGACAGTGAGACAATGTTCTTCTGAGGCCTTTCCAGTCATTAGGAGTGAATCCAGTTGAACACTTTTAGGGAGTAGCAGAATGGGAGACTTGAAGAATGAACGTGCATGTGAATGACATAAAAAACTGAGGCTGTTTTGAGAGCATAGGGTGACTCATGGGTTTGGTGCGTGAGTGCACATCAATTTAACACTAAACAGAAACAGAAATCTAACAAGTTAAAATGTGTGCACTTGTAAAGTCACTTCTCATTATAAGTTTAATAAAATACGTTGTTTGTTGAATAAAAGAACAAATAAATGATTGTATTTTACATTGTAGCTCTCCTGTAGGGCTAAGTGTGGCTGGTTGGATGACTTCTCCAGTAGCAGGACTGACGCACACGGCAACATTTTTAATGGGATCATACTTCTGGAGCACAGAAAATTCACCATCCTACACACACACACACACATACACGTACACGCACACATAGGTGTAACCCTGGCTTATAATAATAAACGAATGACTTATATATTTTGGAATAAGCATGTCCAGGTTAAAAATAAACCCACCTCCTCACAGGACGAGCTGTAGGAAACAGTCATGTTTGATGTTGCCTTTCTCCAAACAGACAACCTGAACTGTGTTTGTGATCTTTGGCAGGTGGTTTGACCTGAAAACAACATGTGACAATCATACAACCATAGTGATGATTATAAGATTATTGATGTGTATAGACATTCATCAGGCGTAATGCCAGGTCAAATCATATTGGATGGATGGATGGATGGATGGATGGATACTTTATTGATCTGATGAAAAAGGAATTTGAATTCCAAAATATAACTAAAATCAGATACTGGTAACAGCTGTAATTGTGCAAAGGTAGTAATGTGAATTTACACTGTGGAGGCTGTATGGAGCGAGCAGTGAGAGATCCAGTAATATAACCTCCATCTTCATCCACACACCAACAATAACCTGCAGTGATGAAATGACAATGTCTCTTAAGAAAACTTTATATGTGACACCTATATTTGTTACAGGCAAACTACCTGGCCAGGAATATCAAGTAAAGCTAAAGCATCTTGTATTTTATCTACATATACAGTGGAACCTCGGATTGCGAGTAACGTGGTTTACGAGTGTTCCGCAAACCAAGCAAAGATTTTTAATAAATTTTTAATCGGAAACCGAGCAAGTATTAGTTTACGAGCGCCGAGTATCATGTAGCAAGCATGCGACTCTTATTTTGTGGCAAGTGATCACAACTGAGCCAATGATTTTTCTCTCTCTTGCGCTGCAGGAATTATGGGTAATCGTCTCCCCTGCTGCGTCCCCTGTGTCAAAATAAGAGTCCCCTGCTGCGTCTTAGTGCGCATCTTTTATAACCAACATCTCCCTCTCTCTTCTGTTTGCGCGCGTGTAATTTGACACTGTGCCCCACACACACCGACACACACACAGATCTCCCCGGCGCTCTGTCGCGATTCTTTTCAAAGGTAAGGTGCTGGTTCATTTGTTATTTTTTATTTTTTACTTTACAGCAGTGATTCCGTTAGTATGCTCACGCGAGTATCATTAGAGAGATTTCTTTTTTTTCCGTTAAAACAGTGTTTGCGTTGTGTATGTTAGTTGGGAAACTTAAAAAGCGAGGTGTGGGAGGGAGAAGGAGTTTTACTGTTTAAGACGAGGCGAGTGGCTAATTCCACACACACGCATACAAATACACGGCGCCTGTGCGCACAAAAGGAAACACTTAACTGTCTGGATTTATTTTTACTTTTTTTTAATGTTAGGTGCAGGTTAATTTGTTTTATTTTTACTTTATATGTTGTATTAATTATTTTTATGTATTTATTGTTTTGGGCTATAGAATGAATAATTTGAGTTTTCTTATGGCAAAATTCAATTTGGTTTACGAGTATTTTGGAATACGAGCCCGCTTCAGGAACGAATTATGCTCATAATCCAAGGTTCCACTGTACACTATATGTTTTCACTGAAATCACCTAAAGAGAGAAAGCCAATATAATATTGTAAATCACAATAGCTTCCACAGTAATGGAATAATAGACAGCTGGAAGAAACTATAGACTTTTCCTACCAGTGCTTGGATGACATTGACTGGGCAGCCACTGGCCAAAAGCGTCACACTGTGGGTTATACGGCTGATATCCAAACAGCAGACTCTGACTGTCTCTTCCACTAGCCAAGAGGCTGCTCTGCCAGTAAAACTGAAGAGCTGTAGCAAAGGGAAATCATTCAGCATGTATTTTCCATCAAACTTGATTGTGTAATGAGATCATCACTTAAACATTAGGCACCTTCCAAATTTTTAAAAAATATATATAATAGCAAATCATACACATAACATTTTTACATTATTATGATTAGAAACAGCTTGAAATGGATATAGGGAGATAGAAAGAGATATGACATACTGGAATATGCTGCAAGGTACAAGGCAGAGTCTGTATTACTCAATAGAACATCAGAGATCTGAAACCCAGGACTGACTGCCTGTTGAAGCTCCCCAGGGCTCAGTTTTACACTCTCTGCCAGGAGGAAGCTATAACCCACAGGTATATGAGTGCTATTAGAGAGAGCGATCAGCCTCTCTGCCTCTGCCAAGAATTTATCAGCTTGATCACGAACCAAAGAACATGACCCTGAACCTGCGAAACAGTGGAACAGTGGAAACATTGAGACTTTAGTTGTATTTTTAAAAACATCATGAATTTGTACGGGGTGGAACACACACATTTTGGAACCTGGTTAACTGAAGTTTTGGAATCGGGTATCATGGCTCCTTTCTGGTCCACACACCAGCACTGGCGCAGGTTAAAGTGTCCCAGAGGAGCACTGAAGTCTGACAGTGGGCCTGGATATTGGCTAACGTCCCCTCGGAGAAGTCGCCACAAGGACAGAGGGTTGAGGAAAACAGACTGTGCGAAAAAAGTTTGTGCATTCCCATCTAGGATTTCAGACGGGAGTTCTGAAAACGTGTCAAACCTGGACAAGGAAGGAAATACTTTCTGATGTCTTGCCTGGAATAATGCAAACAGGAAACCCTTGAATGATACCATTGCTTCTGGATTTCCCCTGTATTCTTGCAGAATATTAAGGAATTCAGATACAGGCAGCTGCTTTCCAGCATTATTGACTTGGCTCCACTCAGTGTAGAACAGAAAGACTTGTTCGGGGGGGCCATCACACTGAATCTGGTGCCAGCTGCCATCGGAAGTGCAGCGAGGAATGTAGATATCAGAAAGTGATAACGAAGCAGGACTGGCTAGAATGGAAGTGACTGTGTTCAGGAAATACTGGGCTGCAGTAACCTGGCAGTTTGTTGGACCTGGAAAGGAATAAAAAAAATAATAATAAAATAATCCATAAAATTGTTAGCAAACAGGTTCTTTGGGTATTTGTTTGGCTATCCCATGCTTCTGAGGTACTTTAAAAAAGGATCTATTATACTACTGTATATGCAACAGTGTATTGCCTTTAGAGCATCAGAGAAAAAAAAACTAAAGCGATGAATATATTTATATAACCAGAAGGACAAACCAAAGAAATGTACAATTATGATCATACAGTTTTGCCTATTAAGTTATAAGATAAATTGCCTATTATCCTTTCCCTTGGAAAAATGATTTTTGTTATTGCTATTATTATTCCAAGCTTTTCAGCATTTAAGTAGCTGTTCTGTAATATGCCCGCTTTTAGTTTAAGCACTATCGCCTCGATAGAGTAAAAGTGGTGCTTGACGTAAGTAATAATTACACCTTTTCACTTAATAGCAGTCTGTAAAAAAAGAGCTCCCTGCACTCAAGATGTACTCCACTAAAACCACTTTGTGCACAGATGTCTATAACATCTATGAAAGCTTACCTCACGTGACCTTTAGTGCCCTGTTCTGTTATGCTTGCCCTATAATCAAACATGTCATGGCCTTCATTCAGAGTAACTACTCACACTGTAGAGAACCTCCAGAGCTCAGTGTGTTGTGTCTAGCTCCAGTGTGGTCCATACAAAAGCAGCTCTTTCCAAGGCACTGCAATGGCACATAGTCTCCATCTTTCTCGCATTTCGGAATGAACACCTCAGATCCTGCTGATCTGCTGGATTTTATTCCTATGGCCACCCTGCGCTCCTTCTCACACTGGGATGGGCACCTTGGTCTGGACCCAGTAGAGCGTGAACCCATAATCTCTAGCCCATTAGAGTCAACACACCAGCACTCTGAGCCCTGGCACTGAATCTCTAGATACTGGCCATCTTCAGTGCACTGAGGTACATACAGAGATGTAGCAGCTGACTCGCAAATGTCTTTCTGAAACACTGCCTGGAAAATCGGTCCTAGCTGGGCGTTATCTTCTGCTTTGAGTAAGGTAATTGTCTGCTGTAGTGTAGAAAAGAACTGCTCATTTTCCAGGACTGTCCCAATAAGCTTGATCAAGTCTCTGTTGCGCTGAAGGTTTACAGAGCGGCCATACGAATCTGAAATGTTTTGATCCAGATTTAAATCTATGGAGTCATCTGAGAAGAACCTGGCTAGCTGCAGGAGGTCCTCACCATTTTGGATCAAGCCAACCTGACTGAAAACCTGACCAAATCTCAAAGTTCCTCTGGTACCAACCGTACCAGTAAAGTTAAAGCTAGCAGCATTTTTCAAGATCTTTCCCCCAAAAAGGTTCTCCTGGAGTCTCTTTGGGTTTGTGGTGAGGGACAAGGCCTTTAAAGCAAGACCTCCTGTGGGGAACAATCCTTGAACAATCTCAGCCAGTATGTCCCCAATATCCAAGCGCTCTGACTCAGGTAAGGATCCAAAAAGACCGGATTTGGCCAGAATCTCTTGGAACTCTAGGCTGCATGGCATAAGAGGAGAGAAGGTCTTCTGCATGTTGGCTGAAGAAGCTAAAAAAACATTATTCTGACTGAAGTATCCAGCTGGACCATAAAAGAGTCTGGAGAGAGCTTGTCTCCTTTCAGAGAGGCAGTCTTTTGGTCCTCCACCTACATAAGCAAGCACACACACACACACACACACACACACACACACACACACACACACACAAAAGCTTAGATACAAAACACAACATGTGGGAAGAATAAATATTTTTAAACGTACTAGGCAAAAACTCCTGGGGCATCTTAATGTGACTACAATTGTTCATTCTGTGTTCATAAAGCGGCTCTTTATTTAAACATCTGTGACGTGGCTGAGAACCAAATAGGTTTTAGCTGCTGGACAAGTTTTTAACTGCTCCACGTAGTGTCATGTTCATCAAATTATATAATTCACAACCACTATCACGGTGTCATGAGAACTATAAAGAGAGAGTTCTAATAAACATAACCACTGCCAAAGATTCAACAATGCATAAGGACTAGTGAATCAAAAGTCACATTTATGGCTGTTACAGTTAAAAACAAAAGCTTACAACATCACAACTGGCTGGATTTTATTTAAAACTCACGACAGTTCGGAACTCCATGTTGGCGAGTCCCAAATATCTCCTTGCCATCAGAGTCCACACACCAGCACTGTCCACCAGCCTGGCACTGGGTTGGTAAGTAGTTTCCACGGGCATCACATGAAGGCACAAAGACATTCCCAGCCTGAGAGCTTGCAGATTGTTCACTTTCACATGGTGTTGGACCTACATCATCACACATAATAGTTATTCAAGAGGTATTCAGCAAACATGCTAGTGTATTTAGTAGATGATCAGAATTGCTCCAGTACAATCCTACACAAACCAACTTTGAATTATAATGAAAAGACATGCCTCACTTTAGAATTTTTACTGAATCATATATAATCCATATATTTAAACTCACATCTAAATTGCCCAGACAAGGCCAGATGGACAGTAAGGTATCTCCTCTGGAGGATTCGATACATGTTGGAGTCGGAGAAGGAGCGTCCTACATCCTGGCTTGAGAACGCTGTATCATATACCTCACTCAGAAGCAGCTCCAGTCCTGCATAGGGGGGAAAAAAGGCAGTCTAGAATAAATATACTGGCAGAAACATGTTAAAGTTTAATGCTTTAAACATACATTGTCGATTCTCTTAACTGCATCAGGGTCGTGATGCTAAATTGATGTACACAGTTTTGTCTCACCAGTTCTGGGTAGCTCTCTGCCTCGCGTATCAGCACAGTAACAGTAGCTGGACAGTTCCGGGAAAGCCTTCCTAAAGCCACTGAATGTCTGGAAGAGCTCTGGAAATCTAAGGCAAAGAGGTACCACATAACTGCTCAGTGATTAAAAAATAAATAAATAAAAATTATAATTACTCTAAGACACCTAAACAATTACTACACTGAGGTACTTAAAAGTGTGCTTTATTTAAATGACAGATAATACTAGGGATTAGCACAATATCCAGGGTGTACCCTGCCTTATACCCTAACCTCCTGTGAAAGGTTCCAGGCTTCCCACAACCCTGCACAGGATAAGTGGTATAGAGAATGAATAAGTGAGGTAATGCTTGATATTTTGGGTGGATAGTATAGAAATCAAGTTTCTATACAGTCTTAGAATGTATGATCTGTGGCCCATCAGTCAACACAGTGCAATTTTTCCATTCTATTTGAAGATATGAGCAGTCTGTCTTTGCACATTATGTTTAAATGGCAAAAGCCATATTTTCTATGAATACACCTACAAATTAATTGACTCAATGATATTTGCTCATGGCAACAAACTAAAAGTGAAAAAACCTGAAAAAAAAAGCCAAATGTGTATGTCATATGTCAAACAATTGCAGTAATTTAATATACTGAGACATTCTAAATGAAATCATGGATTATTATGCATGGGGAAAAAATGCGAACTACTGAAATAGGACTTAACAAAACTCTTTTTTTCTTAGGCCGTACTCATCAACAAGGGTAGGCCATGATTCTAATTGTCAGTTACATTCAATTCAATAAAATTTTATTTTTTAACAATTGTTATTGTCACAAAGCACCTTTACAGAATTAAAAGAAAATGATGGAAAATCGCATGAAATGTGAAAAAGGTGTATGAATGAAATTAATTAATTAGTCTCTGATGAGCCAGCAGAGGGCGAAGGTGGCAAGGAAAACCACCCAGAGGTGGCAGTAGGGAGAAACCCTGAGAAGAACCAGTCAGGGAACATATTCTAATTTGGGTGAAAACAGATAGTAGGAAATGTTTTGCAGTCATACTGTGTGTGGAAGTTCATGCTGAAAGCCTTTAGTTAATATGGAGTCCAGTACGTTATTGGAGGCTCATGTAGAATGTAGGACATTTTTTTCCCCTGATGTATTAAACAACTGCAGTCACAAGTCCTCAGAGATCAGCTGTCTGCATTAACCGAGACCAGAACCAGACGCACAGTCACCACCCACATCCCAAGCAAGGTCAGCTTTCCAGGCATCCTGATCTCACTCCACCCTTCACTGTCCACACCGTTCTTGTGGATCATCCTTTATATTGGTGGGTCCTGTTTCCGATACTTAACAGTTAAGTGCTGACCAGGGGCAAAATAGTAGCAAACTCCCCCTCCTTCAATCAGCAACCCAGAGCGTCAACCGCCTAAGCCATCTGTGTACTGGAGCTCTAAAATAATATTTTGGAGAAGGCTTGTCCTCAGGTAATCTCATGTAATCTCATGCTTTCTTTGAAAAAAGTTTAGACACCCCTGCACTATATGGCGTCATACAAACAGTATCTGTACAATATCTGTACAGCTACCTTATGCCCATTTTAAGAGAGACTGTGCTGGAAAGAATGTGCTGGAATTTCCAGTCCACTCAACCTATTCCTGCAAATAATGTCCCTAGATCACCATGCATGTGTAATAGAAATTAGATTCGTTTAACTTTAACTTCTCCATCATCCTTATTAAGGTTTTAAAAACCTACATGGAAGCAGTTTATATTTCTAAATAAATGGTGAGAGTATAGGAATGCTAAATCCACTGATGATGATGATACTATTGCAGCATGGTGTCTCACCTGTTGAAGGTATGTAACAGATCAAAGACCATCATATCAGTGGTGTTAATCAACTTGCACTGCACAGGAAGAAAATTCCCGTCATCTGAGCACTGAGGAGGAGACGGCTCTCCAACACCGTGGAGAAGCCTACGCTCCCTCACGTGACACGCACCTGGGCCTGAGAGAAACATCAAATACAAAAATAACATTATTTAGATCAGATCACAAGAGTAGAAAGTGGTTCTGCACCGCCTCCCTAGTAAACGCATCATAAAAAAATTAAAAGATCATTGGTTTCAATTAGGAGGCAAGATGTCACCTTGCACCTCTAGCGTCCGGGTTCAATTCCCGAATAGGCTAACTGGCGTTCCCAAATTTCCCGTAGTGTGTGAATAAGTGTATGTGTGTGTGCAATGCAATGAATTGGCACCCTGTCCAGGGTGTACCCCGCCTTGTGCCGTAAGCCTCCTGGGATAGGCTCCAGGCCTCCCGTGACCCTGAATACAGGATAAAGCGGTATAGACGATGAGTGAGAGTGAGTGGTTTCAATTATGGTGTAGTTTATGGTGTTGCTGCTAATATAATTTAAAGTGTTCTTGCTAATTAATTGAGGGAATGTAAAATCAGAACTATACATTGGTGAATCAGGACTCTTGTGGTAAAAACTCTAAAGCAGATGCCATACAGACTTTTAACAAACTAAAATGTTGTATGTGTGTATATATATATATATATATATATATATATATATATAGGTTCCACTCACATAAACCAGGAGATCTCTCCAACATGCATAATGTGCAAAAATCTTCTTTTTTTTTGCTGTCTCAATTAAAAGCCTACCAGTTACAGGATGCAAATACATCTTGCTGCATCTTTCGAGTTGGGCCTGGGAAACGCAGCTGTATTCAAATATACCGTGATGGAATTAACAACCCACTCACACTCTGATGGCCTGCCATTCTGCCTTGTGCCATAGATCTCCATGCCCTCCAGGTCCACACACCAGCACTGGCCTAGAGCTCCGTCACACTGAACAGGCTGGTACTCGCCCGATTCCATGCACTGAGGTACCAGGTCAGTGTCTTGGCTCAGCAATGCTCTCTGTCTCTGCAGCTGGCATGATGTCAAACCTGAGGTAAAATATTCATTTGGTCAAAGTAATGCACCTGGGCAGTTGTCCAGCTAATGTCGCCCACACTCCATTTGGGTCATTATATTTATCTCAAAACTATCATAGGAGCTTAATAGGGGTTACACATAAGTATATTTAACCACTTACAATGCACGACAGATGTAGTCTGCCGGCTACCAGAAATTTCACTTCCATCTCCATTGACACACCAACACTCCCCAAGACGATTACACTGCACATGTCTAAAGACACACATTCTTCAGGTCATGCCTAATACACCGTAAATTGGTTTAGTCTCTAATAAGCATTCGCTTCAATAAATTATTTAAATACATCATCTGCACATTAGTTCGCAGCACCTGTAGCGACCATCCTCGGAGCACTGGGGAACATGGTCCTGCTGTTGTGCCGCTCCAACAGCTCTCAGCTGTTCACACTGACTCCCAACCTCTGATTCAAGCTGGTACTCTAGACACGCACAATGTTCATCCAAGAGTTAAACTACATCATCACTGACCTGAACCCCAGGACTGGAACGCTCAAGAAGCGAATAAGGATATGAATGGTCAGGTATCTACTGTATAAGCACTTTGAATACTACATGATATCACTTGCTTTCAGGATTAATATCATAGCTCAGAATTTCAGAGTCAGTGTTGCTGACTCTGAAAGAAAAGCCAAATGTGTATGAAATAAATAAGGAATAAGTATGCAGGCATATAATCTTACCTGAAATTTTGCACTGAGCAAACCAGCAGCCGCTAAGCAAAAACAAAACGCAATAGAGGTACATCTTGCACCTGCTCCTTTTCCAATGCGAGTACATACCCACTGAGAGCAGCAACATGACAGATTTATATACACCGTGGATCTGCACTGTCATTGCTATATGGCACTTGAAAAGTCGCTGACCTTATTACTCTTAAAACATAAAGCTCTTCTAGAGGCTACAAACACTTAAGGATCATACACCATGATAAACTGTGCAGCCAAGCTTGTTAAAGTGTTTTTTTGTTCTTTCTATTTCTTTAAATCGCAGTACCCACTTCACAATAAGAACTTTTTCAGGATTAGATATGGTGGATTAATGTAACATATGTGACTACTGAACATTTTCATACACAAGTAGAATTATACATATATTAACAATTAGGTACTTCTAAGAAAATTTAAATCAGGGGAGGGATTTTTTCTGCACATTTATCCATAAGTAAATGACTCATTCATGCATTCGATGCCTTTATTTGAAAGCAAATATATTCACATTGGCATGTTTTTCCCCATTTATGGGTACTACTTTATTTTATGATTTGTGCCAGCCCGAATTACTATGCAGACATCACATTTGGTGACTATTTTACTATTTTAGCTGGAACATCCCATCTTTACTTTATTACTAAGCATATTTGTTGATTTTTTCCGAGGATCATCATGACATTATGCAGGTTTCACTCATACACATTCTAATACAATTTTATGCCTTGAGGCATTTGAAAAACCAAAAACGGAAAAAGAACACACTGTATGCTCCTGTTAGAAGCTTAAATTGATGAATGCACACTTTTACATTGTGTCAGACGTGAAAAAGCAACAACCACAAAAAATAAAATGTACTAGAGAGCACACTAGAGTACAGTGAAACATGTATGCAAACAGTGGTCAGTACTATACAGTGAGAAAAAAATTGTAAAGTAAATAAGTAAATAGTGAGAATATCTTTTATTGAATACATAAAGTTAGTTGCATCAATATTTTAAATAAACTCTAATGTACAGCTGGTATCTCATCAAAATCAACTCAGATCTAGACACTATTATACAGAATAATATAAATGTTGAATAAACAAACATGTTCAAGTATATATTGTCCTGCTAGGCCTCGTTTACTTTTCTGTTCTTTACAGTACATAGAAGCATTATATTCATTGAATGTAATTTACTGTTAAATGCATTTACCTTCAGCTCCAACCTAGCTTACTACACTGGGGAAAAATTACACTGAAAGCTTTCAAAAGCAAAACCTTGGATAATAAAATTATAACAGCAGAAGATGAAAAAGGGTATATGCCCATTCTGGACTAGCTGCCTGAACCAAATTACTTGTTTAAATGAATTGCTCAGCAGCACATCATTAGGGTTAACTAGTACTGCAGACAACCAATTAATTATTTCAAAATGATGTGGATACTGCCACAGGGAATCTCCAAACATGCATTGAAGGGTTTTAATTCTGAAATTTAAGCTGTGTGGGTCTTAGGAGACTGGTTCAAAGAAATTCTAGGTACCTGGTATTTCTATAGCAATATAATCCTTAAAAGTATTAAAATCAAAGCTGAGAAACATCACAGTCTTCCAAATACATTTCCTTAACACAAATGCATATAGCACTTAAGGACCATGCTTTCTTTAACTTCTTCGAGACCAACAAAAACTAGAAATATGAATTGCTTCTAAATATTCAGTTTTTGACAGAATCTGTGGGCCTTTCTGTGAAGTGTTATTTTGAGAAACATTTATAACAAGAGTTACAGAAAACACCACTTTGTTCATGTACTTTTTTATTTTTGAAAGATATTTTAATTCTCTGCTGATGGCGAGTGGTGCAAGTAAACATACTATGTTGATCTGCATAAGCTGATAATGTGAACATTGTCCTCATCTTCATGCACTGTTAAGATCGTAAGCACTTGAACACTGCATGGTTTAGATCTTTATTTGGAACACAGGTCTTGCTTGTCCTATGATTCTCTTAATTCTCACCAGAGAAAAAAAGCCATTGTACAGAATCATCACATGCACTGTGCATTGGTTCTGCAAGTATGTGCTATTGTGGCCTAAAGGTCCTTACAAAACACACCCACACGCACAGTCCTCAAGTGTTTTCCTCCAACCTGTGACCATGCTCACACAGAACACATTGTGCTCATCTGTTGCACTTTCCCCAAGTCCATCAGCAGCTGTTTCATTCGCCATTTAAGCTGAGGCAGTCTGGCTAAAGGATCCGGAGGCTCCAGTTCTCCCGTGAAATCCAACCAGCTCTCCAACACTGGACCCACAGCGGGAGCAGCATCAGAAATAAAACATTTAGCAGTTGTCAAGGTAAAAAAAAATAAAAAATTGCATTAATTATGTGCATGAAAACAAGAAAACCCACAAGAGGACTATTTGTGCAAAATAGGAGGCAGGTGGGTTAACCACATAGTTGGCCTGAATGATTACTCCACAAAAAGATTAATTTTATTAATAAAAATAATCTTACAGAATCACACACTAATACAGTCAATATCTCAGGTAAAATTAAGAGAAACATTCAACCATAACGAGAACCTGCTAACTCTGCAGACATGTAGGTTCAAACCCTGTATCCAGGTGGAATAAGTCACCAGTCATCCCCGTCCTACTGAACCAAGTATATTTACAGGAATATCTATTATTGTAAAAAAAATCTATTGGAAACCTCACCATCTAGCTCTTTCTCGATGAGATCCATGCGGCCAGCCACCTGGTTCTGAACATCTTCGATGTGTGTGAGGAGGTTCATCTGCCATTGTAGACAGTTTCTGGCCTGCTCCACCTGACCTGAGCTGCTCTCGCTCACACAACCAGACAATGAGATGGCACTGCTCACCTGCACCCACACATACAGAGAATCAGACTTTACACAAGAGAATGGAAGCCATTTCATTTTGCCCAGTAGCATCTTGTGTGAGGTTTACATTTAACACAGAGTTGTAAAATAAAACATTACTAGGGGAACCTTCATACTCTGCATGTGTGCGCGTGCGTTAGGGTGTATGAAGAATTAACTCTAGATATCTTCATAGACGTTTGGATTGGCGTGAAGGCTCGTGTGTGTTTTCATTTTAGTGGCAAAATAGAACGCATTCCCTTAATTCTGCTTTATATTGACTTCTAGCTCACCAATGATCATGAAACTAACCTCCTCTTCCTTTGGTACAAAAGACAGTGTCTGAGAGCCAGCCTGGAAGCCCTGCTCATGTTTGTGTTGGTGGCCCGTGCCTGAAGGCTTTTGGTAGCTGTGCTCACTGGCAATATAGGTTTCAGGATTTAAGTTCTGGTTGACGCGCTGCTGAAACATGATGCAGTCTGGAACTCCGCCCATAGGCTGGTCCTCGTCAGAGTTCACCCAAGAACGAGCCCACAAGTGTAAACTGGGGTTGTGTTTATTCCTTTGGAGTAAAAGATCATGTTAAAAAATAAGCCCATATGATTCAAAAGTAAGAAAAATTGCTGTCATGAGAGTAACCAATCACTACAAAACAGACAAAACTTTTCCCTTAAACCCAAGCTTCTTTTCTATTTGGTTAAACAAATGCTGAATAGTTTGGTAGCACTGTTAACTAAAGTTAGAACTAGAGCTACATCCAAAATGAGCAGTTTAATTGGCTGGGAGAAGAAGAGGTGCAACTCTAAGAATTTATTTACACAATGTACGTGTTGGAGAAAAAAAAAAAAAAAAGAAAAAAAAAGACTTTCCAGTTTGTTTCTTGTACATTTCGCTTCACACCTTGTGACAATGCCCCCTAGTGCATACCTTTACATTATGCGTGAACAGACACCTTTGCAAACATCTACAAAGGATGACCGGACATGCTTGTAGAAATACAAAAGAACTATATATCTGGACTTTACAGTTCACAAAGAATGCTTTCTCAGTTTTGTTTGTTTGCCTGTCTCATTCACACAGACTCAGTAATAATTCCTCTTACTGTAAAATGTCCATCTTGAGCTGTAGGCCATGAAGCACCTTTTTAACACTGTAGACATCAGCCAGTAACTGATGGGTAGCTACAATCTTCTTAGCGTTCTGATGTGAGTAGTTCTCCGTAAGTAAGGATAAGCCGTACATGTGGCCCTTATACAACCAGTCTTTATCATGACGATATTTGGCACTCCATCTCTGTCCTGACATACAAACAAATAATTTCATATTATTTAAAACATGTATATTATGACCCCCAAATGAAGTCAAATGGTGAATTTTGTCCTAATATACTAGAATACATTTTTTAAATCTTTTTTTTTTTTTTAATGTGTAGCCGCACATGTGGGAGGTTTATTTACCTGGTGGGTCTCTACAGATGTAGCAAATATACTGTTCGGGTATACTGTCCTCAAGCAGTCCCATACACACACTATGCTGCCAGCACATACACTCCTCACACTGAAAGAAACAATGCATTAAGTGTACAGAATGGATATAATTACTTATTCAAGCCAAAGAAACATTTTAAACAGAATGAAAAACAATGATAAATATCTCAAAAGAATGGACACGTATACAGAATTAACTGTTAGTATTTAACTGCTTTCTAAAAGTAATGTATAAGCCTTAAGCTTAAAAAAGTCTTAAGCTTAAAAAAAATTCAGGGAGGATCTTCAGGACATACTGCAGGCTCAGATCTCCCTCTAGTGACACTTTTAAATGAGAACAAAAGCTTTTCCATAAGCTACTGACAAGGATACACGAATGCTCTTACTAACATACGACTGAATCCATAACTACAGGACTACTAAGGTCATAAATAATAATACTACTAAAATAATTGTTTGATTAATGGTACTTAGTAACTCAGTGTAAGGTCTAATAATGAATATAGCATGAGCCATAAGTTTCCATACATAGGAAAAATACATATTTTTTTAAATAAAATATTTAAAATGTTTGTTTTTTTATTTTCAGATACCTTAGAAAGATGTGTTTAATAAAAGAGCAACAAATTGAAATCATCACACTGATGATCACCAATGCCATTAGGTGTACACGCACGCACGCACGCACGCACGCACGCACGCACGCACGCACGCACGCACGCACGCACGCACGCACGCACGCACGCACGCACGCACGCACGCACGCACGCACGCACGCACGCACGCACGCACGCACGCACGCACGCACGCACGCACGCACGCACGCACGCACGCACGCACGCACGCACGCACGCACGCACGCACGCACGCACGCACGCACGCACGCACGCACGCACACACACACACACACACACACACACACACACACACAGGACAATGAAACTGAAACGCCTGGTTTTAGCCCAAAATAATTCTTTAGTATGCTGTATAGCACAGCAAAGTCCTGCACCATGGCCAGAGGGATTTTGAGTCATTCTTTTTGCAGAATTGTGGCCAGGTCACTACATGATACTGGTGGAGGAAAACCTGACTTGCTCCTTCAAAACACCCAAAGTGGCTCAATAATATTTAGATCTGGTGACTGTGCAGGCCATGGAAAATGTTCAACTTCACTTTCATGTTCATCAAACCACTCTGTCACCAGTCTTGCTGTGTGTATTGGTGCATTATCATCCTGATACACGACACCGCCTTCAGAATACAATGTTTGAACCATTGGGAACAGGAGAGTTGAGGTACACATTTAATTCTGCAGTGAGTTGAGCAGTGGTTTTATGTTTTTTGGATACAATTCGGGTTAGCACCCGGACATCCTTTTCAGACAGCTTCCTCTTGCGTCCACAGTTACTCCTGTTGCATGTGGTTCGTCCTTCTCGGTTGTATGCTGACATTACCCTGGATACCGTGGCTCTTGATACATCACAAAGACAGCGAGGCGCGCACCAACAATTTGTCCTCTTTTGAACGCTGATATGTCACCAATAATGTTGTGTGCATTGCAATATTTTAAGCAAAACTGTGCCATTACTCTGCTAATTAAACTTTAATCACTCTACTCTTACTGGTGGAATGTGCAATCAATGAAGATTGGCCACCAGGCTGTGTGTGTGTGTATTTTTTGATTTGTAAAGCTGCTTTGCGACACTGTAAATAAAAAATGTTTTAACTGACTTGACTTCACTCATGCCCACCTGAATCATGAAGCCATTCTCTTCATCCATTTCACAGATGCAGCGGACAATCTCATTAGCAGATTCATCTTCCTCATCCTGGAAATCTTCCATTGTGAGAGAGTCCAGATCCTGGTTGTATTCATCACCACTAAACAGCAGAGACTCCGTGGTGGAGTCTTCTAAGAAGTCAATGTCAGATAGGTCTGGAAAGACATTGTTTGAGGAAAATCAAACAGTTGTTAAGCACTAGAAAACTTTTTACTGTTTTGGATTCCCGTTAGAGAATCTGAATACTCACTTTCTCCCGTGAGATCGACTGACAGTATGGCACGAGGAAACTGGAAGGCTGAGTGTTTAGTAAAGGAGCTAGAGGAAGAGCGATGAAGTAGATATGTGGATCTCTCCAAGTAAGTCATGGAGGTGTCTTCCATATCAGAGTAACCTGGGTGAAGACGACAAGCATTAAAACTTTGCACAAATGCTTCTGAAGTAGTTTTGATGTCTCTTTCTCTAATCCTTGATAAGCTCATGGACTGTTTAACAATATGACAGTAAGTGTAAAGGTATGTTGGCTAAGCCTAAATGGTCCTTCATGCCAAGATCCGACTTGACGATAATAAATCCAAGTGTTACTGTTTTTCCAAACCTTTGCACATCAACTTTAAAATCTAGAATCCCTTTAAATATTAGAACGATGTCTTACAGTACTGCTTGAATTTCTTCTTCTTCTTTTTCTTTTTCTTCTGTTTGAGTTTGAAAGGGTCTTTTTCTTTTCTATCTCTGCGTTCTTTATCCCTCTTTTTCCCTGACAAAGGAAACAACATTTCATTAAATTGTGGAAAAGGTGTGAGAAGATAAGTTCTTTCAATACAAAAAACACAGCAGACCAAAGGAGCTTACCAATGAGTTGGCATTTCTCTTCTATTTTGAATTTCCTTTCAGGTTTCATACATAGTCCTGGAGGAAAAAAATTCACATAAAACACTTAAGTGACTTAAGCAAACTGTGACAGCTAGATAGTGGTAAGCCATTACAGTTATTACAGTGAAGGAAGTGACATCACAAGAATCATGCCACCCAGCACAACTGATAATATATTGAACTGTACATTGTTATGCACATTTTGGATCTGAGAAATGGTCATAATTTGCAGTCTGTGCCTTATACATACCTTGATCCAGATGTTTGTCCTTTTCTGTGACCCTCTTGAAGATCTTATCATTAAAGGTCTCGTAGGCCTTTTCTCGGGGAAAAGGGGGCAGTGAGACTTCGGTGCTGTCTGAGCTGACCGAGGCAGACGAATGCTTCTTCCTACAGAATTTTGGGGGCTTCAGACAAGAGCCAGCACAGTCCAGCTGTAACATCTGTCCCTGAGAAGACAAAGCTGTAAAAAGGGATGACAACGTTAAGCCCTTTGGTTGCCTCAAGCACAAACAACCACTATATTATAATCAGTATACACCAAATACATCAGCTGATATAGTTTACTACTGCACTGTTATGTATTCTGACTCCAAACGTTTTATATAGGTAAAGACAGAAAATAATTTATTAGACTTTTGACAAAATAAAAAGACAAGAGTTTACACATATATTCCCCAAAATATATTTGCACATACAGGAGGAAGTGGAGACTGTCCTGCGCCTCTTGCTGTCGGGTATCTCGACTAGGCTGCTGGTGGGTACAGAAGTAGATGTGGCCCTGGTGCGACCTCCTCTATCAGGTGAACATATTTCACTCTCCAGCTCCTTCTCATTATTGTGGTAATACTTCAGATGGTAATCCAGCAGCTTGGCTTTCCGAAAGGCTTTAGTGCAGCCTGGAATTTGACATTTGAACTTATTGTGGTCCAGGTCAACCAGAGACTCATTAGGAGACATGGGGTCATCGGACCGTTTGGTATTTATTACTGCAACAAAAATGGTGTTTCAAGTTTAACTTTAACAACTGTGACGCAAGAGAAAATTATCTAATTGACTCCTTTGAAGTTTATATTTAATGTAAATCTCATTACATACTGGGCTCTCTAGCATGTCTGTTGGGTTTATGGGTTCTGGAAGCAGTTTTCTGACCAGGAGCTAAAGTGAAAACAAGAGAGACGAAGCATAGTTGTAAATAATATTATCTGATATTTGTAATATTATAACTGACTTAACATGAAAATCAATATTTACTATTAACTTTTTAAATCCAAACCATAACTCTAAACTTAGAACCTGTAAAGTATTACAGATATTCCATCGGAACAGCACAACCATTACCTGCTACAACAGTTGGCAATCTCTCTGCCACTAACGTATGACTAACGAGCAACACGTCAGGAATTCCTTCTTTCTCGGTAACTGCAGACTGTGCAGTTCCAGGAGAAGGAACAGAAGACGGGGGAGTACCAGTGACTGGTCTGCTTAAAGAGGGTTCAGCAGTCACCAAGCAACTATTATCAGCACCTGAAGAACAGAATACTTCCATAAGTAATGCAAATACATGGAAATAACAGACAAAAAAATGCCTCAACAATTTCTTATTCATTTTCCTACAGAAAACACTGAAACTGATTTCTAGTAGAAATATGAAAATGATCTACTACTATTGTGTTTGACATCAGTGTCACTTGTCAAAAGACATAGTCTCATAGAATTGAAGACACAAAGTCAGTGGCATTGGTGCATTATTGAAAAGTCTTTTTGTACAGTAAATTTTAAAGTTTTAAAATGGGGAGATTCAAATTCAAATATTATTTGTCACGTGCACAGTCATACACAGTACGATATGCAGTGAAATGCCTAGACGACTGCCCTTGACCTTAAAACAAAGACTCTTAATAGGAATAATAAATATGAAAAACAAAATAGAAAGTAAAAAAAAAAGGTACTATATCTAAGAAAGAATACCTATATACGAAATAAATATTAAAAAAGTAAATTTGAGAAATATAGATAAGTAAATTTAACTAAGAAATAATACATTTAACTAACAAAGAATAAAATATCTGTATAATACAAAATACACACTATAAAGATGTATATAAGAAAATATTTTTAAAAATACAAGAAAAATACAAGAAAAAGAAAAATGAGAAAAACCTAGCTGTAATAGAAAATATCGAATTGTGGAAATTTATGTGGGAATGGAGTGAACATAAATAGAACATAATGTCCAGGGGTTCTGGCACAGATTCTGACACTGGTAACATTATAGGGCTTTATTTGATCCCGTGGCAAATTTTGTTGTTTTTTTGTTTGTGTGTGTGTCATGAATTCTCGTACCTGCTCTCTGACTGCTGTCAGTCGGTTGTGTGGTGGGGTTGGAATCCCGGCTGGATGGTGAGGGTGGGAAATTTGGGTCAGAGGAAGTTGCCAGACGCTGAGATCTTCTGCGCCTTTGAGGTGAGTTTGACGTGGCTACATCACAGAAAAAAAAATGAAGACAAGAGGTTATTATAACAGCAACAAGGGGATTAAATCTGAAATGCAGTTCTAAAGGCACATGTACAGTTAAACCTTGCATTGTGAACATAATTCGTTCTGGAAGCATGCTTGTATATCAAAAATTCGTACAGTATATCAAATTTCCCCATAAGCAATAATGGAAACTCTGGTTCCACGGCACAAAAATATTCACATAAAAATAATTCATGCAAAATATAAAGTAAAAATAAAACAAATTAACCTGCATTTGGCTTATGTAAGATGAGAGAGGAGAGAAGGAGGGAGGGGGCTACTGTGTAGGACGACTTTCACTCACACACAGACACAATCACTGCTCTCTGTCCGGTTACTGGAATCTTCTTTTTGCGTGACCTTAACAAGGAACCTCTCTAATGCCTAAATGTAAATGTCTAAATGTAAATGCTCTTGACTCTTTTTAAGGATCTTGCAGAAATGTGATGTTGCATTGCATAAACAGATTTATCGCTCGCATTGTTACAGCCTTTTAAACCTTTTTCTTCACGTGGCCGTTGTTGCAGTACAGTTAGTAAAGAAGTCACTACACTTGAACACAAAATTAAAATTCTTTACGCATTCGCACGAGCTAAACAGTAAAATGTTAAGTAAACAGTTAACATGCGCGCATGAATGTGGACCATACGAATGACTATAGCGCACGTACACTGAGACTGAGGATGGGAGACGATTACCTACAATCCCAGAGACAGAGAGAGAAGAACCATTGGCACAGTTGTGATCATGTGACACTTGGCAGACAAAGGGTATACGTACTACAGTACTCATATCAAGACTGCACTTGTTTGTAAAGTTAAAACTTATTTTAAAATTTTGCTCATCTTGCAAAACACACGCAGACCAAGTTAGTTGCAATCCAAGGTTTCACTGTACTTGTGAATGTCTGGTGTTCAAAAACTTTTGACTATATAGCATGCATGCCATTGCCTGGAACAGCTGAAAGACCACCACCACCATGAATCAATCAATCTCTCTCACCCTTGCATTGCTGTTTTTAAATTTAAAGGAAATTACTGATGTGTCTGGTCATTTTGGCTTTACATTTATGTTTACAGCAATAAGTGGGAATAGACTTTTTGGATTTACCCACCTGTGTGTGCATCTGAGAGGGTGTGAATGGAGCCGGGTGAGGGTTTAGACTCTGCAGCTGTACTTGTGCTCAAGCTGCTGATGGTCGACTCTCCAGAATCATGCTTTAGTCTACAAGAGCGAGAGGGTCCCGGGGGTGTGTTGGGGACAGATGCAGGATGCCTCTGTGTTACAGCAGACTGCAACGGCTCCTCAACAGAGCAAGTTTCAGCTGTTGGAGCGCTCTAGGAAGAAGGATACATACAAATTTCATTCGAAGGCAAAGCTAATGCTGCAGCATTAGTATGGTAAAAAATGTAGCTGTAACAAAATACAAGGAGTAAGTAGAAGAAAAATAAATTACCCATCATACCTGTGATGCTAAAGGAAGATCTTCTCTGCTGTCACTCTCATTTTTGGCACAACCTACAATGACAAGTGATCCAAAGCATAAATTAAATAACCATTACTTTTATTAACAGAAATACATGAGCTGTCATTAATCATTTAAAATTAAAACTTGATATAACGTTAACGTGACGTATTTAAGTAGAGAAATTCTACCTGCTGCTTTGCTGAGGCGAGCTTTTTTCACATTGCTAAAACTACCTTGTCTGCTGCTTCTTCTTTTTCTTTTAGCCATCTCAAGCTCCTCAGAAGATGGCTTACAGTCTTCCTCATCAGAAGAGCCTTAACAGGGATAGAGAACAGATTTGTGATTATGGACAGTATAGCCAATGCTAAATTATTACACAGTAACTCTTAATAGATTAATAAACACTTAATACAGAGTCTGTCAGAATCAGCGTTGTTATCCTCCTCATGAAGTTCATCAAGCCTGGGCTCTGTTCTGTCCTCCCTGTCTTTGTTGCTGTTGGCACTGGTGCGAGGCCTGCAGGCTCCCTTACTCTTGGCAGCAGCTGTGGCTGCCTTCACGAGGGCAATCCAATCCTGCTTCATACACATAACATGTCGATGTTCATGACAAAGATTAAATGCAGCCACAACATAGGGGGAACATTGAGGCAGTGTTTATTTTATTTAAATTTCTTGTAAGAGGATCCTTAATACACAATACATGTAGGTTCAAATATTTAACAATGGGGAGAAAGTGTACAAAAAGTACACTTTTTAACATAAGACAAATGACAAATAACATAAGAGGCAATTGGAACATGTATAAAATAAAATAAAAACATATATGTTATTATTCACTTACTCAAAAATGTTTTACTCACAGAAGACTTCATTACGAACTCCTGCTCACTTAATACCTCATGGAATTATCTAATCAGCCAATTGTGTAACAGAAGTACAATGCATGAAAGTCATGCAGACAAGTTAGCAGCTTCAGGTAATCCTAAAATCAACCACCTGAATAGAGAAAATGTAATCTGAATAATTTTACCCATGGCACAATTGCTGGTTTCAGACTGGCTGGTTTGAGTATTTATAAACTGTTGATTTTCTGATATTTTCACCCACACCAGTGCCTAGTGCTTATTCAGAATGGCGGAATAAAGAAAAAAACATCCAGTGAGCAGAAGTTCTGTGGATGGAAGTGCCTTATTGGTTCAATGGAGGATGGTCAGATTGGTTTGAGCTGACAAAGTCTATAGTCACTGAAATAACCATGTTTGTAGTGAGCAGGAAAGCATCTAGGAACACGTTTAACCTTTAGGTGGGTGGGCAACAACAGCAAAAGACCCAATCAAGTTCTACATTTGTCAGCCAAGAACAGAAAGCTGAGGATGCAGTTGGCAAAGACTCACAAAAACTGGATAGTTGAAAACTGGTGAAACATATCTGATCTAATGAATCTCAATATCCGCTGAGGCACACAGATGGTAGGGTCATAGCTAGGTGCCAACCGCATGGATCCACAGACCAATGAGAGTGCCTCTGAAAAATGTGCAGTAATTTTGTGAAGAATTGAGCCAAGAATTGAGGCTGTTTTAAGAGTAAATTGAGTACCTGGCCAATATTAGTATAGTGTTCTTAATAAAGAGATTAATGGGTGTATAAAAATATATTTCAATACCAGCAATATCTCAACAAGGTGCATCATGCCATTATTCATCACACTGCAGAAATGATACAATATTGCCCAGAACTAGGGCCCACTTTGGATGCAAACATAACATACACTGAATATTATCTTCACTGTAAATACAGTCACACACTCCTCTCCAAAAACATTTGAGGTAACCAGGCAAACCAAACATATGATGTGAAAAAGGAATTTGATAAAATAAACTATATTATTTTCTAAGTTTTGGAAAATTATTTACATAGCAGCAAGTCCTTGGAAATTATTTGAAGGAGTCAAAGAAAGGTGTTATAAAATAAAGGAATGTCTCTGTGAAACTATTATCATCCAAACATCTTAAAAAGTCTCTTACTTGTCCTTTGGCATCTTCTGGCATGGATTTTATGTGGATTCGTTTCACACAGCGAATCACTCCGTCATAAAACTGGACCGTGTAGGTTCCTGTGAATACGGACATTTTAAGGTAGGCTCTAGCAGATTTATTTGATAAGGTATGGCGAGACACATGATGATGACACTTGCCCTCTTTGTTGATGCTTTCAATCTTGGCAGGATAATAGCGGCAATCTGTCCATCGAGCAAGAACTTCTTCACCACCTTTCAATTCCTGTAACTGAAGGACATATACATGATTACTTACAAAACCAGCTTTCTTACTTTCCTTATCACATTTGATGAACATTCACAGGTTTTCAGTAAGATCAGCATGTCTGAAAGCAATCTCATCTATGATGAAGGTAAAAACATAAACAGCAGAAATAGTTCTAATTAAACAGTATCCACAAGATTATCCAACATTACTACATAGGTATTATCCTGATTAGATGTGCAGAACAATTTAATTCTAAATGATTACAAGTTCTTTTAATAAAACACTGCTATCTGTAAAAAATAAAAATACAAACACGTCAAATAAATAGGGAAACTGCCTGATACGTATGTCAGCTATCACTAACTGATCTTGCTGACTTGCGGGGGCAAAATGGAATACCTCGTGGCCTGTACTCCTACCAAATATATTCTCGATCACTGTGAACAAGCATTTCCATGCAATTTCAAAGCCAGCTGTACCATTATGAATGGATGTAATGACATCAAATGGGATATTAAAACAAATCACCCTGGCCTTAATATTTGTTTCTACCATTATGCAGCTGATGGAGGGGAGAAAAAAAAAACCAAACAGTGATGAGACAAGCAGTTATTAAAAAGCCAGATCTGAGTAGATCTGCAGTTGATGTGGGTACTTGTCTCTGGTGTGCCATGTCTTTTTGGTCCTCTGTGTTCTCTGTACATCCAGGAAGCTCACGCAGGCGAGATGATCTCATCTCACCGAGTCTCTCCTGGTAGAAATGTTTGCAAAACAAAACAATATTTCAATTAACAATCTCATTAACAAATGGTTAATGAGACTAAGGAACACGTATTCTCATCTGCATAATCAAATGGTCATTTAACCCATATATCATTCATAAAACCTCAATTCTTTCTGACTTTCCTGCACTTTGGGTAATGGAAACTATGATCTACTGTCAGGCCACTGTTATAAACAAACCACTAATGCAGACTGGTTGCAAGCATGAAACCAACAAGACCAGGTTAAGCTGGGCAAGTAAGCTTTTGCTAGTCAACCAGCTTAGTCACTGAATTGATTTTGGAATAAGCTGTTTTTCTGCCTATTTCAGTGTAATTTATAGCGCACACAAAGGATTTACTTTATTAAAGAAAAAATGCATAAACATACAGTCACGTCTTCCTCTTCTTTCAGCCCCTCTTTACGTAGCGTGGCTCGGTCTAGCGGACGTAGCCTGTTACTGTCCCATAAAATCCACTCATCATATCTGTGGCTCCAGCGATCAAAATGGACAAGCATTTTCCCTTCATCGTAGTCAATCTTCTCTATTCGCGAAGGGTACCTTCAGGGTTTGGGTGGAAAGAGAGGGGGGAAAAAACATGTAATCTTGACATCACACTACACGCAACTACAAGTATTTGATCTTTTCTTCTACAATTTACCATTTCTGTAAATAGTCTTGAGCTTCCACTCTGGCTCCAACTTCAAATGTAATTCCAGGCCTGTTAGGAGGTTTCTTACTCATGTTCGAGGCGATCTACGTAATGCTTTCTCAGGACACACACACGCTCTCGCCTCCTGCACAAAAACAAATTATTAGGTTTAAAAGGAAGTGAAAGGTGACCCTTGATTTGAATAAGGATACTGAATATGCAGTGAATACAGTTTAAGAGTGCTGACTACATAGAGAGAGATGACTGGATACCCAGCTTCAGGATGTGTGTGTTAAAACACTTTCCACAAAATGACAAACAATGACAATAATTAATTCGACAGCTGTTATAACTTAAAAGATACTGACTCGGTTTCAGCAAACAACAACAAAACTTTAAATGCAAATTAACATTCAGTCCAAAGTAAGGCCTGGTTTTACATGCAGAATAAGTTCTAGCTAGATGACAACTACTAATTTTATCAAACAGCTTGGTGTTGCGGTATTTTTTTATTATTATTTTCTTTTTAATTCATATTCACGAAAAGTTTGATAGCAAGACCTTAAAAATTGGCTAGCTGGCGCAGGTAACCAGCCAGCTAATATCATTTAGCATGCTAGCTACACTGCAGACAGATAATAGCGTATGCAGAAAACTGAATTTTCTTTCAGCTGCAACTTTTACAGTCGACATTAAAACATTTCACATACTTCCAGTGGCATTCGGTGTGTTTTATAATGACGGGTAAAATGAAATATCTAATCCTGTTCTGGTTCGTGTTCGCTAGTCAGGGGCATTAACGTTAAACTTACCAGCTAGCTCACTGGCTAACGCTAGCCTTGCCGATATATGTTCACTTTTTCTAGCCTGCACTCCTAATGGCTCGTTAGTCAGTCTGAGTTATTATTACCAGACACATATCGTAGTTAGAAAACCGTACAGATATGAACAGTTAAAACACGAGAAGTTAATAAAGCCAGTGGCCATCCTAAACGCTGAGACTAAACCAGCTGATCTAAGGCGCTTCCAGGGAATTAAACTGTTACATTATGTGCAAAAAAATAAATGACAGGCCACTTTTTTGTCATTCATTATACAGTAACGCTAGCTATGAAAATCATTAGTAGTCCTGTGTAGCTCTATCCACATGAAATAAATAAAATGCTCTTGGCTTTACCTTGGAAACTTCATTGAATGTTTAGCTACTGTTTCCTAAACTGCTGTCTCTTCATTCTTCTGTTCAAAGACATTTTAAACCCTAAGCCAGCTAGCTAACCCAAACAGGGGGCGTCTGCACGTACGGCAACCTCTGGAATGACGCAATACGCACAGGTCACGTGAGGACCGACGCACGTCTTTTTTTTTTTAACCCTGCGTGTTTTTTTTTTTATAACAAGTATCGCAGAATGAAACAGAAAATACGGGTGTGCTGATATCTAATATACACTAGAATTAAGATTTCATTAGATATAACTCAAAACCAGTGAATGAAATTGAAAAGAATATATTAAAAATAAGTAAAAAAAAAGTTTGCATATATGGGGTGTAGTACTAAAGAGACAAAACAAAATGTCACTAAAATAATAATAACTAAAATATATAATTTGTTACTTTCATAGACAATAGTGTGAAATAATGAAAGTGTAAACTTTCATTATTATTATTATTATTATTATTATTATTTCTTTCTTTCTTACTTTCTTTCTTTCTTTTTCTGTATCACTTATCCAGTACAGGGTTGAAGGAGCCTGGAGCCTTTGGTCACAAGGTGGGGAAGACCCTGGACAGGGTGCCAATCCCTCACATGGCACACACCACAGGTAATTTGAAAATGCCAATTAACATCATCAGCATGTCTTTGAACTGTAGTAGCAAATCAGAGCACCCGGAGGAAACCCATCAAGCACTGGGAGAAATATATGACATAAAAATTCAATATTTGCTAGTATAAAATATGTAGTTGATTCACTTATTTTTTTTAGAAGTACAGATATATTTTAAAATTTAAGATGTACTTATAAACTTAAAGGAAATCCCTCTGGAAAATGCAGTTATTGTGAAATATTTGAGCTCTACAGTAATTAGTCATTCCAGTAGGAATGGGGAAAACACTGTTCTTAAACATAAAGATGTAAGGTTTTTTGACATTGTGTGGACTTTTCAATGTCTCCATCTCTTACATCTCTTTTTGTTCTATGTCATATATCCATAAACAATCCCTTGCTGCACTTCTTTACTCCTTATATGGTAAAGTTTCCTGTGGCCTTCTGGAGCCCTTTTGTCTAACAGGAATATGCTAATGCCTTTTATTGTCTGCCTGTCTCCAGGTCTCCATACAATTAACTCTCTTTGTTCTCCCGGGGACATGCTAATTACCGTTGTACCTTTGTAACAGATTAAAGTGACACAAGTGACACATGTGGCTGAAAAACTTTAATACTCCTGTGAATAAATTAGAGAGAATTTCAGAGACGTCATGCATGCATGTATGTATGTTTGTCCCTCGTTTCCAGTTCGGGGGCTGGCCGGTAATCGTATCGAGGTCTGGTGGAAACATCAAGCAACAATTCTTTCTTTAATTCAATGTAAACTTAACAAATCGTTAACATTAAAGCTGGTTTATGTGGTTAGACCCCATAAACATATGCTGTAATGTCATATTAATGAGAAAACCAGTCGAATCCAGCCTAGATGTAGTGAATACAGCAGGCATGGGGTGAAAAGTTGGCAGACTTGAATGATCTTCTTAGTAATACAAGAGATGACCAGGAGAGTAGTGTTGATATGAATTCTGAAGCTTTGGAAACCTGTCTGAATAGAACATACAGATGAGGAGAATAATGATTTGGAGAAACTAAAGTATTAAAATATTGCTGCATCAGGATCTTAATTTAGAGTTAAATCAATGACTATCTTCCACTGGCATTTCTATCTGATAATAGTCAAACTGCATCATAGGTAATGCAGAATACCTTTAAGAAAATGGGCCAAATGCACTTTCCGCACTCTTTGTTATTATTGTATGGCAGGCTATATGTTGTTTTCCAGACTGTCAATGGGAAAGTATAGTATATGGTCGGGTCCATAGGTATGTAGGCAGTGGTTCTTTTATTTCTTTTTTCTTTTTTTGTAATTACACATAACATTTAAACAAATGTAATTACACAACACACATAAAAGTAATTACACACCACAAACAAAGAAATGTAATGTTTTTTTAACAGCTGAATCAGTCACCTGACTCCAATTGAGAATGCTTTCCACTTACTGAAGACAAAATTGAATTGAATTCCCACAAACAAGAAACAACTGAAGAACGCTGCAGTAAAGTCCTGGGAAAGCAACTGAAGGGGAAAGTATCATTTGGAAACATCCATGGGTTTCAGACTTTCAGCAACTGCAAAGAATTTCCATCCAAGTACTAAAACTAAACCTTTTATTAATAATTCTGTTTATTTGCCCAATTAATTTTAAGCCTGGAGGGACTAAATAAAAAAATGACTGTCATTACAAAATGGTTAATGCAATATTTTTTAAACCTATAAAATTCAAGCTTCATTTTTTATCCTCTGTGGTGGTGAACAGAAGCAAAATTGTAAAAAATTGTGTCACTGTACAAATGTTTAGGGATCTGACTGTAGTAGCTTGCACTGCAGAAACCCCTCACTACAAAGATGAATACACAAGAAGAAAAGAAGCAATATTTTCAGATGAGTCATTCTTCAACATACTCTCAAATAGCTGGTAAGTGCATGTAGGTTGTACACGACGAGGATAGTAAAGCCCTAAGGGTTTAACCCCGCTAATGAATTGGTACAGTGAGTCTAAAGCGGTAATGGGCAATTTAGATTGATGTGTTAGACAGCACTCTGTGGCATCATCAAAACACCAATATTGCTGGGAATATTCTTTAAATGTTTATATGTTTATTGTTTAAGTGTTTATACCTCCAGGACAGATCCAGAGACTTTCATCTAAGACAAGGCACAGTGCAGTTGTCCTGTCACCTGCCTGTACATTACTCCAATTAACAATGTTACATGTGCACCAAGCTGTTTAAGCTCTTGAAGATTATGTCCCTCCAAACAAAGATTCAACTCTCTCAAATCAGTCCCAATGACTATTGCAGTTATTGCATACATTCCCTCTCTGTGAGTTTGATGATCATATTTCATGTTTGTCAATACTAAGGAGTGAGTTGCACCATGCTGTGAGGAGTTTAATCTGTTTTAGTGTACTCATAAGCAATCCCGATTATGTTTGATTCATGCTGTGCAACAGATCTGAGCTTAATGATGGTGCCGAATGCTGGGAGTCGGTGAACATCCCTTTTTGTTAGTGCAGAACACAAATTGATACGTTCAATGATTTAGTTCAATGATTTAGACCGCATTTGATGTGTACCATAGCAAGCCATTTAAAGAGGTAAATAATCTAGGGAATATTGTTAATGTTATCTTTCACTTCTCCTAACTGTTCCGGGTCTCGAGTTCGATTCCCGCCTCGGGTCTGTGTGCATGGAATTTACGCGTTCTCCTCGTGTGTGTGTGCACGTGTGTGTCCTGTGATAAATTGGCACCCCATCCAGGGAGTACCCCGCCTTGTGCCCTAAGTCTCCTGGGATAGGCTGCTCCATGTGACCCTGCATACAGGATAAAGTGGTTTAGATGATGTGACAGTGAGTGCAGAATGTGCAAAGTGTAATTATACAAACAAAAAAAAGTTAATTATTAGATATGTACTGTAATAAATGTTCATTAGTACTACATTTTTACTAGTACAGATTTAGTGCATTAAATGTTCATTTTCAGGTTTACTATGTTATTGGCAGGTCTCCTCCATGACATGTTCAGCTCTCATGTTCTACCTCAGAAGCATGACCTGTAGATGTGGCTCTCTAGGAATTCTGCACTATTGCAGCCTGTGCACTTTTTCCATATTCTACGGGTCTATTTTTCACACACACGCACACACACGCACACACACGCACACACACACACACACACGCACACACACACACACACACACACACGCATACACACACACACGCATACACACACACACGCATACACACACACACGCATACACACACACACGCATACACACACACACACACACACACACACACACACACACACACACACACACACACACACACACACACACACATACAGCGGAATGAGTGTGGCTGTCATCTCTGAACACCTGTCCTGTTGGTTAGATGAGTGAAATAAAACACTATTTACATAGGTTAAACATTGGATAACCGCCAGTGTTCCCGTCCATTTGGAACGAGCACTGAACAGACAGGAACCACGCAAGAAGGTTACAGGCAAACACTGGCTATGTACAATAGTAGTTATTTCACATACTGCACCATAGGTTAAATTTGCAACTTTGCTGAAGGTCTAGGCGTGTATATGTTTATGTGACACAGAAAGCTGACCATCCAGTGGTTGGTGTAAACATCCTGAAATGCACTAATACCAGCAGCTTTATGACTCTTTATCCTTGCCAGCAGCTTCTTTTTTTTCCACATACAGTGAGAACCTTTCTATTGGTACCTGCGGTGACCTTCTGTTTTATCCTTTTTTATTTCAAATTGATCATTCCTTTGTACATCTGGCAGGGGGGAAATATTGATTGTTAGACTGGTGGCTTTTCTTGTGTTGGCTTTGTTTTCCTGTCACATGCATTATAGATATGAATAGCCGCTGAAAGGTTTTCTAACTTTATGGTGGTTATGGACATTTAATGGCAGACAAAGTTTTTTTTTTTCTCTTTGCACTATGTGCTTTCTTGTTGCCTCAATTGAAACATCTGCAGAGCAGCTGAACCTAGATGTTCAGCTACGGTTTTGGTTTGGTAGTGAATACTTTTTTAGTTATGGTGACATACTTTATGATCTATAGCACTATGGATTCCCGGCCAGTGCACTGAAACTGTCCAAATAGTCCTTTAACACTGATTTGCTACCTCTGGCTATGCCATAGTAGACTTCTATCATTCCTGGTACAATAGTAGCAGAAAGGGTAGTAATGTAGGTCTGTATGATGGCATTATAGGTCTTGGGAACATTTGTCTACACTTCATTTGGCTTTTGCTTTTCCTGTTTGCTGGGTACATGTCATGGTGATGAAACTTGGGAAAACTAAAAAAAAAAAATTTAACAGTGTATGCCAGGTTCTTGGTGATCATTGCATCATGGTGTCAAGCTCGTGTCCTTTGTTTACATGCTGTATTACTGACTAGTAGACCCATTCATTAATTGTTCTATTTTGCACATACTGTATAGTGCTGTGTTATATTGAAAAGATCTCTAAGATCTCTATGATCAGATTACACTCAACTCTCTGAATATACATATAGTGTTTAGGGATGCCTGACCTTATAAGGAACCCAGAAACTCTCTATATGCAAAAATATTTATCATTCAGAACAGAAAATGTACTATAATGTTTTTTCACATATATTGCTAAATTTAGGGTATTTCAAACCATTTCAAACCAGACCAGTTGTGTCTGTTCAATGCCTGTAAAACCTGTTTTGCTCTATGTCATATGTTTGTTAATCTTCAAATAATTGGTCCATAATCATCTACCATCATAATGATTTACAGTATGTAATATCATTCTATTTTGGCTTCAGGTTTCTTCTTCATTCTCATGAAGTAATAGAAAGCAATCATCTGCCGTGTTATTATTATTATTATTATTATTATTATTATTACTAATTAAGTGACAAAAATATTACCTGTATGCCCTTTGTGGGATGGCCATATAAAAATTCCTCTTTCTGTAGCATGGGGGAAAAAGACTGGCCTTGCTAGATCACAGTGTTAAACAGCATCTTCTATTTTCAGGATTCATAGTCATAGCATATTTATGATAACCAGTCTGTCAAAAAATGGATGATTAGTATAAAAAGCCTATAAACATAAATGTTCAGCTTGGACATCACAGAAGTACCCAGATCCATAAATCAATACGCTGGTTGGTTTGGCAATTGGATGCTGTGCACTTTACAATGCTTTTTGTAAAGTTTTATCCCTCTAGAAGTATTAAATACACAATTAGTATTAAAGCTAAATGACTGTATAGAAATAGGATATTAATATGTTATTATTTTAATATAGAACATTGTGCCAGAATATAAGATAGATATATTTAAAATAGTCAAGTAGTTCTGTGAAGGTTTGTTTTTTGTGCTTTCCTTTTGTGAATATAAAAAAATATATATAATTTGTCAGACTTCTACTGCTACTAATATCTGAGCCAGACCAAATGAAAATGTTTTATTATTATGATATTGATGATTGTTCAAGTCAGAGATCGTGATTATGATGCATTGATATGACACAATCCTAAGCCCTTATTGAATCTTCATGCTTCACTGAAACAGTGATTTGCAGAGAGCCTCGGTTGGATCACACGTCCCTCTCACTCGCCCAGCATTCAGTGAACACACTTTGAGGAATTGCTATGGCAACTGGTTGCTATGGGTGATATGACACTACCACACACTCATCTGGTGGGGGGAGAGGGAGTTGCACAACAAAAGCCAGGAATACAAGCAAGGAACAGAAGCAATTATTTTGATTCCTGAATGAACCGAGGGACTGCGTTAAAAAGTTGAGAAAACGTATGGCTTCAGGCAGGGAGTCATAATGGATGCTGAGACTTTCTCAGTTTATTTCTGGTGTCCATCTGCTTGCCTCTGACGGATCTTTTTTAGCTGCCTCTCCACAACAGGTAAGTGCATTCCAAACTGCTACTGATATGGACCACCAAGCTCCCATCTACATAACTCCATACATGTATAAGCCAAAGACAAGATATTGCTTATTTAAAAAAATGAATGCACATTAATAGTATATATATCAATCTGAAAATGCACAAGATAAGTTACTGCCCAGAGTGATGCATATCAATATAATTTTGTTAACAGGAAAATGAAGAAATATATGTGACTTTTACTGGCTCTTTTTTTTTTCTTTGCTAAATAAATGTGTGTAGGCATGATGTAATGTGGAATTAAATGAATTGTAATTCCATCTTATAGATATGTATTGAGTAAAAATATGATTAGTTAAAGAGTTACAGGTGCGGCACATGCAAAATGCTGCTACATTATAAAATCGTGAAATTTTGCAGGGAGTGCCGGGTCTATTATTGGGTACTGACATCAAAGAAGTGTACCGTTGTAGGGTCACCACCCTCCAGTGGAGCTGGTTATTTTAACATATGCCATTATGAAAATAGCAGCCCACATTTCATGTTATTCCACAGAATTTTAAGCCGTTTATTTAAAATGTGTTGATGTGTTCCATGATGTGTAGATGCACAGAGCTAGTTGCACTGTGGATATTTATGCACAGAATGAAACCTGATTGTATACTAATGATTGTAAGTGTTTACAATACGAAACATCTAAATTCATAGCAATACATGCTGAACATAGCCAGGCATTCTGGCATTTTGTATATGCATGCCATATACAGTAGATGAGCCTTGTGCTTTCACTCAGAGAAAATATTTATGTAATACCAGCTTTCCTATGTTATTTTTAAACTTGCAGTATTGTTGTAAAGAACACTGGGTACAGCAGTAAGGAGGATGGGGTATGACATGACACATTCTATTTTTAGTTCAAATGGTTTTATTTATTTGTACAATCGAAATCTATATAATTTTTCCAAAATGAAACTCCTGCCATGTTTTCATAGTGCTTAGCAATGTCTATTTAAAAAAATGAATGAACCTAAGTTAATGGTATTAAAATGCTTCTGACAGGAAACTTGTTGAATCCGAGACTCGACGTGATGGCTACATGCCACTGAGGCCGTAGTGAGAGAGGCTTTTGGGTTTCAGAGTGCATTGAGAAGCTGAGGATGGCGGAGCACCTCCACAGCAGCACGCTGTCTGCGTCTGGGGCCACTCAGCCCATCCCTTTCCTCACCCTTGAGCAAAAGGCAGCCTTCGTCTTTGTACTGCTCCTTTTCATTTTCCTAGGCCTGCTGATTGTGCGCTGTTTCCGAATTCTGCTGGATCCCTACAGCAGCATGCCTTCTTCCACATGGACAGACTATATGGAGAAGGACACATTTGACTATCGCATCGCCTGAGGGACTGCCTGGGCTTGGTCGGTCATGACGCCACATGATGGCTACCTCACAGTCTCCACCACAGAGTCGAATAACGCCTCCGTGCTGGTGGTGTATATACGGTGGCATGATGTCTCATTTTTGAAACAAAACAAAACGAATCAAATGTTCTAATATACATTTCTTCCATTTATACATGTGGGAAAATTTACTGCCAGCACAATACCTCACATATTTCACCACAGCTGATAAGTGATGTCACCTCCAGGTTTCCTGAGAAGTATTAGCGATGACACACCCAGAGCTAAAACTAGCCAATTACTGTATCTGTCATAAGCAGTCTGGGTGAGCTATTTATCTCATGTTGATGCAGTGTAAATTATGAATTCTCGCAATGAGGGTAAATCCTTTACAGAATTTATTACCACTACCTTTATAGAACTTAAAGTGCTTTGGTTTAGGGATTGTAAAATCTCCTGAGCTCTTTGTTGAGAAAGTCCTAAGCTTTTGGCCTTATGATTCAGTGTGTTTACAGAGCTGCCAGGAAAAAAAAGACTGGCCTCATTGTTATTAAGCTAAATGTCAATCAATGTAATGACCAAGCAGCCTCTTTAGGCATCTGGATGAAAGCTTTGACAAGTTCCTCCTCTCTCTCTATCTCTCACTCTCTTTCTGTCTTTTTCTCTCTCTGCAGTGTGCTTTAATAGGGTGTGTCTGACGTGGTACATATTGTTCAACAGTATTTCCTAATTACAGAAACGAACTGTTCATTCAAATGGTGTGAATTCGCTGTTGTGCACAAGCTGTCACTGCATTGGTGATTTTGCAAATGCTCTGTTGCAAAGCTGTGATTAGCTTAACTACATGTTTTTAAAAGAGATCCAACTCACATGAACAAGAAATGTGTCAATGATGTGCAAAAGATATAAATTACCATTTCAGTGCCTGTATTTATTTAATTTTACTACCTGCTATTGATTTATAGTCTGTATAGTTGAGATTGTTCTGTTTGAAACTGTCACTCGAGGCATTTATTGCCACAGCACATTAAGCTCTAGCGTCAGGAATGACTAGTCATTATAATATACATTGTGTGTGTGTGTGTGTGTGTGTGTGTGTGTGTGTGTGTGTGTGTGTGTGTGTGTGTGTGCGCGTGTGCTTGATAAATTAGGTACGTAGTACTGAGATACTCTTCAGAAAGACCATGTGCCATGTTTTTCACAAGTAGGTCTTGCATTTGATGTGCTTTTTATATTTGTTTCCAAATAAAGATAAATGTATTTCTCTCAAATTACTAAACGATACGATTTCCTCATATTATTTACTAAGGTTTAGAGATTTTCTATCCTAAATATTTCCTTTAGATATTTTTTAAGTGATGACATTTAGTTTTGATTTTATTACATGTAACAGCATTTATAACATTACATATTATATAATGTGTTATACAATATATGTTACATACATAATACTTACATTATTACATACACAATATTTACATTTATATGTAAAAAATATAATTACATTCGCCAAGCACTTTATTAGGAACACTATACTAATACTCAGTAGAGCCTGTCTTTGCTCAATTTGTTTAAAGCCTGTTTTCCACAAGATGTTGGAAACGTTTCTTTAAGATTCTGACCCATGTTGACATGATTGCATCATGAAATTTCTGCAGATTTTTGCTGGTGCACTTTCATGCTGTTAAACTCCGTTCCACCACATCCCAAAGCTGTTCTACTGGATTTAGGTTAAAAGACTGGAACAGCTAACAAAGAACATTGAACTCATTGTCATGTTCATTGAACTCATTGTCATGTTCATGCTGGAAGTAGCCATTAGAACATGGTAAATTGTGGCCATGAAGGGATGCACATAGTCAGCAACAATAATCAGATAGATTGTGGCATCAAGTGGCGATTGGTATTAACAGGCCAAAAATTGTGTCATTAAAGTATTCCCCACACCATTAGACCACCTCCACAAGCATGAATTGTTGACAAAAGGCAGGCCGGGTCAATGGATTCATGCTGCTGGTGCCACATTCTAATCCTACCACCTGTATCCCTCAGCAAAAATTTTAACATTTTTTCACTCTGCAGCTGTCCAGTTTTGGTCAGCCTGCGCTCACTATCTTCAGCTTTCTATTCTTTCTGACAGAAATGGAAGCTCATCTCCCTGAAGTTTCATTGTTTTCTGCGTTCTGAGATGCGTTTTTAACTCACCACAGTTCTGCAGAGTGGCTATCTGATTTGCTGTAGCCTTTCTGTGATCTAGAATAAATTTAGACATTCTCCTTTGACCTCTGTCCTCTGTCCACAGAACCGCTGGTCCTTGAATGTTTTTTTTTTCTTTATTGCATCAATATGACTAAACTGTAGAGAATATTGTGCATGCTAGCTTATACCTTTGTTATTTTATGAACTGGGCTGCTGTTACATGACTAGCTGATTAGAGAACTACATGAATGAACAGGTGTTCCTAATAAAGTGCCAAATGAGTGTAGCTCTTGAATGGTTTGGCACAACCCCTAATCACCAATATTGCCAATATAAACCTTTTTTTATTGTTATAAAACAAATTGGACAAGTGATAATACAATTGTTCTGGTCAGAATGACATTTGGTGGAAAAATATTATTATTATTATTATTATTAGTAGTAGTAGTAGTAGTAGTATACAACTAGGCATTATTTATTTTGTTTATTTTTATATTTCCTTTTCATTAGACAAAATCAATTAAACCACTATTGACCACTGAACTATTAGCTATTAACTATGAGCTCAGTAAGCAACTGTGTCCCCTAATTTAGTTAAATAATTAAAATAACAATAATGTTTTTTAACTTACATTTATTGTAGTCTTCAGTCAGAAATTTCTTCAGGATCAAAACATCACTACCTGAGAACATTTCCCAAGCCCTCTAAATAAGATAGCCAATGCTTTGTACAGTATAACAACAACAACAACAACAATAATATATACAGTATGCAAAATACAGTTTGGCATCCCATCCAGGATGAAATCTATTCTGGCCAGAATACATCAGTTACACTAGATAAATGCATAAATAAATGAATGAATAAACGGTGGTATTGATATCACCATCATCATAATCAGTCATCGTAATCATCACATAGTAATTATAACGCAAAATAATGAATGAAATACAGCAGGTATCAGCTAAACAGGTTTGTGCCATAATAGAGCGCTGGGTGAGAGTGGGAAAGTATTCTTATTTTTAATGAATGTTCCGAATTCCAGACTGCGAATCTTTCTCTCACAAGCTTGACAGGCGTTTATTGCCACACGACTAGTCATTATAATGCGCATTACGTGTATGTGTGCGTGTGCGTGGGTGTGCGCGCGCGCGTGTTTGATGAATTAGGTACTTCAGTACTGCGATACTCTTCAGAAAGACCACATGTGCCATGCGGTTCACAAGCAGGTCTTTCATTTAATGTGCTTTTCATATGTGTTTCCAAATAAAGATAAATATATTTCTCCCAACTCACTAAACGATAAGATTTCCCCAAATGATTTCCTATGGTTTAGAGATTTTCTATCCTAAACATTTCCCTTTATATTTGATGACATTTAGTTTCGTTTTTTATTACACATACAGTATTATAAGAATGTTACACAGTGTATGTATTTTTCTTCATATATGTACATTCTTCACCAAGCACTTTGCTAGGAACACTATACTACTAACACTTGGTAGCGCCTTCCTTTAGTCAGTTTGTTTAAAGCATGTAATACATGTCAAACGTTAAATGTTGAAGTCGATGAAACCCTAAATCTGAGACGGAAACGTCAGGAATTTTTAGTCTGTTATCTTTCTCTCACTACGACAAGCTTTACCCTGCCAGTAGAAGGCGCATGGAGTCAGAAAGAGCGAGAAAGCGGAGTTAAAAACACACTCACACATTCCCAGGCACCTGGTCACACCTGAGCTTCTACTTCCGGAAAAGTCCTAAAGAACACCAGGAAAACATTACGCTGGGAAAACGGACTAAACCTCCAGGAAACCTGAGTTTGAGGTAAGTGAATTGGAACTAGCGTGATTTAGAGCTGACCTTTTATTAGTGTCTGGCTGTCGCGGTTTTGTTTGTTCGTGACTTCCGGGTTATAACGTCGGTATTAAGTAAAGGACCTGTCAGTGTCATTAGGCTGTGTGTGGGCCTTCAGTTAATATTCTTTAGAACTAGGACAAAATGTTTGTCCATACATAGAGATTATAATAAATACACATGTGGTCTTTACTTTTTTTTGTATATTTTTTTTTACAATGTTTAATGGTGGGTCTTTGGTTTTTCAGCCTTTTAGTGTTTATTTTGTTTGGGAAACGAAAGTGCGTGTCGTAAAGTACGTAGTGTCACGGAGAGTTTAACAACTTTAACTGAAAACCTCACATCATCATGCTTGTCCTGTGATTTGTGAGTTCTGTCTAGTTTTATTTCACATTAATGACGTTAGCGTGCACTTTTTTTGCCAATAATGTAACAGGTAGTTAAGTTACTAAAAAAAAAAACGAGAATTAGAAGAATTTACTTGGTTTGTTTTAAAGAGCCACATGAAGCAGGACCCATTAACACTGTGTGTATGTGTGTGTGTGTGTGTACAGCAGCAAAACATGAGGAAATAAAATACCACTCCTTCTTAGTTTTGCTTGTTGTAAACGAATTCTTCCTTTCCATTGTTATGTTTATATTGATATACCGTATAATAGTTGCCATATTGCTATCTGGGTGAAGATGCAAAAATGTATCATATGTTATGTGTACTTATGTTTATAGATGTGTTTAGTTGCTGTTTAGTTTGTAGTTTATTTTATTTTCTGTTAATTATGGTAATCATTATTTTATAAAATAATAATAAAAATAAGGCAAAATAAACATAAATGGGTTAATACTATAATAATTGAGAAACCGATTTTTCATTTATTCAGTTGTTTAACAGAAATGTTCCCAGAATTTCCTTTTCTTTGTCCAAGTGTGTGTCTTGGCAGTAACCGTAGGCTTACTGGTTTAGTTAAAATAATGTTAATTTACTGGAATATCAGTTTAGATTACTTCAGCTTAAAAAAATATTCGTACCAACTGTTTAGCTGAGTATAATGTACAAGCATTACCTGTCATCTTTTGGAACCTAAAATGAATTATTTATACAGTACAAACGATGCAAAAGAGAAAATATTGACTGATCAATTGGAGGCAAATGTCACATAATTTGAAGGGCACACAATAAATATTTTCTAACCTGCAAAAAAAAAAAAAAAAAATAGACTAGAAGACACTCAGAGAACTGTCTTTTTTATGAGTGGATTTCAATTTGATTTTCTAAACAGCTTGAATATATAGTTGCACGTTGTTTAAAATATAGTTTTCTGATATGCTGCATTTTGTTTTCCAGAAAGGAGAAATGCAAATGTGATATCTGTTCTGGGAGATGGCCTTTGATGAACTCTTGGATGATATTTAATGTGCCAAAACATATTACATCTATAATATTGTAATTCACGATGTCTGAGGACATTTCTTCAGACTCTGTGCCAGTGGCCAAAGCTCCTCTGACAGCAGAACCGTCTGTTCTTGACAGTGAAACAGAAAAGAAGATAAACACAGACATGAAAAGAACAGAAGAAAAGATCAGTGGTGCTGATTTAGAGCCAAGCACACTGCCCTGGCCTGGAGACAAGGCTGAACAAATTGGCAAGATAGAAAAAGCAGCATCTGATCTCAAACTAGAGCAGAGCAATATGAATCTAATAGGAGAGAAGGAGAGTGAGAGATCAGATAGTGGGTCCATCCCTGGAGGAGCAAGCAGGACTGAGAGTGAGAGAGAGTTTGGTGGGCGAGAAAAGCAGGCATCATGTGAAGACTGTGTGGAGGGAAAGCAGCCCGAGCTAAAAGAGAAGGTTCCACACTTGGAGATTGAGGTGGAGGAGTTGAACAGTATGCCAGAGAAAGCAGCTGGGGTCTTTAATCCGAGTGTAAGCATCCTGCGCTCTACCAGCCTCCCTGATCAACCCAGGTGCAAGTCAGAAATGTGGGAGGAGGAGAATCATGCCTTTCTCGTACAAGAAACGCTTCCAGATGGATACTACCACGACTACGCCAGAGAGGACAATTTGCAAATCTGTGAGTGAATTTATTTATTTTTTATTTATTATGTTGCCCTAAATGTGTTAAATAGGCTGAAATGTTGGCATTGTGTCAATTCCCAAATGATTGATACCATTTAAATAGAATGGATTAACTGACTAGCTTTTTTAGCTTTCACACAGTTGTTTGAAAGCTATACTTAAAAAAGTGATGCCACTTAATTTATCATAAAAAGTCTTGTATGTTTTATCACTGTGACCTGTGAAGAATATATGAACTTTAATAGAATGTTTTATATAATGTGTGTATTATATCTGCTCCCCATGTGTTTTTTTTTTTTTTTTTTTTTTACCCTTCAAGGTTCATGTGCTGGTACTTATCGTGATGTGCTGAAAATGGGTGTATCTATATTAATGTCAGCTCTGATCTTCCCCGTCTTGGTCTGGGGTGGCCACACTTTCTTACCATTTGATGCGCCTGTGCTGGATAGCTCCCCTCTAAGGCTGGTCTACACATTGCGTTGTTCAGTTTTTGCTGTCATACCAATTGTACTGGGTAAGGAGTAGTAAACGTAGTAAACATTTCCTCCTATTTACAAGCTTTCTGACAAGACATTGACTTTGATTTGTTTTGTGTTCAGTTTTTTTTTAAAAATCAGTTCTTGTTTCTAGCAGCTCTTTACAATTGATGAACAAATTATCACTTGTATTTATCAGATCTAAGGTATTAATCTAATCTGCTGGATAAGATATTTTAATTAGTGCTCATCTTCACTCTTCACATTCAGGTGTGTTGGTGCTTGGTGTGTCACGCATTCGGTATCGTTCTCTGAAACCAGGCTGTGACGGAGAGGTTGAAGAAGTGAACATCCACCGCCGATACGTTGATGACTCTGTCTCACTCTTTCTCCTATACTTCCTTCAGCTGAGTGTCATGGCTGCTTATCTAGACCAGACTCTTCTCAAACTGGTCCCTCTCCTAACCATCATCTTTGCCATTGGCAGGTAACATAATGCCTTATATCCAAATGTATGAATATATTAAAAGTGTGGGTGCTGAGGGTGTTGCAATAATCATGATCAGGATAACTGCAAGGCCAACTGCTAAAATAATAATATAGAGATAAACATTAAAGACACACAAACTAGGAAGTAATTCCCATTTTGGGAAACTCGGTGACTTTTATAACATTCTGACAGTTGAAATGCTTCCTTAAATATTAAATAAATGTCTCCTAACAGAAACTGTCACCATATCAATAATTATATATTATAACTTGAATAGATTTATTAATCCAAACCTATTATTATTTTTTATATTTTGTTTTTGCTCCCATTTTTTATGAGATGAACTCAAAGATCTGAAACATTTTCTACATGCACAAAATAACCATATCTCTCAAATATTGTTCACAAATCTGTCAAAATCTGTGATAGTGAGCACTTCTCCTTTGCCAAGATAATCCATCCCACCTCCCAGGTGTGCCATATCAAGATGCTAATTAGACAGCATGATTATTGCACAGGTGTGCCTTAGACTGGTCACAATATTTTTGTTCAGTATATGTCAGGGTCATAAGTGTCAAAATTGTGCTTTGATAGAAATTAAATCAACCCCTTTTTATTTTGCGAATTTAACTGAACTTTTGTTAGTGACGCACTTTCTTTGTTAAAAGACAAACCATTGGTGATGGTTTGATGTAGAAGCTCACACCACATGTAAACTACTTAAAATTACCGCATCCTTGATGTAAAACACAATCTTGTCCCTTGTCTATTGTGTCACAGTTCACAAGGTTGTGGCAGAAATGTGTGTAACATAATTATATCCAGTTGTTTGCCTTGAGTGTGTGTGTGTCTGTGTAACTCATTCACTTGGCAGGCACACATTAACAGTGGTGGCCTTCAGCATTGTTTGTGTAACCCAACAGGCTGGTGTACTGGATTGCAGCAGCATGGGGAAGCAGTGTGAGAGGTTTCGGGTTCGGCTTCTCCTTTTTGCCCATGCTGACCATGTTGGTGGCCAACTTGTACTTCATCTTTATGGCTGATTCTGCTGGCTCAATCTTTTCCCAGGATGATATGGAATCACCCAAATCTCCTCAGGAGTACAGGCAGAGGTTCTGGGGATAGAGTGAGTTATGATGGTCACACTAAAAAGGGGTAAAAATCATTTATGCCTTTGTTTATTATGTCTGTTATTTTTGATGATGTCACAGAACATGAATAAAATGCCTATTTACATGGAAGAAGAAGTACTCCAGGTTTGAAAAAAAATCTTCAAGACAAACACATTCCAATTGTCAATCTGTGGTTTGGTTTGACAACATTTTTTTGTGAGATGACCCACAGTGATGGACGTACGAAGTTAAAACTAGTGCTGAGTCCAATTCCCAGGCATATTCAAGCAACATTAAAATAAATGGCTTATAAATTAAACACAAGCAGGTGTCAGTATAGACTTAATTGTTTCTTCCAAATCACAAAAGAACACAGTTTTTCTTTTCTTTTTTTTATGGAGATGATGAATATGTAGAAATAATCTTGTAGTGTGTTTCTGGCATTTGTGTGTGCAATATTCCTGAAGTAGATCATTCCTACGTCATTGAAATAGTACAGAAAAGTTCTACTGTCTCCCATTCAAAGTCCGTATTTCATGTTTCGAGTTTTGGTTGGGAAGCTGGGCATAATTATTTTTTTGGGGGGTTGTTTAATCGGGGGGACAGATGTGTTAAAAAGAAGATTGAACATATTTTTGCATGCTTTTTGTATTGTCTCTTGTATACACTGTAGGATATAACAAGTTCTTACTTCCAAGTTTAGTCATGTCATTATTTCTTACTCTGATAATGGAAGATGCACGTGCAACATGAGTGGCATATGATGGAGTATTAGACTGCCAGGCCAGTTTCCTTCAGAACCAGAGAGGTTTTCCTGCTTGCTTGGTTTATTGCTGAGTACAAATGCCAAAACAGTGTGGCCCTGAAGTCTAGCTTCATAAGCAAAAATGTGGAGGTTTTTTTTGTTTGTTTAAATTTAAAAGTATAAATTATAGCAAATTATCAAATTGACAGACTCCAACTTCACTTGTGTATAAACCAAATACAAGAATGTTGAACATTTCTTAACATATCAGAACTGAAGATGTTGCAGGAAAAGTTAATTTCCTCCTTTCATATAGATTATTCTGGGCTGCTACTTTAATAGATCAGTGACTTCAGATGATCCCAAAGAGAAAGGTTGAGTGGTGTTAGTTCTGGTTCTTTTCAGGTCTTCTATTGCTAATGTTTGACCCCATCTTGTTTGAAATAAAAAGGTAATTTCATATAATGTGTGTGCCTGAGAGATTTGTAGTTGTGAGGTATTCTACAGACTGCACATATAGGGTTATGGTCATATAGAAGCATTATAGTATTGGCAAGGTTTCTTCAATTAAACAGTCCTGGCAGGCCAGAACAAAAGTGAATACATCTATACCTGATCAGTTTTGTTTTCTAAAAAGCTTTCATTGAGTGTTTATATTATTTGTCATGATCCTTGAACAATATAACAAAGAAAAGAATGTTTGCATGTATCTTGTGTATCTTTTAGACCTATACAGATGTTATGGCCTTATAAGCCTAGACAGATGTCGACACATTTCTGTTTTGTGCTGATACTGTGAGATAACTCTATACTGTGCACTGACCTTAATAAATCGGAACTTATATTTTTAGTTTGTTAAATATACTTTCTCGTGTTTCTCTTGTGATACCTTAACTTTTTTTTTTTTTAACACAGTGCAGATTCAGCAAAGAACATTGCAACTGTAAATGTGTTACCAGTATAGCTTTGATCCTGTAAAACAGGTAGAAGTTGACACAGCACATAATCATTAGACTCCTGTAACTACTAACATTTGTACTAAAAATACCATAGAAAACCAATGCCAAAACAGGGTTCTCAAATCCCATATTAATATTTTAACATTATGTTGTATTATCAGAATTTTATACTTTACCTTTTTTGCAAAGTACAAGGAATTTGTCTTGAAAAACGGTTTTTAAAAAAGTGTACAAAAAGGGAGTAGTATGAAATTATTACACATTTACTACTATGTAGTCCTCTGTATAGGTATTAAATGGCAGACAATTGTCAGTCATATTTATGGTCTGCAGGATGTACTGTATGATGAAGTGCTACATTAACACAATGTATGCATTTTCATGCCAGTTAACTATTATCCACTTGTCCAATACTTTATACCAATTCTGGGATTGTGTAAATGACAGACTGTCTGCTATCACATGAAAATCAAAATCATTGCAAATAAATACATGAATACACTGAACCATGTTATACTATTGGATTGAATCTCATCTCTGCAAGATGGGACTCGAATTAGACCCGATGATTCAGGACTTTCTCCACTCTTGTATTTTTCAGCACTCGCTGCATTCAACCAGGAAAAATTAATCGCTGTCATGTTTTTCAGAATGGGGCAATGAAAAAAAAAAACTTAATGAGACAGACAATTGGCATTCTGCTTCAAGTTAATAAAAAGGATACAAGCCACTCCAGATACAGTAATTGTGGTGAGAAGAAAAGCATATCGCGAACGTACATGTATAACCTTGAGGCAGACAGACAGAAGACCTAATTTTTGTATCCACATGCTCACCAAAACTGGACCCAACCTGCTTTGTGTCAACTGTCCAAGCTGGTAGAAGTGATGCATGTTGTGGAAAATGTTTTTTGGAAGACTTTGAGTCTGTTAATACTAATCATGATTTGAAAGCCACACCCTACGAGTACTGTTGCTGATCATGTGCATTTATTCATGGCCACAATTTACCATCTTCCAAAAGCTACTTCAAACATGATAATGCATCAGTTGTCAGGACCATGACAATGAGTTTACGGTTCGTTTGTGGCCATACCAGTCACTCGATCTGAATCCAACAGAATGATGTTGGGATGTGATAGAACCGAAGATTTGCAGCATGAACATGCACCTGAAAAATCAGCAGAAATTGCAGACTACATAAAGAAGTGATGCTGTTTTGAGAGCAAAGGCATGCCCTATTCAGTTTTATGATATTGTTCCTAATAGAGTGCTTAAGTGAACCCCCTCTCCTCACACACATTTAAGAAATTAGAATATGCAGCTGCTAAATATTTATTTGTATACATCCTGGGCAAATAAACACACCAAAATGTAGTTTAAGTTGAGTAATCATAGAGGAGTGTGCAAAAGGAACTTGAGATGAAGCTACCAAATAATGAAAGTCTGGAGAGTTCATGAAGACTGGTTTCTGCCGATGGGTTTACATCAAGGTTGAATGTTCATGCAAAGCAAGATGCCTTCTGTGAGCAATTTGTAGTTTGATTTTTTAAATTCAAACCCTTTACCTGTTGGGCCGATTTAGAGCCGCTAAATATTGTTGCAGGCAATATGTAAAAATGATCATGTTTAAGAACAAGATTTAGTTTAGTGTGTTGTACTTCACTGAATATTATAAAAATTACATTTTTTGCAGCAAAACATGCTATTGTGGTTCCTTGATACTTAATTGTTTGATATTTGATTTAAACTGTACAATTCTAGATAGCAGGTGCAAACATTTCAGTTGCAACGTTTTAATCATACTGATGTGAGTGTGAAGTTCAGAAGGAAAAAAGGCGATACAAAAATGGATTTATCAAATTAATAGAAAATGAAGTACCTTCAGTAGATGATGGAATGAACCTTCAGCGTGTATATGCACATCAACAAATGTAAACACATAACTAAACGTCTGTTTAATTATTTTTCCACACATGGTTGAAAAACAGGCGAGTAAATCGTTACATACGTGAGGCCTAATGGTAGAATAAAAGCCAGAGAATGCGTCTAAGTAACCACTGTTAAATATTTTAGACATCCATCTTGTTGATCTCCTGACACCCTTGCTTTCTTCATTGTTTATTTTTTTTACTCAGCTCCCTGTCCTCCACCCATCTTCTCCTCTCCCTTCTTCTTGTGCCCAGACACGATGTCGTCAATGCGCAAGAGTAGGATGGCCGTCTGAAAAGATAAAGTATGGCTCAATGGTGGAGAGGAACATAGGGAGGGAAAATAGTAGGTGAAAATGTAGGCTAGTAAAAATGTATATAAAATTATATAATCATTGGGTAAAATATGTACTAAAGAACCACAACCGTTGAGTAAATGGTAACCACTAGATTTAAGGTTAATCTTTAAGTCAAAATCAATCTTATTAACTAATAAACCTAATACAATTATTAATTACCTACTAATATTTGAACACTACCCAAATATTTAAGATATGCACATACTGAAACAGCAATGCAAATAAACGCAATACAAAATCCCTCAAATATTTTAGTCATGTAATAGAAGTCTATTAAAATGAGTTTCCTAAATCATTTGGCCCTGGTGTCACTTGGTCTGGGAATAAACAGACTCTGAATAAAAGGTCATCCAGATCTATTAAACAATGTGCCATTAGATGGAAGTTTTTTATTTCAGCATACACAGAGGTTGGATCTCAATTTTCAACGGAGCAGCAATTGCTTTATGTACTCTATGTAGTAGGCATGTAAAGCTTTTATGACCTACAAGTACTCCTAGCAGTGTGGCATTATAAAATAACAGCTGCCTTAGCTGTTTAGATTTCATCACTTCTGTTTAGCACTGCTAAAATGCTCCAAAAGTAAAAGGAACTTGACACAAAAACTCTAATGACATTTAATTACCAGTGCTGAATATTAGACAATGAGTCCCCCATTTTTCTATGCATGACTAATACACAAGAAAATGAAGAGACAAATGCTTTAAGAGTGTTTACCTCTACTGCTGTCTTGTATGTTTGGGCTTTGACAGCTAGTGGCTCCCAGATTCCCAGCTCAGCCATGTCTGCCAGAGTGCCTGTCTCGCCGTTAACACCCCATGAGGTGCTGCCCTCCTGAGTATGCTTTGCCTGCAGGATTAGGGGTGTTTCATTTTAACACTTAATATGAAAGGCAGTGGGCAAAACAAACAGAAAATCTTGTGTAATCTTGGAACATATAGTATGTGGTAAGGATACAAATTGCTTGGACAAATGCATGCACACAATCTCACACTCACCCTAAGAGACGTGAGCACACGGATGGTAGAGGCGCCACAGTTCTGGATGAGGGTGCGGGGGATGACCTCAAGGGCGTGGGCCACGGCACGGTATGGCCACTGCTCGACGCCAGTGAGGGCTCGTGAGCGCTCCATCAGCCTGTGAGACACAGCCATCTCTACAGCACCACCCCCTGGCAGCAGACACGAGTCCAACAGCACGTTACGGCACACCTGCATCGCGTCCTGCAGGTTACGCTCCACTTCCTGGAACACAGATACCAGGCATCTCACAACAGTACTCGTAAGGGAGAGCCAATAAAATGTGATGCACCACTGTTTTGTTAATTATAAAAGTGTGTGTTTAAGCTGTAAATCTAATTTGTGGAGGGCAAATTTTGTTATGATGCATCGAAAAAGACAAAGACCATAACTGCATTATAATATTAAACCTCTTGATAATTCTACGCAAGGACAGCTTCTGTAAAACATCACACATTGGATCAATTTGACACCCTGGCTATAGTGCCAGGAAAAATGTTTAGATGCAAGTGGGGCTACCATTTATAATCTCTGACCAAAAGACTGACCCTGTATATGGATAAAAATGCCTTGTGCATGTCGCTCACCGCTAGGATCTCCTTGCTGGCTCCTCTCAGCAGGATAGTGCAGGCTTTGGGGTCTTTGCACTCAGTGACAAAGGTGAAATACTCATCGCCAATTTTTTTCACCTCAAACAGGCCTGCACCTGTACCTACATCTTCCTCACGTAGCTCATCTGTCCTGCTGGCAATGCGTGCTCCACAAGCTCTGAGGAACAAATGAAAAAACATCACGTAAACTTAGGGTAAAAATTTCATAGTGAAACAAATACTGAAAAAAAACTGCAACACTCTTCTTCCAGTCTCACCTGGCAATGCGGTTGTTGTCTGTTTTACGGACGCGACGGATTGCAGTGATGTTGGCTTTCACCAGATAGTGCTGAGCAAGATCTAAAGAGGAAAAGATATTTTTAAAGAGGAATCAAATCACATAGAAGTGCTAGTGTGTGGATCACATTCATTCTTTATACGTGCACTGTGAAAGTGTGCGTGTACCAGAGATGCCCTTCTCAGTAAAGACCAGGTCAGGTTTGAGACGAATAATATCTTCACAGATCTGCTGGATGTACTCTTCCTCCATCTGCAGGATCCTGGCAAAGTCTTCCTCACGCGTAATTTCTATATCCGTCTGGAGGGGGTGAAAACGTTTGTGTAAGATTGTGTGTGGCAGGAAATGTGGGAGTGTACATTATTTCGCTCCTCTTACTTACCTGGCTTTCACCCTTCTTGTACTCCAGAGAGCAGTCGAGGAGAACGATACGGGGGTTTTTGATGAGACGGCGCATGTGGGGGTGTGTTACATCCTTGTTTAACATCACGCCCTTCAGCACACATGAGTCTTCAATGATCCCACCAGGCACCTACACAGAGCCAAACAAGCTTCTGAATAACCTTATCTTCTTTAGTACATGCTGAATCACTCTACCAGCATAAAGCCCACATTCTTCGGGTGCACAATTCACACAAGCCTCCCAATATAACTATTTTTACGTAGTCGTTTGCACCTGCAAGCAGGTGGCCTGTAGCCTATCTCAGGAGACTTGGGGCATGAGGCAGGGAACATCCTGCACAGGGTGCCAATCCAGAGCAGAGAATGAACCTTTAATTAACCTAACCTGCATGTGTTTGTACAGTGGGAGGAAACCCGGAGAAACCAGAGAACACACCCCACACATACTACGGAGGGCCAATCAGCCTAATCAGCATAGCTTAAGAAACCGGAGCACCTTGAGAAAACCCACCAGGCATGGGGAGAACATGCAAACTCCTGACCCGAGGCGAGAATCAAACCTTCGGCTCTAGAGGTACGAGGCCACAGTGACAACCACATTATTATATTTTTACTTTACTATAGCATACAATGGTTGCAACATTTTTCTAACGGACATTTGGGAATAAAAAGCTCTTCATTACAAGTCACTATTATAGGGCTTAGAACAACATTCAACATTCTAAGCAACATTCTATAAGAAGATATATTCCAAACTATAATGATTTTAAGATGTAAAAAGAACAAAATATGTCCTCCCAAAATTAAAACAAATCCAGCGCATAGAATAAGCTGACTTCAAGAATGCTGTGTGCTTTTACACCAACAAATGACTGGCATCTAAAGAACATTTCCAAAAACATAAGAAAAACCCAGGCAAAGATGTTCGTTACAATTGCTTTTAAGCCATTTCAATCATTCTAAAATAACTGCATTCCTTCCATCCTCACCCTTCAACTTGCTATTTCTCCTGATAAAAACTAAATCCTAAGTGATTCCTACCTTTTCCACCTTGGCATACTTTTTAATATCGATCTCCTTGCGCCCGTTCTCCTCCAGCTCCACGGTGCGCACTGCGTCCAGCGCAATGTTACAAGCCAAATTTGCCCAGCGACTCAATGCCTTGGTGTTGATAGCCGAGTTAATGATCTTCAGCATCATGTCCCGATCATTTGGGTCAACTGGAGTACTGTGAGAGGAAAAAGAACCAGCTTATTGAATGCAACATCAAGCCTGGGCACAAATTGTGTAGTCTGAAACTCAGGAGCACATTTCACAGAAATTAATAATTTAATAATAATAATAATAATTAATAATTCCTCTAACACTTTCATAAACCTGTGTGAACTGAGAAGGTGTGGAAAGAGGCACTACCTTATCTCTTTGAGCATGTTGAGCATGTCATCCAGAGCCTGCCTGTAAGCACTGATTACCACAGTTGGATGCATTTGTTGCTCCAGAAACTGCTCTGCTACTGAGAGCATCTCTCCAGCTACAAACAGATTCTTATTATAGTGTGACGGCTGATCTCAGTCCAAACAGTGTTTTCATATTTAAAAAGACATTTATCATCAATAAACCGGAAAATTATTTTGAAAATTCATAGAATTTTACAGACAAAAGAAATTTCACTCACCCAAAATAATGACAGATGTGGTGCCGTCTCCCACTTCCTCATCCTGAGTGCGGCTGATCTCAATCATGGACTTGGCAGCAGGGTGCTGCACTTGGATCTGAGGCAAAATGTTAGTGACAGATAAAAGATGTCAAACAAAATGTAAACAGCATACAGGAATATCAGTTAGACTTCTAAAAATATTTTACTACCTCTCTCAGAATGGCATTGCCATCATTGGTCATGACAATTCCTCCCATAGGGTCCAACAACATCTTAACAAAACAAAAAAACAAAAAAAAGAGTGCAGTTTAATTAACACCTGTTAACATCCATCATAGCTGGACAGACAAGATGAACAGTTGCTTTATGTTCCTTCATTTGTGATCAGAGAGCAATAGATGGATGATATCACCCTAATTCTACTTTCGTAATGGACATGCATAAGGTGATGAGTCTAATTTTTAAAACAACCAGGCTTTTACTTTCAGCAGGGAATAAAGTAATGCAATTTGGCTACAATCCACCAGTAAAATCCTCAGCGTGGAGCTGATGCTGAGACGAAGTGAGAAGGTTTAATCTTTACACACCTTCATCATAGCTCTTGGTCCCAGACATGTCCTGATGACATCTGCTATAGACTGAAACACAAAGACATTTTAGTTATGTCGTAATACAGTTAAAATACATTGAGCCAAGACTTGAACGAGTAAATTATAAATCAGTGACTTACTTTTGCTGCGCTAATATTTCCTATCTGGACCTTCCTGCCAGATTCTCTTTTCATGTTCTGGCCTAAAATAAAGACAAAATTTTACAAGCCAAAATTTTACAAGCCAAAATAGATGCAACTTAACACAGAAAGAAGTGCATGTGGGTTGAGACATGGTAGCTGGGTGGGGTCTAGGACAATAAGTAACTGTGATTGACTTGCTTTATTACTAAAATTGAGGAATATCACAACCTGTGAATCAAAACCTGGTTACCAGACCCAGCTACAATTCACTGGAACTGTAGTGTAACGGTAACAAGGAATGAAATGTGTAAGTTATAAACGTGTTCTGCAGCCACAGCAAGGCAAACAAGCTAAATATCTTCCACTTCCTCATTTTAAAAAAATCATGATTCATTCTAAATATATATAGGTAGCTAGCCACGGACTAAAAAGAAAGCTTAGCTAAGCGCCGGATAAGCTAGTTAGCCGGTGACCAAGCTAGGCCCATGCCATGCCCGTTAGCCTGTTAGCCTACAACCAGTTACTAAGGGAATAGGCCTAAAAACAGCCATTTTTAATTAACTGACGTGTCGCTAATAAAGCGACCTTCAAGTAAATATATAAAAAAAATAAAAAGCAATGAGACTCACTAAGCACGAGAACCGGTCTCCCCATCATGTTTGCGGCGTGGTTTGTTAGCCGGCACAGAGATCAGCACGCAGTGTGAAGAAGAAAGGAAGACCGAGGCGTGGCTGGAGACTCGCTGCAGCAGCCCACCAATGAATAACGAGGAAACTATGATAAACTTTAATCGCTGCCAATCATAAGCGAGGATTGTGTCGTTTTATAGGCGGGACAGAGCGTAAGGGACGACTTAGTTGGGGCGGGGCTTTAGCTGAAAGTGCCAGAAATTTCTTTTTGGTGAACTTGCAGCGAGTGTCCATATAAAGATATTGAAGACGTGTTCGGCTTATGTTTTACCTCAAAGAATAACAAGAAATGAACATTCCTTTTAGTGTAAAAAATATTTGGATCTCAGTTCAATTAATTTGTATAGCATGACAAATCCCCTTAAAATCAAGGTGTCGTAAAACGTTATAGAAGGTTTTCTTACACGCAACAATTTCACGAACGTTCTTAATCATGTGTATAATGTGGAAGGAAGTACCACGGCTCTCAGAATCGAAAAGAAAGAGACCTAATGAAACAGTAAAATATTTTACTGTGCAAAGATCTAAACGTAATTAGATGGCAGGTGGCGATCACGTGATTTTATGCGCTTATGAGCTTTGCATAAAGGCTGCAAATCATGCAAATTTAAAAAAATTAAAATGTTCTGCATCATATTTATTTCCACCACTTTGACGACTAAAAAGCATTTGTGTGTTAGATGACACGAGTCAAACATATCTTTAATGATGAAGACTTTAATAATAATCGATATAATTTTTATTTCATCCTCAGATTTGAAAAACAAAACCAAATACAGTACACTGTGTAAAGAGGTAGTGCTGAGTCCTAGTTGTTTCACTTTAAACATGTAGTAATTTCCTCATGAGAAAGAACTACGGTATGTCTTTTCTTTGATTGATGTGGTTCATCGAGACAATTTTGTTGTTACAAAATAGTGCTACTGCCAAAGTTTTTAAGATAATGCACGTTTCAAATACATGTATGTGTGTGTGGGTGTGTGCATGTACAGTCATGTTCAAAAGACTCGTTATATGATGTCCGTCTGAGGTTGTATAGACCCATTACGATCAGATGATTTGTTATGTTAAAACATAATAATCTAATCATAATGGGTCTTAACATTAGGCTAATACAACCTCAGACAAACAAGATATACATTGTTTATCTTGGATTGTAAGCATAATTCATTTTAGAAATGCTTGAATTCCAAAGCACTTGTATATCAAAGTGAATTTCCCCATAAGAAATAATGGAAGCGCAGATGATTTGTTACACAACCCAAAAATATTCATATAAAAATTAATTGCAGGTTAATTTGTTTTAACACTGAAAAGAATCATGGCTGTGTAAGATGAGAGGAGGAAGAGGGGAGCTACAGTGTAGGACGATTTTTCACACACACACACACACACACAAACAGAATCACTGCTCTCTGACAGAAAGTGTCTGCCAGAACAAGTGCCAGAACACTTGCATGCCCCCTTTTGATGATTTTGTGGAAATGTGACAAGGCATTGTTATTAAACAGAATCATTGCTCGCACTGCTACAGCCTTCTTAATCTTTTTCTGCACAAGGGCCATTGTTGCAGTACAGTTACTAAAGAAAAGTGACTACACTTGGACACAAAATTCTTCATGCACACGTACTGCGCACACAAGCACTGAGACTCGGCATGGCAGACGATTACCCATAATCCCACAGCATGAGAGAGAACAGAACCAGAAACATCTCGGCAGACAAAGCGCCTTGTTTAGCAAGTTAAAATTTATTTACAATTTTTTGCTCGTCTTGCAAAAAACTTGCAGACCAAGTTACTCGCAATCCAAGGTTTCACTGTATTTGAAATTCAACATTCTACAGTGAGAAAGATATTCACAAGTGGAAAGCATTTAAGACCGTTGCCAATCTTCCCAAGAGTGGACGTCCCAGCACCTTCACCCCACTGTCAGATGCTCACAGAAATACAAACAAAAAACCAAGAGCTACATCTTAGACTCAGTCAGTATGTTCAAGTCCATGACAGCAGAATTAGAAAAAGACTGAACAAGTATGGTTTGTTTGGAAGGGTTGCCAGAAGAAAGAACATAAAGCATGACTGAAGTTCACAAAACTGCAACCACAAGGCTTATGGAACAATGTCCTATGCACAGATGAGTACCTACTGCCAAGCACAGAGGTGGAGAGTTCATGATTTGGGCTTGCTTTTGCAGCCACAGGACCTTGAGTCATTGAGTCAACCATAACTTCTTTGTACATCAATGTAATCTGACAAATGTGGACCATCTGTCTGACAGCTAAAGCTGTCAAAGGACAATGATCTGAAGAACGTCAGTAAATATCCATCAGAATAGTTGAAAAATGAAAGCAGTCCAGACCCTAACTCAAATGAAATGCTGTGGCAGGACCTTAAGAGAGCAGTGCATAAGTGAATGGGCAAAAACCTAAAAGAACTGAAGCAATGTTGTAAAAAGTTTGTATTTTACTAATATTAAGACCCTATAAGATCAGATGATTTTTATTATGTCTTTACAGAAAAAAACTTTGAATTACAAGTGGGGGTACTAACCTTTGAACATGACTGTACTGTATGTATTGTGTGTGTATGTGTACACACACACAGTCAAAATGTAAACCAACATGCACAGTATTAGGATAAACAGATTAGTCCTAAATTAAGAAAAGGGAATGACCTTTATAAATGACCTTTACAGTGAGGATATCACGGGAGGACACGTCCTGCAAATGCGCAGGCTAAAAAAAAAATTAAAAAAAAAACATCTCTAAACAACTGTTGCCGTTTTGATTAAGCAAAAGTTTTGAAAAATGTTTAGGTTTAATAAATGCAGCACAGTATACCTGCAATGTGTGGCAAAAATCCCCTTACGCTGGTTTTGTCCATATTCCTAGTTTTAATCTAGATACAATTTCACATTAATTTAGAAAAGTTAAGTTAATTTTCTTGAAAGCTATTAAATCTGTAACAATAACCATAATGCTGAAATCAAAATACAAAATACTGATAAAACATCAGATTAGATATTCTTTGTCCTCAACACTATAGTAGCTCCCAATACATTAATACACAACATATATAAACAATCTACAAACTGTAAGTGTAAAATAGTCACTTCCCTGACTACTATACCAAGGAAGATTGTGGCCTCCGGCAAAAAGGACTGCAATGATACAGGTTCAATTTATTTATATTCCTATTGCTAAAATTACAGCTTAACTACTATGTTTTGTAGTCCATGTATGCAATAGTGGAGCAGCTTTAAGCAACCCATTTGATAATATGGACAGGTATCATTACAGCATGATTTTTTAAAAATGCTAAGCTGGGGACAAAATGACAAACATGCCTCTTTGTCCACAAATGTCAACAGATACAATCTGCTGGACTTTTCTCATTGTCAGGTCCAAATTACAGGTCATCCCTTAGCTTGCCAATGACCAGTGTATGTGTAGCTTCTTTCTTCAGGTAGCTGATGAACTCACTGACCTCACGTCCACCCTAAAGGAAGAAATGTTGACACATTACATACAAATAAAAAAAATTATTGTCAAAGTCTGTTTATTATACAGGCCCTTATTTAGCAAAGTATAGAAATTTGTATATCCGTATAAACATACCTCGTAACGCCTCGGTTGATCTTTTTGTCCAGCAGGAACAAAATAAATGGTTGGGAAGCTAAAACACAACAGTAATATTTATATTCAATTAAATGTAACAAGACAAATAAGAAATTATGCAAAGTTTAATAACTTGCTTCAAATGTTCAAGCACAAACATTTCAGGTTTACCCTTGTACATCATAATTTGAAGGAATATCATTGGCAGTGGCATCCATCTTAGCAATGACAATGTGGGGATCACCAGACAGCTGAAATATAAGTTGATAAAGAATATTATACACTGATCAGTCAGTAGATGATGTACAGTATCAGTATTGAAATTCACCATACCTTTTCCCCAAGCTCTGTATATGTAGGCTCCAGATTTTTACAATGACCGCACCATGGAGCATAAAACTCCACCAGAACATCTTTCTCTGGGTTGTTCACAATTTCATCAAAAGTATGAGCCACCACAACCTGTGTTTAAAGAAATTCTAACAATTTGACTGCAAACAAAATCACTGATTAAATCATGAGCAATAGAACATTAACTAATCAAATGTGCAAGAGCTCTGTGTACACACCTTGACAGGGCCATCATTTGTCTCTGGCTCCGTCTCAGATTTAATGCATCTCTTTAGGCGATTTGCAAAATAATCCTCCAAGAACCTCTCCAAAGATTTACCATCTCTCCTACGGCAAAATAGCAGTAAGAAATACAAATCACAACCATGAGTATGACTAAAATGTGTCTGACCTAAGGTCCTCCATGTGGGAAACATGAAAAGTGCTCAAGTTGTTCCACTGTCAAGAGAAAATAAATAACTATACTAATTTTGTATAATGTTTCTGTAATTGTAAATAAGCATACTTTTCAGGCAACTTACGTGAACTCCTCCTTCATGATGTACTTGTGCCCTGCTCTGGTCCTGATAGTGATGAGGGGCATCTCGCCTCCATCAGATAAGTGCTGTCCGAACTCCTCCTCCAGCTCCTCCTGAAACTCCTCTCGATTAGCCACAGCAAAACTCAGGCCACGAGACAGGAACTGAGTCGCCACCTTAATCACCCTGAAAAGAAGAAACTAATTAAATTATTGACAGAAATAATAATAATATTTTTTCACAAACAAGCACACTTCACCTGTTTCGCCAGTAATTTGTACCCTTTGGATTCCGCACATAATCAACATTGTAATAGGCTGTAAGGAGATCTTGTGATTTCAGACTGTCTCTGTTCTCAGATGTCAGATGAGGACAAAGGCCAAAGCTGAAGGAAAGAAAAGAGAACAAATAATCAATTTAGAAGTGGGAAATTGAAATGGATGAAAGTCCATACATATACTGTACATACTGATATAGGAGATATTCTTATTATTCTACTTAAATAAAACAAATTAGACTGTTGATTCATTGAACATTCTTTCATGCGTGTATACTAAGGGCAAATAAAATATAAAACAAAGCAAAATACAACAAACGTGAACTGGCATGGGAACAGAAATTAGAAACAGACATGTTCTTCCTGAGGAATGTGCGTAGCGTAGAGGCTGAGACAGAGTCAGTAAACTTCAGCACACTATCCTCAAACACGCTGCTCATGTGTGGAGGCCGAAAAAGCAGTACACACCTTGGGGAGATGAAAAAGAACAAACAGTATTAATATCACCAATATTAATTATCATTAATATAAATAGCAATGTACAGTATATTCTCTCTGTCTATATTTAAGTTTGTTTTTAAAATATTCAGAATACTCTTTATCCACGCCATGTTTTAGTCCTATTCCCAGGTCTGTGGTGTGGGCAAATCGATAGCTGTCCCTCAAAGCACTTGAAGTCTTCAAAAACTCTGCAAGCTGCAGATTATCACTTTCTGAGAAAAAGCCTGGAGCACAAAGCACAGTCCATTCAGCTTGACTCAGAGCTATAAGTGTTTAAATTCGTTCCTCCTAATCAGGTAATGGTGCTACAATACTCATTTAAATGGTAACACCACAGAATTCCAAGGAATTACACCGGTAAACAGACAGACACCAATATAACAAATGAGCTCAAATTTACATCATTTATAGTTAATTTAATTAATTTACTTATATAAAAAATACTAATCATGGTGCATTAAAGAATCAATTAAACTTGCAGATTCTAGTGTAATGCCAGTCATCTGACACACAAATGCATGCGCTAATCCATTGCTGTCAGCACTTTATTGGATCAAATAAATAATACAATTAATCACAATATGGATAACAACATAACTCACCCACAACACTGGAATCAAAAACATTTATGAAAGCATCCAAATCAGCTTCGCTGTGTAGAGCTACAGAGCTTGGGCCAGCCTGCTTCTTCATATAGCTCACAATGCCATCTATGAATATCATCACAGTTAAAAAATACATAAATGGGATACATACAAAAAAGGACTTTAAATTAATTTTTCACAATAAACCATACACCTGCTGTTCGAGGACCATCATATGCAGAGGCCTCCTCGCCATTTCGAAAGATTTTTAGAGTGGGATATCCATTCACTCCAAATTTTTCACAGGTCTCAGAGTTGGCAGTGCAGTCAACCTAATCAGCAGGAAAAGGACCTAGTTAGTTATGCGCAGTATATAGAACAGGATGAACAAATTATGGCTTGCACACGTGACATTTTTATGACATTTTTATATATCTTTGCCTTCAAAACAGCAGCAATTCTACACTTGCACACAGTTTTTGAATGAACTCGGCTGATAGTTTGTTCCAAACATCTTGGAGAACTAACCACAGATCTTCTGTGGATATGGGTGTTCTCACATCCTTCTGTCTCTTCATGTAATCCCAGACACACTCGATGATGTTGAGATCAGGGCTCTGTGAGGGCCATGCCATCACTTCCAGTACTTCTTGTTCTTCTTTACGCTGAAGATAGTTCTTAATGAAGATAGTTCTAAATGCAGAATAAATTGGGGCCAATCACACACCACCCTGATGTTATTGCATGATGGATAAGTATCTGCCTGTATTTCTCAGCATTGAGAACACCATTAATCCTGACCAAATCCCCAACTCCATTTGCAGAAATGCAGCCCCAAACGTTCAAGGAACCTCCACCATGCTTCACTGTTACCTGCAGACACTCATTAATGTACCGCTCTCCAGCCCTACGACGAACAAACTACCTTCTGCTCATCATCCCAGATCACCTGCTGCCATTTTTCTGCACCCCAGTTCCTATGTTTTCATGCATACTTGAGTCGCTTGGCCTTGTTTCCACGTCGAAGGTATGGCTTTTTGGCTGCAACTCTTCCATGAAGACCACTTCTGGTCAGACTTCTCCGGACAGTAGATGGGTATACCTGGGTCCTACTAGTTCCTGCCAGTTCAGAGCTGATGGCACTGCTGGACATCTTCCGATTTTGAAGGGTAACAAGCTTGATGTGTCTTTCATTTGCTGCACTAAGTTTCCTTGGCTGACCACTGTGTCTACGATCCTCAACGTTGCCAGTTTCTTTGTGCTTCTTCAAAAAAAAAAACAGCACATCTTGAAACCCTGGTCTGCTTTGAAATCTTTGTCTGGGAGAGACATTGTTGATGCATTTTAACTACATTGTGACTTGTTGCTGTGCTCAATCTTGCCATGACATGAAACTGTCTTTCACACCCTCACCTTGTCAGCAGAGTTCGGCTGTTCCTCTCCCAGTTTTAAGCCTCCTACACAGCAGTTTCTGTTTCAGTTCATAACTGGCTTTCAACCTACGTGTGACATGGATGATCATTAGCACCCATAATTGCTTGGTTATACACCTGACTATAATCCTACAAAATCCCTGACTTTGTGCAAGTGTACCTATAAGAATTGATGCTGGTTTGAAGGCAAAAGGTAAACACCAAATATTGATTTGATTTAGATTTTTCTTTTGTTCGCTCACTTTGCATTTTGTCGATTGACAAAAATAAACAATTATTTATATTTCTGAAAGCATTCTTGTTTACAGCATTTTTTTCACACTGGCCTAAAACTTTTGTACAGTACTGTATATTTTTATGTACTTTAAGCTAAACTATTCCTACACCAAAAAGCAGCGAAGGGAAAAAAGAAAAAGTACCTACCAAGACTGATCTAAATAAGAAAAAAAGTACCCATTCAAATCTGAGCATGTGTATTAAAAAGATCATCGCTATTAGTGACATGCACCTGTGCTTACCTTTGCCAGGGGCACCATGCCCTTAAGTCTGGTAGCAGCAGCTTCATATTCAGGAGCTAACCTCTTACAGTGACCACACCTGTGAGTGCAGCAGTGAGAAATGAAACACTTTTAGCTTTACAGGTTGCAAAAGAAAACAATTGGAAGCATGAACAATTTGATTCAAATCAAATGGAATTGTATAGCAATTTTAACATTGCACATTGTCACAAATCAACTTTACCTAATTACAGATAAACAATAATAAAAACTTCCTGAGATGATGAAGAAACTTTGAGAGAAACCCATTTTCTTTTAGATGATATTGGTTACTGCAACCAAAAAAAAGGCCTTCTTTAACTATAATAATATGGTAAAAATGTCAATTTAATAATAGGATATGTGTTTTCGTTTACATAAAGTCCACTTTGTTGAAGTTAACAACTGTTCACTGATGGAGACTTGGAAAACTTGCAAAACTCTTTGAGGTAATCTCAAACCCAAAACCACCACAGCAACTGCAGTCACAAGCCATCAAGGCAAAACTGTTTATATCAATGCAGTACAAAGCCAACATCCTGGGTTTTAAGTAGAATCATCATGCTATCCAATGTATCTTTAAGCTGACCCGATAGTGCTGTTCTCAGCAACAGTAAGTAGTCTTCCTATGATTAAAAAAATAAATAAACAAAAAATTAAATAAAAACCGCCAACCAAAAGTATGGCATCAGGTTAGATCAGGCAGGTTTGGAATTATTAGCATGTCATAAAAACTAAATTTTTTATCCTATAGAAAACATTTCACTGTCAATCAGTTACAGTGGTTGGGTGAGCTGAGGTATTATAACTCGCTTGGTTTAAATAGAACTATAGAGCTACAACAAATACCTGTGTTCAATTAGTCCAAGCAGCTCAGACCATTATTATCTTACTAAACGTCAACCAGGTAAATTAAAACTTTTGGCTGCAAATTGGCATTGAGGATTTGAGACAAAAAAACTTCAACAGAAATTACTTATAAGCTCTTACCACTGACATTTTGATGCGTTTGGACAAAGTATGAACCGAAAGATCCTAACCACTAAGGATGGAGATCACCAGGGGCCTCCTGATACGCGATATTACAATACCTAGGTGCTGATTCAATTTCTATAGTGATTTTCTAAATATCACGATTTTTTAAACATCCAGTTCCTATATTAATGTTTTTTTTTTTCTTTTTCAGATTTTGGTACACAATTCTAAACAAACTTAGCAAATGATTTGCTCCTACCACACAGGATACTGTGCAATGTGAATAATTTAGAGCACACCGCTTGCAGGATTGCAACAGTACAGAGGAAGCACAGCTTGCAGAGAAATAGCAACAAATGCAAACACACAAATATAAAATTCATAAAAAAATATATTTTGGACACAAAATAATTGTGACACATTACTGAATACATTTTCCTCCATCTTTACTAACCACCACTAGTTGAATGGAAAACTTTGTTCATTTAGAACTGCTTGGACTATTTAAATAAACGTATTGTTCATTTCAACCTATTCAGCTCTGTCAGCTATTCAGGAATAAAAAAAGACCTGTGGCTCTATATATTATTATATAGACTTGAATAATTGGCATTAGAAATGAATGTATACACACTTCAAGAAAATAAAGATAGGATGATTTACATTATATTAATAATGGTATAATATTATTATCTTAATATTCTCATATATCTCAATATTGAACAGAAAGCAATAAATTTAGTATTTAAATATTTATACAAGTTTTTCTTGGCCAAAAATTATTTTGGGGGACATAAGATGATTAATAGTGGGCCGATTGCGATGAAACAAAGCCTATATGTTACCTTAAGATCGGCCAAATATACCTGTGAAAAACCCCATTAAAATTTGTTCAGTAGTTTTTACATGATGCTGTAAGCCATAATCATCATAAAGCTTTATAAGCTATAATACAGGTTTCACTTTTTAAATTAAATTACTAAAATAAACTTTAAGATATTATAATTTATTGAGACGCAACTGTGTGTTTGTGAGTGTACGTAAACACACACTTTTTATATAAAGCTTTATTGACCCCCAAGAAAAGTTCCATGAGTGTCTTAATATTTTAGCCAAATAAAATTATATTTTCCCTTTCGAAGATAAATAAATTGATAGAGAGTACTGTACTGTATCTGCACAATTATTAGTAAAATCATGAAAGGCATGAATTTGTTTTTTAAAAATCCCATTGATGTAAACTTAGCTCAGAAACCAAACACTCCCGAACTAACTACGTAGTTACTGTACTCCGGCTACTATGCAACACAAAACCATGCTAATAATAATAATAATAATAATAATAATAATAATAATAATAATAATAAATACTGTCTAGTTCTTAGGAGATTTCCAGATTCCGCACTGTGTAGCTCTTATGTGAACTTCAAGAGGTCTAGCGTACCACGGCGCGAAGAACTCCACGAGCAGGGTCTCGTGCTCGGCTACACGCCGCTCAAAATCTGCGTCCCCGAGCTCGAGCACGTCGCCGCTTCCCTCCGCCAGAAACAGCGCTGTGTGTACACCCAGGCAAAGAAGGGCGAGATAAGAAAACTGCATGTTAGCAATTAGAAAGTCAACAGGACAGTTTAAGCGATATAAATGTTCTATCAGTCTGTATGCGCAGGCCAGCTGAAGCACAGAATGAGCTCAGTGTTACAGAGGCAGGCAGGCGGCCGCTGATTGGCTGAGAGCCACGAGCGAGTGAAGACCGTGTTTGGAAGAAGCGTCCAGCCCTCCACAGGGGCTGCGCTCGAACTCACACAGCTGTGTACTCCTTGGGTCACGTCCAGGGTCGAGGGTTCGATTCCCACTTCGGGTCTGTGTGCGTGGAGTTTCTATGTTCTCGCTCTGCTTGGTGGGTTTCCTCAGGGTGCTCCGGTTTCCTTCCTACCTTGTTAAGATATGCAGATTAGGCTGATTAGTCTTCCGTAGTGTGTGTGTGTGTGTGTGTGTCCTGCAAGGGTTTGGCACATCGTTCAGGGTGAACCCCACCTTGTGCCCTAAGTCACCTGGGATGGAGACTTTACAGGATAAAGAGGTATAGATGATGAGTGAGTGAGTGTATACAGTACAGGGGACTCAGTACACCCTGGCCATCGCAGGGTACACAAACACACATTCACTTACGCACATACTACAGTGAACCGCCAATCAGCCTACCCTGCATGTCTTTGGCCTGTGAGAGGAAACCAGAGTACCTGGAGAAAATCCACAAAGCAAGGGTAGAACAAACCAGAGGCGGGAACTGGTCCAGACCTTAGTGGTGCAAGGCCACCATGCCACCTCTACTACATACTGCTGACTACATTTTTGAGTACAGTAGGCAGTATGAAATACTTGCAGTTCACTATTCTAGTTATGTCAATTCAATTTAATTCTGAAAGCAGTTAGCTACGCAAGAAGCACACTGCAATAACTATTGATTGGGGTGTAAGGACTCGTCACAAACATCTGATTACAAATAAGATAAAGGAATTTTTATATATAAAAATCATACATAGGCACATACTGTGCCCCAGGAATGCAGTGTCGGTATAAAGTAAATATGGCAAAATGTTTTCAGGTTCTATATTCGGTTTTATTATAGACACAGTATCTGCATCAGCTTAACCCTCACAAGGCAGTAAGATCCAGTGAAGTGTAACATTTTGAAAAACTATGCTGCTCAGCTCATAGGTACTGTACCGTATATAGACATATTTAACTCCTACTGGCGTAATGGTGTGGGGAATGTTCCCTGATTGACAGGGTTCTGAACATGTGTGGAATATCAGTATAAAAGTGCATTTATGGAATTGTGTGATGCATTCATCAGAATCTTAAAGGACTGTTCACTACTTGCTTTCCAAGATATTGTCAGTGTCTTGGAGAATCCATGCCTTGAAGAACCGGGGCTGGTTTGAGAGCAAAAGGAGGCCCTACCCTTAAAAAACACTTAACTTGCTCTGTGAGGGCTTGAGAAAATCTCAACCTTTGAAGAGAATCAGATCCCCAGACAAGAGCTGATTGATTTCCATAATATACTGTACAATCAATTTATCCATCCATCCACACATACACACACATATAGAGTGACCCCCCTGCCCCCCAAAAAGTACACACACTTCAACATTCGATGGTGGCAATATGTAGAATTGTTTCCTCTAAAGAAGTCAGTAGCTGATTTACATAATACATAGGTCTATACACAAGGTCACATGACAGATGCTATTATGTGACCATGATTTGTTTTGTGTGCCTATATTTTACATGTTGAAGCATGTAATGCATGTTTTGGGCCCTTCTGTATAAAGAAATATTGGATCAGTTGTATATAACCACCACTTACAAAAAAAAGTTTCAGAAAACACTACAAGGTTCTTATGCTACCAATAATGTTTAACATCTTTAAAAATGTACTTCAACAAAGGAGATGTCGCCAGAAAAATGGAAGTTTTGCCTGCTGTATTGAAATATTATGTTACCTGTGAAATAACTTCTAATAAAGAAAGTTAATAAAAAAAAAAAAAAAGGAGATGTCGCCTTTTTTCCCGTTGTTTTGACAGGAATTTTTTTTTTTTTTTTTTTTTTACAGAGAATCCTTGAATTAATGTGTTGTAAGCAAGGGGATTTCCTATTTTCTTTTAATCAAAACCTCAAACACACATGGAAAAGAATCATCTTGTGTAAAAATACTGTACATATTAGGGACATGCCCATCTTATATTATAATACACTTATATACAATTTGGCCACTGCAAAGCAAACATGAAAAACAAATGGAAAAAAAGGCTTGTAGTGAAACAAGTAGCTGCCATTCCCAGTTCATAAGCTGGTGATAAATTAGTAGCCCCAGCATGTTCATTTTCAATACTGCTATAAACCACATCCCTGATGTTAAATCAGGTTGACACTAGGTTTGCCTAATGAATTCAGCTATGTAGGTTTAATACGTGATTTCAGTAGCTCATTCTGTTCCTGTGGTTATTGTAGTCATGCTGTCTACATTTGGAGGTCAGTTGAAGTGTTTTTAGCTGGTCTGTTAAAAGTGTAAGCCATTCTCAGAGAAGTGTGTCAGTCCTGCTCCTCGTCAGTAGCTGATTGCTGTTCAGTGGCCTCTTCATCTGAGCTGGCTTGCCGAGCTGAAGTATGAAACAGACGCATCAGATCCCGAAACCTCTTAGAAACCTACAAAATATGGCAAAAAACAACAATGCTAAAATGCAGACTTTATGGTGGGATATGATCATATTTCATAAGTATTTTTTGGCACATAATTATAAAGGCACTTCAGACCCTAGAATAGGTCCTTAAGAATACTTATATAATGCCTTTATTTAAAATTGTAAAATTGTGTTGAAAGACGTGACAAATACCTCACTGGCAGTTTTGTTGCCAAGCTGTGCTGACACAGACTGGAAGGTGCTTTGATTGGCCCCCTGCTGCTGACAAGCTGTTAAAATGACCCGATCTGCCTCTCTGGAAGCAGGGGCAAAAATAGCGATTAGAAATTAAATAAGCAGTAGAGTAATGTGCTGCCAGCTTTCAACATTGCATTGTTTCAATAATCAAAGACAAAACACTTGCACAAAAACTGTGACCAGTATAACCCCCCCATGCCCCACAACACTTCTTCAAATGTTCTGATGACCAAGTGAAGATAGGTAGGGAATTACTGAATGAAGCGGTAAAACACTGTCCATGTTGGTGCTGACCTGGTCCAGAGGACAACTTTCTCTCCACTGGGAGTAAGAGAGATGTTCTTGGCACAGACAGGTGTTTCAGATGAGGGACTCTGCCAGCTCTGCTGTGACGTCTCCCTTTCTTCTGACTGAGGAGGAAAAGTATCTGGGTATTCAGCAGGTGGAACATCATCTTCCCTGATTGACTTACTAGGAGAGGAACAGTGTTCTCTCTCTCCTTCCTTCCACTCCTCTTCCTCCTCCTCCTCCTCCTCCCTTTCGTCTGGGTTGGCTAAAGGATCTGCTTCAATGCACTCCCATGCTTGGCCTTCTGGCTCTGTAGAGAGAAACTAGTCCTTCTTAGTAAAAGCATACAAATTATTAATGCAAAACAAATTTAAATGGGAGATGCACATACCCTGATGTGGACTGTTTGCACCACTACCAGACTCATCCTTCTCAACTTCTGTCTCTTTCTCTTTCTCTACTCCTTTCTCAGATTCTTCCCTTTCTTCCTGCTTCTCAGGTAGAGGGTCTGCTGTGGCGAATGAATGTTCACCAGCCTTCAATGACTTTGAGCCATCAATGCCCTACAAAGCAAATTGACACACACAGATACACAAACATAGACTTGAAGCTGATAATATGATTATATAATAATATCATGATGACTCACACAACACATTTTTCTAATCTGCTAGCACCTACAGTAGTTGGCAAATAATGTTTGATACACGTCTTAAAAATTCCGAATACTAAGCTATTTATACTGAGTTAGTAAATAAAGAAATACCTGGTACTTAATTGGAACAATAAGATATACCTTGATGACATGGCAGCAAGCGCAGACTTTCCTCTTGTGTTTGCGATGTTTTGCATCATGACTAGATAAATGGCAGTGACAGGGACAATGCTTCTCTGGCCAATCACAAGCCTGCTGATGACAACACAAACACATGCCAGGCTTTTATAAAAAACATTAAGTACATAAATGACTGTGCAGTACAGGGAAGTGAATAAAAGACCACAGCTCCAAGAACTTGCTCACCTTATAGTTCCTGTGTGTGCATAGCTCTTTTCTTTTCCTGCTCTTTCCTGTTATCTGGGCAATTTTAGGTGTTTCCTCTTCCTCCTCCAGATCAGGTAGTGTAACTTCCTCAAACCCACCACTCCCCAAACTCACTCCATCACCTCCTTCGGTCATGTTCCCTCCATCTTCAGGCCAGGTTGCTTCCTCAAACTGTCCTGGACGAGCTGGTGGTGGACGGAGGTTATCAAAAAATACAGAGAACTCTCCCTGAAGGTGTGTGTGACCTTTAAGGAGGGTGGCCATCTGTGCTTTAAGCTAAGACACAGAGAGAGAATAGGATTATTCAGACTATTCAGGCTCAAACAGTTAAGGTACACATGATGGAAATATTTTGCACCATCTACACTGGGTACAGTTACGGACGATCCCTTCTTTGTGAACAAATTAAGTTTACGCTGAGAATAAAATGAGTTTTTGTGTACGTCTCACACTTGAATGTTGACACTCACCTCTTCTACTCCTGCAGGGGTGGGGGAAGATGCAGCCTGCAGAGCTTTCACAATCTTCTGGTAGTGAGTAGGGTTTTCCCCAAAACTGATTTCCAGCTGTCTTAGGAACCTCCTGCTTCGCTCAAAAGCCTGCTGCTCCTCAAACTATGCATTACAAGTTATAATCTGATGTTTACTGACAATGGAATTCAAATCAGTATTTACTGTATGTTATTGTTTCAATGAGACAAATATTTGCCAACATGAATTCCGTACTGTCACTACAGATGTTTCAACAGATGTCACACAGAGAATTAAGGGGGCAGAATCAACAACTGTGTGAGAATATTACTGAGCTTTAATTACTCCTCCACCCCCCACCACCACCAATTAATTATTAACATGTTTAAATTTAAAAACATTATGAGCTATCTCTAAGGTGGAAAAGTGTAATAAGTAAATAAATGATGAAAGAATGAAGGGCATACCAGGCCACATTCCAGAGCCTGCTCTGGAAGAAGAAAAGCAGCAAAGTCCCTTAGCAGCTCCGGATATTCTTTAAGCATAGGTTTGAGCTGACAGAAGAGTTCAACAACACTACGACTCTCGCTTCCCTGCTCAAACTCGTAAAGCAGACTCAAGAATTCCTCCACCTTGCCTGGAGTGTCCTGCAGGGCCTCTTTCACCTGATTAAAAAAAAAACAGTATAAGTGCACATTCTAGAATATAGTTGATTAATTCCTTATATACTATCTGATTAAGTTTTTAGCCTGTATCTATTTTAGTTTAGTGTCCAAGAATAAATGTTTTCTCACTCTGTTCAGGTAGGCCTGTGCATAAGCAATGTCTTTGCTCTCCCTCATTGGATCATTATCCAGGATGTGGTCATCACAAAGCAGGAGGAGTTTTGAAGTGTCCTTGCTGGCCCGTTCCTGTCGCCTGCTCTTCCTAAGACTGCGGGGTGGAGGGCGACCACGACCTGTCAAAAGTAAATAAGTTAATAAATGTGTGTTATAATATTCACTGTAGACAGCAGCACATGTAAGACTCTCACATAAATAGAAGAAATAGAAGCTCATCTACTGAACACACCTCTACCACGTCCAGCTCCTTTCCCACTGTTCTGTGGAGGGTCATCCTCCTGAGGTGCATCTTCTTCAGGCAGTTTCCCTCCCTCTCCCTCTGTGGGCTCTAGCTCTTCACCCTTCAACCCCCCGTCCTCCTCATCTTCTGAATTATCCTCCTGAGAGTTTTGAGAAATTGGTGAAGTGGGGGAGGTGGGAGAGTTCGGAGAGTTGTCCTCCTCTGAATCCCCTTCCCCACATAACCGCCGTTCTGATGCCAGCCAGGTAAGTTTCTCCATTGTCTCCTGAAGTGGTTAAAAAACAAAATAATAATAATAATAAAAAAGAAATTACATACTTAGTTAAGTGCATGAAATATCTTTACATGTCTGGCCAGAGATGTAGCTGAAACTCTGAAACTTCCATAAACTAGTGAATATAAACTTGTGAGACCTTTCCAACAATTATACTTAAACTAATAAGAATCAAATATAAAGTTAAAGATGCAGAACAAACCTGCAATTCAGGCACTGAGAGAACAGATTCTTCTGATGCTGATGACAACACTTCCTCCTCATCTTCATCTTGTGTGAGTTCATCAAAATCCTCCTCTTCCTCTTCTCGCTCTCCATCGCCATCCTTCTCATCGTCATTTTTATCCCTTTCTTCATTCCCTTGCCTCCCTCTGCCACCATCTCCATCTCCCCTATTCTCACCTTTATCATTTGCATCTCTCTCTTCACCGTCTCCGCTTCCCTCATTCTGATGCCCTTCTGCCTGCTCTCCTTCATTTCCCTTGTTCAACTCCTCTCCTCCCCCAGGAGGTTCATTGTTTTCAGCACCAGACGTAAAAGCATACAGTCCTGGAACTTCATCTGTACTGCTAACCTGTCCTTCACTCCTGTTGAATTTAGCAGGATCATGAGTGATCCCGCCACCACTCTCCTTACTGAAGTGGCTGCTGTGCTGTTCCCCAGTGTTCGGAATGCTCTCCATCACATTATGTAACGTCTCAGTATTGCTGTCCATATGGCTAATACTGCTCAAATTGGAGCCTTGGATACAGGAGGACTCAGACAACATAAGAAGGGAGTTTCCAAATAAAGCACTAGCCATGTCTTCTCCTCCTACCTTTGCTCCTGACTCCATATCCTCCTGCCACATCTCATCACCACAAACATTGGTACTTGGTACAGCTGGGGCTTGGTTTATAGCACCTTCCAAAGGCAGTGAAACAGTAAGAGCTGATAAATTATCTTCTGTAACATTCAATGTAGAAACTGTATTTTCTTGCTGAGGTACTTTGCTTTCTCCTTTAGCAGAAAGCAACTGAGGCCGAGTTGTCATCAGACTGGTTTGGGGCATTAGAAAGGATTGTGGTGGCCCCGCCTGTGAAGCTGTCTGAAGTAAAATAAACTGAGAATTAACTCCAGGTACATCAGAGTGAGCTGACAGGCTGGTGCTGTGTGGTGTAACGCAAATACTGCGAATTCTGGGCGCTAATGAACCACAGCTAAGATTTGTAGTGCTTATGCTTCTAGCTGCAGTGTCTGGCAAAACATTGGTTTGGTGATTTGACACTAACACATCACACACAAGTACATCATTTACTTTGGACCAGGACTGGTCCTGGTTGGCCACGCTTTGCACCCTAGAGCTTGATTTGAGGCCTTCTGTCATGTGAAGTGGAGGAGAAGGGGTATGTGAGTAAAACACAGGACTAGACTTCAATTGAAACTCACTTTCTGCTGGCTCCTTATTAGTGTCTGGGCTTGACAGTCTGTCATTGCTGCTAGGAAACAGTGGCCTGGACAATGTTCCTGGGAAAGGGAGACCACTGACTGGTTGAGTGGTAAAGGACTTGACCGATCCTTGCGAATCTAGAGATGGAAGGACATGAGGAGTATCCAGTAAGGACGAAGGTTGAATGATGACCATAGATGAAGCAGCATTAGAGCTGTTAGCAGATGTGCTGCCGAGAATAACACTAACTGGGTTGTGAGGGAGTAGCTGGGTTGGATTCAAGGGGGGAGGTTCCATAGGAAGGAGATTTCTGGGCATGATTTTTTTCCTGGGCATTTCTGCTTTCGTCTCCAAACGTTTCTTGCAATTACCTATCCCATTAGTGGGGACAGGCTTATTACAGGATACAGCAAAAGTTGAAGGTATCTGAACTGCAGCTGGGGGCAAACTAGCAGGAGGCTCTATGGGATTAACACTGCCTGCCTGTGGAACAATATACTGGAAGTTCACAGGACCAAGAGAGTTTAATGGTACTGTTCCATGAGCAGGGGTTGTGGTTACCTGGGACACGGGAAGAGCCTCATTCACTGGAATTAATGGGGCCTGAGTTAAAAGTATTACTCCTTGAGAGGGGAGGGGTGCTGGGACTGGGGACAGTAAATTAACTGTACCGACACTGCATAGAGGAGCCTTTGCTAATGGTTTGGAAGCAGGACGGGCAAATCCGTGCAAAGGACGGGGCTTGGACGGTCGAGCAGAGCTTTGACGCTTCGCTGAAGGATGCAGTTGCAGATTTAAACCTTTAGGGAGGTACAATGGGTAGCGTGTTCCCTCTGGGAAGGTGGGGACAGGAGGTGATTCGGGAGGTGTCCTCATACCCGTTGATGTCCTCTCTTCTGATGGCCTCTCAAATACTGATTTATAAATGTATGGCAAACTTTTCTGTTGAAAGAAAATGTTACATTAAGAAGATTCAGTTTATTTAGAGGAAACAGTTTTTAATGGAACATTTTTATATTTTATAGACAATTCACTGTAAAACAAACATATACCTGCCAGGCAAAAAAAAAAAAGGTAATAGGTAAAGAATAAGTAATATTAATTATAAGTAATACACAATACCACAGCTTCGTCATGCTGTGAATCTATGTCAAAATTATATTGTTTTGTTTTCCTAAGGAAGACTAATAGCTCATTACCAAAACCCAATTTGGCAAGATGATCTTCTCTCTCTCCACAGGTGGGCGCTCTTCCCCTGGGACAACTGGACAGCAAGCCACAGGTAGTGGGGGAACCACATGGTGCTGACAGTAAAACTGAAGAAAACAACAAATGAGAAATGCTAGCAGCGCTGATAAAGAGCTATGGGACTCATTTACAAGAGCACTAAAGTGAATTCTGTTTGGTATCTCTTTAAAAGATTTAATGTACACAAAAAAAACAAGCAAATAGCATGTTAGAGCTATAAAAAAAAAATGTTCCTTGCAGCAGAAGCATGCAGGTACAGGGAAACAGTTTAACATGAGGCACCTTGATGATGTTGTCTGTAGCTCTGCTTGAGCACATGTCTTTCACACGGGCACGTAGCTGCTCCAGCCTCTTAGGTTGAATGAGATACTGGCTCATTAAATGGTAGGGGAATTCAGTCTCACTGAAATGCTTCAGTGCCAGAACAATCAGACTAGAGACAGAAGCAGATGAAATTAATAATCAAAGGAGAAAAAAATGGGAAAAGGGGTTCATGAACGAATTAGGTAAAATTCCATCTATGCATATGAACATACATGATAAAAGGTAAGATAAAATACAGTGTAAAAGGCATTATTGTGTACATAGTAATAAGCTTTTCATTAGTAAAATAGACCCTTCTGAATTTCAGTAAATAAAATGAAAGTTAGTATACCTATCCTCTCCTTTTGTGTAAATAGTTTTGCTGCGTGGGGGTTGCAGGGCAGGGTCCAGGCTGCAGTGGGGCAGTAACTCTGGGTACAAGAATGCCGACCTAGTGGCAAACAACCAGGCCAGGTGAGCTGGCAGAAGCGGGTAGCGATGCACTGCAGAAAAGGATACACAGACATTTTTAACAATAGAAAACTTCCTGTTCTCAGCTATATGTATAAGTAACACTACAAATGGTTACAAAAATATATATCCCAATTTCAGAAATAACTAAGGAGATTACTGAAATTACAGAAATTGGATAAAGAACTGTCCAACACATTATGAAAACCTGGAAGGATAGCGCCATCAACTATGTGAAAGAAATGTGAATAAAAAAAAAAAAAATAGACAACGTACACAGCAGCCGCCTCCTGCCCCACTTGTTTGCAAGCAAGTAGGTGTGCATGTCCATGCGCTTGATTGAGTGAGGGTCTCTATCGGTAAACTGGGGTGTGCTTGTGTGTGTGAAAGTCATCCTACACAGCTTTGATATACAAGTGTTTTGATATACAAGTGTTTTGATATACAAGCATGCTTCCAATCCAAGGTTCAACTGCATAATATTTCTAATAATTAATTGGATATAAATAAGCAACACTACTGAACATACGAGATAAACATATACTTTAAAAGTTTCTACATAGACTGAAATATTTTTCATGGTCATATATTCCTTGGGCTAATGTGCATCTGCCTCTGTGGGCCGCCTCTGAAGCATGCTGTGAGTATTGACCACTTAGTTTAGCATGGTAGTATCTAGTTTGGCACAGTTAGTTTTCTTTGTGCATTTACGTGGAATTGGAACAACATAATTCTATACATTTTCCTCTTTTTTATTTTAAGGACAACCAGAACTTTGTACTTATTGTGCAAATAAATTTGTTTTAATAAAAATTAATTTAGGGCCATGTTTGTGCTGGTGTCTCACCAGCAGGTGATTGTGTAGTTTTGGACTGAGGAATGGGTCTTTTCTCCAGCTCGGCCAGCAGGTCCAGAGATGGCTGTAGGTTACACACCCGGAACGCACTTTTGAATCCAGGCTCAACCACTGCTCTCATCTGCTCTGCCCGCTCTGCAAACGACTGCAGCTCGGTCTAAAACAGCACAGAAAATCAAACCAGAATTAATACTTAATTTTTTCCCCATCAAGTGAGGGTATGCCACAGCAAATAGACAGTTTTCCATGTATCTTGATCGCACTCCGCCCTTTCACTGTCCACTTTGTGCCATTCTCACAGATCCTTTTTTCGTCCCACTTCTCCTTGTGATGCTCATATGGGCATAGGGTTAAGAGCCTTGCCCAAGAGTGTCTACTCAGAGGTGGCGTGGCTTAAACCCAGAGCCTCAACCCCCTGAGCAATACAATTTATCACAGACAACCAAAGTGTATTCATCCGTCATACAATATTTGATGCAAATCTATTTTAGACTCATAGACTAAAATTCATGAAATAACATCTACTACTATACCCAAAAAGAACTGCTTCTGTTCTCCCAATATACAGTCAACTGCATTTTATGCTTCTCATTATTATTAGAAATAATAAGTCTTTGATATTTACCAAGAATAGTTTGGTGGTGGTGGCATGGCTCTTCAGTGCCTCAACATGACTACACAGCATGTTCACCTGTGTCAACAACTGGACATGCTAAAACACAAACGCATACAGTGAACCCTCACCTTTTTAGAAGATTAAGACAGGTAGTGTGAGACAATTTTGAGTCAGGACAAACCACAATGTCTATACAATGTATATACAAGTTATCTTGTGCTCACTTGTTGGATCTGCTGTTGCAGCTGCTGCTTCTGAGTAGGAGTCACCATCAAGGTACTAGGCGGAGGGATGAGGAGCATGGCCGGTCCTGGTACATTTTGATGAGGTTGGCCCTGGTGTTCTCGACGCTGCTGGAGAAGGTCAAGCTGCTCACGGACTGTACGCCTACACATGGTCAACATGTGGGCGAGTGGTTCCTCAAATCTGGGCATACACAGGATAGTTGTTATAATATTGTAATTGCATTTTAAGACATTACTGTTATAGGTTTATGAATGATGACTCATTTTTGTTCATTTGTTCATGACCGTTTGTTCTATGCATGCACAGCATAGACCAACAATGGTGCATGCTGATAGACAAAACATACAGTTAGTCAATCATACATTTTGAATTACTGATACCAATATACTGAGCATTACGGCTTTTTAAATCATGGCTGATCAATTGATTTTATAACAGGGGACACCAGTGAGTTTATTTTTGTTGTGCCTTAGACATGGTCTAGTCACAAGGTTGGAAGCACAAAATTATATAGATGTCACTGCATGCTATAGGATTACAATTTGCCTTTACTGCAACAAGAAGAGTCTGTTATGCTTGTCTGTTATGCCTGGGTGACCCCAAATATATACTCACACAAACATTTCAAAGGAGAAGTCGCTCAAGAGCCCAAGTTACAGTAAAACAGTAACTAATATTTAATAAAACCTTGCAGTGTTTTAAACTACAGTCAGGCCTAAACAAATGTAATTAAACATGGCATTATTTTACCGTTTTAAGAGATCATGCTTTTTATGAAGCTTTGTGTTTCATTCCCTATACCTGTAGCCTGTTTATCCTGTAGAGGATAAACAGCGTCAGGGTCTACATGTGTTTGAGCATGTATGCACTGTAGCTCTAAAGTGTTCACAGCTTGCTCTCACTCTGCTACAAGACAAGTGACACTTTGAGCACTTCTCTATGCCTCCCTACCCAAACAGACACAGCACATCTCTGCTGCTCTGTCCCAAAGGGAGGACTGTGTGCATTTGTATAAAAATTATAGTAGGAAAGGTTTTAACAAAACAACAACTGAGGTCTTATGTTGTTAAACAATATTAATAAGTTATATTTATGAGTGATATTCTGTTAATGAGAAAACCTTACGGAGCTTTGCTCCTTGGGCTAATATGCATCTATCTGCCTCAAAGATGTGTGGGCCACCTGCTTACAACAGCATGCTGAGTATTGACCACTTGGGCATTGTGCCAAACTGGATACTACCATCCTAAATAGTTTAGCTGTATTCCTCTGGTGTCATTACTGCTTAAGCATACTACTCATTGCTATGTAGTTTAGGAAGCAAATAGAAAATAAAAACAGTGAACTCTTTCAGAATGTACACCTACGCTTGCTTGGGCAGATTATCTAAGAATATATTTTACCTCCCACTGATGAATGACATTCGAGAAAGGCAGGATTAATTACTATGATGCCAGTTTTGCCTTAGAAAAGGGTAAAAAAAAAATTGGTATTGTATGGGATTGTTCCTTTCATTCTGGATGACACAGCCACCTTCTGGTGTATCGCCATAATGTGTTCTGCTGAATACGTGCTCTAATGCACCCTCACTGATTCACAGACATGGCAGCAGATGCTAAATAAAGCCCTGTGTAAGTGGAAAGTAATAGGGATAGTTGACAGATGCTGAAAGTATATGCATGTTAGAATGAAATGTTCTTTCATGTTAAAATGACTCGAGTTTTCTAGACAGGTAAAATGTGGTATACCGAATGGCTTGGGGGACATTGAATTTGGCAGTGCTTTGTGAGGACACTTTTTCCTGCTCCTCATCTTCCTCATGGGCATCTTCATTTACTCCAATCTCATCCTGGAACTAAGAATAAAACAAACAAACAAAAAAAAGTCAGCACAGTGGGATGAAATGTGAAAAAGTATAATATCAGAATAACACACTGTTTTTAAGTAATGGACTTTGTCAGTTCCTTGACAATCATTTTACCGTCTCAAACAGCTCCTCCATGAGCTCATTCACTTCCCTCTCTGCAGAAAAAAAATAGGTAAAGAAGTGATAATGCTATTCACCCATGCAACTTCTCTGATCTGTTCTGATAAGCAGATTTGTTTCTTTTTTGTTACTATATTTGCGTGAGGGCCTGACTGGACTCACTTGTAATACGAACTGCTCGGTCGTTGCGGTAGTCCTCTAAATCAGGCTCATCAAGATCATCAAGAAAGTTATATTCAGGATCATCATCATCATCCTCCTCATCACCCTCTTCTGAAAACAAACAATAAACGGTTAAAGGGGTTAAAAAGGAAATTACTTTTCATCATTTTAAGCAGCATTATATTTCATATTGGTTGTCAAATTCACTAGGGGCTGAAGATCAGCAAACAACTGAATGGGGGAAAAAAAAATCAGTGTTTTTTTTGTTACAAATTTGTAAAAATCATCTCTTGAAAGAAAAATGTAAAGTCTTTCTTTGATTTTGTTTGGATTCTTCCTCCAGTTTTCTCCATAATTTATTCATGGCCAAATCCAACTGGTCAAGCTGGTCTCCCCATCACATGACAAGCACTGACCAGGGAAAGCAAAGACTATCATGTGTTTCCCCAGAGCCATCTGAAGCAAAACCAATAACACAAACACAGGAAAATGTTATGCGCCCACTTCTACCTGCATTTATGCTTATGCTAATGTTGCTTTTCTTGATACAGGAGGAAAAGTATGCTATCCCTTCCTAATAGAAAAGACATCATTTTTGCTCTAGGGCTGATGGCCATGAAGAAATAGAACGTCTAAAATCACTATAATAATGTGCACGAGGTTTTTCACAAGAGATACTTTTGCTTTTTACTTCAGTTAAAGACAACGTGCAGATCTATTCTTTGTTGCAGATCTGACCTTCGTTGCCCAGGTGTGATGTCATGAGGCCCTGTAGCCACTGGCTCCACTCTTTGTCCTCCAAAGCTGAGACGCAATCATACATGTCCGGTGTGATGTCAGGAGCCTTAAGCTCAGCCTCCAGCTGGTCTAAAGGGACGTCCCTCAATGGACGCTTGGATCGTGTCCGGCATGCCACCAAGCTCTCGTTAGCATTCTCACCACTGCTCATAGCCTGAGAGAGCGAGAGCAAGAGAGAGAGGTCAGATTTTACAAATGCTCTCACTCAGAGTCGAAAGGAACTGAAATAAGTTATGTGTAATGGATAATTGGAGTCTGCCAAAAGGAGTTCAGTTGTCATTATGCTGAAATGCATCATGCTCACTTTATGTAAATTTACAAGTGCACAAGAAAGGCACAGCTGTAGCGTCTCAGCTTGGGTGCTCATGCTCTTGGTTTAAAACTGAGCCAGTGTTTCAACAATTATAACAAGATTTATCCTATTCTCCAACAACCTCTATACCTGGTAAGACTCTATGCAGAGGGGACTGAGCTCCAGCTCTTCATCTACTGCATGCAATTTTTCTATAAATGAATCAAGAGTCTTAGAGGACCGAGCAGGTACACCGGATAGGGAGGGTGGAGCAGGAGGGCCCATAGGGACAGCTTCCACTTTCAAGTGCCTCGGCTTCTTAAAAAGAGCAAGAAAGGAGAAAAAGGTATGAAAGATTGCATTTGTATGCTTGTTTAGACTCTGACTAATGATGTACAATGGAGAAACTGAATTGAAGTTCAAAGCTTGAAAATCGTTCCTAATTTTGCCTTAGAAAAATGTCAGTTACACAGGCACTCAAACCCACTGTCCCAAACATTGTAGACATCACAAATGTTCAAAATGCATAGTGTGAGTGCTGTAAAACTGTCACATGGTACCATTCTTGGACTGTTGCCTCTTTCTTCATCGCACTCTGAGAGCTCTATGGGTGTGCAAGAGCGAGCTGGTCTACTGATACGTGGTGATGATGCTATACTATCCATGTCACTCTCGAGGATAGTCTGTGTGTCACAAATATACAATCAGTTGCATTAAGATCGTTTCCAAAATCACACATTTTTATACACTCAAAGTTGCTTTAGAAAATCCATAGCATAAAGAAGAAAGATTTGCATACCTCTTCTGCAGTCTCATCCTCTTCATCCTCATCAGGGTAATACTCTTCATCTGAAGAGTCTTCCTCATCCTCAAGAGGAATGTCGACAAACTGAGGAGGCTAGAAGAAAATATTTCACAGAGTCTTCAATTTAAATAAGATGTTGGAAAAGTAGATGGAATTGATGAGGCAATGATGGCTCAGAGGTCATGATTATATGCTGGTTATCTACATAGCTGTAATTCTGTGACTGAGTTTCACCATATATATTATGAAGAATTGGGCATGCAGTACAAAAACAGTATTGTGCCTCATTTATGAAACAAAAGCCAAACTAGCCGTTTCTATTGTTATAAAACATGAATCATATGAATTGTTTCTTAATTCTCTTCCACTGAATCCTAAGTCCTTGATTTGGTTGCTACTAAAACAAACTACAGTGGAACCTTGGATTGTGAGTAACGTGGTTTGTGAGTGTTCCGCAAGACGAGCAAAGATTTTTAATAAATTTTGACTTGAAAAAGTCAAAAAGCAAGTCTTGGTTTACGAGTCCCGAGTATCATGTAGCACGCATGCGCTTCTTGTTTTGACACCGAGCATCACGTGATCACATCTTTTTCTCTCTCTTGCGCTGCGGAATTGTGGGTAATCGTCTCCCTTGCTGGGTCTTCAACATTCGTGCATGCGTGTATTGTTCACGATAACACTATGACCACATGTGTGTGCGTAAAACATATACAAAATAAAAATTGTGTGTCTGTATGCGTGTGTGTACATGTATTATAACACACGCCTGTGCGCGCGTGTAAAGCAAAAGCAAGTCTCATTAGAGAGGTTAAAGATCCATTTTCTCGCTCTTTCTCTGTATCAGCCTGCTCTTTGTGTGTGTGCACGCGCACGTTCAGAGCGGGCTTCACAGACAGACACACACACACACACACACACACACACACTCTCTCTCTCTCTCTGCTCTACACAGAAACACTGCTTTGTCGCGATTCTTTTCAAAGATAAAGTGCAGGTTAATTTGTTTTATTTATAATTTACAGCAGTTATGCCATTAGTGTGTCGCTCAGTCGAGTGTCATTAGAGATTTCTTGTTTATTTTTCAGATAAAACAGTGTTTCCGTTGTGTGCGCGCGTGTGTGAAAAGAGTCCAGGAAGGGTAACTGTGTTAAGATGAGAATTGGGGAGAGGGGAGGGGTTCCTTACTTTAGCTTCACACACACACACACACACACACACACACACACACACACACAGCGCCTGCGTGCACAAACAAAAATACTTATCTGTCGAGATTACATTTCTTTTTTTAAAGGTAAAGTGGAGGTTAATTTGTTTAATTTTTACTTTATATTTTGCGTTAATTATTTTTATGTATTTATTATTTTGGGCTGTGGAACGAATAATTTGAGTTTCCATTATTTCTTATGGGGAAATTTGGTTTACGAGTGTTTTGAAATACAAGCCCGCTTCCGGAACGAATTATGTTCGTAATCCAAGGTTCCACAGTAGGTGTTAACACGACTCAATGATATTAGAGCCGAAGACAGGATCTAGGAATTAAAATATTGTAAACTTAAAATAAAAGTAAAGTAAAGAGACAATCCTCAAAATCTAAATCATATTCTGATATTTTGAATTAATCCTTTTCTAAATTTAAATATACAAAGTGGAAAACATACCTTTATTTCTTTTGATTTCTTAATAGGTGAGATATTCCAATTAGGAATTCCCTGAAAGAAAATCAAACATGTTAAATAACACCCATTGGTTCAACATTGACAATGTCAACCAAGAAAAACTAAAATAAAACTAAAAAGACCAAACTCACCACCCCTTTCTCAACAACCTCTTTGAGCTTTGACCGTGTCATTTTGGGTTCCTGTGTTGAGGGAATAAAAACGAAAAAAGGAACAGTAGCATATTTTTCATTATGCATTCAATAATATATAATAAGAAATATCAAGGCAGGAAACTGACATAAACCTAAACATAAACAGTGAAATGACACGTACAAACATGGGCATGTCCTGGGTCTCTCGGATAGCAGCTTTCATCATAGCTACTACATGTTCATTTGTGATCACCTCCTATGGACATCAAAGCACAAAACACTCTGTAAACATTCCTTCCATAAATAGATAAACCACATATTTAAAAAAAGAAAAAAAATATTCAGCATAAACCAACTCTGTTATCAGTAGCTCTGTAGGACCTACATGTATGATACTGCGGACATGGACTGAAGTGAGGTTGTGCTGTTTCGACTTAATGGCCAAGTCCCGGTCCAGTTTTCTGAACTCTTCCTCACTGTCTTCATCCTGACTGGATTCTTCAGCATTTCTCTCATTATTTGAGATTGTTCTGCTATCATTTGTTAGCAAACCTTTCATCTGTTTTCCTCCACTCTTTTTCCTCAGCTGCTCTGGTTCTTGGGTTCCCTCTTCATCTACAGACAAACCACAACAAAGGAGGAGCAAAATCAACTTATTATACTGTTATCATGCTTTGGATATAAACAATTGAAAATAATGAGTTACCTTACCAAGTGTGATGACAAGTCCCACCTCTGTGTCCACCTCCGACCGAAGAGGGGATGACTCCGGACTTCTGGAGGACTGTGCCATGTCAAGTCCAATCTGAGCATTACCTAAAGGAAATAAGAACAGAATAAAGGATGATAGAGAGAGATTCACTAATTAATAAGATCATTCAGTGTAATTAAAAATATTACCAATTGTCCCAAGCTTCAAATAATGTGATAAGCAAGAAACTCCACGCCTACATGTCTCTGTGAATATACTGGACACAGATTGTTGACAAATTAAAGGAAAACTAGGTGGCTCTCTTACAGTATGTTGTGGGAGATTTTGTTTGGCAAAGGTGGGACCACTTATCTCCTTACACAGAAGAGCACAAAAAACGGATCCATCATCTTTACCCTATGATAAAACATTTCTATCCTGACAGAAGAGCTCTATTTAAAATGACAACATTCCCATTCACAAGATAATTGGAAACCCTGAATATATATATATTTGTAATAATGGTCTCAGATCATGTACAGTTGCTGTCAGTCACCATATAAAGGGTACTAGGTGGAATCAAAAAGTAGCAGGGAGCACAGAGTCACAGGGAGCACAGACCTTCATAAGTCAATGTACCAAAAGACACTGCCCTGTGTACATCAGGAGCTGTGCAACTGTTGCTATTCTGACCATATGTGTTACCATGATTGCTATTTAATCATGGACAGCAAGTTAGAACCAAGAGCAAATGTAAAATATTTGTCAAACTTGGCAAATCCGACAAATTTTACATGATTCGGCAAGTTTACGATGATGCTGAAATGAGCTGTTCAAAGTGTTTTGAGCGGCAAGATTGCTTCAAGAGCAGAACATCAATGAAAGACAAAAGATCAGGAAGACCTTCAACGAACTCAACCCCCAAAAGTGTGGAAACCATTCGACAACTTGTGAATGAGGATTGTCGGAAACAATCTACAATGTTGCTGCCATTGTCTGGCATGACTGTGTCATATGGAACAGTCCAGGCAATCTTGAAATTAAGCATTAGCTATCCTTGAAATTTGGTTTAACCATCTGAATATCTGGCAATATCGCAATATCCGACACATTTCCTACCCAAATAAAATAAAAGATTACATTATTTATGTCAATATTAAAACTTGTAGTTTTTAGGGGCTGACCTACATACACAATGAGATTTGGTATGTTACACACAAAAAGAACCAGTGATTATCACATTTTAATTTTCTAAATAACCAACTAACTGATTTGACAGGGTTCCAAATTTGCTGGCTTTTCAAATTTGTGCACTGAAAGCTCAGCACACTGGGAATAGAAGACAGGGTACAGGTAGGCAGAACTATGATCACATAATTGCAACAACTACCCTTAAAGTTCATCTTACCGCACCTGTTTCTTGCACATGACACTTAAATCTAGGTGAAAGCCTTCTGGGAGATGATGTTTTTGGGACATTTCTCTTGCTGGGAGTGAAAATCCTCTTGTTTGGACTGAAGCTCTGTCTGGTTTCAAAAGATCTTGATTCCTTCTTGGTAACTCTTGCATGTATAGGCTCTGGAGAGCTGGACTTACGTTTCCGGCTCATTTTCATCTCGATTCTAGGTGTAAGGAGGAGAGACGATTATAGAAAATTTACTTGTCCTGTGTTTTATATTGGAGGCTTATTTTAATGATGAATTTACACAAGACCTGAAAAAGCACTGGCAAAAAGCATGTTATGTTACATTTATAAGGACTAGCAATGTTAACAACAGGTTTCAAAATCACTTTATTTAATGCACTCAGAAAGGGTTGTTAATTAGTTGAAATGTGTGTGTTAGAGCAGAGGAAACACTAAATTGTGTAGGACAGGGAGTTACTCCCTTACTAGTAAAAGAGACTAGTTTTGTAACAGGCCAACAGATGGCAGCACAAGGTTGAGGGAGCAGAGAGCACAGACCTTCATAAGTCAGTGTGCCAAAAGACATTGCCCTGTGTACATCAGGAGCTGTGCAACTGTTGCTATTCTGACCATATGCGTTACCATGATTGCTATTTAAGCTGCTTTGTGAATTGCTCAGCTCACCAAGAAACTGATTTGGAGAATGCCATAACCAGCAATAAAGTGAGAAAAACATTCTAAAGTAGGTTTGGAGTAAGAAATCTCTGCCCTCATACTTTATACGTCAGGTGAATTAACGGTCAGTCTCATACGTCTGAAAAATTCCGTGTGGAACACCAATGTTAATGTGTGTTCTTTTCACTGAATGAAAGAAATCCGTCTCTTTAGTCAGCAAAGTTACGGGATGCCATGTCTGAAAAAGGTCTAAACGTTGTACCCATTATTACGTGTAAACTGACTCACCCTGGTGGGGTTTTTTTCTTATTAACTACGAATGGCGCATACTCTACCTCCGGTTCATTGATTTGTTTTGCCTGAAAAGCACCAGTTCAGCTTGGTTGGTAAAGAACATACCCAAGACTAGCTAAGCTAACACTATTCATTATATTTCTACCCCAAGGTTGCTTCAATTTAGAAAATGGTTCCCTGACTGTAAGATGTAAATGGCCTTACTATTTCTTTTGAAGTAATAAACCGCTTACCCTTAAGACAATATTAGTAGCCATCAGTAGCTAGCAACCCGAGCCACAACAAAACAATAGTTGGCGGGTGTTACAATCATTTCCGTCCGCGAAAGCTAGCGACTGAAATAAACAGTACTGCCCCCTACAGGAGAGCCTCAGAGTAACCATGGAGAACAGAGCCAACGGATCGGAAAGAAGCTCCGGTCGGGTTACTGACAGGGCTGAAAATGCACAGGGGTTCATATTAGAATGTAATATCACTATTATCGGTATTTTAAGGTTGTCTAAATATTATATTCCTGTTGATTACTTAAAGGTAAAAAATTAACCAAAAATCAAAACACATGCAAAAAGTAAAACACTGCAAAATCAAACAGAAAATGTCAAAGCACATGCAAATAGAAAAACACTACAAAACCCCAAAACAAAAATCAAAGCACGTGCAAAAAGAAAAAAGTTTGGAAAAAAAACAAAAGAACAAATAAATGATAATAATAAATCAAAACACATGCAAAAAGAAATTGGCAAAACACAAAAGGTCAAAGCACATACAAAAATGAAAACACCGCCAACCCAAAAATAGACAAAAGTCAAAGCACATGTAAAGAGGAAAATTCTGTAAATACTAAAACACAGACAAAAGAGTCAAAGCACATGCAAAAAGACAAACACTGAAAAAGAAATTCACTACACAGAAAGAGCTGCAGGACGGTAGGTGGAGTGATGAGCTAGGTTTGACCAGGCAGTCAGACAGTCAGACCAGGACTTACCAATGAACGAGACATAAATCAGTATTTCCAAAAAGTGAATGAGCAAAATAAAATGTGAAAAAAAAAACCATTGTGCTGTGTATTATTACATAAACAGAAATAGTTGTTTAACCACGTGGGGCTTGCTTTTGCATATCATAATGTACTGATAATGGTATTCATTTAAATATGCTCTTTAAAAAAACCTGAAAAGGCATATGTCTTTACATTTATATGGGACTTTCTTACAAAAGACATTTAATTTTCTGTATGCTGTTATTATGAACTTTACTTACAGTCACATTGTTAGAGAACGAAATTAAAGAAATTTTTTAAAAAAGTTTTAAGGATTTCAAAGAATTATAAATAAATAAATTCCTATATATGAAAAGATTCAATTTCTTGCAAGAGGTCTTTTATACTGTATGCATTCTACTACACTTACTACACACACACACACACAAACGTTGCTCACTGTTTTTAGCTTTTATTTTGGCCACATTCATCATGGGATAGTTTTATTCTATATTCTAGTTTTATAATCTTTTTTGTTGTCACAACATTTGAGGTTCAGTAATTTTTGGCCAAGAACCTGCATTGATGATGAGTCAGTTCACTCCATATAGTCCTCCAGCACATCACAAAGACTTTCATCTGATTTTTGTGAGTAACAATTATTCCACATGCTCCCAGAACTGCTTCTTCACTAGTAGAGCTTGATAATATTGGCATTGACATTCTGGAATATACATGTCAAAGATGAAAAGTGCATTTATGGGATATTGTGGTCATTCAGTATGTACAGGTTGTCAGCTGACATAATTTTAATGCTGCTAGGCTAATACTACAATTTTATATATTTATTTAGTGAATCGCAGTCACAACACAACTTAGTTGCGCTAAAAACACAACTTACATTTAAGCCTCATTTCTGCAAATTAACTTTGAAAATAGCATTTGGTCATGTTTGCAAGTTTTGTTGTTTATGTGTACAAAAATTTTTTAAATTTACTATTTCATAGGGAAGCCCCATGTGCTGAGACTCTTAAAAGTAGCTCCTGTAGGTCCCACCGAGATTTGAACTCGGATCGCTGGATTCAGAGTCCAGAGTGCTAACCATTACACCATGGAACCGCTAGGGCACCAAACGTTTAAATGACGTCAGTTGTTCCTTTGGTGTCCTTACTACTACTTGACAGGAAAGGAATTCTAGGAATAAAGTTTTAGAGATTTATGTAAACATTCAAAACACTGCCCATTTATAGTATGCATTTTTAATAAATAGTACTTTTGGCCTTGTTTGTTAACAGTTTAGGAAGTGAATTAAAACATTTACGTGGAGCCTCATAGGCTTCTAATCTTTCTGGTGTGCCGGTGGCTACTGGTTAGCCGTGCTGGTTCCATGGTGTAATGGTTAGCACTCTGGACTTTGAATCCAGCGATCCGAGTTCAAATCTCGGTGGAACCTCTGGATGTTTTGTGTGGAAATGCACCTCGCCTAAACCTTAATGATGAGAATCTCCGGTCCCCCCCCCCGATATGATATGATAACAATACCTAGACAACTATTCCAATACAATTGCGGTTCTATAAGTATCGCGAGTTCACCAATATCCCGATCACACATTATGTTTTGCCCCGATTTATTATCATAATTTTTATTTTTTTTTGTACATATTTAAACATTTAAAAACATTTTTTATGATAAATTAAATGTAGCCAGTTCCTTATAACATCAGATTTCTCACTTAAAAATCAAGGGCAGCATAAAAAAATACAAACTAACTACAAATACAAGAGTTTAACATTTATCCGAGCAGCATGTATCTCTTTCACACCATGCTGAAGAACTGTGTAATACAAAAACTATGGTAGATTATTCCCAGTTACATGATAGTGCGCTTGATTTAACACGAGGTTTCTTTCAATTAGCCTGTGTATTCACCAATCTTAAACTGGTGAAACTGCGAAGATAGAGTTATACGAGCTACAGCGCCATCTGTTGGTTGTACGATTATTTGACTTTCAGTTGAATTCTTTTTTAGTCTTCAATAACATGCAGTTTGTCGTCCAAGTATTCTAATAACTCTTGTTCCAGAGCAAAACCGATTTTAAAATAAACGCTTGAAAATGTTTCTTTGTAAAAAGTACATTTAAAAGTTATTATTTTTAAAAAGCATTTGTTCTTATTCGATTACTCAGAGTTTTAATCTGGGTTCTTTACGGAATGGGGCCTTGAACACGTAGTTACCCCCTAGCGGTTCCATGGTGTAATGGTTAGCACTCTGGACTCTGAATCCAGCGATCCGAGTTCAAATCTCGGTGGGACCTACAGATGGTTCTTTTAGGAGTCGCAGCACATGGGGATTCCCTATAAATCACAGAGAGTAAATAAAAACGTATCAAATAAAACCTTCTTGCATGAATTTAAACATTGTAACTCAAGGCAACAGTTTGCATAAGCTGTGTGTACATAAACAATGAAACTTGTAAACATGACAAAACCCTATTTTCAAAGATAATTTGTGTTTTTAGCACAACTGAGTTGTGTTGTGCTGTTAGCCACTACCTCAGTCTACCACTCACTTTTCGTACTGCTGCCACTGAATATTCATCCTTATTTGCCTATGTTTGCACATATTCTCATTCTTTACATATATTCATATTATCGGTCATTTATTTGAATCCCTGTAAAATGGTTTTATTTTTATTGATTTTTACTGTTTGTGATTTGCAGTAAATTCCCACATGACTCTTAAAAGGAGCGCAAATAGGTCCCACTGACATCTGAACTCACAACATTCATAGTACAGAGTGCTAACCATTACATCATGGCAGCACAATGTCAAACACTGGCGACTCCAGTTGATGGCTCCACGAATTATTGTCTTTGGCATCCTAAGTAATACTTGGCAAAAAAGAAAAGAAAAAATGCTTCATTAATAGTTGAGGTTTTCACAAATATATTTAACCATGTAAAATGGTTAAAAAAAACTTAAAAGCAATTGATTAGTGCTTAAGAATTCAAAGATTTGTCTTCAATATACAGTCGTGGCCAAAAGTTTTGAGAATGACACAAATATTAGTTTGACAAAGTTTGCTGCTAAACTGCTTTTAGATCTTTGTTTCAGTTGTTTCTGACATGTACTGAAATATAATTACAAGCACTTCATATGTTTCAAAGGCTTTTATCGACAATTACATGACATTTATGCAAAGAGTCAGTATTTGCAGTGTTGGTCCTTCTTTTTCAGGACCTCTGCAATTCGACTGGGCTGCTCTCAATCAACTTCTGGGCCAAATCCTGACTGATAGCAACTCATTCTTTCATAATCACTTCTTGGAATTTGTCAAAATTAGTGGGTTTTTGTTTGTCCACCCGCCGCATGAGGATTGACCACAAGTTCTCAATGGGATTAAGATCTGGGGAGTTTCCAGACCATGGACCCAAAATTTAAACGTTTTGGTCCCCGAGCCACTTAGTTATCACTTTTGCCTTATGGCACGGTGCTCCATCGTGCTGGAAAATGCATTGTTCTTCACCAAACTGTTGTTGGATTGTTGGAAGAAGTTGCTGTTAGAGGGTGTTTTGGTACCATACTTTATTCATGGCTGTGTTTTTGGGCAAAATTGTGAGTGAGCCCACTCCCTTGAATGAGAAGCAACCCCACACATGAATGGTCTCAGGACACAGGACTGATGGTAGCGCTCACCTTTTGTTCTCCGGACAAGATTTGTTCCAGATGCCCCAAACAATCGGAAAGAGGCTTCATATGACTTTGCCCCAGACCTCAGCAGTCCATTTGCCATACTTTTTGCAGAGGATCAATCTGTCCCTGATGTTTTTTTTTTTTTAGAAAGAAGTGGCTTCTTTGCTGCCCTTCTTGACACCAGGCCATCATCCAAAAATCTCCGCCTCACTGTGCGTGCAGATGCGCTCACACCTGCCTGCTGCCATTCCTGAGCAAGCTCTGCACTAGTGGCACTCCAATTCCGCAGCTGAATCCTCTTTAGGAGACGATCCTGGCGCTTGCTGGACTTTCTAAAAAAAAAAAAAGCATGGATTGAATCATTTAACTAAAAATACAATAAATAAAACTTGTAAATGGAGTTGAATGGAGAAATATGTTCTTTTGTCTTTCACTTGTCTTGTCAGATGAATTAATTTTTTAAAATATTAAAATGATCACTGCACGCTTACAGGGTCAACTACCTATTTGTTGGGGTATGAAACACCATCTATGGTGGCCCGCAATCCCTATTGAAATGGTAAGGTCTGTGACAGTTTGTAGTGGAGGAATTCTAATTTAAAGTCACAGCAAGGTCAAATATGCAGAAATGTTTTCATTCAGTAGCTTCTTGTCTGGTGATATGGTGGTATAATGGTTAATACTGGGGCACCTCCTGGGTCAAGGTTTTGATTTTTGCCTCTGGTCTGTGTGCATGGAGTTTGCATTTTCTTCTTGGTGCATTTCTTTCGGGTACTCCGTTTTCCTCCCACAGTCCAAGGATGTGCAGATTAGACTTAAGTTATTGGCATTTCCAAATTGCCTATACTGAGCTTGTGTGAGTTTTCTGCCTCTTTAATAAATTTTTTAGGGTATTGGAGACATACACATTAGTACCAAGATAGAAAATTTATTAATAATTTATCTTGCAGCCTGGCAAATTACAGTGGCCAAATCCACTGCCCTCCTGGTCACAAGAGAGATCGTGTTGGCTATCATGACTTTCTCTCTCAGAGGGAAATTATGATGGCTATATTTCAAGAACCAATAAATGTTGCATAATAAATTAGTTGCACCTGCCTGCTTCCCCCTACAGTACATAAGGCTAAGGAGCCTCAATTCTTTTCTCAGCCAGCAGAGGGTGGATGTGATTCACAGATTCAACTCCAGAGGTCATGATACTGTATGTCTGAAGGGGAATTGGCTTGGTGCTGTAATAGTGTTTGGATCTGGGTAATGTACACAGTGCAGTCAGTGCTCGCTTGTGATTACTGAGCGCCGTGACCCTGATCTGCCATGATTTCTCCTGTCCACTCCAGTCCTTTGTAGAAAACAGTACGAAATCTAAATGGAAGTGCCAAGTGAGGCCTTTTGGCCCTAACAGGTGAAGTGAAATAAATAAAGTCAAACAAAGCTTTAGATTGGACAAGGAATTGTGCATATGGTGCTTGTTCCATAGTGATTATAAACCCCAATCCGAATGAAAAGACAGAGGATGCTATCCTCTAACTAAACGCAGAGGTGTGTAGCTGTTGAGACAAAGATCCAAATAATAAGACTAATCTTTCCCTCAATTAAGCTGTTTCAAACAAAGCAACCCCTGACCATAGTGCTGTGTCCAGCTGGGTGCATCATTTCATGCACGCATCACACTGGAACAGGGTCAGTTTGGACTCATCAGGCTACATGGAGATTTTTAATTGCTCCAAAGTCCAATCATTGTAAGTATTCTTTTTCCTGATTAGTCTTACTAACAAGGGAGACACACAACTGTTTGGTCTCAATTCTGTGGGTTCTCAATATGTAATTTTTTTTTGTTCTTTTATAGAGGAACATTAATCACTCATGCAACATCAACTGCTGTAATACCTACTGTAAGTATGTATTATTTACTGTACACTATGCTGAAGAACTTTGTATTAACAAAACTATTTTACGTGATTCCTAGTTAAGTCCTATGTTTTAAAATGACATAAAATACTTTGTTTTTTTGCGTTTACAAGATATGTATTTATTTTTATTAGATTATTCAGCATTTTAATTTGTGGTTCTTGCGGATGAAGCTCGGGAAAACAAAGGCGCCCCTAGTGGTTTCATGGTGTAATGGCTAGCACTCTGGACATCCAGCGATACGAGTTCAAATCTCGGTGGGAGCCTACATACGGTATTTTTAAGAGTCGCAGCACATGGGGAGTTACTGTAAATCACAGAGAGTAAATAAAATAAATAAAATAAAACCCTCTCGCATATATTAAAACATATTTATCTCATATATTCATATTTATTTTATTGATGATATTCGGTTTCCTTCAACGATTTACGTTGAGAGCATATGTCATTCCCACATGTGTACTTTTACTCATCCATGCAAGAGGGATTTTTTGATTTTTACTCCGTGATTTGCAGGGAATCCTGATATGTTGGGACTCTTAAAAGTAGCGCTTGAAGGTCCCACCGAGATTTGAACTCGGATCGCTGGATTCAGAGTCCAGAGTGCTAACCATTACACCATGGAACCACTAGGTTAAAGCGTCTCCAGGTAAAAGCAAAATAGCAGTTGACATTTTTACTAAATTAATAAATTACTTTTACATGGTTAAATATGTTGTTGAAAAAAAATGTTTTCAATATGCACAAATTAGTTTTTTTGTATGATCGTGTATTATTTTGTACATTATATGTATTAATATTTTCTTTTATGATCATGACGGAGTATTAGGGCCAAGATAGGATCAAAAGTTTTCATCTCGAAACTTTCGAGTTTTAAACTCGGAAATTCCCTGCTCCTCCCCTTCCAACTTTTTTTTTTAATCCCATCTTGGCCCTAATAATCCGTCATATGTATCAGCCGTTCGGTTTCCCTGCTGTTTTTGCCGATGGAAGGTACATGTACGTGATGGTTCCATGGTGTAATGGTTAGCACTTTGGACTTTGAATCCAGCGATCCGAGTTCAAATCTCGGTGGAACCTCTGGGTCTTTTATAGCACATAGCCTCAACCTACTGCGGTATATAAAAAGCGAGTACCAAAGTACCTGTGGATTATATGAAAAGGGGCATATTGTTATGCCAAAAATGCAGCGTAATAAATGAGTCGCACCTGCCTGCTCACCCTACATAAATCCAAATATTTATTTTAATTAACTAGTATTAATTAGTAACTAGTATTTTAATTCATTAAAACTTCATTCAAATAAAATTTTATTTACCACTTACACAACCATACACAGTTTATGCTGTGAAATGCACATATGACTGTTTGTGACCTAAAAAAGAAAAGATTAAATAGAATATAAAGGTAAAAAGAGGCAAATTGCACTAGAAAAAGAATGTAAAATATAAAATCTACAAATGTGGAAATATACAGTTACAATACAGTAAAATGTAAAATAGAACTATATAAAATGTATAAATTACATGAAATGTGCAAAATAAAAAAGGATATTAGAGGGAAAGATATGGCATGTAGACATGATAGCAGCAGTATAAGTGAACCATGGCGTGTGAAATGAGATGATGTGTATGACAGCAACAGTGATATTGTCCATGTTTTAAAGTGTAAAGTTAGTCCTTATTTATGTGTGAATAAGAACCAGCAATGTGTATCATGTGTTATATTCAAATGTCAAGTGCACTTAGTAGTGTAGTAGGTTCCAACACAGGTGGGAAGGAAACAGAGCTAGTCCAATCCAGTCGAGTTCTATTGGTTCTATTTGTTCGTAAGAACAATCTACTCGGACTAGGAGACTCATGAGATGAACTGCTCAATTCTTTTTCCTGTGTAATGCAGTGCTTAGTGTCTATGGGAGTCACTTGACAAAAGAATGAACGATTTGGACCAAAAGATTTAAAGGTAACTACTCATTTTTATGAGGCGCCGTATAGGGCTTAAATCAAACTTCACTCATGCACACACATATGAAACACTTGCATACACATATATGAAACAGTCACACATACATATATACTACTAACTGTTCAAACAACTACATATGAAATGCGCACACATACATACAAACTCTCCATGCACACACACCTATGAGATGCACGCACACACACCTATGAAATGCGCGCACATACACCTATGAGATTCTCAGTGTAACCAGAAGGCATTTCAGTGTAAAAGGAAGTCATTTCAGTGTAGACGGACTTGTCGCTTCATACTCCATGATTGGTAGTAGCGGTTTGTAAACAGCCTGCTGTTGGACAGTTTATGGACATATAACTGTTTCATATATGTATGTGTATGCAAGTGTTTTATAGGTGGATGTGCGCGCATTTCATATGTAGTTGTTTGAGCAGTTAGTACTATATATGTATGTGTGACTATTTCATATATGTCTATGCAAGTGTTTCATGTGTGTGTGTGCATGAGTGAAGTTTGATTTAAGCGCCTCATACATTTCTGTTTCTTGTACATAAACTACAGAGGTTTTGCGATGCTTTGCGGTTGTGCACCCAGTGGAAAATTTTACGAATCACTCTCTGAACGAATAGTTCATGAAGAACTCATCACTAGTCTGAAGTCTCTCAGGAATCTAAGGTGGTAAAGATGCTGCTGGGCCATCTTCACTACTGTGTTGATGTGTTAGGACCATGACAGGTCTCCACTGGGCTCTTGTTTATAACAGGGTCTGGTGGGTCCCTTCCTGCATTGTACTGTGCACTATCGACTCTTTTGTATTGCTGACGTTTAGGAGAAGGTTGTTCCTCTGGCTCCAGTTCTCAAGGTTTCCAATCTCCTACGGGTAGGCCGTCTCATTGTTGTCAGTGATCAGGCCCTCCACCATGGAGTCGGCTATGGAGTTGGTAGTGTTAGTATAAATGTATATTAGGGTGGCCTCAAATTCTCAGAATATATTAGAAGGTTGTTAGAGCCTTCTCCAGTAATGCTAATATTATATAATATTTCGATGATAATTGTATTTGAAAAGTGTATTTTTTGTATTAGTATTATTTGTGCTTTTATAGAGGAACATTAACCACTCATGTAACACCAAGTGCAGTAATACCAAAGTGCAGATTTTTTACTGTACACTATGCTGAAGACCACTGCAATAACAAAACTACGTTATCCCTACCAAAATGCTAGTGCATTTGATTTAACACGATGGCTCTTTCAATTAGCCTGTATGTATTCCCCAATCATAAAGAAAACTACAGAGATAGATTTAAATGAGCTACAGCGCCATCTGTAGTTTGTCAGAGGTTATCTAACAGATTTAGTTCCAGAACAAACAAACAAATACATGCAATATTGTTTATTGCGTTTAGAAACAACGTATTTATTTTTATTATTCAGCGGTTCCATGGTGTATTGGTTAGCACTCTGAATCCAGCGATCCGAGGTCAAATCTCGGTGGGACCTGGTGGTCTTTGTTTATGCCGGGGTTGTTCCTCACAAGTGAGGGGGGAAGAAAACATCTGACCTTAGACTGAGTTTGTTTATTTAGGGCTAAGGTCTCAATGATTGTCTTGTCAGTGTCATGACGTATATATACGTACATACACACTGATCCACCATAACTTTAACACTGATTATCAATTACCTACACGAGAAAACCGGTGACAGGGTCATGGGCAACCAAATCTCATTTATGCCTGTGGAAAGTCAGATTACTGAACATGTAAAATACATTACTTTGACTTGGAAATAAATAATAAAAATATATTTAAAAAATAAAAATAATTATGGTTCTTTTATGTGGAGAAGCCTAAACCTACTGTATATTGAACGACATGTACTGGACGACGAATTGTGTACATGGTGCTTGTTCCACAGTAATTATAATCCTCAATCCTACTAAAAATACAGAGGAATATCCTCTAGCTAAACACAGAGGAGGTTTAACTAAAGCCATCTCTCTGGCTAATGCCGATTAACTGCTTAGGTTCCTCAAAATTCTACCGTAACTGTTCCTCAGTGTGTAGCTGTTGAGTCAAAATATCCGATTAACTTTTTTTAATTTTTTTTTTTTACTGAAGCAACCCCTGATTATAGCGCTGCCTCCGGATGCTTGTTCAGTGCGCACTATGCTTGATTGGTGCCTTATTTCCCATATTATGCTGATGCACACAACACACTGGAACAAAGTTAGTAAGTTTTTTTTTTTTTTTACTTGATTAGTCTCACTAGCAAGTGGTTTTCTTATGGCCGCACAACTGTTTGGTCTAGTTCTCTCGTCACACTGTGTCTGTTTCGGAGTATATGAGAATGCTATTAGATCTTTATTTAGTTAATGATAATTGTATTTTGACGACAATTGTAATTGAAAAGTGTATTTTTGTAACGATTATGACTGGTACTTTAATAGAGTAAAATTAACCACTCATGTAACACCAAGCGCATTATTAACTTCCGGGATAGATTTACGTGAGCTACAGCGCCATCCTTTGGTTATGTACTACTTGATGACTATACACTAACTTAGACTAGAGAGATACTTGCTTAGACTAAGCCCACAGACTTTACTCCTGTAATATATTTTCTTCCAGAACAACACTTTTTAAATAAAGGTTTGAAAACGTGACATAAAATACGTTTGTTATTGCCTTCACAAAGATTGTATCTCCTTGTTTTATTCGTTTTTTTGTTGTTAATGGAAGGTCTTGAAACCAAGCGTGCTCCTAGCGGTTCCATGGTGTAATGGTTAGCACTCTGGACTCTGAATCCAGCGATCCGAGTTCAAATCTCGGTGGGACCTGCAATTGTTTCTTTCTTCAGGCAATGTATATACAAATATATTGTACATACACACAGGTGAAACTCGAAAAATTAGAACATTGCGCAAAAGTTCATTTATTTCAGTAATGCAATTTAAAAGGTGAAACTAATATACGAGATAGACTCATTACATGCAAAGGAAAACAGTTCAAGTCATGATTTGTCATAATTGAGATGATTATGGCGTACAACTTATGAAAACCCCAAATCCACAATCTCAATTTTTTTTATATTACATGCAACAATAAAACAACGATTGTACATTGAACAATTTCGGACCTCTGAAAAGTATACACACGTGGACAAAATTGTTGGTACCCTTCGGTCAATGAAAGAAAAACTCACAATGGTCACAGAAATAATATCTGACAAAAGTAATAATAAATAAGAATTCTATGAATGTTAACCAATGAAAGTCAGACATTGCTTTTCAACCATGCTTCAATGGAATTATTTAAAAAAATAAACTCATGGAACAGGCCTGGACAAAAATGATGGTACCCCTTACTTAATAGTTTGTTGCACAACCTTTTGAGGCAATCACTGCAATCAAACGATTCCTGTAACTGTCAATGAGACTTCTGCACCTCTCTGCAGGTATTTTGGCTCACTCCTCATGAGCAAGCTGCTCCAGTTGTTTCCGGTTTGAAGGGTGCCTTTTCCAGACAGCATGTTTCAGCTCCTTCCAAAGATGCTCAATAGGATTGAGGTCAGGGCTCATAGAAGGCCACTTTAGAATAGTCCAATGTTTTCCTCTTAGCCATTCTTGGGTGTTTTTAGCTGTGTGTTTTGGGTCATTGTCCTGTTGCAAGACCCATGACCTGCGACTGAGACCCAGCTTTCTGACACTGGCCAGCACATTTCTCTCTAGAATCCCTTGATAGTCTTGAGATTTCATTGTACCCTCCACAGATTCAAGACACCCTGTGCCAGATGCAGCAAAGCAGCCCCAGAACATAACAGAGCCTCCTCCATGTTTCACAGTAGGGACAGTGTTCTTCTCTTGATATGCTTCATTTTTCCGCCTGTGAACATAGAGCTGATGTGCCTTGGCAAAAAGTACCATTTTTGTCTCATCTGTCCATAGGACATTCTCCCAGAAGCTTTGTGGCTTGTCAACATGTAGTTTGGCATATTCCAGTCTGGCTTTTTTATGATTTGTTTTCAACAATGGTGTCCTCCTTGGTCGTCTCCCATGTAGTCCACTTTGGCTCAAACAACGACGGATGGTGCGATCTGACACTGATGTTCCTTGAGCATGAAGTTCACATTGGATCTCTTTAGAAGTCTTTCTGGGCTCTTTTGTTACCATTTGGATTATCCGTCTCTTTGATTTGTCATCAATTTTCCTCCTGCGGCCATGTCCAGGGAGGTTGGCTACAGTCCCATGGATCTTAAATTTCTGAATAATATGTGCAACTATAGTCACAGGAACATCTAGCTGCTTGGAAATGGTCTTATAGCCTTTACCTTTAACATGCTTGTCTATAATTTTCTTTCGAATCTCCTGAGACAACTCTTTCCTTCACTTCCTCTGATCCATGTTGAGTGTGGTACATACCATGTCACCAAACAACACAGTGACTACCTGGAGCCCTATATATAGACCCACTGACTGATTACAAGATTGTAGACACCTGTGATGCTAATTAGTGGACACACCTTGAATTAACATGTCCCTTTGGTCACATTATTTTCAGTATTTTCTAGGGATACCATCATTTTTGTCCAGGCCTGTTCCATGAGTTTATTTTTTAAAATAATTCTGTTGAAGCATGGTTGAAAAGCAATGTCTGACTTTCATTGGTTAACATTCATAGATTTTTTTTTTTTAATGATTACTTTTGTCAGATTAAAGTTATTTATGTGACCATTGTGAGTTTTTCTTTCATTGACCGAAGGGTACCAACAATTTTGTCCACGTGTGTAAGTATGCATATTTACTCAGTACTTGGTTTGGACCCCTTTTGCAGCAATTACTGCCTCAATGCGGCGTGGTATAGAAGCTATCAGCCCGTGGCACTGCTGAGGTGTTATGGAAGACCAAGATGGTTCAACTGCTCTTCTGCATTGTTTGGTCTCATGTCTCTCATCTTTCTCTTGTCAATGCCCCATAGATTCTCTATGGGGTTCAGGTCAGGCGAGTTTCCTGGCCAATCAAGAACAATAATCCCACGATCATTGAACCAGTTTTGGTGCTTTTGGCAGTGTGGGCAGGTGCCAAGTCTTGCTGGAAAATGAAGTCAGCATCCCCATAAAGCTCATCTGCGGAAGGAAGCATGAAGTGCTCCAAAATTTCCTGGTAGACAGCTGCATTGATCGTGGACTTAATGAAGCACACTGGACCAACACCAGGAGATGACATGGCTCCCCAAATCAACACAGACTGTGGAAACTTCTCTATGGACTTCAAGCATCTTGCAGTGTGTGCCTCTCCATTCTTTCTATAGAGATGCACTCTCCACTGAGCAACAGACCAGTCCTTTTTTTCTTTAGCCCAGGTAAGATGCTTCTGACGTTGTTTGTTGTTTAGGAGCGGCTTGACAAGAGGAATACGATATTTGAAGCCCATGTCCAGGATCCATCTGTGTGTGGTGGCACTTGATGCACTGACTCCAGCCTCAGTCCACTCCTTGTGAAAGTCCCCAACACTTTTGAATGGCCTTTTCCTGACCATCTTCTCCAGGCTGCGGTCATCCCGGCTGCTTGTGCACCTTTTTCTTCCACACTTTTCCTTTCCACATAACTTTCTATTAATGTGCTTTGATACAGCACTTTGGGAACATCCAACTTCTTTTGCAATCACCTTTTGAGGCTTTCACACCTTATGGAGGATTTCAATTATGGTTTTCTGCACAACTGTCAGGTCAGCAGTCTTTCCCATGATTGTGCTTTTTACTGAACCAGACTGAGAGACCATTTAAAGGCTCAGGAACCCTTTGCAGGTGTTATGACTTAATTAGCTGACTAGAGTGGGACACTTTGAGCCTAAAATATGGAACCTTTTCACAATATTTAAATTTTCTGAGATTGTGGATTTGGGGTTTTCATGAGCTGTACGCCATAATCATCTCAATTATAACAAATAACGGCTTGAACTATCTTGCTTTGGATATAATGGGTCTATCTCATATTAGTTTCACCTTTTAAGTTGCATTACTGAAATAAATGAACTTTTGCACGATATTCTAATTTTTCAAGTTTAACTTGTACATACTGCTCACATACACACCCATCAGCCATAACATTAGCACTGAACAGTTCATTATTCACTGGTATATAATTGGTTAGGGTATGAGAGATTGCTGTGTATGGGGGTTAGCAGGGAAAGAGTTTAAGGTTGTTGTTCTGGCCTCCAAATTCCTCAGATTTCAATCTGATTGAGCATCCATGGAATGCACCAGATGAACACCTTGCAATTTAAAGGATCTGCAGCTAATGTCCTTGTGCCAGACACCGCTGCACACCCACAGAATTTCTGTTCTGGAGGCACAAAGGGAACCTACACTATATAAGGAATTATGTTTAACGTTTTTTTTTCCTTCATGTTATGCCTGCCAGCCAGGAAGGAGTTTTAATTAGATATCACTATAAAAGCCTATTAAAAATCAAAGGTGTCTTGCATTAGTAAAATAACAACCAGTTAATAATCTGGGATTATAATCTGAAGGGTCCATAATTCTATCTATAACGTATATCACCCTGAAACATTAATATTGAAAAGATATAATGCTCAGCATTTATTTATTTTTTTTGTATAAAACATTGCTAGTGCGTTTTATTAGTTTCAGACGTAAATATACCTCAATATCAATTGTCTCCCCCTAGTTACAGCTGTGAAAAAGAGTATGCATTTTTAATTGAAAATGAAAAAAACTAATTTCAAGTTTGCTCAATGTGTAACAATATACTGTGTAAGCATTGCCAAATAATAAAAAAAGAAACAAATTCAGCTGCACTGTTTTTTTGACATACAGTGGTGGCCAAAACTATTTACGTAGACAACATATTCTGTGTATTATAGTTCTCCCTGTGACTTCACTAATTAATTCTGGTCTTGCTGAAGCGTTGTGCTAATTAAAAGGATGTCATTAAACATTGAATTTCACTTTTGTCTCAGTACTTTTGGCCATCACTGTTCGTATATACAGGTATATATAAGCAACATACATGCAGCTTGAAAAGCTGAATACTGACCAAAAATTGAGATATGGAGAATTCATTTGGATATTTACTGTGCAAAAAGAACTAACAAGAGCAAAGTCTTAACAGCTAGCCGCAAACTCAGCTGTTATCCGTCACAGAAAATAACCACTGTACATTAAGTAGGAAAATACAGATGTCATTCCTGTGAAATAAATTATAGACTAGTATGACTGATCACTATTTTTTACATTACAAAGTTGAATTAATAAAAAAAATCTATCCTGTAAATTACAATAATATGAAAACAGTCTCAGGTGGTGCCCATCCCCATAATGCACCTGAGAACATTGAGATACAGGTATACTACTAGATGTGTTTAATGGCATTACATGTTCACTCAGGATCTTAAAGGCATACATGCTTCATTTATAAAAAGCAAAATATTAACAAGCGGTGATCACAGTGTAGAAAATATTTTAGATCCTTCATCAATAGAAAAGCCAGAGTTCAACGCCAATAGTGCTGTCTAATACAGGGAAAAGGCTCTGCAAACAGAAGGCAGACGTTCTGGCAGCAGGGGTTCACGAGCACCGGCTGCATCCTGCCCAGCACCTGACTCCATTCATTCACTGCTCTTTGTCTCTCCCAGAAGCCAGTAGGTCCTCATTTTGCCCTTGCCTTTCATTTCCACATCTCCTCTTAGCTCCAACTGGAAACAGTTAAATTCTTGCAGCACATCATGTGTGGCCGATGACACATGAATCTTCAAGGCTGATAAAAAAAAAATTAATTACTAGAATATATACTTACTATTGCATAATAAAATAATGATGAATATGTAGTGAAATTCAGATTAAAATATAATATTTGTCACAACTATTTATCTGAATGACTAAATTTCCTACTCTTATATGCCACAATTTGACTTAGAAAGAAAACTTGAGTTTATTGGCATTTATTATTGTGCTCTAGTAGCATTGACTTTTTCCATTTATCCAGAAAATGTACTATTTTTCATGGAGAGTTAGAAGTTCAAGGTATTATATGACTTACGCTCGCCGTTGGACTCCATCCTTGATGATGTGTTCACTGTGTCGCCAAATAAACAGTACCGAGGCATCTTTAGCCCTACTACACCAGCACATACAGGGCCTGAAAATGCACAAGCGGATATTAAATAATGGAAGACAGTGTGGGGTGTGTGCTCTGGAACGTTCCCCTATATTGAGGTTTATATTAACATAATTGTTGTGTTAGGAAAAAAGCTTTCTCACACTCTACCCAAACCAACATCAGTCCCAATCATATAGTAAATATGGAGTCTTAGAGTCATTATCACTAAACAGTAAATTCTCCGCATACACATGAGCTCATGTCATTCTCACCACTGTGGATGCCGATGCGCAGTTTGAGCTGCTGGTCCTGTCGGTGACGTATCTTAAATGTTTTGACAGCCTCGAGCAGAGCAAGGGACATGCGGGCGATCTCACATGCGTGCATCTTCCCATTACGCACTGGTAGACCAGAAACAACCATGTAGGCATCACCGATTGTCTCCACCTACAGGAAAACAGTAACAGAAAGGTGGACTCACACAACAGCACTACACAGAAAAATATGCATTTTGCCTAGATTTATTAAATACATAATTAAATTATCATTACATCACATGCATACAAAATCTAAATTGCTGTAGGAGACTTAACATTTAGTGTACTTGTTTGCAGATGAATAACTGCTCATCGATTTGAACATTTTTCTTAGTAAAATGATTAACTGATGAAAAAGTTGTGTATTAGAAATACCTTGTAAACATCAAAGTTGTCAATAATGGCATCAAAACAAGTGTAGAGATCATTAAGCAGAGTCACCACCTAGAAAATAACCAAACAGGAAATCATGACAATGGATTTTCTACACACCATTTCAGAACAGCGGATAAAAGTCTTATTCTTATACAGTATTGTATACTTTGATGATTCATTCTGACACCCACCATGTGGATCAATAAAGTAATAATAATAATACAGCTACTACAAACAAAAAAGAATAAAGCTACTAATAATATTTTGTACATACAGCTTAGGGAGAAGTCTAAGTTCAGTGTGAGATGGATACCTGCATAGGTGTGATTTCAGCAGACAGGGCAGTGAAACCCACGATATCACTGAAGTAGATGGTGACTGAGTCGAAAGCCTCAGCCTGCACAGTCTCCCCCCTCTTCAGCTGCTCTGCCACTGAGCTACATATAAAGAAATGCAATTTTAGACACAGTGATCATCAACCACATGGTTTAATGTAGCATCACACCCACACATATTGTGTGCAAGGGTTAGAGCACATCGTTCTTTTAATTGAGGCAAACCACATGGAAAATATTGTTTATGTCATTGTGAATAGTTTTTAACACTAATATCTTTGTATATCGTCTTCTTATGGCTAAAACAGATGCTCATCAGAGTGGTGTTATTGAGTGTATCACTGCCAACCAAAACAAATGATTTTAAACTTGTGGCTCCTTGATAGGCATGATGTTATTTGCTTAGTTGCAGTTTTATGAAGCTGGACCATCATATGTTTTAGTTAAATACCTGCCTGCCTTATTGTTACAGTATATTTATATTGTTTGAGGCAGTATATCATTTTGGCATCTATATTTTATATAATTATTATGACTGTCATAATTACACCGTGATGTGATTCGCATTTCCATCAGCAATAGGACTCACTTGAGCATCACTTGGTGAAGGTAAAGGATCTTTGTTCATTTTAGTTGTCCTTGGGGCCAACTAATGGTCTTGTAAAAGTTTACTAAATAAATAAATAAATAAATTTAAATAAATGATGAACAATGAGCTTACATTAATTGACCAGAAGACTTTTAAGTACTTAGTAGTTTTGTATGAACAACACTCTGCATTCTATAGTACAACTGGCTCATCCCAGCATGCATTGAAATGATTAACTGTCATGATTTTGACTGGCCTTTATTTCATTTTCTATTAATAAACAAAAGTCCAATGACACTGAGCTTTTCAAACACATTTCATAACGCTGAACGGCAGCAGAGTATACCTATGAATTAATTTTATTTGTATAGAGCTTTTAACAATAGTAATTGTCGCAAAGCATTATTATTATTATTATTATTATTATTATTATTATTATTATTATTATTATTATACATATTAAGATGAAGTGAGATGATGGCATTTAACCAGCAGTTATTCAATAATATAATGTCATTATTAGGTAGCCTGACATTATTATTTTTATGTATATACAGTACTGTATGTCTAGTCAGTAGTAACATAGTAAAATCTTGTCATGTCTTTTCCAGCTATGGTTCTGTATGTGTTATCTGTTGTAATGACTAACTGGGGCAGGATCTGGTAGAGTAGGGCTTCTGCCTTGCGTTTCTCTTCCAGATAAGCCTGTGTCCTCTCCTCCACCAGCTCCTCCAGATTGTTAGCATACTGCTCCATCCGAGACAGCAGGTTATCCAGGATATCCCTGCTGTGCTCCCTGAGACAATGAGAACAACGGGGAGGAAGGTGAGCACCAGAATCATAGACTGTATATAATGTGTGCTGGGAAGCTGAGTAGCTTAAAATAAATGTAAAGATAAAAACAAGATTATTAAAGCACTCTTAAAATATGTCAGCTGGTCATGTAAAGAACAATAAGGTCTATGCAGCTGGAATGGCAACAAGTGAATTAAGTGTTATTTGGAGATATAGAAACGATACTGAAATCAGGTAGACTATATGAATAGTTTGCATATATAAAAACAGGACTAGTACCTGTTTTGTTTGCGTAGAAGTACTTTAATGTGGCTGAACTCTGGCCTCTCTGCAGGCTCCTCTGCCCAGCAGCGCTGCATCAAGAGCCCCAATTCCTCACCATGTGCCTGGGTGTTAACAGCTGGCCGTAGGTACGGCCACTCACCTTGAGCCACACGGTCCACTATCTCTATACACAGAGAGGGAGAGAGAAAGAGAAAGTGAGAGAGGGAAGAACAAACTGCATATCTTTTTCTCTTTTTCCTGAAGTCTGTCATACAATATACAGGCCCAAGACTCATTTGCAGCTGGGACTCGACAATAGACTGAAAAATGAAGTTAATACAATTGTGTTGTGAATACAATTGAACAGTTGTTTAGTCACCATGTTCCTTAGAGAACATTTAGTTATACTCATATATTCTTGACATTCTCATCTGTTTCCTAAAAAAAAACACTTTGACATCATTTTTTATTCTTTTATACAGTCTTCACATCCTGCCATTAAAGTTAGAGGAAAATGCTGTCTGAATGGATCATCTTAATTCATTAAGCCTGAACTGCTACATCTAAGTAGACTTTTTTGTATGAAAAGTTTGAAATTCAGTGACAAGTAATAAAAACTTTCTGACCTCACACATCTATAAATGGTGTTCTTTTAGATGAGAGAGCGAGTCTCGTCTATATCCAGTCAAAGAACTGAGTGGTACTCAGAGTTTACTGAAAGCCTCTCTTCACCCACTTCTTAGGAATTTACATCTCTCTCTCTCTCTTTCTCTCTGTCTTTCATTTTTACCGCCATATCTGTCTCAGTCTGTCAGCATCTCTACCCTTTATACCATTATTCTGGGAACTGTATGTCATCACTGTCAACCTCATGGAGGAAACTGGTATGACAAATTCAGGTGTGTATAATGAGGAGCAGTGGCGTGAACAAGGGCTTCAAAAACCCTCATTATATTCGCTCCATCGCTCCCTCAGTAATAGCACCTTACATATGATATGTCTGCAGAATAAATGTATGTGAATGTGCATGTCAGTCGTAGGGTGTTAGCATGTGTTATAATAGTAAATGTTGAGCCTCTCTGCTTGATACAGCTAGTAAAGTGACAATGTCAGGAAGGGCGAATAGCTGAAAGCCAGATTTAGCACACGCAGATGAATCTAATACCCTGCCTCCTTGCAGTAACAGAGAACTTGACCTTTCTGCTTCAAACCGACATAAAAAGCTTTAACATGTAGTCTCGCAGATGACCTTAATCCCGGTATCTTCCTTTAAGCACAATATTAGACTGTTAGATCATCACTTCACTTGAATGCAATACATAAATGTAATACTATTTTGGTTGTTTATAGAGTATGTTACTGTTGAACAAAACCGTGGCGTAACAATCACATACTGTAGTTTCACACGTTCATCCTTTGTCAGCTTGGTTTCCCTTTTAAAAACATGCTACTGTGAGTTTGTAATGCCCTGTAATGGTTCAAGCCTCCCTCCCCCATTAAAGATGAATATAGATGAAAAGAGGCATTTGACCTCTGTACCCCACCACATTGGATTTGAAATGAAACCCTCAAGGTGTGAGCGTAATCTAGACTTTCTGCTTTATTTATGGGGTTTGACAAAAGGGTAAAAAAATCAACCATATATATATATAACTTCAACTTTTTTTAAGTTTCACATTCTTGGGGCTCATGAATGCTGAAAAACAGTTGCTAACTGTATTATGCCTGTATTGTGCCCAAAAGGTCTTCAATCTTAGGTCTTGCCATGGTAAGATTATCTTGGCAAAATTTGGAATCGATGATACTTTTATTGATGGAAGGTTCATACTGCAACATCTTAAATGTAAAAGGAGTAAATTCCCTGCTCATGTCATAGTACACTAATTTACATCATGCTATAGGTCTCTTGGGGTCATTGAGCTACACCAGAAGTTGGAAAATTTTCTGCTGGCTAAGTCTTTCTGTTCTCCTGGCTCCTGTATGTGTTCATTTAGTTCAGGTATCTGTTATTCTGAATTATGTCCTCTGTTTAAGCTCCAGCATTTTCTCTATTTAGTTGCCTTGATTTGACTTCTAAGACATGGGGTCTCTGTTTTGGTCCATGTTCGGTTTAATGATAAAGCTAATGCTATGGAACATATTTAAATATGTTTAACTGGAGACTGCCTGCATTTAGATGCAGCCTCCCTCATACTGTTAATGCATCACAGCAAAGACAAATAGAACAATTTGCTCTACTTGTAGCCATAGTGCTAAGATGCTGTGTCTGAGTATTCTGAAATGAGGATTTGCTAATGAGGTTTTCCGTAGAAAGTACTGTGAATCACAACTGCTGTAATGCAGTAGGAGCCCACACTCACATCCTACCCTCTGTAGATGAGTAAGAGGATGTTTTTGTGCAGAGATGGATCATTAGATGATAGGGTTGTGGTGAGAGAGTGAACTGACACTGATATTTTCTAATGTGTGCGTGCGTGTGTGTTTTTGAGCGGGTGAATCATGACCTCCTGTTATGGACAGGAAGCTAAAAAAGCACTTCTCCATTAGTGCACATCTAAAGCCCCTTCAAATGTAATTGGTAGTGGATACATAATCTAGGAGAAAGATCTAAGAGAAAAGAATTAAGCAGATAATCTGAGATGAAGATGGAATCAACTGTCACAAAGGCTCTGTGGATAACAAGCTGATACAATGGCACTATTTCAGCTGCCCTTAACCTCTAGCCAGTTCGGCAACATCAATGACTCTGAAATGTGATCTCAGGAAAGATAAACATGCCACTCAGTAGGTCAATTATAGATGTCAAATCCCTGAGCTTTTTTTTTTTTTTTTACATTTTAGAAATCATTCAACGTAAAATAGCATCCATAGAAGAACATCATTTGTTTCTTAATTTAAGGGTTTAAGAATGGCTTGATAGTTTTTCCTTGAATGCAATTTATTTTCTGGTCTTGTCCTAGGTGATGTGGATTTAGATGCACACTTGTGCTCATAATTTGTAAACGCTGAACAAAACTGTGAAATATTAGCCACTTTTCTGTTGTTTAGGGATAGTGGTGAGGTGAAGCTCTTTTTATCACATTTGTTCTTTGTAGATCATAATGATACCTAAAATCACCCATATTACACTGATAAAAAGTTCACATACCTTTGGATGTTTGGCCTGAAAATAATCATACAAGTTGACATTCAGGTTTAAATGGTTATTAAGTGTAATTTTCTACACCTGTGACCTGTTAATGTCTGTGTTTAACCGTTTAATGTTCTGCTTAACTTTTTGGTAGAGCACATTTAAAACACTACAACCTATTCAAAAAGTGTTGAATGTAACCTGATTTAGCCACGGTTGAGGTAACACCCTACTATGCTAAAATATCTACTAGATGTTCTTATGTCTTTTAAAAGTATATCTTAAGTAAATCTTGCAAAAATACATTTATACTGCTGTGCCAGCATACAAAACTCAAAACATTTTCTGTGACTTTTTTTAATAAAAAGCAAAATCTCAAGCATTTGGAAGAGTCCTATAATGGGCTCTGTTAAAAAAAGCACTCTTGTCACAAGGAAATAATAGATGAAGGAGTTCACTATTAGGAAAGATTTCACAAGAGGAAAACATTCAAGACAGTTTCCAATCTTCCCAGCACATTCACCCAAATGTCAGCCTTATGCAATGCCTAGAGACAAAACGCAAGCCTTACATTTCAGACTCACAAGTCCATGACAGCACAATTAGAAGACGACTGTACAAATAAGGTTTGCTTGGAAGGGCTGCCAGGAGAACATGGAAGCGTAACTGTGATTTGCAAAAATATATATGAACCAACCACAAGACTTTTGGAACAATATCCCATGGCCAGATGAGACCAAAAGTGGCGTTGTTTGGCCTTAATGCCCAGCTCCATGTTTGGTGAAAACCACATAGCATTTCAGCACATACCCACTGTCAAGCCCAGCAGTGGAAGGGTGATGAATTGGGCTTGTTTTTTTTTTTACAAGCGACAGGACCTGGGCACCTTGTAGTCATTGAATCGACCGAGAACTCCTATGTATACCAGGATATTCTAGAGGGAAATTTGAGGTTATCTGTCTGACAGCCACAACTCCAGCAGATATCAAAATGCTATCATGCAACAGGGCAATTATCCGAAGCACACCATAAAGTCTACATCATAACGTAGAAAAATAAAAGAATCTAGATTTTGGAATGGCCTAGTCAAAGTCCAGACATCAAATGAAATGATGTGGAACCTTAATGGAGCTGTGCATAAGTGAATACTGATTAATCTCAATTAACTGAAGCAATGATGTAAAGAAGAATGGACTAGAATGATGTAAGAGATAGATAAAGTCACACAGGAAAGAATTTCTCAAAGTTGTTGTAGCTATAAGTGAATCTACAAGCTAATAAATCACTACTTAGTATTACTCAGAAGATTTATTCTTTTTTGGCTTCATCTTTATTTATAAATAAATAATGGCATGGTGAAAAAGTTATATGTTTGTCTGAGGTTGTATTTTCCTAACACTAAGGCCTGCGATGATTAAATGATTTTTAAAATGGATTTACACATTTAAAAAAACAGTACTGTATGTGATAATAGATAGTTTCATCTAATCACTATCCCTATATAATAATAATAATAATAAAAAAAATATTTTTGCATTTTTGAATAATCATTTTTTTATGCATGATCAGTTATTTAAAAAAAAAAAAAAAGGCAATAGTTTGCAAATCCTGCCACAGTATGTAAACTTATGAGGACAGCTGCATATAGTTAAAGCTTAGTATTTCGGATTCACATGGCATATCTGACTGACCTTTAGGGCTGAGTGTCTCTTCCTCTATGTAGTAGACGCCTTGGCGCAGTGCTACCTCCTGCAGAATGATGCCAAAGCTGTAGACATCTCCTTTCTGTGAGCCACATGCAGGAGGGCTGGCCATCCTCAACAGCTCTGGAGCCATCCACAATTTTCCTACATTAATAAGAGACACAGAATGATCACACTGGTGCTGTTCTAGAGAATCTCCAACTCTAGGTATCATATCAAATAAAGTGAATTACACACTGGTGAATTCTCAAATCTGTTAAACAGTGCATATTATTATTATTCTTAGATAGTACTGCAATACAAACGACAGTGTTCATGCATAATAATCTTAGTAATAAGTATTTTACAAAAGTTGTATAGAAGCTCCCTACGAACTCTAATAATAATAATACAATTATTTTACATACATTATTATTTAGTTTAAATCATAAAAGAGGTAAAAAATTAACCATAATTTCCATCAGTGAATAAATTAATATGCCAGTAAGCTACTGATTTTTAACCATTTTAAACAGTTTGACACATTTTTGTTTTTGCACTGTTTTATTTGATGCTTTTTTGTTTTCTCACTCAGTGTTCATTTTATGTGAAGGACAGAGAAGTGCCTTATCCAGACAGTTGAGCTGAATCTCTGACGTACAGTATATCCACACGCAGGCTTACGTGCATAGTAGGAGAGAGCATCGTCACTACTGGATTCAGTCCTGAAGCTTGACAGCCCATAGTCAGTGATCTTCAGCACAAAGCGGTTATCCACCACACAGTTTGTGGACTTCAAATTACCATGGGATACAATCACACTGTTGTGAAGGAAGGCCATGCCCTATAAAGAAAAAAGGAGGAAAATACTGGACCCTGTAGCTGTAGGAAGGAGGTGTCTAGCTAGCTATTGTTTGAAACTTTTGTTCCCTAGCAAGTTTGATAACTGAAAAAAAATAAAAAATGCATCAAGGTACCATTACATCTTAGCTATTAAACACCACCAGTGAAACATAGTGACTAGTCTTGAACAATAAGAGACGGGAAAGAAGGGAACCATAAGAGAGAGAGAAAAAAAAAAATATATATATATATATATGTATACATACCTTCACAATGTCATTGATCAGAGAGTATTTAAACATCCAGTCGAGTGTGATGCTCTCATTTTCCAGAATATCCTAAACACAAACAAACAAATTCAATTACTCCCATTATTTTAAGCCATATAAAATTTATAATATGCCACTCAATAGTATCAATAAGGTCTAGTAGATGTCCGTCTCTCCAGCAGAAATCTGTGTATCCGCGCTATATTTACCTGCCTGGAAAAAGAGAACAGTATAGTGCCTTCTGGCCGTACAGAAAGAGCAGGCATTATATAAGCAATTTAATATAAATGCTGCAAATTACTGAGCACCCTTCTCTAATTAGAGCAAAGTAATGGCCTTAATTAGACAGATACAATATGTGATTAATTCATTATTTTTTTCTGAGTAAGTACAGTAGTTACCATTTTTATTATTTGTCTTGTCAATTCCTAACAACGTTAAAGCAACTTTAAAGGGGTGTGCAAAAGTTTTGTGCCACCCCTCATTTCTTCATATTAAATTAAGTGATGTAGATTCAATGAAAGAAATGGAAGCAAATGATTTACCGTGACAAAGTGCCTGAAGATACAAGTTAAAAATTGCTTGTTTATGTACAGTAACAACCTCAGCAGCAACCTCATTTCCCCCCTCAATCGGTTCCAACCACTCAGCGTTCAGCATCACCAGGATACTAATCACTGACCTGATCATCTGTCATCTGTCATGCGTACTCTTCTTGCCTTGTGCCCAAATTCGCCAGATCATAATGGGTAGCTTGTTGAAATAATTAGATTCATTTGTTGTCTAATCAGTCTGTGAGGTCATTTATATGTACAGTAAGGTCTGGATTGGTTTATTTGGGTGCTTATATCCTTTTGCCTAGGATAAATTTGACGAAATAAGGTATACAAAATGTATCATTTAGTCAGATGTGTAGTTTGCACCAAAATGCTCATTTTCTTAAACAAGGTTCTGATTACATTAATATGCACCACCACTGTGTAGAATTATTGCTGACATTTCTCCCTTTACTGGAGAGAACATGGTAATCATTAAAATGATAAACAGCCTTAAGTCACTTGTGGTGAAGGATGGAGTGTTTAGACCTGAAGAATTTGGGTTTGATTTCCAGCATTTTGAAGTGTTTAGAGGAAAGCTGGCTGTACCTGTAGACTGCCTCGCAGGCAGTACTCTGTAACTATGCAGATGTTAGGAGGATCAATGCAAGCCCCAATGAAACGAGTCAGATGATCATTCTGGACATCCCGCATCTGAAGGACAGATTAAAAAAAAAAAATTGAGAACATAATAATAATACTACTACTAATAATAATAATAAAGCTCAAGGACTCTGTGTAAACCTGAGAATGTCCCTTTCATAGCAGAATATCTCATTTAGAAAATTAGAGCCCTGACTTGTCTTTTTCCCTATGAATCTACTACCCATACATGAAATGTCTTCTTCTTGACTCACATGCTTCAGTTCAAACAGCACCTTCCTCGTGAGGTCGATGCGCTTCCTGTTGATGTATTTGATAGCTACAATGTTTCCCTGGGGATTTGATAAACATGTTGAGAATGAGCAGTGGAGTGTACCAAACCTTTAGTGCACATAGGTTATCCTGAGCAGAGTAGGGAAACAATATTCAAACAGAGACTGTGTGTGTGTGCGTTTGTACCTTAAAGTAGGCAGTCTTAGCAAACATCTGGAAGTTGTCGTCCGCAGTCGGCAGAGAGCCATAGTTTGATCCTCGCTTTAAGGGATGAGAGAGAGAGAGAGAGAGAAAATCTTACAGATGAACATTTAACATTCATGAAGTGGTTTAATGCACACCTACTCACTCACCAGAGAGAGGGTCAGTTTGCTGCCCGCACTGCGCAGAACCTTCTCCAGATTGCTCATGTGCAAATCCTCCCAGAATATCCTCCAGAGCTGAGCAGCCAGCTCTTTCTCCAACTTTAGTTTCCTGTATGGGACAGAGAAAAAAATAAAATAAAAAAGGAAGTATGAAATCCATAAAGGTGTTATTGAAGAGACAAGGTCTCAAATTGACGGAACATTTCAAAGCAGTGCCTGCACAAGGCCGAAATCACTCACCTATATATGAAGATAGTGACAGTAAAGATCATGACGAGGATGAAGAACACGACAATTGACACCATCTGGTGCACTGTGATGGTCCCTGAGGAGAGAAGAATGAGTGTGTAAGTAAAAAACAATATAATTGAGAAGTGAATGCAACCCAAAATATAGGATGATGATGATGTGCTAAGGAGGAAATGTAAGGAATGAATGACGTCAATGTAGCGAAGAGATACAATGTAAGCTCCATATAGATGGAGGAAGCTGCATTACTTACGTGTGATACAGGCAGGGTTATCATTCTTGAAACCACAGAAAGGTAGGTCAGGAGGAACGCTGCCTCCTGGCCAATGGAAGGCCATGCCAGGTAGCATCTCCATCTGTTTCTTTGTACCATTATACACAGCCACAATCTGGACAAAAAGCAGCAGTACATAGCTGACAAATGGTTCCTCGGGGCCATCATCAAATAAGGAAATATTAATTATAACCTGATCTACAGTACTGTTGTTAACACCAGTAAAGTACTAATGTTTTAACTGTCAATTTTTATATTCATTCAAGTTCATGTATACTACATGAACTTGTCTTATTTTAGCAATGCCTAATAAATACTCATAATTACTATTAATCTGACCATCTATTCACTTTTTCTGAATTATGTGATTACAATTGATAACTATGAATCATCTAAATAAATGAAAGTAAGGTTTTATCTGTACATTGGCCAGAACTTGTTCTGATATCTCTACATTTCACACATCTGAGGACCCGAAACCAGTCTCAGAAAAATTTCTGTCGGTATGAGTGAACGTCTGTATGCCTATTGTCACACCATCACGCAAAATTGGCTGAGAATTTAATACAACTTTGCAAGTTGTTAGGTATTTGCCTGAAGTTAACATGTTGAGTAGAAGTGAAGTTACTGCATAAGGCAGAATATGTCCTATGTCTTGTGCCTTTTGGACGAATATAGCGATTTTTCCCTTGAGTTGGGCATGCCTATATGTGTCACTCAACAGAGCAAATCAACATGACGAAAACGACCGGGATGCACCTACAAACTGCCAAAATGCTCATAAAACAGAAACAAAATGTTCAGAAACCGCGGTGCTAATAAAAAGCAGCAATGTGAAGCGCCACTATGAGATAAAACACATGCCATTAGAGCAAACATATCCGCAGCAGTCCGAGGTGAGAGCATGTAAAATACCCAAACTGAAAGCCCATGATTTTATGCACTAAAATCTAAACGTTGAGTAGAAGACAAATTATGAGAAGTTATGCGGCAGATTATGTCACAACATCACGCAAAGCTGTCTGGACAGAATTTAATGAAACTTTTGCATTACTTAGATATCTGCCTGAAGTCTAACCTGCATCTTAAGTGAAATGTAAATGGTGAGTACAAGTGATGTTTTGAAGAGTTATGTGCTGTAGTTAATAACCTACTTAAAAATAAGATACTAATAAACTACATGCAGCTCAATGTAAACAAAGACCTGCACCAACAGATATTAATTAGAAAAACTAAAATGGCATCACATAATATTTTCACTAATGAAATATCAGCGTGTTATAAGTGAATTTTAACTCACTGGAGTTATTTTAAGACAAAACTTAGCCATACAAAATTTTATTTCTTTGTATTAAATAACAAAGCCCAGGTTTACACTATAATTTTTTTTGTGGACATTAAATTGGAATTGGGACAGGATTCATAGAGTGCAAAAAAACAACAACAACAAACAAAATGCTTTGCATCTAACAAAAAACAGTAACTACTTGACACTTATGCCTGCCATTGAAACAGACTCTAGTACACTAAGTAATTTAGTTGTAATTTGTGTCCGTTTCTATTATGTTACATCATTTGCAACATGAGAGGACTAAAGACGTAATGCAATTCTTGATTACCGCAGTAATCTATCCTCAGTCTCTCTCTCTCTATCTCAGTCCTGGAGAGAGAGAGAAAGAAAGACCAACATGAGATAATATGTAATTAACCTCTTAACTGGTCGAAATGAGAGAGAACTGGATTGCTGGACTGAATACAGTAAAGTAATTAGCTTTTATTTGGATAATGGTGGTTCCCTCCTGAGAATTAATTTCGCATTATTTCTGAGAAATGGCAGCTACTGTACATGTGTGAATGTATTAGACAAAATTATATTTACGTATATAATTACACCAATTATATACCCTTGTGTGTGTGCGCATGTATAAGGGGGGATCAGCTCCTACCTCAAAGATGCTGGAGTTGGTATCAGTCATGTCCCATAAAGCAAAGTCAGTCTCTCTGTCTCCTTTTTCATCTATTTGCACGAGTCCAGTCACACCTACAGACCACAGAGGTAAAAGCACAGTTATTAGATTGTAATATTTAGACATGTAAAACTGAACTGAGTTGGTGGAGTGAAGTGGTGGCTTGTTGGGCTTAACATCTGATTTGCATTTGTCTCACACATGCAAAAACTAAAACATTTTGAGATGTTAAAGCATCCTCCCTATAGTCCTGATCTCGCTGCATCGGACTTTCACCTGATTGGTCCCCTGAAAGCCTGTATAAGAGGATGTAGATTAACTTCTGATAAAGAAGTGAAAACAGCGGTGCATTCATGGTGTACAGCTCAGCCTAAGATATTACTTAATGAGTGAAAAAGAAAGCTTGTTGACAGATGGACAAAGTGTCTTTTCATCAAAAAAGACATCAAAATAAATCCTACAGCCAGAGTGTGGATACATTTTTGACTCACTCTTGTATTATCAGCTGCAAGATATAGAATTATAAAAATAAAAAATTTAATAAAAAAATATGATCAGAATAAAAATTAAAATAAATGATGTTTTTCTACTTGGGTACTTTAATTATGCTGTAAACAAAGATAATGTTCATGCCCTGTGTAATTATATAATTTTGGGATCATATTTTGAAAGGAAATCAGAATGCCACCATTTTACCCTTGTGTGTGCTTAAAGGGGTCTTTATCCTACCAAAATGGCTTTAGAAATGACTGCACTAGTGGGTTTTAAATGTCGCTCCACATTTAGCACCTGCATTAACAGGCAAATTATGCTTGCACAGACACAACAGCGCAGCCATTTGTTAACAATAAGTGCCACTATCTGCTATTATCTCTCCTTTATGTGACCATTTCACATGAGGCTACATGCAGTGATCAACATTCACTATAAAAGTGAGAGAGTGCATTTGTGCACCCAGCCCCTAATAAAAGTATCACAAGCCATATCTCGTCTTCCTTGTTCAAGTGCCTGCGTCTCTTATATGCGCTTGGTCTGTTTCAGTCTGTCAATCCCTTTTTTTCCCCCTCTCCTCTATGGCTTTGACATTTGCAAGCTGATAATAGATAAGCTCTTCATATCTGTTTAAATGTCAATGCTGGTTTCCCCTGAGCGTCTGTCTTCTGCCTGCTCCTCTCACACCTTAATAGTGCCAAGGCCATTCGAGCAGGAAATGAGAACTCTGCCCCATGGCCTCTTCACATGGCCATGTTTCACCCGCAGCATGCAAAGATCACACGAAGAGGGTGCAGGGGAGACGAATCAGTTGTCTGCGAATCAGGAGTGCCAGACATGCAGTAGTCATATTTAATATCATTGGTGTATGTACAAAATGCAGATGTGAAGAAAGACAGAGTTGGACCTGTCCAATATGTTTTTCTAAACCTAAGGTGTTTCTGGAATAATTTAAATATTTATTTCTATGTGTTTAAAAATGTAAATACCTAAAGCTGTTCATTTAACATTTACCACTTTTACTGTATATGATTGTTTCTTTTGTCTCTCAGTGACTGCCTTTTTAAGAATGTTTGTCCTAATATTGCTGTTATGCCTAGTTCATGACTAAAGCAATTTTTTTCATATCTTTTAAGATCTAACTTTATAAAGCAAACATTTCTAAAATGATATACAAAGTCATTTCTGTATAATCAAATTAAGAATGTTTAAAAAAAAGAGAGAGAGATACTGTATGCATATTGAAAATAATCCTGTGTGCTTATGTATACTAACTTTCCTAGTTGGCAGGCTAGTTAACGGCTTGTTATCAAGGGCTATTGATCATACTTTGTGACATTGGGAACTGTATACAATTTTAATTAACTCAAATTTAAAATATGTATTGTATATACAGGGGTTGGACAATGAAACTGAAACACTGGTCAATTTAGTGTTGGAGGTTTCATGGCTAAATTTGAGCAGCCTGGTGGCCAATCGTCATTGATTGCACATTCCACCAGTAAGAGCAGAGTGTGATGGTTTAATTAGCAGAGTAATGGTACAATTGCTTCAAATATTGCAATGCACACAACATTATGGGCGACATATCAGAGTTCAAAAGAGGACAAATTGTTGGTGCGCGTCTGTGACCAAGACAGCAAGTCTTTGTGATGTATCAAGATCCACGGTATCCAGGGTAATGTCAGCATACCACCAAGAAGGACGAACCACATCCAACAGGAGTAACTGTGGACGCAAGAGGAAGCTGTCTGAAAGGGATGTCCAGGTGCTAACTCGGATTGTATCCAAAAAACGTAAAACCACAGCTGCCCAACTCACTGCAGAATTAACCTCAACTCTCCTGTTTCCACCAAAACTGTTCGTCGGGAGCTCCAAAGGGTCAATGTACATGGCCGGGCTGCTATAGCCAAACCTTTGGTCACTCGTGCCAATTCCAAACGTCGGTTTCAGTGGTGCCTTCTTGGGCTGTGGACAATGTGAAACATGTATTGTTCTCTGATGAGTCCACCTTCACTGTCTTTCCCACATCCGGGAGAGTTACGATGTGGAGAAGCCCCAAAGAAGCGTACCATCCAGACTGTTGCATGCCCAGAGTGAAGCATGGTGAGATCAGTGATGGTTTGGACTGCAATATCATGACATTCCCTAGGCCCAATAGTGGTGCTCGATGGGCGTGTCACTGCCAAGGACTACCGAACTTCTGGAGGAGCATGTGCACCCAATGGTTCAAACATTGTATCCTGAAGGCGGTGCTGTGTATCAGGATGATAATGCACCAATACACACAGCAAGACTGGTGACAGAGTGGTTTGATGAACATGAAAGTGAGGTTGAACATCTCTCATGGCCTGCAAAGTCACTAGATCTAAATATTATTGAGCCACTTTGGGGTGTTTTGGAGGAGCGAGTCAGGAAACGTTTTCCTCCACCAGCATGACATGGAGACCTGGCCACTATTCTGCAAGAAGAATGGCTCAAATTCCCTCTGGCCACGGTGCAGGACTTGTTTCTGTCATTCCCAAGACGAATTGATGCTGTATTGGCCGCAAAAGGAGGCCCTACAACATACTAATGAATTATTGTGGTCTAAAACAAGGCGTTTCAGTTTCATTTTCCAACCCCTGTGTATTTCACTAATAAAATGCAAATACAGAGTCTGGCTTTACTCTGAGACAAATGCAAATCACAGAGGGATTCTAGGATTCTTAAGTGCCAGTTTTGGAATATTATCAGGAAAAACGTTTAACAATGAGCAGTGTTCATTAAAGTGAGATGCTTATTAAAGAGCCGTGGGCTAAACTTTGGATTAAACGCAGAGGACTGCTCTTCAAGCATGTTGTGATCTTGCATGACAATGCAGAGAATCCTAGAATCCTTCTGTTTATATTCTTCCCTGAGTTTTTTTGGCACAAAGAATAAGACCATAAAAAACTAATCACTGCACACTGCTCTTCTTTCACAGTTACAAATGAACTGATGTTACGTGTTCACACCTGCACAGGAGTGACTGGGGAAAAGTAGCCTTGAACAGAAAGTGCTGATAAGACCAACAGAACTTTTAATATAACCGGAGTGTGCATAATTTTTGACTCACCCTTGTAGTAATAATAATAATAATAATAATAATAATAATAATAATAACAATAATAATAATAAAATCCAAACGATAGTCAAATTGGATAAAACAGAGCAGGTAAAAGTTTTCTAACTTCCAGTACTGGGATTTGAACTTACAACCTTCTGAGCTATTGCCCACTGAGGAGAGTGACAACTGCTGTATCTACTGTCAGCTAGCTAGCACTAAAAATGACTATGTAAGGCTGCTGAGTGGCACAACAGAAGTGCTTTACCCAAAAACGAGTTTAAATCCAGACACGGCTACAATATCTGTGGCTGTGAACCAAGGAAGCAGAACTGGCAATTTTCTCTGCATGAAAGGGAATCAATGCTCTTTCTCCTGTGACTAAGAGTGACAGTAGACAATCATGGGTACATGTGAGTTCATGTAAGTAAAAGAGGACAGATAGTGCTTTCCTTCAAAGTTGAGCAAAAAGCAAGTTGAAAACTGGCTAGCTTCACATTTCTTGAAGGAAACATGTTCGTTTTCACCCATCTCATTTTTATCTCCCATGATAAAGGATGGGAATTAGCAGGTGACCAAATTGTCGGGGGAACTAAAGAGGGGGGCCTAATGATCTGTCATTAAGGAAATGTCACTGTGCTGCACTGCCTCACATTCAGTTTTTGAAGGGAAGGAGAAAAGATGATATAATTGAATATTGTTCAGCTACTTACACCTCTTATTAATTTATTCATTAACTTGTCCCCTGCACTGTGCCATGATCATATGACGGGTGTTCGAGTCAAACGAAGATTTTTGATTGTGCCGAATAACAGAACACAGATATGAGAGCAAAAACAACCTTTATCTCTTTACGTATATATTCCCCTGCTACACTAATGCATTTACTTGGACACCATCAAGGTAAAAAGTTTTCTCTGTGTGCCAGACCCATGATGGGACTACCTGCTTCAAGTCAGAAAAACTGGCCTCCCAGGAATTCCTTTAATGGGTCAAACATGTGGAAATCACTCGGTCAGGACTGTAAGGGGATATGAAAGTCCAGTTCCTTTTCCTGTGTAAGTGGTGTTCATAAAGGATTGTGTGTACAGTTCCCAGACACAGATGTGTCTCTCCACAAGTTGCTATCTGTTATCTGTTGATTTTTAAGGCAATCGCTGAATGTTCACAGGAACGACTGCCGATGGGCACAGAACCACCTCGGCCTTGTCATTCACGTCTTCTGTAAATATCAATCAGTTTTATTCCTTCATTTTCCTTCAAAACGTTCATTACAAGTCAAGTTTGACTTTAATGCTCCTTGGGTTGCTGTCGGTATGCTAATAGTATTCTCAGTCAAACACTTTACAAACATTATCACTTTCTTGTTTTCCCTCTTATGACCCTTCCTTTGATGCTTTGCTTTTGGCTTGCTTTCAAAAATGACCTTAAATTCATTCATTCTTCTTTTTTGCTATTGAGGAGAGTATAAAGCCTAGTTATCTAGGTAAAGCTTGTGGGCACAAAGCTTTAATTCCGCTGTTATATATAGCAATTTGTTCAAAATAAACATTGAAGATATTGTGTTTATGAAAGTAATCTTTCAACTCTTTCAAAACCAAGTGCTTGTAATGGCATCACATTTAATCAGAATATATGGATTATGTGTGCAATAAGTTCCTTTGATATTTCAGAATTGGTTATTTACCATTATTTAGGTATGAATATTCAATTTTATTATGATTATAGAGGGATTTTATAGTGATTGTATATTTATATATGTCAGGGAGAAAATTTATTTAGTTTTAATGTACAAACACATCACTTATCATTGAACGTCTGCAGATTTTCCTCTTCATTCTTTAATACTTATCTTTTTGCATTACTCTGGTGCCTCAACCAACTAGAGGGGTTTAAAAAATTAGACTGTAGGCAATTAAAATTAAAACATCAGTTTAAAAAAATACTGTACTTTTACAGTAATTTTCCTGCAATAAGGTTGAAAACTATTTCAATTAAAGTAACGTCTTTCTTAGCATAAAATAATTACATTCTGTTCATTTAGTCAGTGTTCAAAACCCAACACTGTCACTTTGCTGTGGTTTGGTTCTTGAACAAAACCCACCAGTTATGTAGTAAATGTTGACAGTTGTTTATTACACATTTATTATTATAAGTTGTTTATTTATTCATTTTTTTTACAGAAAGGTTTAAAGTTTACTTAAGAACCTGTATTCCAACATCAACACTGGACTATATTCAAATTTGGCAAATTCATTTCAAAAGTTACATCAATATGTAAACAGAGAAAGTGAAAGGTATTCAGTAATAGTCTAAGCACCTGATCAACTTGATTACATCCATTATTTGCATGTAGTTCATGTCTCTAATGTTGCCATGTTTTCTTGAATAGAAGAATTCATTTCGGTTTAGCCACAAAAAAAAAAAAAATTTACTCTTCAGGATAATACAGTTCTCTGATTAAGATGCGGTTTCCTCTAATCTCTGTGCATTTTAAGTAAAGGATCAGGTTAACCTATGTCATATTACACAGTGCATTCAATCCAAACCAGGAATTTGATTGTGCAAAATAACAGAACTCCATTTATGTACTGCTACTGTACACTAAAGCACTCATGATTATTGCTTAAACACTGGCCTCCCAGGAACTCATTTAATGGCCCTTTGCTTTAATGGGGGAAAAAAAGCCAAATGCTTTCCGTTTTTGCAAGACAAAGCACAACGTCCACCTGGCAACCGCACCACTTGCAGACTACAGGAACTTGTTGCCACACTTTAGTTGTTTTAGACAGTACTTCAGACTGATCATGGACCTGACCTACTAAGAAAACTTTCTACACTGATGGCATCCAAGCACGAGTGAAACATTGGGATGAGTGTATTTCTGATATACATACATTAAGTGACTTTTCCCCCAAACATTTCTTGTGCAAACATCATATTTTTATACTGGAACATAGAGGGTTTTTTTTGTGTGCATGCACATTATCCCACTGCATATGTACTGTAAATAAGCTTTTGGGAAAAGAAAAATAAATCATGTTCTCTATTTCACTTAAATTTTTTTAACAATCCCTTTAAGAGCTCTGCCTTTCTGTGCTGTGACCTTTGTGGTTATCTGGTGAATTACTGAGCCTCACTGAAAGCACAGATGATAAAAAGAAACAATAAGCAGCAATAAAGGTATCTATTCCATCTCTTCTGTATGTAACACACACAATGTGTAATTTCCCTTCTGTGAAGAATAGAAACCATGTCCCTAATTCTGCCAAGCACAGATACATTGCTCTGATGGTGATATATGAATCTGATTACTGTTATCTAAATTACTTGGCTTGACTTTTGCAACAAGGGAAAAGGGGTTTAAAGGACAGATAAGCATGATGTGTCGCTTGCCAAAGAGAGGCAAAAAAATAATAATACAGCGCGATGTTGTATTGCGTCTTTTCTTGGGAAGAATGTTCTGTTATTCTGGTTTGACTTAAACCCTTGTACATATAATTATGACTGTAGTAGTGTCAATGTGACAGGAATGCAAACAGAATAGTAGCAGCATGATATGTAGTGTAGTTAATAAAAAGCAATGACTGTGATTCTGCAACATTCTGGCTTCAGTCAACCGTTTTCTCTTATCAAGCACATCGAAAGCAAGATTCACAAAGACACAATGACTACAACAACATAGCATGAAGAAATAAGAGTAGAGCCTGACATAGTGATTAATGTTGGGAAGACAGAAAGGGAGGAACAGATGCATGGACAGAGATAAGTAGGGAAGCAGACAGAATGCAATGTTTCAAGGAGACGGTGTGAAGGCTGTGACACACCGATTGAACTGATTAGAGTCAGTGCCAGTAAAGACATTCAAGCATGACGCGTTAATAATGAATGAATCATGGATCTCTACACTAAAAAGATTAGAAACTAAAAAGCCTCTACGCCCTAGAGTCTGAAACACCTATCAATCAAAGAAGCATATTGTTAATATTAAAATAGAGTGAATTGAAGTAGATTTTATATGAAAAAAAAACATGCACTTAGGTGTACAGCATTACTTTAAAGACATATCTTTCAGGACATACTGTATTGTCCTGTGTGTTTTCTTGACACGCTGCACTAACTTCAAATAAGCTCATAGTCCTAGTCCTTAGGCTTAGATCTTGACCTGGTGAACTAGAATGAGGTTATGTTTTTTTTAATCTGGAGCCTATCTCAGGAGACTCGGCGTAAACCCTGAACACGAGGAGAACGTGCGAACTCTATACAGATTGGGCAAAACCTCTCGAAGATCCAAATAATAAACCGCAAATGACACAAAGCAGGTTTGTGTGGGTGATGCCATTGATCAAAAGGGCTGGTGAAGCTCTCAGCGTGTCGCAGGTGCAAAATAGCCAATGACCACAAAATAATTCATTCAGCTCTGTGGAGAAAGCACTCCTTGGAACACAAAACAGAATCAATCAAAGAAGAAATCCATTTAAAAAGAAGCCGGACTGTGAGTGGTGTTTTACAGCCTATAAGCACCTGACAGTGACAACGGGAGAGGGAAGAAAGCCAACGGGAGGGAGTGAGAGTGGGCACTAGTAAAAGAGCTTTGATATCTGACAGTTCTTATATATGTCATGCAATTTGCTCAAGAGCTATATTTAGGTGGGTGAACAGGAAAGTAGTACCATGTCTAAGATCCAAATGTGGTTCTCAATATGATTGCTGATGATTTAAATTTTACAATTAGTGAAATTCTACTGACGAAAAGTAAAATATAAAAAATGTATAAACCTGGAAGCCATAAATATACATTTTATATATATATATATGTATATATATATATATATATATATATATATATATATATATATATATATATATATATATATATATATATATATATATTAAATTTAATGCCGACACCAGCACATTTAATCTCTAAAATACCAAACCCTACATACTGTACACCGATCGGCCATAACATTACGCCAGCACCTGCCTAATATTGAGGACGTCAACTCTTTTGCTACTAAAACAGCGATGCACTGTGTGTTCTGACAACTTTCCAGGGGACCTGCATTAACCTTTTCAGCAGTGGGAGCTTCAAAAGCCCTTCTATTGGATTAGATTACAAGGGTTTTCACTCCCCATGTCCATCTGTGAGCTTTGGCCGCCCATGACCCTGTTGCCGGTTCTCCAGTTTTTTTTTGCTTTTGCCCTTGGAGCACTTTGGTAGGTCCTGACCACTTCGGACTGGGAACATCCCAGGCTACAGTTACAATATCTCAGTACAATGGTGCCTGGAAGTGGGAGGGATATGTTAGACACCAAGTGAACATGTTGTCCCTGAAGTTGATGAAGTTGAGGTGAAGTGAAGCAGAACAAATGCATAAGCATGACGATTTGGTAGAATCTGACATGGGCCAAATTCTGTATTTCAACCGACAGAGGAAATTATTGATTATTAACACCTGCTTGGTATAACTGTTTAATTATACTCCTGAATCTGATCCTATAAAATCCCTGATTTTATGCAAGGGTAAGACTTGATGCTGCTGGATTGAAACCAAAGTGTGGTCACACCAAATATTGATTTGATTCGGATTTTTCTTTGTTTGCTCACTTTGCACATATTTTTGAAAGCATTCTTAGTTTACAGCATTTCTTTACATATAAAACTATTATTTCTACCACTTAGACTTTTTGACATGCATCTGTCAGATCTATGAGCAACAAAAACCCTGTGTGTAAAGAAAAGCAATGTGAACAGTATTTACTATCCAGAACCTAAGCTAATTCTCGAAAAGGGTAAAAATGACTGTGTGCTCTCAAACAGTTTTCAACATCATCCATCAAGCAGTTATGTTCAAGTAGCTCACCATAGTATGTTCGGTTCCACATCCTTTTGGTGACGCCTTCTCTTGACAGCCGGCCCTGACTGTCTGCTAAACTCTCATTCAGGGCATGAGCATACAGCATTAGGCCATCATAGAAGCCTCCAGGTATAATGTTCATCTGGAAAACAAATTCATAAATAAATATTATCCATAGGAAAGATCTAATTATAAAATATAGAAACACACATTGCGCTTATTATGCAGTATTATAACAAACTATTTGTGGTTAAAATATACATACAGTATATAGAAATTATACAGATAAAAAGGATACATTCGGTCGTGATTGGCATTAAGAAATTTTGCACAGCCATCTGGCAGGACACTGTCTGGCACTTTTTGTGCTTTAGGTGACACCATTAAGCGGTTTATTGGGTAAAGGAATTCTCAATCGCATGAGACTACAGCGTCAGGATTTAAGCAATTCCTATCTTAAATAATGATGATTATCAGCACTAGTTATCAGTGCTGTCCGTTATTGATTGTCTGGTGAGGACACTATGCAGCCTGGACTGCACTCTGAAAGAAATACTTGCGGTCAGGAACAAAATAAAGTGGAACAGAAGGTTACATGTTTAACATATGTGGTTCTACAACTGAGTGAATGAGCGCTGTAGCCACCACCTGTCAGGGGATACCACTAGAGGGTGTTCCGTGTTCTCCTGGCTCCGTGTTCTCCTGGTCCTGTGTTCTTCTAGCCTTTGTCTGTCTCCTGGCCTTTGTCTGTCTCCTAGCCTGTCTGTCTCTCAGTCTGTTTGTAACCCCTAGTCTGTGTAGCTCCATGTTTAGTTTATCCCGGGTTTAAGTTCATGTTCTGTTCCGTTTGTTCCCTGTTTTGTGTTCATTAAAGACTTTTGTTCACATCACCTCTGCCATTATGCCTTTCCTTCGTCCCGCAAGCAGTACCCGTGACACCACCATTCAGATTAAGGAGAGTAGCCAGAGGACAAGCATGTTACACCAAGGACTGTTAATGGGCTGATCATGAGGTGATCAGTTTGCTATTGAAACAAGCACATAGAAAAAAAACTCAACCACTTTCAAAGAAAGCTGGTCTGGTTGTCCTCCAGTCAGTCTTAAGAGCCATGTAATAATTTGTAACCTTTCGTTTCTGTATGTGGTTGTTCTCACCATGGAAAGTTCAAACCTTAAAGAAACTTCCAGAGGAAGGCAAACTTAAACTAACCCTTACCGCATGTGAAGATTTGTATGTACATGTGAATTAAAAACCTTTTCACAGACTGCATCTACATCCTCTTGGCACTGAAAGTGCGAATGTACAGTGAATAGCTCATTTGAAACCAACTCTGTAAATGCACTATTAAGTAATTATTTTAAGAAACATCAACATTGTCATTATTAAAGTCTAGCAGGCAAGGTCATTTCGTCTTTAATTAGGAGCAGATTTCTGCAAACGCAACCTGCTTTACAGTTATACGTTAAATTTGTGCATGAAATTACCATTCATGGAGAACGGTTCTAAATGAATCTATTTGCATTAATTTTGTCATGTATTTCACACACATAGGTAATCCCAAATAACAATTTATTCAGACAAACATGGAAAACCTAGACACATGTCAATTTACACATACAAATCTTTGGCAAATCAAAGCCTAAGTCTCTTTATCTCTGAGATTAATTATTATTTAATTACAGTAATTAAAAAATGACTATAGCAACAATAGCCTGAGAGATGCTGTAAGACTAACTTGCTCGTTGCGGTAAGGTACTTGAATAAACAGTGCTGCCTGTGTGAGCAGTGAATGGCCTGTAATACTAACCTGTCTGCAAGAATGATGTATGAGGTGGAGGCATCAAATGCAGTGTGTGAGTCTGCTGCGGGTGCAAGGCACCGAATACAAATACATGCGCTTCAAATGAATACTGACACAGCAGCCAACACAAACTAACAGGAAGCTGTCACAGAGACATATTTTTGTTCAGTGGCCAGGTGTATGACATCTGTGAGTTGCTGTTCATGTTCACTCATAATTAAAAGTTGTTTTCATGTATGGGAGGTATATTATTTTAGTTAAATGGACCAAATGCCAGCAGTGACCTCAATCAATTACACATCCAATTAAAACATAGGCTCATGGAAAACGTTCTCAGTCCAAAAAAGTGTGTCTCCAAGACTTTCTTGCTCCCTGTGTCAAACTCACTGACACACATACGCAAAGTATTAGCATTCCCACTGACAGCTTAAGCTAAAGGCTAAACGGGGTAGTTAGCAGTCTTATGCCAAAAAGTACAGATGGCATGAGGAGTGACATTTCTCGGAATATGTATGTATAATTATTCATAAATATGAACAGTTTTACTGATTTTTTTTTGTGTATAATCTGGCAAATTATTCTCCTCAGGCACACAAGTCTGACCATTAAAAAAAAAAAAGGTTTAAATTGAAATGTGCTGAATATGCTTCTTTTAGAAGCTTTAAACGTATACATTTACAAGAACGTAACACATGTGACAATGAATGACCTCATTACATAGAGAAATGCAATGCATCCATGAAGAATCGCATCACTTCTTTCTGTCACATGAAGCAAAACTACCAGGTGGAGAATGTTGAAGCCTTGAAAAAGGACATTTGGTCTGTTGATTTTCATTGCAATTTCCCCAGCAGTCATGGACTTCTGTGATAAATTGCTTTCATCAACTACTGAAATAAAACTGAAGGAGGATGAGGATGATGCATTGTACATTGAACTGTTGGTATTTTTTCAATGCTTCTCATGATCCTCAACACTCTTTGTAATAAAAAAAAAAACTTATGTGCAACAATACTTATGATGCAAGTTACACAAACAAAGCATTTGCAGTTTTGTTTTTTAATTAAAAATCAATGCATTTCCACAAACCCAATTAGATAGTGATATATCAATTTTGCTAAAACTGTGTGAGATAGATTTATAGCGCTTTGCACCAACAATTTTGACACAATATTTGTATATTTATATTTGTGCTTTTTACCACCCATGTGACTCTGACACTCACTTACACACTCATCGTCTATACCGCTGTATACCGTATACAGGGTCGCTGGGGCCTGGAGCCTATCCCAGGAGACTTATCGCATGAGGCGGGGTACACCCTGGATGGGGTGCCAATCGATCGCAGGGTACACAAGGACACAATGCACATTGTGAGAGTATTCTCTAGCAGATCTTTAGTACTTCTACCTTTTTCAGTGACAAAAAACTAACAAAATGGAATGATCTAATTTTGTAGTCAAACCCTTCATATGTAAATGTATGAAGGTATTCGTATTCTGCATGTTCTTACGTTTTAAACAAAAAGGATTTCAGTTTAGACACATGTATGCCACACATAATACATAGTGTTATACACACGTGGACAAAATTGTTGGTACCCTTCGGGCAATGAAAGAAAAACTCACAATGGTCACAGAAATAACTTTAATCTGACAAAAGTAATAATAAAAAAAAATTCTATGAATGTTAACCAATGAAAGTCAGACATTGCTTTTCAACCATGCTTCAACAGAATTATTTAACTCATGGAACAGGCCTGGACAAAAATGATGGTACCCCTAGAAAATACTGAAAATAATGTGACCAAAGGGACATGTTAATTCAAGGTGTGTCCACTAATTAGCATCACAGGTGTCTACAATCTTGTAATCAGTCAGTGGGCCTATATATAGGGCTCCAGGTAGTCACTGTGTTGTTTGGTGACATGGTATGTACCACACTCAACATGGACCAGAGGAAGCGAAGGAAAGAGTTGTCTCAGGAGATTCGAAAGAAAATTATAGACAAGCATGTTAAAGGTAAAGGCTATAAGACCATTTCCAAGCAGCTAGATGTTCCTGTGACTACAGTTGCACATATTATTCAGAAATTTAAGATACATGGGACTGTAGCCAACCTCCCTGGAGGTGGCCGCAGGAGGAAAATTGATGACAAATCAAAGAGACGGATAATCCGAATGGTAACAAAAGAGCCCAGAAAGACTTCTAAAGAGATCCAAGGTGAACTTCATGCTCAAGGAACATCAGTGTCAGATCGCACCATCCGTCGTTGTTTGAGCCAAAGTGGACTACATGGGAGACGACCAAGGAGGACACCATTGTTGAAAACAAATCATAAAAAAGCCAGACTGGAACATGCCAAACTACATGTTGACAAGCCACAAAGCTTCTGGGAGAATGTCCTATGGACAGATGAGACAAAAATGGAACTTTTTGCCAAGGCACATCAGCTCTATGTTCACAGACGGGAAAAATGAAGCATATCAAGAAAAGAACACTGTCCCTACTGTGAAACATGGAGGAGGCTCTGTTATGTTCTGGGGCTGCTTTGCTGCATCTGGCACAGGGTGTCTTGAATCTGTGCAGGGTACAATGAAATCTCAAAACTATCAAGGGATTCTAGAGAGAAATGTGCTGGCCAGTGTCAGAAAGCTGGGTCTCAGTCGCAGGTCATGGGTCTTGCAACAGGACAATGACCCAAACCACACAGCTAAAAACACCCAAGAATGGCTAAGAGGAAAACATTGGACTATTCTAAAGTGGCCTTCTATGAGCCCTGATCTCAATCCTATTGAGCATCTTTGGAAGGAGCTGAAACATGCTGTCTGGAAAAGGCACCCTTCAAACCGGAAACAACTGGAGCAGCTTGCTCATGAGGAGTGGGCCAAAATACCTGCAGAGAGGTGCAGAAGTCTCATTGACAGTTACAGGAATCGTTTGATTGCAGTGATTGCCTCAAAAGGTTGTGCAACAAACTATTAAGTTAGGGGTACCATAATTTTTGTCCAGGCCTGTTCCATGAGTTCATTTTTTTAAATAATTCCGTTGAAGCATGGTTGAAAAGCAATGTCTGACTTTCATTGGTTAACTTTCATAGAATTCTTATTTATTATTACTTTTGTCCGATTAAAGTTATTTCTGTGACCATTGACCGAAGGGTACCAACAATTTTGTCCACGTGTGTAAGTCATTGGAAAGGTCACAAGCATTCCTATATTTATCTGGAGGATGAATCATGCTGGGTTACTCTAAGTCTCACTCATGCATTTTCATTTAGCTCTCAATCATGGTCAGGATCCAGACTTTATCCTGAGAACACCAGTCACACACGCATATAGCTAACATAGCCAATCCACTTACTCTTATTTTTTTGGAGGTAGGGGAAAACTGGGGAACATGTACAAAACCAACAGACAATGCAGATGAAAGCTCCTATTCTGTCATGTCTGATGTAACCTACCAGAGAGTCCTCCAGGGTGAAGTTGAACATCTTCTTAGCATTCGCTTTCAGATCGGCGACAAAGTCTTTATACTCTGGATTCTGTGGCTCTCTGTATGTCAGGATTTTCACACTCTGAAAAAGAAACAGTAAAGGTCCTAAATAAAACACTGATGACTGTTTCATCATGTCTGTGATTTTTTACCATTAATACATCTTTGGGCACCAAGGATTCCGCAAACACACTACAGCAATATGGGAGGAGGAAGGCAAAGAATATTAATCAAACAAGAGTTGATTAATAACTGTAAAATAAACCTACATCACAAAAAGAAAATATCAGGGAGTCTCCTGTACCATTTTGCCACTTGTTCTTCAGAACTCCTCCACTATCAAAACAGAGTGCTGAAGCAAAATCCATGCAGAATTAACTGCTGATGTTAGCATAAAACCCTTTCTTGGACCTCACACAGACTGGGAACTTACAGCATGAGCAGCCAACTGTGACATTCAAAATAATTCCATAATAGTGACTAAGAGAACATGAGCTATGCTCCAGATATGCCAACAAAAAGGGTTTATACAATAAAGAAAGTTAAGTGTTCACAATACTGGGTGTTCTGGGCCTCCTGTGGAAAAAGAAACCTGCACCCATTAGACATGTAGCGTCACGGGCGAAGCATCAGAGGAAGCACAATGGAAGATGAAAAAAATCCTAAAAAATAATATGACCATGTAACTTCAAACAGATCCCAAATTCAGCAGGAACATCATTAGTATTTTTCATCATGCATTCATTAACCATGGAAAAATGACACAGCTGAGGGAAAATGTTCTGCACAAAAACAATGTTGAAAACAAAATAAAAATCATAATATTACTGTAATAAGTATATATTTAGGTGCAGATAAATTTCCAATGAGCATTCCAAAGGCACTTTTTATAAGTCACAATTTTTCTGTCTGTATGGCAAGTTGCTGATTTGCTCATAATTACAACAAGAGCTGCAAATCCCTAATGCTGAACATGTTTGCTCCGGTGTGCTCTTTGACTTTTTTTTCTCTTGTCCAAGTTCCACCTCTGTGTCCCCAAGTTTTGATTCACTGCAGACACATTCTATCACTCCCATGAGGGTGTTCCACAAGCTTACCTGGTATGCTTCTTTTGCAAGGTCATCGTCAGCGTCTCCTCTGGCCCAAGGCCGGGAGGGTTGTGATGCAACGGTGCGTCCAAAGACATCAATGTAGATGAAGACAAACTGCTCGTGAGGAAGGTCTGCTTTACGGAAGTTCACCATTAGCTGTCGAAAGATATCCGGAATACAGCAAACAAACACCACTACAAAAAAAGGGGCAAGAAATAGAGAATACGAGTTATTAATCACCCCAAAATCTGTATACACGTCAGACATAATGTCCTAAGCTTTACTTAAGTTTCCATCACTCGTCTAAATATAGATGGTAACCATTAGGCCCAATTTCCTAGCCCTGACTGGCTGTTCAATAGACTAATGAGATTACCTCAGCATACAGCAAGAGCAAAATGTCATCTTAACACTATTAGATAGGAATTTGTGGTCTGTGTGTCTGCATGCATATGATGTGTGTCTACACCAAAATGTAACACATCAGTCAAAGACAAAAAGCACTTCTGACGAGTTAGCTAGTCATGTATTTTACATTATCCTTCTGGTCTATTTACATAGAGATGCTTAAATCATAGTAGCAGAGTAAAAATGTCCAGGTCTGCATCTGTAAAAGTTTTTATTATTAAAGCTGCATGAACAAGAGAGTGTGATTCCCAACTAGGACAATCCTTTGACATTCAGAAGTAGCACCCTTTCTGGTCATCCACATACAAATACAACATAAGTACAACACAAGACTGCCCTGTGCAACATGCAGATTGCACATAAACTGCATATTGCACATAAGACTGAAGTTGTTTTGAAGTCCCACGTACTGTATTTTTAAGTACACTCAGAGAGAGAGAGAGAGAGAGAGAGAGGAGAGAGAGAAAGAGAGCAAGATAGATTTTATCCATACAACGGTGTTTAATTACACTGACATAGTGATTTTCTGTTAAAACCCTTGGAAGCTACAGTATATATGCCATACTAAGCATATTATTGAAAGGCTGATATCATATCAGTGTCACTCTTTGACTCATTTTTGAGGTCATCATGCACTTTGAGCTCTAAGAGCCCACTGAGCCCAACATTCCGAGTAAAAAGAAATGCTTAAAATTTAAAGAGCATAAAAATGATGTCTACATTAATTATTCATAGACGTCTAAACTGCTCTTAGATGATCAATTACAGTCGGATTGCATATTAATTAATTCATTCACTTAAAGAAAGAAAGAAGGAAAGAGAGCCTAACAAAATTACTCGGTGCATTTTATGGGAGTTGCACCATTATGTTCTCAGTTGAAAGAGTACACAAAGCACTTCCCGGCAAACAATAAAACTGACTCTATGATCTATGGAGCCTGGACTACAGCTGTCAAATCTCAAGGAAGCACACTGAATCTCAGCATGTGTGGAAATAATATATAATATTATTAAATGTTGGATGTTAGGTAAAGGTTAGGTGTGGTACAGACATGAATCTCAAAGAGTAATCTGTTTCTTTTTAAACAAGTAGATTGTTAAAAGGGTTCCTGGATGAAAATATTTAAGAAGTGACAGTAATCACACACACGCACCCCCCCCCCCCCCCCCCCCCAAAAAAAAAAGCTTTTCTCAAACAGATTGATAAGATATACATCAAGTCAATGAGTAATAAAACAATGAGTAATAGCAGAGTAATGTGTGCTAGGGCCAAGTTCAATTTCTTTCCTCTAAATGTGGTCATCTATCAAAGGTTTCCTGGAAACTAAGAGTCCATTAGAGTATTAAAGCTCTTACAAACCAAACTAAAGCACACAGTGAGCAGTGGGCAGTTCTCAAAGCTTTCAACAGGCAAATAACTAAAACATGACATTAAGGAGAAAAAGGCACACACGAAAGAAGAGTCATGAAAGCAGATGCTATCAAAAAATGATCAGAACATACATTCATCCTCACAGCTGTCACTGTAATCTGATCCTACTGTAGTGCACATACTGTATAGTTTGGATAAACAGTAGTTTAAATATTCATCGGTAGTTGAATGAGAATTTCTCACTGTATTTCAGTCATACAGTAGATTCAACTGAGCAGTGGAGACACAAAGCCGCCTGAACTGAATTCTGGGTAATAATAATCTGTGTGAACTATAGATAGTGGAAAATGAAAGGATAGTAGATCATGTAGATATAGCTGAAGCAGACATACAGCTGCAATGAGAGTGTATCTCATTACATTTAATGCTGTCGCTGTGACTTTACAATTTAGAAGCACATCAGTTCTCATCTCCACCAGTATTAAAGTTTCCTTCCTTTAAATCTACTAAAATGAAATGCAGAAAATTCTTTTTAATTTCAAACAAGTCAAATTCATGACAGGGATGCCCCACTACCACAAGATCAACTTTTTCTTGTTATTAATCTGTATTTCAGGAACACCTTTAAAATATGCTTCACATATTAAGGAAACAATTAAGTCTTAGGTGCCATATTATCTCTAGTACAAATGTTGTTATATAAGTTTATGTGTGCATTATCATGTACAAAACCATTCGCTACAAAGATACACTAAAAATAATGAATAAATAACATTACAGAAGAATATCTCCATGCCTGTAAAGAAAGTGAGATATTACATGACAGACCAGTTTTCAGATGGGGGAAAAAAAAAATCAATAGTGTAGACGCCTGGTTTTTGCATGAAAATAGAAAGGAGCGAGTGTGACGAAGTTACCAAAAGAACTCATATTCTCCAGCATGCTCAGGAAAACCTAACAGCTGTTTTGTATGTGGCTGTGTGACTGCAGATTAGAGTGATGACCCGTGTCATCACAGAAAGCATCTAATCTAGACCATGGAGCAATTGAAATAAGTGGCCTGGTGTGATGAATAACACTTTCTCTTCTTCACCGAGGAGATGGCCCATATGTATGTGTGTGTGTGTGTGTGTGTGTGTGTGTGTGTGTGTGTGTGTGTGTGTGTGTGTGTGTATGTGTGCGCGCGCACCACTTACATGGGGAAGAGGATCTACACACGTGGACAAAATTGAGTTTTTCTTTCAAAAGTGAGTTTTTCTTTCATTGACCGAAGGGTACCAACAATTTTGTCCACGTGTGTATTATAGGAAGAAGGCGAGCCAGCAGAGCCACTGTGATGTTCCGCTTGGAAATCTTATGTTCTGGCATTTCTGTGGACGTTACTTTGACACGTGCCACCTGACTAAACCATGTAGCAAATCAAGTTTGGCAAAAAAAAACTGATCCATAGAGGCCCCACCTCACAACTTACAGAACTTAACACAGCTTCTGCTAATGTCTTGGTTTCAGATACAGTACCACCACCCTTGAGATATAAGGACAAAGAGGGACTTGCACAATATTTTTTCAGGAGGTTTTAACATTATGTCTGATGATGAACAAATCCAAAAATATTTAAATACTGTTCACACAGCTCATTTCATATAAACCATACAACATTCAATCAGTCATTTTTGAAAATCTCAGATAGATGGACAGATAGGCAACGCCAAAACTTAATGCATCCCCCAGTCAGTCGCTGCGGCATATGAATAACATTTAGTATGCAAACAGCTGTCATTATGCCAAAGAAATCATTGAAAATTCATTGGGATTTTTTATACATGCTGACACTCTTACATCCATCTGCCTCTGCTTCATGACATTTTCCATGCCTCATGCTTCATTCATTGCCCACTGATACGGTAGTATTATCTTAACATATTACCCTGTCATAAGTAAATATTAGAATAGTATATATTAGACAATCATCCAACCTACGAGCAACACATTACCAGACCCAACATCAATTATTTCTCACATTCTCACACTCCAGCTTGCATACTAACACCTCTTTGCCCAGACACAGCTCACTGACTCCTCCACTAACTGTGGAACTACTGAAGTGTTCCAGAGATTGAGTACCGAGAGATCTTCATCTCCTGCTCTACTTGGCGAGGGAAGCATTCGGTTTTGCTACTTTAGTTTCTCTATTTTTGTTAGCCATGGTGTTAAAAAAGGGGGGTTTATGCAATATTAAGGCATAATATGACATGAGTTGACTTTGACATTTTTTGTGACTTGAGTCATTTGAATGTACATTATGCCAGCACCTGATGGCTTTTCCACACTCACATTAACAAGTCGCTACCCGCCTTGTAGCTTGTGTGTGATGTGTCCCGACTGGTATACTGTCACATTTGGCATGGCCCAATGATTTAAGTTTCTAAAATAACATAGTAGTGACTTTCTTTAAAATGTTAATGAATATTTTATTTAAACACTGAAAAGCCTTATTCTATATATCATACCTAACCTCGTTTTTTATATCAAATTCTCTGAACTTAACTGAACCCTAAACAAAGGGAAGAGTGACTCTTAGGCATGACGAAAAGATTTACTAATACTGACCAGCAGACCATGAGAGCGTGGTCATGATTGAACAGTTTGCTTATTTAAGCAGATGAGGGAACAATCTTGGTCATGGCTTAAGATCGAAGTAACTGTTTTACCACCTGTTTTCCAGTACATGCAGTTCTTCAGCAGATTTTCCCCCATCAGCACATTCCTCCTCTAACAGAGAGATATATGTATAATATGCATGGCTGTTCATGCACATCGACAGCCCTCCTCCACCTTTAATTAGAGCAATGGACACTGTTTCCCTATGTGTCACCATGGCTTTCACCAGTCCAGCTTAATTTTTAACAAAGGCCAGATGGATTGGACATATGTAACAAGAGCGCGGTGGAACGCTTAGCTCAGTGCTGTGGCCAGTTTAGTTCAGCATGGGTGCTCTTCTGTCTTGAAACCATGGTGATGGCAAGGACTGAAACCACAAACATAGTGAGTGGCATCTGCAGTGGCATGAGTTCCATGAAGACCAAATCAAGATATCCTATAATGACTAATTATAATGATAAAACTTTTACTTGAAGATCAAGTTCTAAATTGCTAGAGAGATCACATCTGAAATCTAGTTTGTAAACACTTCTGGAAATGATATTTATGGAATCCATGCTTGCTGTAAGTCAAAGCTTAGAGTACTGCTCAGTGTTGCAAATTAAAGTTAATTTGGTGGAAACTTAAAAATGTGTGGGAGGTTCCCCTGCCAAGTGCACATCTACGGAACAAAAGACCATTCTGCTTCAGCAGCCCACAGCTAACTGAGAATGAAGTGATTTGAAACATCACAAGCCTAAATCTGGGAAGCATGATGGTTTCTCATCAACAGTGCGCGTGTGCATGAGATGTATTGATGTTGAAGCTCCTGCTGATTCTTGGCTATGAGCAGCCCTGATGAAAGGAGCTTCGCTACAAACAGGTTTAAATTGGGATCAACAGGAGCAGAGTCGATGTATTCTGCATGCTCTTTAAACACACAGACGCAAGAGCTGAGCACTTTAAACCTTCTAAGAGTTCAACCGCTGTGTGCACAAATGGTCACAACATTTTTATACAGGTATTTTGCTTGAAAACTATAAAGGAGCCAAATGATGTACTTTTGGTTGCTATGGTTAAGGTCAGGGATCAGATACATTTGAAATGAGAATTTTCGTACACTCAGGCATACGTAATCAGAAACTTGTGAATGTAAACGTATAAAAAAGAACAAGTGTCCAGACATTCGTGTTCGGAACTATGTCTTACAAACATAGCATTATGTCAGAGAATACTCACACTTTACTTGAAACATCGGTTTTAAGACTTAAATAATTACACATAAACATGAGATTGTAATTATTCTGTCATACACGAAGCACTAAGCACTAAGAGGCTGGAAATCTCCAACTCAAGCTAAACAAGACAGAAGCACTAAATGTCAAATGAGCAATTCCTTCATTAAGCATGACTGACAGCTTGCTGACTAAAACACTGATTCACCAAACGAATGAAAAATTGGTAATGGTGTTGATTGAATGTGACCATAATGTGTTACATCTACACAGTGTGCAAGAACAAATTATGCGAATCATAATCAAAAACATTATTGCCGAGTCATTTATACTGTATGTGAATGACTAAATATATTAGAGAATGATGGTATATTTATTTGTGAAATATGAAACTGACCTGACTCCATAGTTCTATATCATAATTACAACTAGATAAATTTTCAAAAGCAATCTAATGACAATCCATAGGCGAAAAGCTATGTACTGCAAAACAGCCGAAAATGTCATTGCACACATTTAAACCTAATATTGTACCTAATATTTTGAAGAATTATAGCTACAAACATAGTGTATCCCTCATGAGCTCTGGTCAAAAATAAAACCCCAGGTCTAAATGCATACGCCTGATACTGTCACCATCAATGCCGACATTGTTGAAATAAAACCACAACAAATTTACAAAGGGATCATTTTGGAAAATATTCATAGGGTCAATGCAAGTGTAAATGTTATAAAATAGACAAAAAAACATGAAAGACACCTTTACTGATGCTAAAGACTCATCAATAACCTGCCTTTATACTGTAGAACTCATAACTTCTTCAAAATCATGTATGTCATACTAAGTGACATACTAATTAGAGTGCAATATGAAAGAATATTGTTTCATTATGCTTTATAAACACTCTTAAGGACTGCATGACATAACATTGATCAAAATAATATGCAATAAAACATATACTACCTAACCGTGTCTCAAATTATATACAAAGTAGGTTAAATGCAACATTGAAAACAAAGATTTAAAACTGGAAATATGAACTCTAACAGAGACTTTTAACAAAGACTAAATGCTAATGCTACTAAACACGCAAAAACCAAAGTTATGGCAATCTAGTAGTAGCTGGAGGTTAATGCCTTTATGGTGTGTTAATGATGCAACCAAAAATTTACATGCAACAGTTTGTAAGCAGTTATAACATGAAACATTATGGTAGCTACCGTTACAGTTAATGGTAATATACTGTAATACTTCAACACACCCTGATATATGATGATTTTGAAATAACAGTAAAATTCACAGCGAACTATTTAAGTGACAACAGTATGAAGGACACGGAGGACTACATGGAACGTTTTTCGAGCACAAAGGCATGGCATCTCTTGCCTTGTACCTGTTGATATGAATGCGGTACAATTCTTGTGCCATTTTGAAAAGTGTTTCTTGTCAGCTGAGACCTGAGGAAAAGGTCACGGCTCCCTGGGTGATCTCAGCACAGGTGGTTTTTAGAACGTAAGGACTCAAATATATTTCCCCTTTAATAGCGTATTACACTGTAACCTGTCCATCTCTTCACCCACCCCCCAGATCCCTCTCACACTAGTCCCCTAACCCTCACACCACTTCCTTTATTAATGAGTTTCTTCATAAGAATATATTAGATGATAATCAGATGAGTCAGTTAAAGGACATAATAAAAAAAGGAACACAAGCACACAAGTAAGATCATGCACATGTAATATCCCAATTCATTTAAGCTCCTTTAGGGCACAAAGTACTGTAGACAGCCATTAAAATGGGATAAAGTCGGCAAATGACGAAGTCTGTTTTCACAGGAAATGCCGATGAATCTGATAAAATATGCTGTACTTCCTTATTGAGTGACCTTCCATTATAAAGGTCGAGAGGATATTTTTAGATTATTTTGGAAGCTAAAACAAGTTCCGAAGTAATCGGTAAAAATGAAAGATATAGCCTGAAAGGTATAGATCCTTGATGATTATGAATTGGTAGTATCCTACATAGTTTTGATTCTGGCTTACATAAAGTGTGAACCAGACACTGACTTCAAGTGAATTTAAGAAGATGCTTTCAATTCCTGACTAAGACTATTTATCTGGAGTTATGGCCCCATTAGTATGGAGCTGGGTCAGCACTGGTTTTCTTTCCATGGTGAGCTTGTATAGCATCTCTTTATCATATTGTAACAATATGTTGTTTTCTCTGATTAGATGAAAAATCACCACTTCAGAAGGGTCTATTTATTAGCCTGCATCGAGCACTTAGAACAACTAAGGTGATTTTAAATTATTTGAATTGGGTTAAGAAATGTAAGGACTGTACAAAACTTTCAACTTCGCGGAAAAAATGTGGTCGGAAAAAAAAACATGAATAAAGATGACTTAAAAGCTTAGTAAAGTTGCTGGGTAAAAAAAATGGCCAAAGAGGAATCAGAGCTATATTTAATAGTGAAAGAGCATTTGCACATTTACAGTGTTACAGCTACTGTATGTGGCCATAAAAAATTGCAAGGAATCATAAAGATTGGACATTAAAGCAATGGAAAAAGGTAATGTGGTCTGATGAGTCCAGATTGACCCTATGCAAGAGTGATGGGCATGTTAGTGATGAAGGGAAGTGAATGAAGTGATGCACCCATCATGCATAGTGCCCATTGTACAAGCCTCTGGAGGCAGTGTTATTCTCTGGGGTTGCTTCAGTTTGTCAGGAAAGAAATGTGGCACTGTAATGAAATCAGTTGATGACTTATGATGGTTATCACATCTATGGAATTTTTTCTTCCATGATGGCACAGGCATATTGCAGGACTTAAGTTGTAATTGTGTGGCTCTGGGAGCATGGGGAATCATTTCACGCAATGTTTATATTTTTTATTCTTTAACTTCAATCAGCTTCATGAGATCCAGTCTTCAGGCTTGTAACAAATATACTGTACTTTTAAATTTACTGTACTTACTGAAATGTTCTTTGTAGTTATATTATATAATATACTAATTCATTTATTGTATCTTCAGTAAACACTTTATTTTAGTAACAGTCATGCTCAATCTGTAGCCTATCCCAGTAACACTGGATGCGTGAAGCAGTAGGGCAGTGAAGTTAGGGCAGTGGTTGCTCAGAGGGCTAAGGCACTGAGTCACTGATCGGAAGATTGGCGGTTCGATTCCCAGCTCAGCCAGGTTGGCATTGTTGGGCCCTTGAGCAAGGCCCTCAACCCATGGCTGACCCTGCGCTCTGACCCCAGTTACGCTGGGATATGCGAAGAAGGAATTTCACTGTGCTGTAATGTATATGTGACAAAAATAAAGGCTTTTCTTTACAGTAACACACTGCATGGGTGCACACATGGTCACATACAGTATAGAGGCTGTTTCGTATAGCCAATTTACCTACTGCCATTTATTGGGATGTGGTAGAATACTGAAGCTCATGCCATAAAAGACATAAAAGCATAGGGAGTAGTGAGATTGTACACATTACTAATAAAAATGGTACAGAGAAAATGCAAACAGTGTTACGTTATGTTGGAAGGATAGATGGTTTATGCAGTGTTTTGTGCAGTATTTGTTTGACCTGAGACATGACGCATGAACATATATTGTTCCCGACTTCTATAAAACTACTGAAGAGTATACATGTATCTAAAGCTGAGTATGGGCCAATAGTAAAACTAAAATGCATTTACTAATTATTTTATAATCCAGGGTCACACAGAGTAATCCAGTATAAGATTTGCCCATTCTTTCCCACTCTACTAGCACTGATTTATAGCTTCCTAACTGTAAAATCCCAAAAGAATGCGTAATTACAAAGAACACACTATGACGTAAAAGTTGTTTGAAAGAAACAGGATGGAAAAAAACAAACGTAAAACATTTAGATCAACTGTGCACAACAAATACTTTTTGTTTGACACAAGCTATTAGACTGATTGACCACATATAATGAAACCATGGTTCAGTACTAGATTAGTACATTACATAACTATAGTTGAGTCAATATGTAATTCATATGGAATTGGTCCCAGACATTACGAATTGAACAAGCCCGCACATCTGCTGCTAGAGAAGACAAATCAGAGCCACTTACCTCTTCCTTCTTCTTTTATCTTGTTCAGATGCTCAGAGTAGTTGATGGGCCTGCTGTCCTCTTCAAACACAAAGTCCACAGTGTTGATGTTGGCATCATGCATTTCCATGTAAAGACCCTCGATGGCAAAATAGCACTCACGCTCACTCATTTTGCTGTCTCCAAACATCAACAGGGCGTGCTGGCTCCAGCCAAAGTGTCTGCACACATGAAGGCCAAACTCGCCCAGCTTTTTGTGCGTAGGGCCTGTGTTAGTAAGAGAGGTGTAGACCCCAGCATGGATAAGGAAACCTACTGCTGGTGCCCCTGCTGTGATCATGGGTAGCCCCCAGTGTGTGGTGAAGAGGCCCACTGGAGATGCTGTGTAGTCACAGCCTGGGCCGATGAAAGCCCATGGCTCATAAGTGAACTTCAGGTCCACAGCCATTAGTGGAGCAACAGACTCTGAGCAAATACCATCAGCATTCTCACTGTTATTAAAAACATGACGTAGTCTGTACCCAGGCAGGAGCGAAGAGTCGCCGTTGATGAGCGCAATAGCACGCAGCAGGGCAGGTCCGACACGTGGCCAGGCCCATGGGTATGAGGTATTGTCCTTAGGCAGAATAACAGCCAGTGTAATGTTTTCCTGTTTTTGCATGTGTTTGTGTGACTCGTAGGGATGAGATGAAATAGGGTGGATAGAAACCGAAGGACAGCAGAGCAGAAGGAGCAGCAAAGGGGGTACAGAGAGTCTGCCTCCCTCTGACCAGCACGGCAGCTTCATGGCTCCAGATTTCACTCACTTGAGCCTAAGAGTCTGAAACACTACACACACACACAGACCTTTATCTAATCACTACATCTCCACTTATTGATGTTTCCTTCACAAAATATTCCGAATGATTTGAATCACTAGAGAAACACAAGAACATGAGGTGACAAAAAATGATTCGTCTCTTCTCTCGACTCGTGATTAAATCAGAGCGATGATTAGACAGATGTCTGAACAGATCGCTTAATAATTAAATGCGCTACAAAAATGAAAATTAATAGAAAACACAAAGCCATACAAGTTATTGACTGCTGATCGTGGTTCAAGCTTGACTAATTCATTACATTTTTATTTAAATAAATAAAGAATATATTTTATAATAAAAAAGAATGCTGAATCTTGTAAATCAAAAGCAATTCACAAAAAATAATTTGAAGGCTATATTAGGTTCAGTTTTCCTTATATCCTTATACTGCTCTTATTGCACGGAACAGTGAAAGTACAAGACATTAGATAAGAACAGGATTTTTTATTAACAAGATTTATTGTAGAATTCAACCTTTACATTAATATGCTCTTTGGAGTGATTGCTCCAGGAAAATCTTTACGGAGTCCAGTCAACAAAAGGCGGCATATGTGAAATGCCATTCTGATTTCTGAGCGCAACCTAATGCCTTGTCCTGATTACATCAAAATATGTTCAATGTTCACAATATGTTAAATCTTTAATTCAGAGTCAAAGGGTTCAAATTGAACATAGAAAACATTGACAGTATTATTCCTGATATAAAAAAACAAAACAAACCAAAGCCAAGGATGCATGCGAAAGGAATAAGTGAACACTAATAGAACCAAACCGACTACAAGCATCATCACATAGTAATGCTTGGAAATGTTCGGACGTAATGGTGTAGAAGAATGTTCAAAAGCTCTTCACTATCTCTACAGTTTCCATCATCTTTGCCATTTATCCATCAGCCAGTTCAATTTGATTACAGCGTACTCACCACTTACCCACATGGGCAGCTCTGATGAGAGTGCACACAGCACATTACAGCTCCTCGCTAACTTCCAGTCTGCTCTAATGCTCTGTGTGCGTCCTGACCAGGCAGAGCTTTTACACCAGGGTTGATTTCTTCGAACTACATTACCAGGTTATCTCCATGTCAGGCTGTGTTCTGTGCAGCAGCTGGAGTGGTTATGACTCTCCACTGCTGCTGTCACTAGAGCTGGTGGGAGAGGGAGAAAGAAAGAGAGAGAGAGAGAGAGAGAGAGAGAGAGAGAGAGAGAGAGAGAGAGAGAGAGAGAGAGAGATGGTGGGGGGGTGGGTTTCAGATGAATCAGTAAATCACAGCAGGGTCCCTATATAGTTGTAGAGAAAAATCATCAGACACAAAAGAGACTGAAGAATCAAGTAAATGAGTCTACAGTGTGGTTTCACCTGTAGCATTCAAATAGGCTGGAGAGAAAAAAGGAATGGATGTGTTCCTTTGAGAGTAAACCGTTCCAAATGCCACCTAATTGCATACAGGTATGTTTCAAAATCATCCAAAGAAGCCAGTAAATCCATACCTCCATGCAGTTGAAGACACACTGAGCCAAATAGTCAGTCATTCATTCTAACTATGAAAGGTCCTGGCTAAACGCTCTCTCTCTCTCACTGACAGCATTCTTGCAGCTCCAGAGTTGAAGTAACAGCAGTGGAAACTCTTCATCACCTGCAGTAAAGAGCTGAGGCAAAATTTTTCAAAATTCAAAGCCTACAATATATAGTACAGTGATGCAGTGAAATGTTGGTAGTATCCTGAATGAACAGCAGCCTGGCGTCAGACTGAGCATGTGGCTGTGAGAATGTGTGTGCGTGTTCACCTAAGACCACATATCTTTCCCTCTAATGCCCTCTCTCTCTTTCCACAAGAGGGAGGGAGAGGAAATGGAGAGAACATGAGAAAAATGAGCATTCTCAATGCTTCTGCTTTGTATCTTTCACATCAGTTCAACATTGAAGGGAAAAAGTACACTCATTTATTTATTTATTTTTTATATCAATTTCTCCCTGTGGTCTGTGTGTATTTTTTATTTATTTATTTATTTATTTATTTATTATTCTGCTGTACAGTATGTGTATCTGAATTGTCTAACACTAAATTTGCCTGCGGTGTATATGTGTAAATATTTTAATAGATGTTACATGTGTAAAAACATCTGTCAAACTTAGTAAATGCAAAAGATTATTCTTTTTCCTGGAAAGTGTTATAATTTCCATCCCATCAACAGCCGTCTCTCAACAGTTATCTCTGCTAGCCACTACACATGGCATTTACGAATCAATAAAGTAATAACCAGAGGGCCATAAAAGCATTAATTTTCTGAGAGCAGCTACAGTGGAAAGATGCCGTAACCCTCGGGTCAGATCCCAGCTCTAAATCTAAATCTGTCTGGATTCTAAACTGGTTTGACCCGAGCTCATAATTTTCTCTAGACCAAAAGTCTCACAAACAAATGTCTGTAAACTTCCTCATTTAGTGTAACTGAACACTGCATGTTTATGATCTCTGGTAGAGAGTGATTAATGTGTGCCTACTAATAAATGATGATCTTTTTGAACGAATAATCTCCTCCTCTTATCGCCTTCACATACATAAATTTAGGAAGCAGTACACTGAATTTGTGTTTACAAAGTAAAAATGGTACAGAGTCATAGCATACTACCGGGTCAGATTTAAATAAGCAAATACACAAAAGCCTTATTTTGATAATTGCTGCAGTGATTAATACATTTCATCTGAGAACATCTTTCAACCCTAACTGATGCAGTGAGTAGCTTCTCAATAAACACGTTCAAAGAAGTATCCTGTGGTGATAGCAAAGATGTTCCTGTGTTTCAGAAGGGTCAAACTATTGGCTAACATCAAGCAAAGATTTTTTTTTAACAAACTGGAATTGGATTGATTGGACATAATAAATACATTGAAAGATAGTGCTGAACTGTCAACTGCAGAAGAAATGTAGCTAGAGACAAATCATGAATTACCAAGATCGGATAAAACATAAAAAAAAGAAAGAAAGAAAGAAAGAAAAAGAGAAAAAGAGGCTATGCTACGTTTAAAAATGAATGTAAGAGCACTCAGTGCAACAAGAACTCACAGGATTGAGACTAAACAGCTGTGTGGCCAGTTGTTAGAGAAAAATGAGGTGCCCACTTCATGCTCAGTGCCCACTGTACAAGCCTCGGGAGCATTTTTTTTTTTTTTTTGCTTTGATGGCACAGGCATTTTCCAGAACAATAATGCCAAATTAGACTCAAAATGTGAAAGAGTTGTTCTGTAAGCATAAATATTATATGATATTTATTATATTACATATTATAAATATAAATAAGAAATAAATATTACAATATTGCATACAGCCATAATCAAAGCTTAAGGAGATCCAGTGTGCACTGGATCAGTTATTTCGACCGTGCAGAGAAAGCTGATAGATAGGGTTACAAAAACAGGATGCAACACAATAGTGCCCCCCTCCCCTACTCTTTCAGTTTGCCTTATCGTCCTCTCGGCCCTTACTTTAGTCACTCAGGAGCCACTTTCCTCGCTCAAGACATTTAACTCAAGCAAAGCCTGAAAAGACTATAGATGGACAAATGTCTGTCCTATGACATTTTAAACACAGGCATCACTGTTTAACAATTAGGAAACTGCATTGTTTTTGTAGATAAAATTGGGCATTAATACTACTTAGCTCTTTGCTCCAACAGGAAAATCCTCCTTAATAGGGAGCAGTAGAGTGATCTCTCTAGAGACCTCCAGGACGGGAGGCAAGATCGGCCAAGAAGCAAACTGCTAAAGCAGAACTGCATAAACATGAGTAAACAGCATATCAGCTCTGGGTCAAATTATTTTGTGTTGTTTAGCAAATGATTATTAAAAGCGAAACATAATGAAAAAAAATCCCTTTTGTCTGTAATATATGACTGTATATTTGTCTGCCGTCTTTATACATTAGCAGTTTTGGATGAAGAAAAAGGAAAAATGTTCCACGCTGAACAACTTGCAAATTAATCTTTATAACGAACATGTTAATGTTTCAGGATCATTCAAGTCAGATCAGAATAAACTTTATTTTAATTTAACATGGTGAGTGACAAAAAAGCTACTGCAAAACCTTACTGTAAACCCTTATATTAGCTATCACTATTTTTTCCCCTATTAAACATCATCGTAACTAAGCTATCAATATCTCATGTGTTAGTGGACTCATGACACAATTCCATATGTAAATGAAAAAGAAAAGGTAGAGATATCCAAGGTAACATATTACCCAAGTAAATGTAGAAGTCCGTTTACACCATTTATACTTGAGGAAAAGTACAAACGTACTGACCTTCAAATTTACTTAAGTATTAAGCGTACCAAGCTTGTATTAGTTCACTGTAGCCTTTAAAGTCATAGGTCTCTCTCTCTCTGTCTATCATCTTTCCCTCCCTCCAAACTGTGAATGCTCCTATTTTCATCTGTCTGAAACCACATTTTGTTGCCACTAAAGTGTGACCAACTCTGCGTTTGTGTCTGCGCATAGTGCACAGTGAATAGTGCATACTGTCCTGGGTGCAATCTTGCCACACACTATGTGTTTACAGCAGAGGTTAAACTTTTCAGCAAAAGGCCAATTTCTTCTTCCAACCCAGCAGGATTGACACCTGATTACACGTGTTTAATCAAATCATCTTGGTCTCCAATCAACTAAGTGTGCTCTCAAGTGTGCTTCCTGTTTGGCATGAATGAAAACCTGCATCCCCACGTCTAAGCTCAAACTCTAAGCTCTACGTCCCCATGTCTAAGCTCAAACTCTACTTTGACTCTGTGCCCTTGACCAGGATAAAGGAGTTACTGAAGATTAATTAAAGAATGGTCCCAGTTAAATGACAAGCATTTCACATTAACATTACTGTAACTGAAATACATGACAATGCTACATACTGTAATACTGCTACTACTACTATAATAATACAGTTACTGGACATCATAACAGTATCTTTATTGTAATATGATTTAAGGTCATTTCACAGCAACTCCTTTGCCAGCATTGGTGGCAGAGCACAAACTACTGTAAATACTCAAGTAAAAGTGCCTACTTAAAAATATCACTTCCATTATCTTAGTCAAATAAAAGTACCATGGGCTCTAAAATGTATTTAAGGAGAATAGCACAACTCCTGGATATCTATTTGAGTTACTGATAAACTATATATATATATATATATATATATATATATATATATATATATATATATATATATATATATATATATATATACATAATTGTTGGTACCCTTCGGTCAATAAAAGAAAAACTCACAATGGTCACATAAATAACTTTAATCTGACAAAAGTAATAATAAATAAGAATTCTATGAATGTTAAGAAATGAAAGTCAGACATTGCTTTTCAACCATGTAGGATGGAGCTCAGGTCACGGTATAGTGACGCTTATGGTTACATTAGAAAATCAATGCAATTTTGTGCAATCATCATGAGAAGCATCACGGGTTTCTATTTAAAATGTAGGGAGTAAGAAGATATATTTTTTTCATTAAAAAATGTAGTGAATAAAAGTAAAAAGCATAACATATGCAAAATACTTAAGCAAAGAACAGATACACAGCAAAAAATGTTAAGTAGAATACCAGAGTATTTGCCATCCCTATTTGCCAATAAGTCACTGAAAACTTGCAAGATTCAATTCGTATGATTATGATTACTCTGAAATGTCTTTAAATATTGTACTTGTCAGCTAATTAGATGATGTCACATTACTGTAAAAGATGACTTAATGCCCTGGAAAATCATTCATTTTAGTCCAAAAATAAGATTGGAGACCTGTTTCTTAAATAAAGATCATTTTTATTTTCAAAATAATCTCCACAAGCACTCGTTAGTTTTGACAAAAGACTTTTTCAGTGTTCAGTTTCAGAAAGGATAACTGTTGTATTACCCTCACCTTTGTTTCTTCCCAGTTTTGCCCATTTGCTTTTCTCTGTAATATCTTGGTCCTCCTGTTTGTGCGTTTCAATTTTAGGTCTTGCGCCTCAGTATTTCCTTGATAAAAACTCTGTTGTTGTTGTTTTCTTCTATGTGTATGCATCTATCAGCCTCATCTGCATGTCTTTGGACTGTTGGAGGAAACCAGAGTACACTGAGGAAACCCACTATGTGACAGTGCTGACCAACAAGCCACTGTGCCTATTAAAAAAAAAAAAAAAAACGATCAGATAGCAAAGTAAGACAGAGATATTCCTGAACTAGCTGAACAGTTTACAAGCTGTACATTACATTCCTAGCCATACTGTTACACATATTACTGTATGTATGACCCATGCTACAGTATATAAGCTTCTTTGCAGCTTTCAAGAGTTTCAGCTAAATTTAATATATGCTCTATTCTAACAGATGGCAGCTAGCAAAAGTGTAATATGGTGTTAAGTTTGCAAACTGAACACATTTCTGGCATAATCATTTTGTTAGATAGCCAAGTTATTTGATATGTATACAAGAACTAACTTTCTCACGTCTGGTTTATAAAACCTTTGTTTAGACATTGATAATACTGTTTAATTTAGTGCCAAGCAGCAAAAGTAATGCTACAAACCACTCTAATTGCACACAATCAGTGTGACTGGAAATGTTGTGCAGAACCTTGGGAATGTAGACAGAAACAGCAATCATATAATCTAATCTACTGACATACATAATTGCATGACATCATGTGAACGTTGAGATACACTGACAACTGTCAAAAACAGTAAAAATAAATAAATTATACAATTAGAGTACATTTTCTGTTTATAGGCTCGGGTGAATAAAACATTTTCACAGTGAATATTAAAATACTACTGACATTACAGATTTGACACATTTTGATCATTTGGTGATACTGATGTATAACATTTATACCTCTTAAAATATTTAAATCCAGTAAATGGTTATAATTTTCGATTCATCTATGGAAAAGTACTAATTTAGCCCTTTGTAGCCCTAATTGACCCCTTTGTCTAATGGCCCAACCACATGATTACACACAGTTTTCATTACTATTACATTTTATATATAGTGTTAAAACTGTACATTTTTCCCTTTATCTCATGAGATTAAAATGATTCTTGTTGGCATTCTTGTTCTGTGATACGTCTATGAGGGGCTCTTTCAGTTTTTGAAAAATAGCTTTAATATTGGTATAAAAACTGGATGTTGAACCACAGCCCTCAGGTTTTATTTCCCATGTTTAACAAAAGAAATAAAATAAAGAAAGAAAAAAATTAGAGAATAATCTGTGTAGCTTTTTACTAGAATATACAGAATAAAGTTTCCTAATGTGTGTAGGCTATGTAGTATGTTTTCTTTTGTTGTATGAGGGTCATTCAAGTCAAACTGGGACTTTTGATTGTATAGAATAACAGGACACAGTTACGAGAGTAAAAACTTCCTTCATTTCTTTATTTTTTCCATCAAGGTAGAAAGCTTTCTCAGTACACTGGAGCCATGATCAGACTTCACATCTAAAGCGCTGGCCTCCCAGGAACCCCTTTAATGAACCAAAAATGTGGAAATCGCTTGGCTTGAGGTCAGGACAAGTACAGGGGATGTGCCAAGAACTCCCAGCTGAGTCCATGTAAAGGCCTCTTCTCCATGGTGTGACATGATATCCTTCAATTTTCAAGGATCAGGAGTTTTACGTAGGAGTAGGAGTGGGGTCCAAGTCGCCTTGCCCGGAAACGTCATCATGGACTGTACCGTGGCGTCTAATCACCAAACTGTGTCTTCCATAAGTGGCAATTGGTTTTAACCATCAATCACAAGCAATTTCATTACACGTCCAAGTTTGTCTTATATTTGTCTCCTTATATTTGTTTTTATAGAAGGTGGTATTTTTAAGGACGTCGATAATTACACTCTCACCCTGTATCTTTGAGAGAGTACATACATAAAAACATTTTTATTGTAATTTTATATCTAAGCATCTTACAGACTTTCACTGAAATTCTGCTGAATGTGCTCTAATTAATTTTTTTTTTTTAGTACAAATATTTCATTTTGTATCCGTTAAAAGGTAAATACATGACTCGAGACCAATTAAATCTTTTAAATCTCTATTTTGAAATTTTTAGTAAACCATATTGCATGGATTTGCATCTATTTGCATTGATGCCAACCTGCTCTTAGGCTTTTTAAGTACAAACTCTCCATCTTGTGTATTCATTAAGACCAAAATGCAAAACTAGAATACAAATGCACTGTAGACACTTGTATTAAATAGCTTGCACATTTTTGTTTATCTTAGTACGTTTGCACTTACATACCCAAAGCTAGGCCAATGACCAGTAAATTGCTCTTTCGGTGCCAGGACAGAAATTCTAACACTCCTTCTTCAAAATGTTTTGTGTTGCCAAAAATGGTTTTCCAAACAGAATTGAATTTGAAGAACCACTTCTGTGTGGTCTAAATGTTTTAATAAATATCACCATTGGTAGCTTAACACATGTGATTGTTGTGCCTGCATTAAAAGCTTAAAATGGTCCCTGCCTTGTGAAACTAGGTATCAGTCTTGGCTTCTCAGTCTTATGTGTCTCCTGTCTCTCTATCAGTCAAAATGTGTGAATAACATACTGTATTGCTAACATGTTTTTAAATAAAACATATTAAAAAAAAACATTGTCATACTGTCTATTAAACAAATCCATAAATCATGCATTATATATTCTCAGAATAGAGTGGCTCACAAGAAATATACTATTTAATCCTTTTTTTTTGCTGTGCGAAAAATTATAATTAGATAAATGTTAAAACAATTACACCAACATTTACTGAGGCAACTTAAGATGTGTACATTGTTTACATCTTCCGATGGAAGTTGTGAAAACTCCATTTCACATGCATTTTCACAATCACTGTTGATGAGAAAGATAAATTTTTCAGGTCATTTTTCAGAAGGGATCATTTTTCTCTCTGTAACCATATTAGTGTCATAGAGAGTCTACAGTCTGGGCTAGAGGAAAAAAAATCATAAATGTCACTTCTTCTTAATACCAATCTATGCATTTTTCTTATGACTGTTAGTATTTCACAGTATTTCACAGTAATTCACTTTTGGGCATTTATCAGTAAATAATCTGACATATTATCCTGACAATACATCAAAAAAAATGATGCAAGTAAAAAATTGTCAAGGTACAGTTAGTTACAACTTTTAAGTAACCGTTTTGATTCTTATATAATTAGAAGTATTCTGAAAAGCCAAAGAACATTTTTATATCAACCTATATGTATTATCCAAATATGTACATTGAAATCATAGTTCATACACACGTGGACAAAATTGTTGGTACCCTTCGGTCAATGAAAGAAAACACAATGGTCACAGAATAACTTTAATCTGACAAAAGTAATAATAAATAAGAATTCTATGAATGTTAACCAATGAAAGTCAGACATTGCTTTTCAACCATGCTTCAACGGAATTATAAAAAGAAATGAACTCATGGAACAGGCCTGGACAAAAATGATGGTACCCCTAACTTAATAGTTTGTTGCACAACCTTTTGAGGCAATCACTGCAATCAAACGATTCCTGTAACTGTCAATGAGACTTCTGCACCTCTCTGCAGGTATTTTGGCCCACTCCTCATGAGCAAGCTGCTCCAGTTGTTTTCCCGGTTTGAAGGGTGCCTTTTCCAGACGGCATGTTTCAGCTCCTTCCAAAGATGCTCAATAGGATTGAGGTCAGGGCTCATAGAAGGCCACTTTAGAATAGTCCAATGTTTTCCTCTTAGCCATTCTTGGGTGTTTTTAGCTGTGTGTTTTGGGTCATTGTCCTGTTGCAAGACCCATGACCTGCAACTGAGACCCAACTTTCTGACACTGGCCAGCACATTTCTCTCTAGAATCCCTTGATAGTCTTGAGATTTCATTGTACCCTGCACAGATTCAAGACACCCTGTGCCAGATGCAGCAAAGCAGCCCCAGAACATAACAGAGCCTCCTCCATGTTTCACAGTAGGGACAGTGTTCTTTTCTTGATATGCTTCATTTTTTCGTCTGTGAACATTGATCTGATGTGCCTTGGCAAAAATTTCCAATTTTGTCTCATCTGTCCATAGGACATTCTCCCAGAAGCTTTGTGGCTTGTCAACATGTAGTTTGGCATATTCCAGTCTGGCTTTTTAACGATTTGTTTTCAACAATGGTGTCCTCCTTGGTCGTCTCCCATGTAGTCCACTTTGGCTCAAACAACGACGGATGGTGCGATCTGACACTGATGTTCCTTGAGCATGAAGTTCACCTTGGATCTCTTTAGAAGTCTTTCTGGGCTCTTTTGTTACCATTTGGATTATCCGTCTCTTTGATTTGTCATCAATTTTCCTCCTGCAGCCACATCCAGGGAGGTTGGCTACAGTCCCATGGATCTTAAATTTCTGAATAATATGTGCAACTGTAGTCACAGGGACATCTAGCTGCTTGGAAATGGTCTTATAGACTTTACCTTTAATATGCTTGTCTATAATTTTCTTTCGAATCTCCTGAGACAACTCTTTCCTTCGCTTCCTCTGGTCCATGTTGAGTGTGGTACATACCATGTCACCAAACAACACAGTGACTACCTGGAGCCCTATATATAGGCTCACTGACTGATTACAAGATTGTAGACACCTGTGATGCTAATTAGTGGACACACCTTGAATTAACATGTCCCTTTGGTCACATTATTTTCAGCATTTTCTAGGGGTACCATCATTTTTGTCCAGGCCTGTTCCATTAGTTTATTTTTTTAAATAATTCTGTTGAAGCATGGTTGAAAAGCAATGTCTGACTTTCATTGGTTAATATTCATAGAATTTTTTTTTATTATTACTTTTGTCAGATTAAAGTTATTTATGTGACCATTGTGAGTTTTTCTTTCATTGACCGAAGGGTACCAACAATTTTGTCCACGTGTGTATTTAGAAAATATTTAGCTGGAAAAAAAGATTAATAAACATGTTCATACATTTCATTATCTGCAGAACCATCAATTAAACTGACATGTGATAAGATTCAGGGAACAGATTGCCAGGCATGCTGGCACAGATGAAAGTGAAGGAAAATTCATTATTTAACACCACATAATCTTATTTCACTTTCTAAAACGGTGGTAATCAAATTTTGCTGTTATTGGTATTGGATGCATTTTAGCACTGAGAAGGAAAAAAAGTGCTTACCTTTCCTGCATACTCTCACACCTTTAATCATCATCTCACATGCCAGGAACTTTTTATTTGGAAAAAAAAATCTATTTTCCTTGCAGAAATCATATGGGGCTGAGTTTGACATGGTGTTTATAGAAATCTTTATTGAACCCTGATACCCAACAATGAAAGATCAATGATCAGGCATAGATGATTAAAAAAAAGGACTTGATTTAATGAGAATCAAGAAATGCACAGTTGGTGTACAAAAACACTGATATCTTAAATCAAAACTAGAATTTCCTTGTTGACAACCCGCCTAGACATAGTAGAATGATAGGAGCATTTTCAACAGATCTTTCAGCTGACTTCTTTCAGATGGCCCAGGTCAACCAGATCATGACTACGTTGACTTTACCTTTTTCTTTAAATTGAACTGTACATCTGTTGAAGGTAGAATGGGAGATTTCAAGAACCCTAGCTATTCGTGTCACTGACAAGCCAAAGTGACACTGACCAAAAATCTGGCTCTATTTGAAAATCTTTGGATTTTGATTTTTAAACATTCTTGAAAAAAAAAAAAAAAACAACTAATAAACCAATACTGCCAATAAATTTTACAAAATTGCGTGTGTCTACTGTGTTTAATGTCTCTGCAGAGTCTCTCTGTGGCAGTGGGGGCCTGGTCGAGTGTCACCAGTGGGCACCTGCGGGTAGGTAATGCTTTCCACCTGTGACCAATTATCATTTTTATTTCATGTTCTTTTGTGTAGTGAGGGAGAGAGGAAGCCGAGCGACACAGAGCTGCGGGAGTGTTGTGTGTGCTCGACCATTTACTGAAACGTAAATTAATGTGGAGAAAAAGAAAAGACTTACAGTTTGCTTCCTGTTCTTCAATCTTTGAACCTGCTACAGTCTTATTTCATTTTGCCATTTGCATTGGAGAATGAGTCACACACTGATTTGCAGTCGAACTACAAGTCAACCACATTTCCTACCATTTTATTCAGCATTTCATATATATTACCGATCAACCATAGAATTATGACCACTAACAAATGACATAACATTGATCACCAAATATATACCAGCAAACTGCTGACAGGATCATGGGAACCCAGGGCTCACCCATGCCTGTAAGGACCAAAGGCCAGCCCATGCCATCTAATCCCTCAGAAAAGCCAATGCAGAACAAATCGCCAAAAAAAAGTTAATGTTGGCCATGATAGAAAGGCACTAGAACACCCTGTGCACCACAGCCTGTCACATACAGGGTCGAGCAGGCAAGGCCCCTGACCTGGCCTACAGCCTCCCCAAATCCCAATCCGCTTGATTCACTGGACAAGCAATCTGATATGGGCAAAATATTATACTATATATACTATATATCATACTATATATGTATATATATCACATAACATGGATGGTGGCATGACATTGACCCACTACACTCAACAGTTACTTATCAACAGTCTGAACCATGCAGAATCCCCACTGCTTTCCATATGAAATGGCATTTCAGCACTTTGTAAGCAGATCATCAATAACATGACAGGCTCAATTACTCTTCTAATTTGCTGCTCAGGGGTAATTATAGGTGCAATTATGTAGTGTACATGACACAACTCTGACTTGGCAGAACTCGTGCTTCAGCTTTGCTACACTAAAGTCAAGCACTTGAAGTCATGTGACAAAAAAAGTTTAAAGTTTCTTCTTTGTTCAAATTTCAGCCCTTCATTTTAGACTAGTGGGCCAGGTTACAACATCTAAAGGCACGAACTCACTGGGTATCAAAAATATCTTAACAGAATGAATTATTTGCAGCTATATTTTATATGAGGGCGCTTTACACAGCAGCACAGTGGCTTAGTGGTTAGCCCTTTCGCCTAGCACCTCCAGGGTCCGGGTCTATGTGCATGGAGTTTGCATGTTCTCCAGGTGCTCCGGTTTCCTCCCACAGTCCAAACACATGCAGATTACGCTAATTGATGTTACCAAATTGCCCTTATTATGTGAATGAGCATTTGTGTGTGCCCTGTGATGGGTTGGCAAACAGTCCAGGGTGTACCCCGCCTTGTGCCCCAAGTCTCCTGGGACAGGCTCCAGGCCCCATGTGACCCTGTATACGCGATAAAGCGATATAGATGTTGAGTGAATGAAATTTAATATGATCTATTAATATCACAGCCTTACAGATATTAGTATTGTATTATTTTACTATATGTTTCTTGCACATATGCAATGTGGTGTATACACAAAAAAACTAACACTTTTTATTTATCAAATGAATTTTTATTAAATAAAGAACATGAAAGACATGGCAATAGATTACACAAACCAGATTTTGAAACAGTTCTGAAATATGAACAAGCAGGTATTTTCCTCACGTCTCGCTGCCTTAATATTCAGAATAATATTCAACATTTAACAAAAGCAGTACATTCAGCTTAAACCAACTGATACAACATAAGTAATGAGATGGAATTACATTAAAAATATGATAACCAAATGGCCCCTGAAGCAAAAATACAACTCAGAGGCAGATCCTGGCTGTTTTGTAAATGTACTGCAATAGTAATCAAAGTAATAACAAAAAGGGAAAAAGTGCCCACTGGATGTAATAATTTATGCTATACTTGGCTGATGAGCCCATTGCCATACTGGCCACCATAACCAAAGTGGTTCATTACAGTAAGCGTTCAGGGTCAACTTCTGCCATGTATGCATCCAGCTGGGCATCCAGTTGACTCTTGGTCATGGACATGTAGTCATCCAGTTGTGCATCCAGCTCCTCTCGCGTGGGGAGAGGACGACTGCCTAGTCTAGAATGCCTTCCAGCCGAGCCACGGCCTACAAACGGCATGCCCCTACCTGCTAAGATAATCAGTAGGAGGTTTGCTCATATATTCGTACGAAATGTTTCTTCCAACATTCATTTTCTATTTGTGCATATTTTCCACAAATTCTTTCACATACTCTTTTAAGCCACAAGTCACCGATGGCTGATGAAATTCACTGACCCTGATTACATTGCCAATGAAATAAACTTCACATACAGTACTACAGTCAATAAACTGGGAATAAAGCAAAAAACAAAAAACATCTAATTGCATCAAACAATTAGTGCACATTGGCAATATTTAATAAAGATACTAGATATTTTACCTTTGCCTCTGAGAGCTCCTCTTAGTCCTCTACTTTGTATCAATCCTCTTCTGCGTAGAAGAGTTCCATACGGTGGTTGAATCAGGCCCCCGTTTGTGCCTAGAGTCAAGTATCAAGGATATGCACGAGAAGCCTTTAATATTTTTAAAGATTTTATTGGTACCAGTTCCCACTTCACAATATTTGCAATGGTCCGCTATGAATTCATCGTGATGAGCCTTGGGTAGTCAAACGGTAAGGTGTGGTTTACCTGGGTGTGTCATGGCAACCTGTAGTGATAAGCAGATTGCTAAAAATCGCAACACAGCTACAGCTTTTTATGACTTGAGTCAAGTTCAACAGTTAACTTTTAATTCTATGTGTTTTTGTGTAACAGCATAAAATCATCTGACCATAGTGGGTCTAAGTATTAGACAATGTGAAATGTTAAAGTCCAGAACAGCAAATATGCAAAAGTACAGTTGTTTGGCCTTAATGATCAGCGCCATGCTTGGGAAATGGACATGTCCATGACCAAGTTGTTTGGCCTTAATGATCAGCGCCATGCTTGGGAAAAAACAAACAGCATTTCAGCAGAAACAGCTCATACCCAGTGTCAAGCATGGCAGTGGAAGGTTGATGATTTGGGCTTATTTTACAGCCATAGGACTTGGGCACGTTGCAGTCACTAAGTCAACCATGAACTGCTCTGTATACCAGCGTATTCTGGAGGCAAATTTGAGGTGAAATTGGGTGAAATATAAAAGAATCAAGGTTTGGAATGGCCTAGTCAAAAACCAGACCTCAACCAATTTGAAATGCTGTGGTTAGACCTTAAGAGAGTTATGCATAAGCAAACCCCCAATATCCTCAAATAACTGAAGCAATGTTGTAAAGAAAAATGGACCAAAATTCCTCCACAATGATGTGAGAGCATGTTAAAAACATACAGAAAAATAATTACTTCAAGTTATTGCTGCTAAAGGTGTATCTATAAGCTACTGAATCATAGGGGGTTTTGCCCACTTGTTTGTTTGTATGTTGGTTTTTTGGCTTAATTTGTGTTAAATGGTTGAACAGAAACTAGATTTAAGCTGTTAATAAAAACATGCAGTGTTTATGAAATAGACCACTTCAATATTACTAGCCATTACATTGTGCTAGTAATTTTGTCTAAGGATTTGTCTAATGAAACTTCCAAGTGAGACCTCAGTTTCCAGGTTAGACATCTACAATAATAATTACAATATTTTTCTTTGTGGAATAGCAAGAAAAGATATACACCCAAAGAAACACTCTAGATTAGAAAAACAATTTAAAATACCCCCAGCAACATCTGTGGCATCCTTGCTTTACCTGTTAAAGTGTTGTAATATGTACAGCTCATGCTTGAAACGAAATTGCAACAGTCATGTTGAAAATGATGTGAGAAATAGGATGAAGCCATTAGAAACAATACTTGTGTACAGACAAATACATTATGTGAAAGTTTAAGCCACTCACATCTCTGTGAAAAAGCTCCCCTCAGTAGTACGCCTTTTCCTCTTCTCCAGGATCTGGACATCCCACGAAAGCCATCCCTCATCATCGGTGTGCCAAGCCTTGTCTTAATGCTGCCCTTAAACTGATTCTGTTTCACACTCTGTAAGTGAAGGATTGAAAGATGCATTAATAACTCAACAGTTGCATGAAAGTCAACAGTAACCCAAGCTCAGGATTGAACCCAAGAAACATTGTTATCATAATTCACTCTCTCTCACTCATTCTCTACACGCTTACGCTGTATTGGGTTGTGGAAAGCCCAGGGGACTCAAAAGAGGTACACCCTGGCCAGGGTGCCAATCCATTGCAGAACAAAAAAAAAAAAAAAAAAAAAAACACAAATAGCAGTGTATTATTTCTCTTCACTTCTTATATTTGCATTATATTTTCAAAGATGTTAATTTTACCAATTTGCTCTGAAGGGCGGCCAGAACCGAAGGCCGATTGGCCATTTCCTGAGCCAGACGCTGGTTCTTCACTGAAGCGGTCAGCTGCTGGGACACTGCATCCATGGTGTCGGTTAGAGGCACCTGCTTATTCTTCAACATCATGGTGAATCTACAGGAGAACAAGACGGAAAGAAAAGTTGATGTTACATGGACACTAATATTCCACTAATATTCGAAACAATACATTATTTCTGTACACATTTGTCCCAGGTGGGAGTACGTCAGATGGCCTAATAAGTTTCCGGGAAAGGAAATTTTGCTTCCATTCTTGACCGTTAAACTCTGAGAACAACTCTCTCCCACCAGTCGTTACTTCAGACCATCATCCACTGGGGCATCGGATAAAGAAGAGCACTGATTGGCTCATATTTCAAAAGTAGTAAAACACCTAACCAACCATAATGCAGAAGGTGGGATTTATCGGGAAAGGCAGGAGGCATAAAATAACCTTAAAATTTAAAGGAAAAACACAAAACAAAAAAATAAAGAAATAAAGATACCCTTTGAGGATGTCAAGAAGATTTTTATTAAATGCTTTGAGCTAATTTAAATGCACGTCTTGTTAGATCAGCGATTGGAATCGGAATGATTTCTACTGGATTGAACCGATACTGTCCATGTAAACGTAGCTAGTGAGAATATCAATGAAACAAGATCTGTTCAGGCTTTTACTTTCACTAGAATTTGATTTGCATAAAATTGCAAAATCTACATGTTTGGACTCAGGAATCATTTCTTACCGCTCATCTAATGACATGGAAGAGGTGCTTTTCAGCAAGACCTGGGAGGATGGCGTGGTCATCTTAAACTCCAACTCTTAAAGGGGCAGAAAAAAATTATGCAACATAAGCAAATTGACAATCTGGATAAATTTACTGTAGTGTTTACTATCAGCAAACTGATCAACAAATCTCCATGCTATTTTGCATGCTAATATCCAGAAAAAGAAAAGAGGAATACGACAATAGATTTAATGCTATAATACTAAACACTCTAAGCTTGATTTATACGAACAGGTTTTTTTTTTTTAGAGAGAAATTATCTAAATTAGCAACGGTTTTGCTGAGAAGCAGATAATCTGGTATTTATTTTATCTAGCTGTAGAAATTGAAGATAATTGCTAGCAACGCCATTTCTGTCAAATAATAAACCAGCTTCAGTGAATACTACTAAAGTGTCTTTCGAGGTGGAAAAAATATTAGTAGTTTTTATACGTTACATTAAAGAATTAATTAAATATTAATATTAATAGCTAAAATATACAAATCTGTCCAGGGCGAGTTAGCAAGCTAACTTCATGCTATAGCATTTGCAAAATACCTTCCTACCTTATACTACATGTTAATGTTGAGTGATACTATTTTAAACGGAATATATTTAATATATGTGTATAGGTACAGTATTAGTTACCAAATCTTTATCTGTAGAAAGGTGAATAATCTTAGCGGCTCTGAGGTGTAGGAGAGACTGGGGCAGGTGGGGGCAGGTTTATGTCGCCCGGTTTAAGTTAAATCGTGCGCCTGTTCTCTGCTCTCTAGCCCACAATTCCCTGGAAACCTTCCACTGTAGCTGCTAAAAACCCAAACAGTAAACGAATCACATTTTACAAAGATTAGTGTGTACACTCACATAGTGCACCTTTCTTTGGGAGTCACTGGCAACATAATACAGACTTATGACACGCTATATTCGACTATACGATTATAAGGCAGTAAGATGTTGTAAGCTCAGGTCTGATTTATTTCAGACCAAGTCCAAGTCGCCCTCTAGTGTTTCCTTCGTGTATCACACTTTTTCCTACTAAAATTATAAATTATTTATAAATTTCAGCATTGGCAAGAAAATGTCTGTATATTTAGTCCATCCACCTAGGAACCACTGTAGTCCAACTAGGAGGCCTTGGAACCCAATGGTGACCAGTGTATTTATTCCCATTTTTACAACCGTGGTAAATTCACACATGTATTTACACACCGTGGGCAACTTGGGAACGCCAATCAGCCTAAACTGCTTGTATTTGGACTGTGGGAAAGGTTACCCAGAGGAAACTCACTACGCACGTGGATAACATGCCAACTCCATGCACACAGACCCCAAGATGGGAATCAAACCTGGACGTTGCATTTGCAAGGTGACAGTGGAAACCTCTTTGCCACCAAGCTAACCTTAGGTTTAGCATTTCTGATTAATTCCAGTGTGATCACTACATAGCATTAAAAACAAATTGAACTTCATCCAACAACCTGCAATAAGAAAAAGAAGTCGTAACATTCTTTTTAATTTGATCTGAGTACATTTTAAGCTGCATACATATTATGGTATATTATTTTGATTCTCACTTAAATATTATACATCAGTACTTTCAGCACCTTTAAATAGTATATATAAGTGATGAATATATGGATTAGTAAAACCTGGACTGATTTACTGATTTACTGAGTCCCTAATGGGACATTATGAAGAAAAAGATATATGAATGAGACAAGAGAGAAAAAAGAAATCTCTCTGCAATACAGCATATGGAAAATAAAATGCATATATTACACTTCCGGTTTCATTCTCAGTATTTGAGAATGTGCTTTGCAGAAGGCAGCCTAATCTTAGCCACCTAATTTCTTTATTTCGCTTTTCTTATCGCAAACCACAAAGTCTATCTCATCAGCATGTCCACAATCTATGGTGAGGAGTGACATTGTGTATATATATATCACTCACTCACTCACTCACTCACTCATCTTCAATACCACTTTATGCTATATTCAGAGTCACGGGGGCAACATCCAAACCTTGGAGAACATCCAAACTCCATACACACATTTCCAAGGTGAAATTTGAACCCATGTGCTAACCATCACTCCACAGTGCTGCCCCATAGCTTAATCTTCATATCTGTACTTGTGGCCATAGGGGCCAGGGTCTCCATAGATAAAGAACTGGTATGATTTTATAAGGCTGAGTCAAAAATTACCTGCACCCTGGGCATAAAATTTTTTTTTTTAACTTTATTATTATTTTTTTTATTATTATTATTATTATTATTATTATTAAGATAAATACAGACTTCATAATCAATTCGCTCTTCAATATGCTTTTCACTCTTTGTCCATATGGAAATAAGCTTTAGTATTCCCTCATTAAAAATGTTTTAGGTTGAGCTGCGAGACATGAATGCATTGCTGTCTTCTTTTCTTCATAATAGATGAATTGTCATCCCGTAGGGCTGATTTCTACAGGTGAAAGTCCGATGGACCAAGATCAGGACTGTACTAAGGATGCTTTAACACCTCATAACAAAGTTTTTCCTGATAATGTTCCAATCCTGGCCCTTGAGGATGTTAGAAAACTGTAAGCATCAATTGTCCAGCTGATGGTTGAAAGTTTTTACCACAAGCCTTTGGTCCAAATTGTGGTTGCAGATATCTAAACGTTTTCTTTGTACTGCACACAAAGATAAATAACAGCACCAGATACACCCTCAGACCACATAAAACTCTTCATTGCACACTGCTCTTCTTTCATGCAAATCACAAGAGGAGCGTCCATTTTTGCTTGCACTGCAGTTACAAATAAACTGATGTAACACATTCACACCTGACCAGCAGTGTGGGGATAGTAGCCTTGAACAGAAAGCACTGATAATACAGTGCAGACAACGCACATTTTAATATGACAGAGTGCAGGTAGTTTTTAACTCACCCTAGCAGATTAATGAAGTTAGAAATTAGTTATAGAGTGTTATTATTTTAAATCTGTATCATAGAATCTGAAATTTGATTTTATGGTTTGAAAAAGAGCAGGAGATTAGTCATTTGTGTCTCAGGCTTCAAAATGTCTACTTATAAACAGGAATAATGATAAATGAAGAAACTTAAAAAAAAAAAAAAACAATAGACAAGGAAATTGTTGAAGGTTTTTAAATATTTTTCAGAAAGACCTTAGGGTTTAAGTTGGTAACACTCCTACAACTTGTTAATCTATATAAATTTTAAAAAGGGTTTTGTCTGTACATTAAACCACTCACTCACTCATCGTCTATACCACTTTATCCTGTACAGGTTCACAGGGGGCCTGGAGCCTATCCCAGGAGACTAAAGGCACGAGGTGGGTTACACCCTAGACGGGGTGCCAATCCATCACAGGGCACACACATGCACACTCACTTACTAATATAGGCATTTTGGGGACACAAATCAGTCTAATCTGCATGTCTTTGGACTGTGGGAGGAATACATGGAGGAAACTCCATGCACACAGACCAAAGGCGATCTACCTTAAAATAAGCTATGAATAAGCTACTTGCTCAATGAAGAAACACCTGCATCAGTAGATATTAATTAGAAAAGCTAAAATGAATTTTTAACTTGGATTGGTGAAAACTGTATTTTCACCACTGAAAGTGATATAAGTTAATTTTAAAGTGCTGGAGTCGTTTTAAGACAAAACTTTAGTCTTTAGTCTCTATGTGATCTGTGATTCACTTTCTGATAACCGAACAGGAAGTACTGTATATTTGGCTGATGATTTGGCTGACAACTTCTTTCAAAGGCATGAACATAAACTTTCTATATCCTCTCTTTCCTATTTGATTGTAATAAAGATGAAATGACAGTAGATTCAAAATCTTGCTCTGAACTAGGTGTACAAATACCTGAAATTTAGACATCAATCTAGTAGAAACCAATACCATCCCGTGTAATATTATCACACCTAACAAAATTTTGTGAAATTACAGTTTAAAAAAAAAAAGAAGGGGTTCATCTTTTGTTTCTGCCAGACCTGTTCATGGGCTTTAAATCTTTTTTCTTTTCTTTTTTTTTAGCTTTAACCTTTAAACTATTTCTTCAGGCACTTTTCCTTCATCTAGGTACTTCAGCTAGTATAATAATGAAGCATGAACTGCACACTACTACAGTAATAATAAAGAGTCAAAACTAGGGTGCTGCCTGGAGAATGCTCTCGGCAGGCTTCTGTGCTCTCGGATCTTGACAAAGCGCACACTACAGGATGTCTGTTTTTCTGTCAAAAGTATATTATTAGGTTTATGCGTCATGATGCACTCAATTTTAATGAAGTTTTCACTGAGACAGACAGACACCAGCGTCACTGCTTGGTTGTGATTCTGTGTCTTCTGTCTGGTTGAGAGGAGTGCTCTGATTGGCTCGATTCATCATAATCCCCGCCCCCATTCTCTCTATTTCGCGCGCGCGCTCTCTCTCTCTCTCTCGCTCTCGCTCTCTTTCTCGCTCTGGGAGCGGCAGGATGTGCGAGTGAGGGCGGTGAGACAGATAAACAGAGGGACACGCAGAACTTCAGAAGGGACAGACAGAGCAGGAGACAGCAGAAACATTAAGGAACGTTTATACACGTGACACCTCGAAGCTGTAAGCGCACTTTTAGTTCACTTAATCTTATACTCGAACTGTGTGTGAATCGGGTTTTATACGTTTCAGTACTGATTATTCGATGAGGAATGAAATGTTTCTTGACGTTAATAGCTCATTGATTTGATGTTTGTCTTGTATTTGTATTTGGAAACAAAAACCTAGCATTTAGTAAGGATAAGTAAATAAGTTGACTTAATAGGGTTTTGCCTCCCTATTTTATTCACATCCAACCCGTTTAAAAAAGTTCAAAAACCATGTGTGTGAACATTGTATATTTTCTGTTAAGATGCAATCTTCATAGAGCTTCAGGCATCATAGTGTTACACATGATGGCTTTTAAATCTACAGGACCTGTCGGTTTCCTGAAATTAACTCATATAAGATTAGTTTAAAGTTTATAGACAGCTTATTTGAAAGCGTATTGAACGTATTGAAGAGCATTTTTCATTTGCTCCTTCTCTCTTCCTCTATCCTACCTAGGGCACACCATGTCTGTGAACTCTCCCAACAGCAGTGATGCATGTTTGAGCATCGTGCACAGCCTGATGTGCCACCGGCAGGGTGGAGAGAACGAAGGCTTTGCCAAGCGTGCCATCGAGAGTCTGGTGAAGAAACTGAAAGAGAAGAAGGATGAGCTGGATTCTCTCATAACCGCCATCACCACTAACGGTGTCCACCCCAGCAAGTGCGTCACCATCCAGAGGACGCTGGACGGCAGGCTCCAGGTCTGAGCACTTAACAGCGATTAAGCTCAGGTTTTCGAGGGGTTAAAATAAGTGTCCCATATTTTTTTATTTTTATTATATAGACAGGACATTTACACAAGGGCAAATTTGTCTTTGATCTAGTCCAGTAGTGAACATTGTGAAATGCGACAATGATGCAATTTCTTTGCTGTGTGACTGATGTGCCGTCCTCCCTGTGTTTAGGCTGGACTCATTCTGATCAGCAGCGTCAATGATAACAGAAGAGTTACTGCTGTTAACTTTGTGATTCAGTTATAAAGCTTTTAAAATAAAATAAATCTTATATATAGCATGGCAGGAGACTAAATGTGTCGAAAGTCTCTCTAGACAGACAAGACAAAAAGACAGTGTTGGTGTTTAGGATCATTGTTATGGCCTGTTTCTGCCAGCAGCTCAGCATTTAGTTGTCTTAACTTGTATATGGTTGTTGTATACTCTTGGCTGATGAAAAAACAACTAGAGAAGAGAGTCTGAGAGTTCCCTTCCCCTCCCCCAGCTGCAGACAGAGCGAGGGAATGAGAGAGTGCAGGAGAAGGAGGGGTGGAGGGAGAGAGGGTTGTTTTGTCTGAGACACAGGAAAGGGGCAGGGTTAAGTTAAGGCCTGTCTGTCTCGGAGTCTGTGTGTGTGTGTGTGTGTGTGTGTGTGTGTGTGTGTGTGTGTGTGTGTGTGTGTGTGTGTGTGTGTGTGCGTTGGGTGTGTGTGTGTGTCTGAGTGTCAGTATTTGAAGTATGTACACAATCTACACAAGTTTTAGGCATGTGTTCACAGTATTTCAGCACTATATTTCAGGCAGTGTGTTTATTCAAGATGTGTTGGCCCAGTTCTAAACTTTTATTGTGTGTGTGTTTGTGTGTGTGAGAGAGAGAAGAGCATTTGTCTTTGTCTGAGTTAAGTAAACATAACACAACAGAAAGTTTTGTAGTAAATACCAAGCCTAACTGTGTTTGGAAGTTGTCCTCAACTGGGTGCGGATCAAATGGTTAGAATAGCAAATTAGTTCTCTTTTATTTTATTTTTTTTCTATTAGGGACAGATGCTGATTATTCTACCTTTACTTTTATCTTTCTTCATATATTTAGTAAACACACAAACACACCACACACACACACACACGCACAGTACGTTATCTCTCTTAGCCTATCCTTCACAAGCTTAGGAAAGGCTGAATCAGGATGAATCATGCAATGTCTGAGCTGGACAAAGTGTATGAACTCAGTGTGAGCTGTAAAGATGTACACTGTCAAGATTCAGGCACAGTTTTTACTTTCACAGCTATTTCTCATTTATTTATTGCATTTCATTCCTTTCACATTCAGTCAGGATGTTCAGAACGTGATGGGAAATGTTTTACTATAACACGTTCCTTTTGCTGCTGTTCTTTCTTGCTCTTTTCATACACTTTACCTCTTTACCTTGGGAGTCGCAAACCTATGTTGGTTTTCCCCTTTTTAGTTTTCTTCCTTATGCACCTTGTCATAACTGTAACTTAACTCGTGTCCCTCCGTCTGTATATCTCTGCAGGTAGCGGGGCGAAAAGGCTTTCCACATGTCATCTATGCTCGACTGTGGCGTTGGCCAGACCTTCACAAAAACGAGCTCAAACATGTCAAGTTCTGCCAGTATGCCTTCGATCTCAAGTACGACAATGTATGTGTCAACCCCTATCACTACGAACGGGTGGTGTCTCCAGGCATCGGTATGTGTGTGGTCCTTATTAAAAAACATAGCAACGAGAAAATATGATTATTATACTAAGAGCGGAAAGGCAGATGCAAAACTAGTGCATGACACAGGCTAAGTGGAATTTGGGGTATTTTTATCATGGTTTATTGTACTGAAGTTTTTCACTTCAGTTTCTCCTTATAGTCAGGATGTAATATATAAATAAATCACGGAATGATGCAAAAGCCTGCAAACCAGTGACACCATATTCATGTAACATAATACAGATACCCAGTTTAGTATACAAAATACAATAGGCTTGTAACTAAGTGTGTTACCATACTACCAAAAATGCCAAACTTTCTACTCTAAACCATGTTGCTGTTTCTGTTTCTGCTTTTTCCCTATACAGTTGGACTAAGCTTGCAGCCTACAGGTAAGAAAGCCAAACAGAAATTCACTTGTGTTGTCTGTGTCTGTTTGCTATCACATATCTGAATGCTGCAGCATGTTTTTGTGTGCCTACACGAGGTAGTTTACATACTTAACAAAATGGCTTCATAGTTCTGTTAGTCTCAGCTTGTTTTTACTTAAAAATATGAAAACACTTGCACAACACTGTATGTAAAAAAGTGAGCTAAAGGAACACAGGCGTGAGCATATTTGTAGATGGAAAACATTCACTGGTCATTCTTTTTCAAATCAGCTAGGTGAGGTACAAAAGGTCAGCAACTGGATTTAATTAAATTTGTTTCAGCAGGTGACATTGAATCTTCGAAGCCCTTTGCAGTCACAAAATAATCCTGAGAGATATTCCCAATAGCATGCTTATTAAATCCAAGCTCATTAAATAGTTTTTCTTGTGATAATCAGATAGGTGAGTTTCAGGTCAGTTCATTCCACTGACAAAAATCCATGTTTTATTGTGAGCTTCCAGTATTTCCGGAATCTATAGTAAAACACATCAAATCTCATTGGGAGACACTGGAAAATCATTCTTGTGCCAAAGTAATCTGGCAGCCAGTGGCTAAATGCTTTACGCTTGAAGCACATTCCCTGATCCATCTCGATTTTCAGGCACACAAGCTGGGAAAAATATCAAAAGCTTTCTATTTTTTTCCCTCATATATATTCCATGCATTCATTTTTGTTTAGTTATCCTACTTATTTCTAGCTATTAAAAAGTGGATCATCATCCTACACTCTACTTATACAGCATGTGCAAGACTGGTGGCTATTTGTTACCGCAGGGTGTGGCAGAATGTTCCTGACTGTGTATGATTTCTATGAATATCTATGGATATCTTTTAGGCTGCTCAACCCAAGACATACATCATGTGGCTTTTCCAATAATACCGATCACATTAAGCTTACACAGATCTCCAAAAGCACAGTTCTATAGTTATACAGTATCTAAGGGAGGGTTGGGGGAGCTATTGAAATAAGACTGGCTTATTTAGTTAGTTCGTTCAGTGGAATACCCTCCTGACCTTGGGCCTTCCTCAAACTAAGATTCCCATCAGGTGTATGTTTTGCTGCTTTTTGCCCTCCACAGCCAGACCGATAAAGGAAGAGTATATCCATGACTGTATCCAGATGGATGGTCCACCCAGAATGCCCCCCCAGCAGGACCACCATGCCCAAGAGCACTACAGCCAACAGCTGCCTCCACTCCAGCTGCCCCCAGAGCCCCATCGTCACGCCCCTCCATCAGTAACCCTCTACCCAAGCCTGCCCCTCTCACCACCTTGTAAGTGCCACTAACAAATCCCTACCATCTTGTAATAATGATAATGTTATTAATGTATAGTTAAGCCTAGTCAATAAAAACTGAAATTACCATACTGAAATACATTTGTGTTTATATAATTTATACCTACTATTTCCCAGATTTCCAAGATTTTTAAGGCTTGTTCTCTGTCTCTGTGTAGCAAGCAGCTCCAGAATGTCCCTGCAGGTTAGCCACCCAGAGGGCCTACTGCAGATCGCGTCTGCTCAAAGCAGGGCTTTGGCATCTTGTTCTCCTCCCACCACTCCTACACACACACCAACAAACACAACACCACACAGCCAGACCTCAGCCCCACAACCTGATGCTGATCGCTGCAGTCAGAGTGATTACAGCACCCCCAAACAGACACAGGCACAGACCTCCTACCACAGTGAGTAATGAGGATGGACTCTTCTTTTTAACAATAATGAAAGAAACTGTAAATTTTATTACAGTTATATATTTAGTTTATGAATTTTAGTATCTAATTTGATCTTTAGCCATAGTCATATTCTTGAAAATAATATAATAAAATATTAGAGTAAAGTATTACTCCTTTTCAACATCACAGCAACGACATGGACAGGCTCGAGCACTGCCTCGTACACACCAATGGGGTCTCAGCAGAACGGGCGGAGTCACCAGCAGGGTCCTCCTCACCACACCGGTCATTTCTGTATGTGGCAAACTTGTCACATTTAATCCTTCTGTAATCTAAAATGTGTTCATAGAAGCTACATTTATTCTACTATAATCTAATTTGCTACATATCGTTCTTACCAGGGTCTCAACATCACACTCCCACGTCCTATCCACAGCCAGTCTCCAACCATCCAGGTACCTTAAACTGTGCTTACACACACTTCAAATTATTCTCATCACTCACTCTCACTCACTGTCTATACCGCTTTATCCTGTATTCAGGGTTACAGGGGCCTGGAGCCTATTCCAGGAAATTTAGGGCATTAGGCGGGGTACATCCTGGATAGGGTGTCAATCCATCGCAAGGCATACACACATACACTTACTCATTCACACACTATGGACAATTTGGGAACACCAATTAGCCTAATCTGCAGATTTTTGGACTGTGGGAGGAAACCGGATTACTCAGGGAGAACATGCAAACTCCATGCACACAGAGATGGAAATCGAACCTGGCCGGAAATCAATCCCGGATTCTGAAGGTGCAAGGCGACAGTGCTAAATTTTTTATTTATTACAAAATATAAACATTTTATATAATAATAGATTTATAAAAAATTGTAGCTATTATTTTTTTAAGGAATTGGACGGTACAAATTAAAATACGATACACTGAGTTGCCTTCTTTGCTACCTTTTTGATTTAATTAAAATAAAAAAAGAAATACCCTCCTCAACAACAGACATAACATTGCACTGAAAGGAAAAAGTAATTTACCACAATTATGTCACTATTTTGGTTTTTTTTTTTCTGACATATTTTAGTGAGAATCGTCTTCTTTTCTCATTTATAATTTAAGGTCCAGAGTTCTGGTGCTCAATCTCATACTTTGAGATGGATATCCAGGTCGGGGAGATGTTTAAGGTCCTGGCTAACTGCCCACTGGTAACTATAGATGGCTATGTGGATCCATCCGGAGGAGATCGCTTCTGCCTGGGGCAGCTGAGCAATGTGCATCGCACAGACGCCAGTGAGAGAGCACGGTGAGAGTGTATAGCTAAACGCTGTCATTATATGGATCACACAACTTTAAATCTTTATGTTATTGTTTTATTCACTTTAATAAACATTTAGTGAACTTGCACTATTCCACTACATATTTCTATCATAGCTGACATTATGTTTTTGCTTTTCTGCCCATTCTTGGTGCATTCCTGTGCCAGGCTCCACATTGGTAAAGGTGTGCAGCTAGAGTGTCGAGGGGAGGGAGACGTGTGGATGCGATGCCTCAGTGACCATGCAGTCTTTGTGCAGAGCTACTACCTGGACAGGGAGGCAGGAAGAGCACCAGGGGATGCTGTGCATAAAATCTACCCAGGAGCCTATGTCAAAGTAAAAACACCACTGCATTCAACACACAGATATGTACCGAAATGTTGCCTAAATAGTAATGCTGTTATTCTTGCACAAGGTTTAGTTTAGAGTTTTTAACCATGGTCTTAAAGGCATATTATGGGCCATATTAAACGAATAGATCTGCTGCTAAAATTATTTCCTTTGGATTCATTTTAAATACTTTTATCATTGGCTGCAGTAGTTGTTTTTTGTCTTCACTGTAAGAGATGCAATTGGCTATACCTTAGAGGAAATGATCACTACTGGAAATCCATTCCAGTAGTGAGACACTTCAGCAGTAATGGACACTCTTAATGCATCTGTTTGCACTGCTACTGCTAGTTGTTGGTGTGGAATTGATGAAGTGAGGAAATGCCAGTGCAGAACCCTCTTTATGTGTGTATGTATGTGTGTGTGTGCACAAAACAATAGATCAAACAGTTCACTGCTTATCTTAAGTTCAAGTGCTTGAGCGGTGTCGCCTCCAACAACCCAGTCTCTCTCAAGTCCACGGTCGCTATCAAAAAGCAAAACAATCACATAAGTAGGTTGCTAGAAAGAACACACAGGTGAGAACAATCACTCATTACCTGCCAGTGCAACCCCGCACTCTTTGTCTACCCACACCTGGCTCTCGACCATACCCCTAGCAGGAAGTCATGTTTTGACAGTAGCTGTTAGTTCAATAGCAGCTGGTTTCAATAGCAACCAGTTTCACCTCATACACTTTACCCTACATGTTAGTGAGTTTGTGAGGAGGAACCTGTGAAGGACTGGCAACATCAAACATTATATTTCTGCGTCTCACTAAACTGGGTTGACCTACTACAGCCTCAGAAGCTCTTTGCATCTCTGTAATTTGAAGGAGAAATTTACATAATTCTTTCAAAAATATATTCCTTAGCTGTTGTATTGGAGATGGGGTTATAGAGCACTTGTCAAACATACACTGTCAATCGCTGTACAATTATAAAGGAAAAGCAACATTTTACCACCAAATATAAATTAAAATTGTATTTAAAAATTTTTTATTTTGGAGTCAGTCTGGCAATACATGAACTGCCACACAAAATAACTGAATATTTTTTCCCCCGTCTCTGGCATGCAATGTACTGTGTGATAATAGAGTCAGGTATGAGTAATTTACAGTAAATAGTTCAGGAAAATTGTCGATAGCACAAATGTACGAAAAGTCACAAATCCTTCCTTCTCTTTCTATCTTCCAATCTTTTTCCCCCTTTATTCTTTCTCTCTAGGTATTTGACTTACGGCAATGCCATAGGCAGATGCAGCAGCAAGCAGCTACTGCACAGGCAGCTGCAGCGGCGCAAGCTGCAGCAGTGGCTGGGAACATTCCAGGACCCGGCAGTGTTGGGGGCATTGCCCCTGCAATCAGTGAGTCTGTGCTTTTGTGTTTAAACTGGCATGTAATTATTTTTATGTATGCCATAAATCACTGTTCTACTAATCACAGAGCTAATATGGTGTATTTAAAGAGTATTTATCTGCATTATTCCGTTTCCACTCAGGCTTCTCTGCTGCGGCAGGCATAGGAGTCGATGATTTGCGTCGCTTGTGTATATTGCGTCTGAGCTTTGTGAAGGGCTGGGGACCGGATTACCCACGCCAGAGCATCAAACAAACCCCATGCTGGATAGAAGTGCATCTCCACCGGGCACTACAGCTGCTGGACGAGGTGCTACACACCATGCCCCTTGCAGAGCCCAGCCCTGCCAACTGACGTGGTAACAGAGCTTAATCAAACACTGCATCTTACAAGAATCCACAACAGGGAACGGTGGAGGAGAGATGGGGAGATGATGATATGCTCCATAGCTTCTCCCACATACACAGCATGCCCACGTGAACAGACAGTGATTCATGGAAGGAGGCAGACACTTACACAAGCTTTCCATTGCCATGGCCAGCAGACTGAGTGGACCTCTGCGCTGACCAGACTGTTGACTCACATGGAAATAAAGACCAGAGAAAGATGTTCTTAAGGCACAGGTGAACAGGAGGCCCTGGAATTGTTGGTGTTGTGTAGCCCTCGCTTTACGGAAATGCGTAGGTCATCCTAATGAGAACTAATGAAAAATGATAATTTTGGCCCAGGGCATGATTTGAAATGCAAGCACAAACAACTTTGGCTAGATATACAGTAGATGATGGACAGACAATCATTTTTAACTTTCGGTACAATGTGTTTTTGTAACCATAGAATAGTTTTTTTAGCAAAATGTTTTTTGTACAAGCACCAAAGTACCAATCTATCTTAAATAATAAGAACAAATTATTTTATTGTTTTTGTGCCAGAGATGGATTTATAGCATTTTAAACACTGCAATACCAAAAATGGAGCTTCTTTAGACTGAGTAGATGATGGCACCCCCGAGTAAGAAAAGCACAATGAGTTCCTCATGTTGTCATGTTTTACTCATTAGGTGCGAGATTACTTTTGATTACATGCTTCAGTTCTCTCTTGTCATGTTTAAGTCTCTTTCTTCCTGTTCCACCTCATCCCCAAATTTTGTGCCTTATTACCAATGAGTCCTTGCTGTACCCTATGCGAAATAATTTTCACCTGTTTATTACTGAGCCCATTTGTTTTTGTATGTCCAGAATGAACTTGAGATTTTGATGTTTCAGACCATTTGAAGAGGTTTAGTAGTTAATTTTTTCCCCACTTGTACTGTTAACTGCTTTGATTTTCCTTTTTATATGTCATTCAAGTGTCTCCCACTCCTATTAAATGTTCCCTGCTGAACATTCTCCACTTATTTAAACCTTTACTAAAATTGTTAATTTAAATTGTTGTTCTAGGTGTTACTTTATACCAGCTTTAAAGAATATTACTCTAATTCTTTAAAGTAAAAATGTTGTGTCTAAACAATCATAATGTATACACAAAATACTACAACTATTTTATAGTAATTACTAGCGTAAGTCCTCGTCGTTGATCGTTAAATAAATAGTTAAAAGGTTAAAGCTAAAAAAAAGCTGATCAGCTTTAATGTAATCAGTGATATTATTTCAGGTTGAATCCCATGTACAGTACATGTCTGCATGTCTTTCTGTACAGCAGAACCCTCTGCTTAACTTATTAATACAAAGAAATAAAATTTTGTAAGGTTGAGTATCTTACACCTTGTTAGTACATAAGTTGTACTTTTTTCGTTGTCAGCCAAATATACTTCCTGTTCGCTAATCGAAGAGAGAATGAGAAATCAAAAAAAGTAGATCAGATTAAGATTATTTTTTGTATTAAAATGACTCCAGCGCTTTAAACTTCACTTATACCACTTCGCCACTGAGAACGTTTAAGCTGTGAAAATGTCAAGTATTCCCAGTAAAAATATTCAGTTTAGCTTCTCTAATTTAGCTTATTTTAAAGTACATTATTAAACCCACCACATAACAGTGCATAACAGAGCCATTTTGATTTCACTTATGGTGCAGGGTAAACTTCAGGTAGATATTCAAGTACTATGAAAGTTTTATGAAAATGTGTCCAATGGTCAATTTAAGGTGCGGCCACAGTTTGACCCGTGTGCAGTACACTGTCAAAACTTGTGGTTTATAATCCAGCGGTCGATTTAAGATGTGCCCACAGTTTGACGTGTGCGCAGTACGCTGTCAAAACGTGCGCTTCATAATTTGGCAGAAAACTACTCGTGACATCACTCAACATTTTGATTTCATTTATGGCACATGTTTTACTTCAGGCAAATACCGAAGGACTGGCAAAGTTTCATTAAATTCTGTCCAGACAGTTTTGCCTGATGCTGTGACAAAGTCTGACTGGACAGACATACGGACAGACGGAGATTTTTCTGAGACTGGCATTAATGTATGAAACAGAAATACAGTATATAATTGAAGGAGTGAGTTCTGCCCAATCTACAAACAAAACCTTTCTTTTATTTATATAGATGGCAGTAAATTAGGTTTTCTCAACAAAGACAAAAACTGTCATTGTAGTTAAAAGTCATAAAGCTGCATAAACTTTATACATAGTTACAGATCATAAGTGGAAGCATGCACTAAGCCCCAAATGCACCACAGAAACTGAGGTATGACAAGTCATGTAACAGCCATGATCTTGTATAATATTTCAGGAAGCTATGAAAAGTGGACATTTTAAGGTTTACTTTGCCCCTCATCTGTAAATCTCATTAAAGATACAGATTGAAGTCAAACCAGTGTTTCGCTCAGTACTTTGTTTAGTATTGTATAGCCTTTATTGAAGAATTACTTAAAGAAAAAAAGCCATGACCAAAAAAAGTATTTGTCTTGTTTTGTATGGACAGTCTGCGAGTAGAAATGAGAAATTGAAAGCACAGCTGTGGACAACATCCAGTGTTTCATTATGCCTGTGGATTTATCCTAATCCTATTTCTATACTTTTAATTGAATTGTGTAAGTTCTGGAAGCTTTTATTGTTTGTGTATGTTGCGCTTCTTCTACATTTTGATCTTTTTCTAGTATTCTTTTTGTCATTTTCTTGAAAGCAGAGGTTGGCTGTGCATGCAGTGGTACCCATGGAGAGGAGAGGCTGTTAGTGCATGGCTCAAGAGAAATCGGTGGCAGTAGGTGATTTTAACTCTCCACTTTCTGACTAGTAGCTAAGCCATTTGAGCCATGCCAGCTATGAAATGCAGTAAGTATTGGCTGGCTTGCTAACTAGTTTTTTTCACACACACACATCTGGTGTAACAATAATATTTTCATTGTAAGCTGGATGTGATGGATATTAGGGCATTTCTTAAACAATTTACAGTGTATGCTGGAAATGGAATAGGGGGAAACAAAAAAACTATTATAAAAAGGCACCACAAGTAGATTTTGAGCACAAGAGCATTTATGTATAGTGGAGGCAGTGTTGTGTCTAAGAACCCTGCTGAAAAATGACCAGCTACCAGCTGTGCCGTTCAAGCACGCAGACTATACTTGACAGTTGCCAAGTTCTTTTCACGCTTCCTTTCAACTTATTCAAGTTGATCATTAATTTTCCATAAAACATATGCTTTCCAGGGTCATAGGGGCCTGGAGCCTATCCCAAAGAGCTCAGGCCACAAGACAGGAGACACTCCAAACGGGGTGCCAACTCATAGCAGGATACAAGCACACACACTCACACATCCAAGCGTAAACTACAGGCAAATTGGAAACACTAATAAGCCTACAACACATGTCTTTGTACTGTGGTGGGAAACTGTAATACCTAGAGGAAATCCACAAAGCATCAGAAGAACAAGCAAACTATACAAAATACAGATACATCAAGCCCCCAAGCCTGAAGGCAATAATGTTAATTGCTGATATTTCTAATTAATGTTGTAGCTTTTAGAAACTGGTTCCTCCCCCCCCGCCTCAAACTGTAAATTGGCAGAAGTTGATCAGCTTGACCATCTCAGAATGTGTTTTGGCAGCTGTGTGAGAAACAGAGTTTTAATGTAGTGTGGCAGTACAACACTCACTCACTCATACTCATAGTCACGGGGGACCTGGAGCCTGTCCCAGGAGACTTAGGGCATGAGGCAGGGTGCCCACCCATTGCAGGGCACACACATACACACAGAACGGGCAATTTGGGAACGCCAGTTAGCCTAATCTGCAGGTTTTTGAGACCGGAGCACCCGAAGGAAGCCCAACAAGCACAGGGAGAACATGCATACAGACCCAAGGCGGGAATCAAACTCCGACCCTGGAGGTGCAGGGCGACAATGCTAACCACTACGCCACCGTGCTGCCAAATACAACACTAAAGATATATTTTAATAAAAGCCCAAAACCTCATAAATGCATGAATACTGTAATTCCTTGAATGTGTCTTCATTCACCAGCCTACAATACAAGCACCATCTACAGGAGCTTTTGTCCTCTTTTTCTAACCATAGCTGAATCATCACTGTAGGAGTTCCTGCTTTCTACTGTAGGAAAAGAGGAAATGGATGTGGGTGTCAGTTCGACATTGTGACGGTTGAGTCGGAGCGACGCATTTATTCAGCAGGATGCTGTAGGTGCTTCTTCCACGTTAGGTGTTGGTGGTGACGCCGGCGGCGCAGGTGGGCGGGGCGTATCACCGAGCTGCGCATGCGCGGTAGCGGCAGCAGCAGCATCTTAAAGCTCGGCAGCATCTCCCAGCACTGCGCAGCATCACGGGCGTCCGACACCGCCGGCCTCACCCTCTCCCTCACCCAGCCGCAGCGCAGCATGAATTCTAATTCGTAGATATTTCGATCATGGTTAATCCAGGTCACGAAATTTAATTAAAACGATTCGCCGTCTTCTCTTCCGTCGTCGGGTACTTGTGTTGTTTTTGCCCCCTGTACCGCACACGACGCGCCCCAAGAACTCAAAATGGCCGAGATCACCGAAATACGAGCAGCGTACGGTGAGTACCCTCAGGTCTGCTTCTGAGTACTTAAATATCCTTCAGGATAGAGTCAGATACAATTAACGAATTTTAATGAAACTCAACAATTTATTATTATTATTATTATTGTTGTTGTTATTTATTAGGCCTATGTGTGAGTTAGACAATGCAGTAAACATCTCTTCTGATTATGGGCTGATGAAGAGCTTTATTCAGAAAATGTCTAATAAGTGATGTCACTCTTTCATTATTGTCAAGAGTATTTCTTTTTCTTTTCTTTTTCCTCACACCCTGTCTTACCGTGTTGCATTTACATTTATAGCATTTATCAGACGGTATATTTTATCCAGAGTGCCTTATATTCATCCTCACTGAGCATTTAAAGGGTTAAAGGGCCCAAAGGCCCAGCAGTGGCAGCTTGGTTGTCCTGGGATTTGAACTCACACCCTTGCAATCAGTAGTCCGACATCATAAACACTGAAGTACAGGTCTTTACATAGTGTTAAATATTTCGTTTGTTAGGTGCTTTAGGATCTAAACTAGAATATATAAGGTGGGTTGGTGGTTAGCATTGTGGGCCTGCACCTCCAGGGTCGAGGGTTTGATTCCTGCCTTGGGTCTGTGTGTGTGGAGTTTGCATGTTCTCCCCCCTGCTTTCCTCCCCCAGTCCAAAGACAAGCAGATTAAGTTAACTGGTGTTCCCAAAGTGTGCCTTGTGATGGATGGATTGGTACCCTGTCCATGGTGTACCCTGCCTCGTTCCCAAAGGCCTTGTACCCTGTACAGGCTATGCAGTATAGAAGCTAAATCAACATACACTATATGTGTGTGTGTGGGTGGTATGCTGTGAGCACCCCTGTATGATGGGTATTTTTGTAACTATTGAGCCAGATACCGGTTTATTCCTAAACAATCCGGTTATTTTACACACGCTTGTAAATTAATTGTGTTTGCCATTACTACACATGTGAACGGACTAGCAACAGAGATGTTTCAGTCTGCTGAAGCTTTTCATGACTCAAATTTTTTTTCATAGTTTCAAATATCGTTTTTGATATAATGGTATATGTCATGAAATTGATGAGACTAGCATTTAGTTTCTAACACTCTGGTCCTCCATGTGGCATGATGTCACTGGTCTTGCGATGTTTGCATCAGGCTGGTGAATGGAACTTGAGGCAGCTTTAGCTACTATGTCATAGATATTATGCCATTAGTCATCCATTAAGTGATTAAGCAAAATGCCTAGATGTGACAAGATAGGGCAGCAAAATGAGAGGATGAAGTTTGTGTGTCAGTCTGCAGCATTCACTATTTCAGTTAAACAGGCTATAGGAAGTGTTTAATGTGGAGAGAACTTTAAAGATAGATTCTTGTCATTTCATTGGTTTTTGTCCTCTGGTTTGTTTTCTGAAAGAAGCTGTTTAGTTTTATCATTTACCAGCTTCAGTAAATGTCAATAGCCAAAAAAGTAAGCTTATTTTGTCAGCCCTTCTCACCTGACCGGATTTGTACCCAAAAAAGGACTCATTATAGTCATGCAGTGACGAAATCGATGATGTAGCTACAGCTATTATTTGTGTGGGCTCATTTGAGGGACTGTCTGACGTGTAACGTAGGCAAGTGTATGCGGTGCCAGCTGGTGCTGGTCGTGGGAGTAAAATAATCTGTCTTTCTGAGTCATGCTACTGAAGAGGAGGAGGAAAAACAGTGTGTGAACACATAGTGTGTGTCAGACATGGATGGATGGTCTGTGGAAGATCTGTGTGCCTGTCTAATACAGAGTACCTCCAGTGTGCTGTAAGACTCTAAAATTATTTCCAGCTATTTGCGGACAGTGCTGCTAGGACAGAATGTGAGAAGTACAGTACTGTATAGCAACTGAACCAGTCTTCTAAATGTATTGCTGCAGTATATGGACATGCATAATAAATGTAGATGCCTCTAACCTGTAAAATAGCTCAAAAAAATTGTAGAATACAAAGAGATATTTGGTATCTACTATTCTCCAAATCTAACGTGAACATACTGTAATTTTTCTACATGCTGCTGTGTCATGTCATATTTAAAAACAACAACAGCAAAAAAAACTCTGAATTCTGCCAATAATCTACAAAAAGTCATTTAGCTGGAGTTTTATCGTACATATGCATGGAAGCCCCCAAGAGAACCATTGTACCTAAAAATATAAACATTATATGTAACCGTATACAACACATATTTTGACCTTAAGCAGGACAATTCCGTTACTAAAACTGCATGAAAACATCCAGTCAGACCATTTGGGGAACCTGTATTCACATGCATCCTTGTGGTGTGACCTTTACATACAGATTTTTCACTTTATGATGATGATGATGATGAAAAAGCAATATACATCTTTGAATTTTTACCCTTTCCCAGGCTAGCAATATCAGCGGTACAGCACTGTCTAGTGACACCGTGAAGTCGGCCATGCGATCATGGCGAAACAATCATCTACAGTGTACTATGTTGCCGGCGTGTTTTGGGTGTATAATCAACAGATTAAACAAGCTAAGCTGTCATGTTAGGTGCATTTAATGCATTTTCAAATTGCATTGGTTAATCAGAATGTAAAGTTGTCAGTCAAGGAGCATCTGTAGCGAGATTGAGCAGGAGCATGTGCCTGCTCACATCATGTCTCTAGTTACAGGTTGTAAAGAGCATTCGAGATACCAGCAGCTGCTCCGCCTTTTGCTGCATCATCCTACCGCTCGCTCGCTTGCTTCCTGACTGTTTTATTTGTTTACAGCAAATGCTGTCTTCAGAGCCAGCAGTAACACACCTCAGGCAACTAATGTCAGCCGTGATAAGATTCATTTTTTTTTACAAAAACATTTGTCTATTGAAAAAAAAAGGAAAGACAGAAACGACCACACTATGTGTATGCTAGGGGAGAAATTATCTGGTGGCACAGATGAGCTTCAGTCATGTTGATTTAGGCCTTTGCAGTTCAAGCATGGTTCAGTGTTTAACTCTAGGCTGCTGTCTTCTATCTGTATTCCTGTGACTAGTGATTGACAAGAAAATCCACCATGCCATTAATATCAATCAAAGGATTTCAAAACACGTCATTAGTTTTAATTAATCCTCGTTTTTAGGGACTTGTGGATGTAAGCTGTGGCGCGCTCGCACCCAGGGTCACATTCTGTGCTGCTCAGTTCTGATATGATGTTAAAGAACATCGTGTCCTTTTTTCTCTCACTGTTAACAGGACCTTGTCTGATGAGGCACGTTAGTTCTACCCGAAGAATCGTGCACTGGAATTGATGCTTGCGTGATGAATGTCTCAGTTCCGTATATGTTTATTTAGTTAAAAAGAATATCCTTTTCTAATCCTGAATCCCTTGCCAGGGTGTCCCTGTAACCTTTTTATTCTCAGCCTTTGAGAAAATAGCTAACAATTGTTCAGAACTGTGGAGTTCAAAACAGTCCATTCCAGTCCGTATGCATGATTTGTGAGAGCTGGCTCAGAACACTGGTGTATGTCAATTTTTTTTTTACTTCAACATTGTGTGTGTGCACACACACTCTGTCCCGTCCCCTGGGGTCGTTTCCAGGCGACTGGAGCAGCTGGCTTTGACAGCGTTCCAAAATCTGACATCATCGTGTTGGAATCCCTGCAGCGCCCAATGGCAGGGAGCAGCCTGGCTTTGTCTACAGACGCATTAGCAAAGAGAGAAGAGAGCGCGAGAGAGGGGAACACAGGAAGTTACATTTAATCACGCCTTTGTGTATGTGCGAGACTCTCTTTTATACAGACTTTCTCCTCTTTGACCTCTCTCTCACTGGTTGCGTTAGTGTTTCTAGGCTTAATCTTTACACCACTGTCTGAAGGGGTGAGCATGTGTGATACACATAACACCAATGAGTGGTTTCACATCAGAGATAACACATCTTAAAATTACTGAAGTCATCCTTTACTCATATAAGATGAGACGTGAGTAATTGCAAAAAAGAGAAAAGGGAAGTTTGCTGGATGAGACAGTGCTGTTGGCCACAGTTCTTTATTCGTCCTTGGTGCTAATGAGGATGCCCAGCAGTGGTGTAGCTAACATGCTATAAGGCATCGCAGTGTTCAGATCTGCACTAGGGCATAAAATGTTGGTCTTTATCTGTGCACAATTATTAACCGCTCCCCAAGCTGCACTCTTGGTGTCTTCGTGAACCTAAGTGCTCCGCATTGTAACGTTTGGAAACCGGCCAGTAGCTACGTTCTCCATTCCTAGCCATTGTTTGTTAGCTATATCACTGAATATAGCAACGCATGCCTTTGCAGCTTCAACACTGCTCAGTATGCTGATGTCACTTCCACACTGTGCCAGTAACATGCAGTCACGTTGCATGACATTACGAACAGCGTGTACTTCCACGGGTGCCATTTAAAAGCACAGACAGGTACCCGTTCTCTGCAGCGTCTGTCTCGTCTTGTCTCAGAGGGCTCATTAGGAGTGTGCATGCATACACACACACACACACACACACACACACACACACACCAGCCTAGCTCTCTGCCAGCTCTGTAACAAAGCACTGCAGCTCCTTGAGCTCAAAGGCCATCAGCGCAGAGGGAAGCTCAGTGCCTCTGGGGAGTTTCTGTATTTCACACTCATTAAACACCACCTGATAATCCATCTAGGTTTCTTTGCTCTGTTTGTTTCATTGTTTCTCATTAAGGGTTCTCTTTTTTTGTCATGACTTAAAAACAATGTTTGCATGAGGTGCTAGTCACCAAATAAAAGAATCAGATGTATGAGTGGTGGAAATTACTACAAATTCCCATCTGAAATAGAAAATATTCAGTTATATAACAACAATATGACAACAATAAACAATTACCACAACAATGCACTAGTGTATACCAGCCAATATTCGGAAATCTCTTTTGTACAGTAGCTAGTAATATTGTGAAAATGCATCACACAGACATGGACAGCAATGCCAGATTTATCCACCGCTGTTTGTCCCGTTCGTTATTATTTCTGTGCCTCAATGCCCTTTGCCAGAGTGTTGCTGTGTGCAAGTCCCTGCTGTGTTTCTGCCAGGTTCAATGGCATTCCACCCTCCTGCGTTCCCCACATTAATACCCCACAGACTGACAGAGTCTATGGGCATAGCCAAGCTAAATGATTGTATTTTTGTTCGGTTGAGACTGTTGTGACTCTCATCCATCTTACTCCCTCGTCACTACACCTACCTTTCCATTTTCAAAATGCCTCCCTCTACTTCCATCTTTCTACCCAGCCTGTCACAGCTTGAATCAGATTACATGTTCATTGGACATCATACTTGGACATTGTGTAATGTCTGATGTGCACCGCATCGTGACGCGGATGTATTTTTTTTAATAACAACACTCAGTTTATGTCTAGATAATTTTTTTGGTCTGTTTTAGTTGCTTTGTCTCTCTGAATCATCTCATCCTCCCACACTCACTCTGTTTCTCACCGTCTGTGCGATTTATTTCTGTCCCACTTTGACATGCACATTGCGTCAGAGCCTCTCAGCTGCAGTTCTTGAAGGAAATAAACGCTGGCAATTATTAGCCGGACATATTGTACTACCATGACCCGATGGCTGTTTTTAACTCTTACACAAATAAGTAAATTATCTGAGTCAAAATACTTTTTAATATTAGCTTATTTTGTCCAGTGAGGCTCAATTAACCAGGTGTATTTATATGCTCATAAATGTATTATGAAAACGTAGCTGTTTTTGAATTCTTATTTTTCAATGTGTTCCATCTCTCTAGATGTGCACATCTTAGCACATCAACAACATCGTGCTAAAAACAGAACTATTTACATCTTTTTCAGATATGTCCCCGGTACTGGCGGGCTTCATCGGCGCCGGCGTACTGGTGGTTGCAGTGGTTGCCTTAATCTTTGTGTGGACATGCTGCCAAAAGCGCTACCACAGGATGAGCCATAAGCTCCATGGTGTCCAGACAGAGTGTGGTGACCCGTTGACAGACCCGCCTTACAAGTTCATCCACATGCTGAAGGGCATGAGCATCTACCCAGAGGCACTGACCAGCACCAAGAGGATTGTGCGTCTCGTGCGTCGAGTCGCCGGCGATAGCAGCAACGTAGAGAGAGAGGGCAAGGGGTGTCCTGTTGTCCTGGTGGACGTGGCTGCCGAGAAGAGTCCGATGGTGACGCCTCAGTTTGAAGTAGGCGGTTTAGATGAAAGCGCTCACCTAACTCCACGACTAGAGAGGGAGCTTCCTGTTCGTGCAGACTACTGTTGCCTGGAGAACCACTCAAGCAGCGGCAGCCAAAGCTCAAGTACCACAGCATCAAGCAGCGCCACGCCCTTCACAGACGAGGCAGATCGCGGAACGCTCAGCCTCACCATCGACTACAATTTCCCGAAGAAGGCGCTGGTGGTGACTGTACTTGAGGCACGTGGTTTACGTGCTGTGGACAGCCAGGCAGGCAGTGCTGACCCGTACATCAAGATGACCATATTGCCCGAAAAGAAGCACAGAGTGAAGACCCGGGTCCTGCGCAAGACGCTTGAGCCCGCCTTCGACGAGACGTTCACGTTTTATGGTGTCCCGTACAGCTCGCTGTCGGAGCTCACGCTCCACTTCCTCGTGCTGAGCTTCGACCATTTTGCTCGCGACGATGTCATCGGCGAGGCATTGGTGCCACTGACAGGCGTGGAACTCAGCACAGGCAAAGTCCAAATCACACAGCCAATCTGCAAGAGAAGCATGCAGGTGAGAGCAGTACCTCATGAACTCATCTGTCTAATAAATGAAAAAGGATTAGGTCAAGTCTCAAGTCAAGTAGGTTTTTATTGTGTAAAGCACTTTTGCGGCAGGACAGTGACACAGAGACAGTGATGACATTGCGATGCTCAAACAGGTTCAAGTTTTATTAATGCACACAGTCAATATCTCAGTTTTTACTGCATTAAAGGTGCAGGAGTGTGGGTGTTCGGGACTTATCAGAGCAGGTAGATGATGTAGTCGTCTTCCGAGTGATGCAGCAGCAGCGAGCAGTTTAAAAGGGCCGACAGGCTGGGCTGGCCAAGACTGAAGTCGAGGTCGCAAAGGAGGCAGCCTCGGTGAGGCGAGATCTCCTCTGATGCACTCTTTCCATTATTGGGCCCTTCGGATCTCTCGGAACAAAGTGATCTAAGTTTACTTCTTGTAAAGAACATCACACTCACCAATCTGCCGTTCTGGTCTCCTTTTATAGTCGGGCTTTAATGAGTGATAATGCAGAGTTGGCCGTGCAGGATTACAGTGCCCCGCCCCTTTTCGAAGAGCCTTGTTGCTGGCCTTGGTGCTGAACACGCCGCCTGTTTTAGCTGTGTGAGGAGATGTTATACTATATAAGGAGTTGGCCTTCAGCCCACCGTAACAGTTGTCATTTTCAACCATATACAGTTTCAGTACACAGCGAAACGAATCATTGTTCCTCCAGGACCAAGGTGCTACATACTACATGAAATAAAAAAACTAGCCAAGACAACAGATGAACACCATAAATTAACAAAACTAATTAAAAACTATACAAAAAGACGAAAAAGACAGCAAGTCAACATAAAGTTCACGTGTAAATGTGAAACAAGAAGCAACTGGTTATGTTTATTCTTGCACACAGGAAAATATCTTAGGACTCTTAAAGAGACATACAAGTGTTCTCATACAGGTGGTTTCAAGTTCTAAAGGTGAATATGGAGTGATTTCTAATGTACTCCACATTAATGTTTCAAACCAACAATGGCTTTAAGTCTGTATAAAATTGTAAGTTTTTGTAAAATTTGACACTGTTTCGCTAAAAGCTAAAATAAAAAAGAAACAGGGCACAGAATAATAGTGGGTGACTTTAAGTAAGGAAATAGTGGGTGTTATAAGGAGCAGCGGTGATGACTACGTGTTTATTATGTTATTGTATGAGTAGAAGGCACGGAGACTATGACTCAAATCTTTAGTTATTATATATAGTACAGCTGAGAGCATACGAAAGAAGTGCAGCTCCTTTTGTATGAACAAGGCAGGCCTTCTCAGACTGGGAGTTTCATTTTCACATCTCAGGTTAAATGGTGTTATTTTATAATTGAAATCATAATACAGACGGTTTTCTGTTCCTTGTTATATTCATAGGGTTTATTCTCTTGTGGTTTTGTTCTCATTTTATCGGTTATCGATTTAACCGAACTCTTGAGCTGTCTCATATTGCAAGCTGAAGTGCAGTGTGTTGTTTTCAGTTCATAATCAGCTAGTTTTATTAGCACGCAAGCATGAATAGCAGATGTCTATAGGAGGAGTGTAGGCCGTGTAAGAAGGGATCAGGGTATACAGGACGTTTACAAAGGAGGATTTTTTTTTTTTACAAAGGAGAGTTTACAGATCTCTGTTACAATTTCCTGAGATAAATAGGTAAGATGAGAGAGTGAATGACTGAGTGAAAGGTATCAGTGTACTGAAGAAGGTTGTTCTGTGTGTGTTTTTTTTTTTTTTTTTTTTGCAGTGTGTCAGCCGTGGGGAGCTGTTGGTGTCTCTTTCGTATCAGCCTGTTTCTCATAGACTCAGTGTGGTAGTACTGAAAGCTAGACATCTTCCCAAATTGGACATCACTGGCCTGGCTGGAAGTGAGTAGACATCTGACACACACACACACACACACACACACACACACCCACACACACACACACCCATACCCATACCCGTACACACAGATTTAGGGTTATATTTTCCCTACCTTCTTGCCATTTTCTACATATTTTATTACATTGTTATATGTGGTTATAAATGTTTTAGTGAAACTCGTGTAAAAATATTATTAGATTTTATTTATAGTATAACATTAATGCACTATTAAGATTGTTTTACCTAATGTCATATACTAGTCATGCTGTCATTAATAAACTTGTCCCTCCTTTCAGACCCATATGTGAAAGTGAACGTGTTCTACAACCGCAAGCGCATTGCCAAGAAGAAGACTCATGTGAAGAAGTGCACGATGAATCCTGTTTTCAACGAGTCCTTCATCTACGATGTACCTGCAGATTTGCTGCCCGACATCTCTATCGAATTTCTGGTTATGGACTTTGACCGCACTACAAAGAACCAGACCGTGGGACGTCTAGTGCTGGGGACACACAGTCCCTGCCCCTCTGGTGCTACCCACTGGCAGGAGGTCTGCCAAAACCCACGCCGGCAAATCTCCAAGTGGCACAGCCTTGTCGAGTATTGAGCTTTCTCTTGTTCTCCACAGACATAAACCAATAAGCATACGCAGTAAACATAGAGACACACACACACACATATACAGTACACAAATAAACAAGGGAAACTTTGAGACCACTTTATCTGTCTTTAAAAAAAAAAAAAAGAATACAGGAAGACAGTGAATTAGAGCACTTCACATTGGACTTTTGCAACAACTACGTAGAGATAGCTCTCAAATAATCCTTTCTAAACAGCACCGTTTTAGCCTCACGCAGTCTTAGACAAACGTGCATACACATACATATACACAATACACACTGATTGATGAATAGTAACTTAAGAGACCAAAATATTGCTATGTCCACAATTTTGAGACTGTTATAAGTAAACTCTTAGCACTGATTGTATGTATGTTTAAATTAAGGTGTAACATGTCTGCCTTTACAGACCTCACTACACTGCTGTAGTTCACTGTACCGCATGTCTGAATAACACAAGGATTACTGTAAAAAAAAAAAATGTAAGAAACGAAGCAAACACATCAGTGATGATGGTGTGCATCACATTCATTTTAGGATGTATAATGACTTTCAAGTGACATGCCAATTTGCTTATTATGGATATCAGGTTTTTTTAAAAAAAAGATCATGCTGCCCTTGTACTTAGCATGTTAGTGATGATGATGATGATTCGGATGAAGTTGACCCCCTATCTGCACACACTCTGGTTGATCCTGATCCTGGTCCTGGTCGATCTTCTGTTTAACCTATTGATTAAATTGAGCAAACATGTGACTGGAATACTGTTAATACACACTTCAGTGCAAGGCTACATTTAAAACTGAAGCCAATCCACATGTACTGAAAGTCAACTTGAATGTCACTACATCTATAAGATCACACATGCTTCATGTAGCCACTTTTATAATTTTAGTTTTTCTGTACTGTTTCTTAATGTCACTGTAAATATTGTACAAAATGTAAAGGGGCACTGATGTGTATTTAATAGGTATTGTACTATACGCACTGAATGCCAATGGCACGATTGTCTTTTTTTCTTTCTTTTTTTTGATATGGTGTGATGTGTTTCCTAAACAACAATTAGGACACTGAAAAGATGACTTCCTGCCTTCCTACAGTGAATTGTGCTCGGTTAATGGACATCATATTTCGGACTTTTGATCCCTGACCTGGCAGGCTAGTGTGCATTGCTTTATTGGTACTGTTGTATACTGCACACACCCCTGCCAAATCATAAAGTACAACACACAGTCTCTCCTCTGCTCACCCTTTAAAAACTTTCATTTACATTTGCAGTCTTTTTTACACCTCTTTAGATATGTCTTGCATCGGCTATCTTGGTTGTCATTTTTATGGGGTCGTATATGGTACCAACTAGAAGAATACTGAAATGAAAAGGGGGTTTGATCATATATGATTTAAGGGTTCTCATTACACCCATTGAACACTTCCTCTGCTGTGGTCTCAGTAACAGTCCTGTGCAACAGTAAGTAAAAAAAAAAAAGTGATTTTTTTTTCTAAACAAGTGAGATGGGGAAACAAAAATCTAAATACCAGAAGGTAACCAGGTGTAACAATTCTAATAAATTTAGTCAAAAAACATTAATTGGAAGGAGTTAAATGTGTAGAAATAATTAAAAAAGGATCATTTACATTACTGAATGTTCAGTGACATTTAATATAACACATATGATACATTAACCTGTATGTTGGTGTTCTTCAACACACTGAATGTGCAAATTAAATGTGGTACAAAAATGAAATTTGCCTCTTGTGTTTAAAACATTAATATATCTGTCACTGAAGAGGTCTACTCAATCACTCGACTGCACTTTCTGTGCCTCAACATTTCCCTTTTTACTGACGATAGTGTCCTGCAGTTTACCTGCACTATGGCACATAATTTATTCATACAGAACATCTATCTTCAGAAAACTACCTCATATATGCTCATATAGATTTCTTTCTAGAAAAATCATTCTAAACAAAGTCTTCTGATATTTTCTTTAAAAATGTAAAAACATAAATGATTTTCTAGAAAGCTTTGTAGCTGGTTCATTCTGTATAATATTCACAAAAATTACTGCAATGAGCAAATGTAGATGTGAAGCAGTACTTCAGAATGTATACAGAATCAGAAAAAAAAAAAAATAATAATCACTCAAGTGGGCAGCACGGTGGTGTAGTGGTTAGCACTCTGACCAGGCACCACCAAAGTCGACTGTTTGATTCCTGCCTTGGGCCTGTGTGTGTGGATTTTGCATGCTCCCCCCATGCTTGGTGGGTTTTCTTCTATGTCCAAAGACATGCAGATTCGGTTAACTGGCGAGTCCAAATAGCCCATTAGAGTGTGAACCGTGAGATTGACTGGTACCCTGTCCAAGGTGTATCCAACCTCGTGTCCTAAGTCTCCTGGGACAGGCTCCAGGCCCCAGCAACCCTGCTTATCCTATATAAAAGATGAATTAATGAATAAGTGAACTTAACTTACCACCGATTCATGCAGCCTAACACTTACGTTTTCATGCATTTTAATGAAACATTGTGTATTAGAACACCGTCAGGGTCAGGGTTTAAATCTCATTGTTGGTCAGTTTTTGTGTGGAGTTTGCATGTTCTCCCCATGCTTGGTGGGTTTCATCCCACAGTCCAAAGACATGCAATGTAGGCTGATTGGCATTTCCAAATTGCCAAAGTGTGTGATTGGGTGTACAGGGTGTCCCTGTGCCTTATGCCCAAGTTTCCTGGGATATAGGCCCCCTGTCACCCTAACAGGCTATGGGATATGTGGATCCCAGGACAGTGGATAGATGAATATTAGGCTTAAAAAATGTGTTTATAAAAATGAAGACTTTGTCTCAATCAATTAATTAATTAATTAGGCTTCCTCTTTGTCCAGTTCATTGTCGTTTAAAAATTTTTAAATCATTCCAAATCTTGTTACAGAATGTGAGTTACATTATTGCACAGTATGTGACAGATTGTGTCGTTTGGTCATATTATAGGATTGAATGTACTATTACGTCCTCTTTCTGAATAAATACAGTCATAAAGTCATGCAAAGATAATTTAAAATCTATATCTCAATAGTTATTCAATCCGAACAAGATGTTTAGATACATCTAGGACGTCTACTGGAATAAAATTTACATATTTTTGTGTGATAACTCTTGCTCATATTAATCCCATAATATATTGTATATACAGTAAATACTGTATGGAGTGTCTTTGGTATCCTTTGCTCCACAACCACAAGAGGGAGCAAATGTTCTTTAATAATGTTTCACAGTTCTGTCACTGTTTTGAAAAACCACATTGGATTTGAGCATTCTAAATTGCTTACAAATGTCAAGGAACAGTGACTCTGCGCTCAACAAGTGGATCCTGTACTATAAAGCTATATGGCTTTAAAATCTAGTTTACAATGTTGAAACAGTGACGAAGGGTCAAACCCATGACAATGTTCCTGTGAACAATGCAAGGTCCAAGAAGAACTCCTGACCTCCACCGCCTGACAGGGCCACCTCTAGAGATTCTCGGTCCCTTGAAAGAGTAATATACTGGACCTTCAACAGGTGGCAAACACCTGTACAGGCTTTCATGACATTTCACAATGTGAATGTGCTTTCTAAAATATCTTCATCATGTTTTGTATATTGTTAAATCCTTGAAAATTCAGGGGATCAAATTAATAATATATTTTTTTTATTCAAATAAAATAAACCCAAAATGGAGCACATGGGTTGTAATGAGTGTTATCTATCTATCTATCTATCTATCTATCTATCTATCTATCTATCTATCTATCTATCTATCTATCGATGTTTTAAAATGTTTGGGAATTTAACATAACAAGAGGTGTGATTGTGATCATATAAATTAAGCGTTCTGAAAATGAATAAAGCATAAAGCCAGGAATTAAATAAATAAAGCATTCACCTCTTAAACATTATTTATTTAGTTCACAAATACAGAGAAAAGGTTGTCTATGGCTAGCAAATAATTATAGTTATCACAGCCTGTATAAATAACTTAGAGTTGTTGGATCAGTCTGTATTTTGTCAGTGAAGAGCTGATTGATAGTTTGCTTTGTGTGAGGCTGCTGTCATTAGACCATCCATCTATTTTATACTGTTCTTCATTATGCATGTCTTGTTTTGAGACGTGTTGTGTACCACTCTGCAATGCCATTTTTCTATCTTCAACATTTGAGTTTGGGAGCAAAAATAGAAAGAGCTACGTGCCCTCCACCATTCGCCAGCTGCTCAAACTGCTCTTAGGCATCCGTTTGTCTTCCTTTCTGTGTAGACAGCATTACGAGCTCCTGCTAGCCAATCACTACTCCCTGTAATTATGTGTTCTTGTCCAGGCCCCCTGAGACTCTCTCAGGAAGAGACAAATAATGCAATGTAAGTCCATACACATAGTAAATTGGATAGAGTCAGCGATTGCATCTTTCCCGTCAAGACAAGTCTGGTTCCATTCTCTGTGTGGGCTCTTTGTATCAAATTATAACAAAGGGGGTGTGTAAAAAAAAAAAGAAAAGAATATATATATATATATATACACACACACACGTGGACAAAATTGTTGGTACCCTTCGGTCAATGAAAGAAAAACTCACAATGGTCACATAAATAACTTTAATTTGACAAAAGTAATAATTAAAAAAAATTCTATGAATGTTAACCAATGAAAGTCAGACATTGCTTTTCAACCATGCTTCAACAGAATTATTTTAAAAAATTAACTCATAATAAATAAACTCAACAGGCTTGGACAAAAATGATGGTACCCTTAGAAAATACTGAAAAGAATGTGACCAAAGGGACATGTTAATTCAAGGTGTGTTCACTAATTAGCATCACAGGTGTCTACAATCTTGTAATCAGTCAGTGAGCCTATATATAGGGCTCCAGGTAGTCACTGTGTTATTTGGTGACATGGTATGTACCACACTCAACATGGACCAGAGGAAGCGAAGGAAAGAGTTGTCTCAGGAGATTCGAAAGAAAATTATAGACAAGCATGTTAAAGGTAAAGGCTATAAGACCATTTCCAAGCAGCTAGATGTTCCTGTGACTACAGTTGCACATATTATTCAGAAATTTAAGATCCATGGGACTGTAGCCAACCTCCCTGGACGTGGCCGCAGGAGGAAAATTGATGACAAATCAAAGAGACGGATAATCCGAATGGTAACAAAAGAGCCCAGAAAGACTTCTAAAGAGATCCAAGGTGAACTTCATGCTCAAGGAACATCAGTGTCAGATCGCACCATCCGTCGTTGTTTGAGCCAAATTGGACTACATGGGAGACGACCAATGAGGACACCATTGTTGAAAACAAATCATAAAAATATGGAATATGCCAAACTACATGTTGACAAGCCATAAAGCTTCTGGGAGAATGTCCTGTGGACAGATGAGACAAAAATGGAACTTTTTGCCAAGGCAAATCAGCTCTATGTTCACAGATGGAAAAATGAAGCATATCAAGAAAAGAACACTGTCCCTACTGTGAAACATGGAGGAGGCTCTGTTATGTTCTGGGGCTGCTTTGCTGCATCTGGCACAGGGTGTCTTGAATCAATGACACCTCAAGGGTACAATGAAATCTCAAGACTATCAAGGGATTCTAGAGAGAAATGTGCTGGCCAGTGTCAGAAAGCTGGATCTCAGTCACAGGTCATGGGTCTTGCAACAGGACAATGACCCAAAACACACAGCTAAAAACACCCAAGAATGGCTAAGAGGAAAACATTGGACTATTCTAAAGTGGCCTTCTATGAGCCCTATTGAGCATCTTTGGAAGGAGCTGAAACATGCTGTCTGGAAAAGGCACCCTTCAAACCGGAAACAACTGGAGCAGCTTGCTCATGAGGAGTGGGCCAAAATACCCGCTGAGAGGTGCTGAAGTCTCATTGACAGTTACAGGAATCGTTTGATTGCAGTGATTGCCTCAAAAGGTTGTGCAACAAACTATTAAGTTAGGGGTACCATCATTTTTGTCCAGGCCTGTTCCATGAGTTTTTGAGTTTTCTTTTTTTTTTATTATAATTCCGTTGAAGCATGGTTGAAAAGCAATGTCTGACTTTCATTGGTTAACATTCATAGAATTCTTATTTATTATTACTTTTGTCAGATTAAAGTTATTTCTGTGACCATTGTGAGTTTTTCTTTCATTGACCGAAGGGTACCAACAATTTTGTCCACATATATATGAGCTGCATGTGACCTTCAGAAGTAACAGTATGCTTGTCTAAACTGAGTGATGTCTTTGGGATGAGATATACTATTGCAGGTGATAAGTTTGCAAATTAAAAGCCTATATATACTGTTAAAGGAGTTTATAAAGGTGACCTAAAACAGAACATTGTTGAATTAGAAGTATTGAAAATTTTATCCTGTTTGTGCTAATATCCTGAAATCCAGACAGGAAGTTGACTGTCTAAATCTACTTTCATATGTAAACCAACAACAACACATTTATTCAGTAGTGTTAACTGCAACACTACCAAGACAGAAACATATTTGCATCTCATTTTTATCTTATTACTGATCTACAGCACAGATTATGCACATTCCAAATACGCAGACATGTCTCAACCCTGCTTATCCAGCATCACTACTCCCCCGTGTCTCACCACATAGATTATGAAATATTACTTCTAACACCATTCTCACAGACCTCCTTCAGGCTTAAATCTTCCTGTCTCCTGCGATCCTAATCACAAGGTTAACTTTAACCCATTTCAATCTCAGCACTTTAATTCTCAGCTGCACCCAATTTTTGGAACTTACTCCCTTCCCATAAATGCTTTATAGACTCCATTACAAAATTTTAAGCTGGCCTACACATACTGTACTTAACCATGTTACTGATCAGAAAATGCAGGCTCTTGATTAGCACCTACAATAATGAAGACTGCAGCAAGGAGCAATATTTTTCTCACAAAACTGGAGACATCTTAAAGTTTTTATCTCCATCTTAAAGTATGAAAACCTATTTGTTTGGTGAAGACAAATTTTGTTAATAGATTTATTCTTATGCTACACAACAGAACTGGAGGGTTAATGAGATCAGAGCGTTTTGCTTAACTGAGAGCACCTGGGCATTTTTAGGGTCTTAGGATCATGCTTTCATGTGTTATAGCTCTAAAAAGGATATCAGAGTATTGAATTGGTCTTTGAAAAAGTGGTGGTACTGTGTGGCCAGGCTATTTTTCTCTGCTGGCTTCACGATTCCAAAGTATTTTACTTTGCAGGCATTGGTATTCAGTATAAAACAGATTGGCATAGATATTTCTCATCTCCTGTGTCATGTTACCTACTGTCAGAAACAAGGTTTGATTCATTCCAAAGTGGAGGAACTGGCCTTTATTAATCGTAGTAGCTCTTGGCAGTGCTAGCTGCAAAATCAAAGCCAAAAATTTACCCAAGCATGTCAAATACATGATAATATTATACATGACATCAATGCATCTGTGATTTGTACTGTGATACTGTGATACTGTGAATCAGGACATACTGTATATGTTGGCCACTAAAATGATCACCAATGCAATACAGGGGCAAAAGTGGGGCATGTGCTTCACACCAATAGTGTAGGTTCCTGACATAATACCCAAAGCACACCCCTGGTGGATAGCTGATGACCCTTGAATTTTGTAACATAGCTATTGATGTAATCTTTGTAATGAGGTACATCATATTTAGTGGTCACTAGAAAGCAAATGAGCACATTTGGTGTTATAGGTTGAACGTCATTGCAACCAGTCTATTCTTACATGGATGAGTATCTGAGACACAGTCAGAGACACAGACCCTGAGTGGCTAGGCTTAAGGTTTTGAAAGGCATGTTTGGATTCAGCCCTAAAATTAGCATCATGCCATTCATATAGGATAAATCCTAAAAGTGATTTCTGTTTTTATTGATTGATTGATTGTTATCGTAGCTTGTGGTTTTTACTCTGAATAGAACAATATCTAGTGGCTGTCACTGGGCGTCACAAGATTCTGTCACTGCATGAATGTGAATAAGTCCATGGCTTATTGGACTGAACACAGAGGGTTGTGCTGGAATCATTGCTGTGAGAATGAATGGAGGCAAATAAGGTTTGGCTCTAACAGTTCCAGTAGTCATTGGCACTGTGGTGGAATATGATGTGGTATGCAAGGACGGCTACAGCAGCAGCCTCAATAGACAGCAGGGGGTTATTAAAAACAGTGGGCTTGTGGACAAGTAATGCGACAATGATTCTGGTAGACGTGAGGGAATCAGAGGAATATGCATGTCGCACGAGAATGACTCAGTGAAGATATGATCAGTGACTGCAAGGGCAAAGAAATTACACTGCAGAGAGTACATTAACAAGCTCTGCTTTGAATTAATGAATGAAAGTGACTCACGTCAAGTAAAATCTGGTGTCTTTCACAACTTTGGTATACAGACAAAAAGCCCTGAAAGAAATCAAAAGATGTACAGAATACCTCCAAAATGTCCAAATGACATGAGCACAAAATTGAGTAGAGGAAAATGACGACACAAAGGGATTTAAAGCACTGACAGGTGCGAAAGAGGATACCTGGACAAGAGATTGCATAAACTACAACCACACCAAATAAGAATGGCTAAATGGCTGAATCCAGCTCTTAGCTCAAAGAGCATAAATGTCATCTTAATCTATATTAAACAACAACAGATATCTGCATTCTGTATAAACTACAATGCTCTGAACATGCAACAGTTAAATACAATTTGGAAGCTTTAGAACTATAGAAATCATCTTGGAAAGTCTAGTTTGTTTCCATCAACGTCAAACTGTTCCTTTTTTGAGGTACCTTTCAAATAGAAGGTATTCTCCGTCGGCAAAAGGCTAATGAATCAACTAAGCCATTTGAGAGGCCACTGGCGGCATCAGTGACGTAACATGAAGCCAATCTTTTTCCGGCATGTTAAGACAAAACTTTGCACCAATTTGTTCCTTAATTATTCTAATATTCTACAAGACTACATAAACATCTTGGATCTTGTATATATATGAATGTTCTGTATGGGAGGTGAGGGTAATCTAGTCCAGTGCAAATAAAAGCACACACACGCGCACACACACAACACACACCAGATAGTGCCATGTGTTTAAGACCACTGTTTGGACTAGAAAGAGCTGTGATTGAAGCGGGAACCCAAGGGACATGGTGCTACGTGCAGTTCTGAGCTTTCTGCCCTCACCCTCACAGACACACAGTCCTAGAGAACTGAAAGATATCGAGATAGCGCATGGAAAAGTAAACACTTGGTTGTTGTCTCCAAGAGAAACCAACTCAAAACTGTTAAAGATATGTGCAATGCAGGGACGCGTCTGATATAAGATCAAAAAGCTGGACAGATGTTATTATACTGTAAGTATATTCCCAACCTTCAAAACTATACCATTTCAGTAATTATATTAATGTAAAATTAAAGCTAAAAAGCTAAAATATAAGGAAATTGGCTGTGGCAATAAAGCTGTTGGAAAGAATACAATAGGATGACTGATTAAACCCACAGTGTTTTTGATTACCAGACTCAAAAGAAACAGTAGATGAAAACATGCTGATAGATGAGGTGAGAACTGCTATGTAGCAACTGGATTATAGACAATCTGTTTACTTATTTCTTAACAAACCCTGACAGATTTGCATCTTCAGAAGCTCGTGGGTAATTCTGATAATGATTATGTACAATATATCATCATACACACTCCTGAAATAGATTTGGAAAGGTAGTTTTTTCACACTGTATGCCTCAAAGATATCTATAAAAAAGATATTTTTTATAGGTTAATATCAATTTGTGTAAGCACCAGATCCAATTAGAAAGGGAAATTGTAGATTAGAAGAAATTCAAAGGATAACATACAATAAAATGAGCACTTTATTACGAACACCTGCCGATCGTAACACAGCAGTGCAATGCATAAAACTCTGCAGATATGGGCCTGAACCTTTGAGTAATGTTCACATCAACCATCAGAATAGGAATCTCAGTGATTTAGACTGTGGCGTGATTGTTGGTGCCAGACAGGCTGTTCTTTGCCGAGTACTTCTGTAACTGTTCATCTCCAGGGATTCTCGCATACAGCAGTCTCCAGAGTTTGCTCAGAATGGTGCCATGAAGAAAAAAACATCCAGTGAGAGGGGCAGTTCTGTGGACGGAAATGCCTTGTTGATGAGAAGGCAAACAGAGAACGGTCAGACTGATTTGACCTGCTTTGTATACTTGAAGTGAGCAGAAAAGCATCTCAGAATAGACAGCCTGTCGAACCTTGAAGCAAAATGGCTACAACAGCAGGTAGACGATCCCATAGTGTACAATGGACACAGGATCACGGGAATGGATAGTTGAAGACTGGAATAAATGTAGCCTGGTCTGATGAATCCTTATTTCTGCTCAAGCACACAGATTGTAGGGTCAGACTTTGCTGCCAACAGCATGAATCTATGCACTTTGTGTTAACAAACCAGGCTGGTGGAGGTGGTATAATGCTGTGGGGAATCTTTTCTCATGAGATTTTGTGCTCATTACTCCCAGTCAATCATTGCTTGAATGTCACAGCCTATCTGATTATTTATGCTAACTATGTGATGCCCTTTAAGGCCACAGGTTACCATCTTCTAATGGCAACTTCCAGCATAATAATGCACCAAGTCACAAATCAAAAGTATCCCCAAAGTTTTTTTTTATAAACATGACAATGGGTTAAAGTCTTGATTGTGGCCTTATGAGTCACTGGATCTGAATCCAATAGAATTCAAACAAGGACCTAGTCAGCATTAGTATAGTGTGTCAATGAAGTGCTTGGTGAGGGTACATCCAATTGTACCACCCAACTGATCAGCCATAACACCAACACCACTGCCAGGTGAATTGAATAACATTGATGATCAATTATACACCAGTAAACTGGTCACACCATGATGGGCAGCTCATCTATGCCTATAGAGACCAAAGGCCAGTCCATCCGGTCCAATCCCACGAAAGCCAATATGGCCCAAATTGCTTAAAACAGATAACCCGGCCGGAAAAACTAGTCAGATCCATGGAGGTTGCACTCTGGCCTCTGATCCATTCCAGAGCACACCACCAGAGTACTTGTGAAGTCTCATCCCAAGGGGCCCAGAGATGCCCCAGTGGCACAAGCACTACCCATACAATACTGGGCTTAATGTTTTGCTTTTTTATTTTATTTTATGGTTTGTATATTTGTAGGCAAATATATAAAAGTTTTGGATTATGATTTAGGTATGTAGATTTGTAAACTATTATCTGTGGAATCAATGTATTTCATAAAATATTTAGCTACACTGGTTCCTAGCTTGAGTGCAAAAGGACAGGAGTACAAATTGACCGATTCTCTGCATTTGGGTGAAGGAAAAGGCTTTAAGCACCTGGCTGACGGTTAAGGAAACCCGTTCAAAACCAATCCATCTCAATAATGTGGTCATACAATTCAGGATTGACCTTCCAAACCAAACCTGGCTTGTTTAACCACATTAATGAGATAGACTTCTGTTGAAAGACCTTGTCCGCTCATGCCGGTGAACTGTTCCATGCATAACGGATAAATTTTTTTTAATATTAGCTCAGGACCTGGTGATCGCTGCTGGTGCTGTTTTTCTCACTGCTGCCAGAGCTCATTAGCAAATACAACAGGCAACTCAGAAAACAGAATGGAGGAAAAACAATTGAGGTGGTTTCACACAGTAGAGAACAGTCTCTGCAGGTACGTAAACATGCATTCATCAACTTAATTGTGTCTAATTAATTAAGACAGTTCTCCATGAGGCACCTACAGTCTCTGCTAGAGATAAAGATCTAACTGGATCGGCTCGCTTACCCGTACGTTACATTGGGCCAACCTGTTTTCCACTCCAAAACTAATGAGAATTAAATGTGAGTATCGGTCAGCATTAGCAGTGAGAGCAGCGAGACTTTTTTGGGTTCCTCACGTTGCTGGCTCCAGGTCAAACTGGCTCCCTCCAAGGCCACGTGATGTTTTGTCTGGTTGTGGTGTTTTGAACAAAGATGAACCATTTTCTGGCTTTTTTTTTTAAAGACTTAGTATTGTGACAGTAACTGTCACAATTCATTATAGCATGCTCACAATAATATATCTGAGTGAGATCCAGGCTCTGAGAAAAGGCTCATTCATGTAAGTTTGACTGGTTATGAGCCATGTGAGGAAAGAAGCACAAGGCACAGTATGATTTTTTTTTTTTTATTAGATTAGGACAAGAAGAACCTTTGAACCAGTCCGTTAATTCTCTCTTGACCTTTCTCATCAACAAGGCATTCCTATCCACAAAGCTAGCACTCACAGGACCCTTTTCATTATTGCATGGTTCTGAGTAAACTCTAGAGACTGTATGTGAAAATCCCAGCAGTTATAGAAATACTTAATCAGCCTGTCTGAAGTCCACAATCATGGAACAGTCAAAAATGAGTGCACTGAGGTCAGATTTTTCCCTGATGTTTGTTGATTGTTAACATAATCTAAAACAGCTGGTCTTAATATTTTCCTATTGCACAGCTCTTAGATAATTGGCTATTTAATTATATAAATAAGTATATGAATAAATAAGTAGGTTCAGTCATAGCATTAGCATTATATTCACTTTGATTTTGGGTTCCCCTTGTACCACTGGCGTGGCTCCGGCCCCATGGGGCATGGCTCCATGAAACTTCTCTGGATGTGTGCTGTGGTTTCTGGCACCAGGATGTTGGCAGTGGATCCTTTGGAAGCTGTCAGGGTTGGGGCCTCTGTGAATCCGATTTGGCTTGTCTGATACATCATGGGTGCTCAATCAAATTAGGATCTGGGGAGTTTGGAGGCTAGGTCAACAGCCTTGGTCTCTTTGCCTGCTGGGCCCTGTGTGTGGTTAGCTATGGTTCACTAGGTGTTCTGGTGCCTTTCTATTGCGGCTAGCATTGACATTTTTCAGCAATTTGTGCTGCATGGGCTTTGTGGGATGAGACTCGAAGAGTGGGCCTTTATACCCACTCTTATATCTATCTCAACTATGCGGTTTGACTCGCGGTGAGATGCAGTGTTAGGCCACCGCGATTGCCTGCTGACGTTCCGCAAGGTCCGCAAGCATCCGCAAAGACCGCCAAAAAAATTAAACACTGTTTAATTTTTTTATTTAAAAACTAAGACTATTGTGTAAGTGAGACTGGTCAGTTAAATTAAACACTGTTTAATTTTTTGCACGGAAAGATGGAAACGTAAATCACACCACCAAAACTCGCAGTGAATCATTATAAACCATACTGACGGCCACCGCGCAAAACCGCGTAGGTGAGATAGGGGTATTAGGCCTGGGGAGCATGAGTGAGCCTTGAGAGCCCATTATCCTGTTATCAGTTTTCTCTAATATAATTGATAATCAATATTAATGTGTTAAAGGCTCAGTGTGTATATGTATGTAATATATAAATATTTGGTAACCTGTCAGCCAGGTTCTCAGCCAATTACAATAACGAGACTGTGGTAGTACTTAATAAAATAACATAATGCATGCACTGAATTTGGAAAATACAAACAGATGGAAGCTCAATAAGTCAACATGGGTGGGCTGGCATGGCAATTACTAACAGCTACAGACGTAAAAATCTCACTAAGAGAGGACGTCAGTGCAAGTGAAAGTGTGGGTAGTGTGTTGTGGGTTGTGTTGAGCCAGAGACCGCTTCGTAAGCTATCGCTCTTCCTTATGTAATATATGCTGACCAGTCTCACTTACACAATAGTCTTAGTTTTTAGTTTAATGGAGCAGTTAATATATTAGTACAATTTTAAGGTTCACTTGAAAACAAAAATTTTTATTAAAATTTTAATAAAATGTCACAAATATATAATATATACACTGTATTTTATATAGAGTATATATTTCTTTTAATTATTTTTATTATTTTATGATGACCCCATTTGCAAACAAATCTTTTTATTTGAATTTTATTTCAATTTTAATTTCAATCAATCAAATTGGTGTGGTGTTGTTTTAAGCAAAACATAACCAATTTAGGATCGAACAATGTCATTTGTGCGTTTTTTGCAAATTAAACCTTTAATTTCTACTCTTAGTTTTGTATTTTAGATGTTTTATTTGGTGTACGCAATTCAAAACAGAAACAGAGTTGCTCTGTAACAGTCAGAGCTGGACTAAAAACCTGTCTTAATTTGGAATAAAGATAGGAGTAAATGTTATGTCCTTCTCAGCCACTACATTAAAATAAAACAAATAAATTAGATTCGATTTTGTATGCATTTTTATTTACTAGAATCGATAAAACAGTAGTATTTTTCATTATAACATTAGTAACCTTTTCATGTAGAATCTGGTTTAGCAGTCAACGCACACAGGTTATTCAGCATTGATACTGAATTATGTACAAAGAAAAATTTAACAAAGAATTATGTACAAGGCTTTTCATTTGGCAATATACAGTACATGGGTTGTATGAACAGATTGCCTTCTAAAGGTCACACTTTCATTTGAACCCTCAAATGTATTTGCAGGTTACTCTCAGACTCTCCTGAAACTCCAAGGACAGCTCTGAGCCCTCCTTCACTTGTGATCAGAAAGTCACTGGCACTACAATATCCAGAAGCTGACACCTTCTTAGATACATGAAGAAACCTTCTTCCTATCTGGGAAAACTTTCTGGAATCTTCATTTCAGCCTTCAACTTACAAAAGACACCTCGGTTTCCACATTTACTCCTCTTTAAAAGAATCCATGGTTGTCCAGATCACTCTTGCCCTCTTTGGCTATTAACATCATGCTGTCTTTGCATGGGGACCTGACACATTGGTCATATCATCTTTAATAAAAAAAAAAGAGGCCCTACTCCCGTTTCTTACTGAAGACAGCAGACACAGTCCTCACAATGCCCATAATTCCAGCCGTTCCTTTCTTGACACCCCTAGCCTCCTTTATGAGCTCATGAAGTCCATGGAAGACGAGCAGAACGCCATGGTACGCTTCGGCTGCAGAGACCTCGAAGAAGCCGCAGTCTGCAGAGAGAGCAAGCGTTCGCCCTTCCTCGCTTGAGACAACGCGCCGATGCTGCAGGTCCCGCTTGTTGCCCACCACCACCATGGGCACTGAGATGCTGATGGAAGAGGACAGCTTCTGTATAAGTGCCACCTGCTGCTGCACCACCTCGAAGCTGGCGCGATCGCAGATGCTGTAGACGAGCACAATGCCATCTGCCCAGCGGAGCTGTTCTCCAGTCACGGACTCCGAGCTCTCACAACTCTAAAGAGGCATTTAGACAGGGGTCAGATGTGTCTCTGATTTTACAGAAGGCTATGGAAACATGTTACAGATGTCAGTGCCTCACCTGTGGATACAGGGAGTCCCAGATGTTGAAGGAGATCTCCCGGCCATCAATTTTATCAATGTGACTGTATATTGACTCTAGAAAAGTAAATATATGTAAATAAAAACAAATATATGATACATATAATAATATATAATAAAATATACAGGCTTTTACAATATTACCAAACTTACCAATATCACCGTATTCACCAATAAATCTTTTGGTAAGAAACCGCACAGTGAGAGCTGCGGGATCAGATGAAAATATGTTATTTATTTTATACACACTGACTTTGTAACAATCTACAGGAGTCAAAATATAATATAAACATACCTGATTTCCCGACATTCTCAGCTCCAAGGAGCAGAACGTTTGCTTCCAATTTATTCTGGTTTCCATCCATCGCTTTGCTGCTGGCGGGTAAATTCGATTTAACTTGTACAACCATTTATATAGTGAAGTGTGCTAAGCTCACTAGTTTTTAAACACAACGCAGAATGAGCTCTGGAGAGAGTGTGCCACCTATAAATACCACTGATGGGCGGGCATTAACAATGGGCAGGGTTTCCAACCAAAGAACACAGTGTACCAAGGAGAGAGAAAATCACTCTCATGATCACTCTGTTTGTGCTTATTTCAGCTGAGGCGCAGAAATGACTGGAAAATTGTCCTCAATAGCCTAATGATGTGCCTTTTTTAATGAGATATGTTTACAACTTGCATAATTCAAACTTAACAAGCAAGACAAAAAGCCTCTCGGACAGGTGGATTCATTCAATCCTGGTGTAATGTTAACGTGGTTTGTTAAAATATGTTAGGAGTTACAAAACCACGTTCTTGTTAATGATATGCCTATCAATGACTAATAATATAGACCACATACATAAATAATGATGACATGGGACAGATTTAGCAATGAAACTTTATTTCATTGCCAGTATACATTGTAGAAATTCCATTTGTCCTGTTTCTAACTGGTACATAATGATTTGCCTTGAAAGTTTTCACAGATCAAAAAGGTTCTTTTGTGGCAAGTAAACAAAATGTAGAAACCACACATTCATTACCCATGTCAAAAAAAAAAAAAAAAAACACGGGCGGAAAAAGTACATTCTTGTATTTGTTTATAGAAAATAATTAAAGAGAAATAATAAATACGAGTGGAAAAAATAAGTACTGAAATAATAAGTACAGATCTACATTTAATTACAATAACAAACCATATCCTTGCTAAAGGCTGCAGGTCCTTCATGTATTGTCAGTGTGGGCTTTTTTTGCCACTGGAGCAGAGTTTACAGCTAAAAACGCCCTCATCCTTTTAAGAGTGTTTCTGGCCTTTTCTCGATCAGGATCAGGCTCTGGTGCCCCCGTCTGGTCTTCGTGGCTCAGAGGCTTCAGCAGAGAAGCATGGAGGCTTTTCCCAAATACTACATTCAGTCGCTGCTGGAATGAGTTTTGCAGCTTGACAAGTGACTTTTTCTTCTGCAAATAAATATTTTCAATTTTCAGTATACATCTGGATGAAAGGATTCAAACGTGTGCGTAGCAACATAATTCATTCTAAAAGCAGATCTGGTTATTCATACAGCTTCTATGTTCATGTTAAATTGGTGTCGATTAATGTTCTAAAACGTGTCTCTCAACAACAGTTGCATTTTAATGAGCTTTGATGCATTACCAGATTAACAGTAACAATTTAGAGACATGTATGGCAGCTGTACACAGAGGTGGGATGTAATTTATTCATTCATGGTACATTTATTCATTACTGTACTTTAAGTACATATTTTACATATCTGTACTCAACTCGAGTATTTATATTAAAATATATATTTCACAGTTACTCCGCTCAAACGTGCAGCAAATATCTGTATGCTTATGTAGCTACATTTCTGCATGGCATTTTGTTCTGAAACATCGGTGGTGTGTAGCATTTGAAGCGGGAATTTCGCCACCTGCTGATTATTATGCTTAATTGCGTGACTAGCCTCTGAGACCTGGCTCACAGCGTAACCGATTATCATATTAAATCAGAAGTAGAGCAGGGATGATCTCTACTTTTACTTAAGTACAGGAATTCCTCTGAATTTATTATTATTTTTCTTTATGTGAGTAAAAGAAATATTTTAAATTTAGCTTAATTTGTTGTTTATTTTATTTTTCAGAGATAAAAAAAACTTAAGATTTTAATTTAAGATTAAAAGTCAGTTAAAACATTTAATTAATTTTTTTTCACCACAGAAGAGCATTTTTCCAAAAACAAAACAAAACAAAAAACCCACAGCTTTGCTGCTTTCCCCATCCCAACAGTCTGCATTTTCTTGTCTTATTTAAAGAGACCAAAAAAAGCGGCAGGTGATGAAATTAATGTTTATAGCTATTAATAAGAATAATAGCTATAAAAAACAATAATAATAATAATAATAATAATTAATTGTCTATTATTATTAATAATAATAATAATAATGATAATAATAATATTCTAACTGGCAAACTGCTGTGGTATTTAAAAGAATAAAATATTTTGAGCAATGCTGTTCTTGGACAATAAAACAATTCACATAAGGCCACATTACACTGCTGATTACCTTGCTATAAGAGCCCATGTGTTTGTTTGTTTTTCTTACCTTGGATTCTGATGACAAGTTGTCAAAAAGAGCCCATAGGTCTGACACCATTTCAGCTGACGAGCGATAGGGAGGGCTGCGTCTCCCCAAAAGTCGTCCAAGAATCAAGTTAAATTTCACACATCTTGCACTATGCTTAATAGGTAGACAAACAATAATATACGTTAATGACATAAAATATGTAAATGAAATATACAGACAAGCTCTACTTGTGTTGCACAAACCACATGAAGATTGTGTGCTTAAATACCAAGTCAAGTCCACACCTTAATAGATTTGTAGAGCAGGTGGCTATGCTTTTCACACATGAGAAAAAGTAAAAGTTGTTCACACTTCTGGAAAACAAAGTTGACAAAAAAATTCTTTAGCAAAAATTAAATCTAATAATACATTATTTATTTTCATGACTCAAACACAAGCAGTTCATAAGCAGTTGTATTTGAGAATGTATTGAGTGAATCATGTTTTACCCTCTGGTCTAACAGACTTAGGTACGGCTCCTTAAGTCTGTTGCAGCTGAATGGATCACTATCATCCAACACATCCTGGCATAGGGAGCATACCCACATTTCACTGTACAGAAGAGACAAAACCAACACTTGTCAAGTGACAATCATTACTAGAGACTGCTACGGAACTAAATTATGAAAGTAATTTTTCTTACGTGGGATTGAAAAAGATTGGGGGCACATGGCAGTGAGTATGAAAGCTTCTACCACATTTTGCACACTTCAGTGACGCTCCAAGCGAGATACACACAGCACACTCCAGAACATCAGCCTGCAGGGAACCTTCAGACCCACAGGACTGTATGGGAGAAGCAGCAGCTGGGTGGTCCTGAATCTTGATCCTGAGACATCTTTGGACTGACTATAAGAGCAATGATAAGGTACATTATTACTGAAATTTTGTTTAGGGAAAAAAGTGGGAGTACATCTTGGTGGCTGCACCTGACATGTAAAAAGGATCCTGTCATATTTATAACTCTTCCCTTAAGTTTTGCACAAGCTAGATACATTTACAAATACAAACCTGAGTGCATGCCAATACCTGGTTTTCGTCAATCTCTTGAAGCAAAATTTCAGTCTTTTGCATACTGGGAATTATTCTAAATTGAGACTGAGAAGATCCTGAGATGGGCAACCGAAGCAGTGATACAACAGGAGTCCTGCAAAAACAAAACAACCACCAAAAAAAGTAATTAGTTACAATGTGGACAAGATTGTGCTCTGTAAAAAAAATTATTCTGGTACACAAATTCATGATAAATGCAGATATACCCATTGCTGTCCAGGCTTAATATGGGTTCCTCTGAAAAAAAAAAAAAAAAAAGAAAAAAAACGGGAGGAAAAATAAAAAGATAAGTGCACCAGAAACACATGCTGATGAAAGTCATGTGTCCAAAGACAAACTGTTTCCATTAATCCTAGGAAGTGTCAAAAATAGGCTTACCCTCTGATTCATCCATCCTTTCCACCAGTTCAGAATCACTGTCATCAGTCTTTTCATCACTATCCTGCAAGGAACATAGAAAAAGGGACTTAAAGTCAATTAAAAAACCTATTACAATTATATCACTAATTATTATATAATAACCTTTTGATTAGGGAGAGACGTCTGCATGGCAGATTTGGAACAAGCATCCTGAGCAGGTACTTTTGTTTCACCACAAACAAGCTCTTTGAATGATGACGGCAGGCCTGTGAGCCAGTGTGTAGTTGAGGGGCTTTTTTGGGGGGACAGGGTTGATACACACTTTACTGGCAACTCAGACCGAGTGACGACATTTTGATTAGGAGGGCAGTCCTTGATTGAGGTAGTGGAAAGCTTATCTTTTGGCTGAGACACTGCTGTACTTTCTTTGGCTTTTGTGTCCTTCTCAGGCACAGTAGAAGTAGGCAGGTTACTGTCTGCCACCTCAGCAACTGGTGAAGCCCTGCTGCAAACACTCATGTCTCCCTCACAAACAGAATCAGCCGGAGCCTTCACTGGGAGCTCAGAGTTTGGCATTTGAATGGTCTGCGTGGCACACTCTACTTGACCTGTGTTACTGTAAGCACTGAGAATTGGGGCAGCAGACACTGGAGGTATGCTGGAGGCTGGGGAATCAAGTTCTTTATTACTGTTGGCTGGTGGAACCATGTGCTCGGAAGTCTGGGAGCATGGCATGTCACCTGATGTGGGGTGTAATGATTGCCAATCACTCATCCAGATGTCATTTATTGGCTTTGATAGATAGGCCAGAGTGGTGCCCTTATTTGTGTGCAAGACTGGAGTGTAATGGTGGAATTTCCAAGGCATTCCAGAGTTGACAAAAGCAATCTTGTTTGGTACATTGAGCAGAGTTACCTGTAAATGATTGGACTGAGTGGCAGCCAACTGGGAAGCCTGCAGATTGGCAGACTGAGCGCTAGAGACAGCCTGGGTGTAAGGTAGGGAATTATTGGTGGGAGCTGTCTGAGAAGAAACAGATGGACCAGAAACATCCTGAGTTTGAGAAGTGCTTTGCTGTGTATGGATAGATGACAAATTCATAGTACATGGGTCAGGGTTAGGCATGGCCTGACTAGACTGAGAAAAAGGTGCTAAGGTGAGACGAGAAGGAACAGACTGGTTATGGGTGAGAGAGTGAGACTGTGTGTCAGTTAAGCTACTCAAATTAGAGGACTGTAATGGTGCTGTTTGGACCGAGACAAAGGGATGAGGCACAGAGAAAGAGGAAGCAAGGTCTGGAGGTGCTGCAGCCGCAACGACAACACCAGCCTGAGACTGTGGTAAAACAACCGGAGGCATTACAATGCCATGTTGAAGATTTGAGGGAATAATATTTAAAACTGCCTGGCTAGAAGAAGAGGAGCTGGACCGCGGGAGAGTTGTAGACTGAAGAGGGGTAGACAGACTTCTGAAGACCTGCTTTGACTGTGAGGGTAAACGTGAGGCGGACTGAGGGAAATGCTGGCCTGCCTGAGCAATTAAATGTGGGGCTATGTTCCTCTGAGTGGTTTGGAGTGGAGCACAGGTACGGGAGATAGAGGAAGAGCTAGCGTTGCTCATAATGTCTGTTGCACCTTGGGTGTTTTGCATTGGTTTTGCTGAGACTGACGAGGATTGTGCACTCTGACGAACATTTGAGGCTGGCTTTGACATCAAATGGGCCGTAGATGCAGTGCCAGACTCTGACAGGGTTGCGCCAGATTTTGAATTTAATCCTGAGGGGCACTTGTCGTCTTCTTGTGATTTATGTTTACGTTTATTGCCGTTTTTGGCTTTTCCTTTGGCAGCAGGAATTCGGGTCACCTTAAAAGTGGCTGGAGAAAGAAAAAACAAACACGTAACCAACCTTTTTACATGAACAAAAAAATGCAAGGTTGACAGACAATAAGGGCATTGTGTTGAAACAGAGATTAAACACACGAAAAACCTTACCCATATGTTTAATAGAGTTGTAGATGTCTTTATTGAACGAGAGTGAAAGCTGAATCACAGTATCGGGCACAAATTTCTTCTGTGACAGAAGCTTCTGTGTCCATTTCTCAATCTAGAGACGAATGCAAGAATATATTTAGCCTACATCAAACTATAACAAGACAGCAGTAGGGACTTCTACTGTATAATCCAGTTTCCTTTATCCAATTAAGAGCCACACCATCCATTTTTGTTTCACTAAAACATGCAGTCCATGCAACACAGTGATCGTTATTATCAGTATGCTAAAAAAAATAGGGGCGGGGGAGGCAAACAAACAAACAAACAAACAAAAATCTTACTTGCATCTTGTGTCGCAGGACACACTGACCCTCCGTGCTCAGCACTTTATGAAGGAAGGCAGTGATGTACTCTTGCCTGTCCTCCAGCTTTTTCAGATTGGTCTTCATCACCTTCAAGCTCTTCTCCTCCTCATTACACAAACCCTTCATAGAGCCAAGAGTAACAATTGATTTATATGAGCTGTTCACAAGTGTCTTTCTCACACTTCTATATACACATCTCTTTATTACACAAACAAGTACACAGAGCGTCCTTAAACAACTGATGTTTGGCAATTTAATTTTAAGCAACACAACTGGGTTAGTAAATTTAACATGCTTATGTCCATACTATTTTGAAATCTGAATCTGTTGAACTGCATTTAATCGAGTTCTTAGTAGCACCATGGACTGTTCAGAATATGTGCAAATTAGAGCATACACTGCAAATTAGAGTATTAATTCTGTATTCATAGAATCAGGATCACAACAAAATAAACAGTATATAACTGATTAGAGCCCAAAATTAACGAAAAAGAAAGAAAGACAAGATTCAAGCAGTACAATTACCTCCAATTCCTTAGACAGTTGACGACATCGTAAGATCAAAAAATCATACATGGAGCGTAGAGTATGATCCAGTTCCTTCTCCAAAAATTCCTTTAATCCCGTTATGCTATTCAATCTACCTCAGGAGGAAAAAAAAAAAAACATTTAAATTAGTTGACTAGGAATCACAAACTGGCACAGTATGATATTATATAATTACTTTCAGTGCTTTATATTCATATTTCTCTGTCTGTATTTGCTTGAAGACAAACATTTTTGCAGGTTTTGAAGACAATATGCTGACAGATCAATCAGTAGCCTGATGATGTGTTTATTGTTTTAAATGCATAAAAATACAAATGACGCCAATAATATAATAAGTTTGTTTTTTCCAGATTACTTTCTGACCACATGTTCAAAAGACTTACGTTTCTTGACGGAAACCAATGTTAAAAATTCACACTTTTTTCTGCTAATATAATTGAGTATTACCTTCCATCCAGGTCCTTCAGACTGGCCCTCACACTGTTTCTCTGCTCCTTGATTCTGTCCAGCAGCTTTATGAGGTGGTCTTTCTGAGTAACCACTGCTTCCTCCAGCAATGAGAAACTGACAGTAAAAAGAAAAGCTTTTTTTTTTTTTGAAAAGCAGCTGCAATGGATGTAGATAAACAGTGTGGCATACCACAAACCCTCAAAAAGGTTCTTAAAAGCATCAGCAGACCACATTAAGAAAGAACCAGCCAGTTTATGCCATTGGTGGTAATGGAAAACAGACTTGTAAAAGCATCACAGTGGCCTTTAAAAAAATCTCTCAGTGATGACACACAAGGCTCCTGGAGAATGTTTTCTCTGTAAAATTTTGAATTACTCAGTATCCACACAGCTAGCAGTCTAAAAATCTTAAAACACCATGAAACAAATAATTGAATTGTTTTAGCAAAAGGGTTTACAGCCAAAGTCTTCTCTGAGTCTGATTTTCCAGATCTGTGGTCAAGACCTTGGTGACTCATTCATGCATACAAGTCTTAAAACCGTTGAGATCAGCCAGAATTAAGAGTCAAAAATATAACTCTATACAGCTGATCTGAGACCAAAGTCGACATAAATCTAATGCAAATGTTTGAGAATTTCAGGAACTTGACCTGTGTCAGTGAATCAGTTCATTCAGTGCTGCTAGAAAAAAATAGGCCAAGTGATCCTGGACTCATGTACATCGCAGGCTATTCTGGGTGAAAGAGGACTTGAAATGATGGTGTATAAATAGTAAGCATCTTTTCTAATCCTTTTGTTGCCCTCCACTGGTATGATATATGGCTGGAAAGGAAAGGACATACCATAATATCGCTGAAAAATTTATTATAGCACGTGATTGAAAAGATTGGATTCTTGGGTATACCTTCTTCTCATTCAGTAATTTTGGGGTCCCCACCACATTCCTACAGCCAGTTTCCAGTGTAAGGACACACACACCCATCACCCGACTGACCTTACAGCTGACAGTTTTATCTCTCCCTGAAGATCGCTTAGGCAGAGAGGGTGTAAGCCAACACATGCTTTCTTAGAGACATCTAAAACTGAGGGATATTGGAGCTGGGCGTCAGCAACTTAAGGTTTTTTAGTGTAGTTTAAAGGAGAAGTCATCAATTCTAATCCAAAACACATGTCAATTACATAAACATCCCCCAATAGTCCACTCTGTGTGTGGGCTGAAAAAAATTCAGTGTATATACACAGCAATAGCTTGTTAAATGGGAAACAAACAAAGCACTGCAGACTACATCACATAAGACTGTTCCAGCCAATCAGCAACAACAGAGGGCGCTCATGCTCAAGGGACGCTTTATATTAAAATTGGCCATCTAGCCCAAATGTTAATGCCACTGCCTCCGGAAGAGTGTGTCTGTGTGTGTGTGTGTGTGTGTGTGTCTGTGTGTCTGTGTGTGTGTGTCTGTGTGTGTTAGGGGAGGGGCAGTGTCTAGAGTACCTGTGGTTTCTGTGGTCAATCAGCTGACAGTCTCTACAGGTGAGCTGACCACAGGTGACGCAGAAGAACTTGAGTCGCTCCTGTTTGTGTGCAGTACAGCGCAAGCTTGTTCTCAAGCCTAAAAAGGAAGAATATGTTGAGCAACCAAACATGAATATAATAAAACATTATACTTTATTAAATACTATGTCACTTGTATTCCCTTGAAGTTAACTCCTACTTTTAGTCACTTATTTATAACACAATGACTGATCATATTATTAGCTTTATATAAAAGATTTTATTACTAAATCCAACCCAATCTCCAACCTGACCACATAAATGTTGTTTTGTTTTATTTATATAGGGCTTAATACTTGTACATTGCAGGGCTGAACTTTTTTTTCAACTATTAATCTTGGTTTAAAACAAATATCAAAAGATTCACAACAACATTCCACAGTGTTCAGGGTTGTGCTATACAAGTGTTTCTCAAAATTACCATTGTACAGTTTATTTGACCAAATATACTAAATGCTTTCAGAGAAAGAGTTTTTACCTCCCAAAATTTGTGTTGTGATCAATGTAATTTAAAGGCAATCTGGAAATATCAGCCTACAAAACACCCAGGCAAGTGCATACAACACATATGTGCACACTTTGCACTGATAGATCTGAAGCCAGATGTGAGGGGACACTGTAACCCCTAAGGTAATGTGTTGCCTTTAGGCAGACTGGGTGAACTAAATTTCCTTAAGGTACGAAAGAATGCCCCTTTGACAGCCTGGAATCCAGTCCAGGGAGAATCCACTTGCTTTGCCCTCATTGTTAAGAGAATAGACCCTGGATCTAACTCGACACTTTTTGGCACTTACTTTGAAAAAATAAAAAATAAAATAATGAAATATAATAATACTAAAAATATATATATCATGATAATTAAAGGTAAATTGATTCTATGTCTTAAAATCAAAAATTAGAATTTTGTTGTGGTGTTTATGCAATAATTTTTTACTTTGCTCATATTTATGACAGTCATCTTTTCTCGGGCAAAAATGACCTGCAAAACATACTGCATATACCTTTACAGGCGGTTTTTAAAAAAATATCACATGGTCTTAAATTATTGTATATATTGAATATACAGTATATACATATGGTCTTATACATACATATATTTTCATCCCTTACATATGTAATGACGAGAGATGAGTAGGGCCGCAACTAACGATTATTTTGATAATCGATTAGTTGGGCGATTATTTTTTTCTTCTTCGATTAATCGGATAAAAATTACACCGCTTCTTTAATTTGATGTTTTGCTTATAACTAAATAAAAACCATAAATCAGGCTATTAGTTGTATTTAAAACTAAACTTTAAAAAATGCAAAAGCCACATATAGAGTTTAATGATCTTTAATTTTGACATTTTAAACCTTAAATTAAGGACCAAGTTTGTTTTTGAACAGTAAAACTCCTCTAAATACCCAAAATATACATTAATAAATTAATAAAAAAGCAAAACAATTGATGTACTCTTATTATATTGGATGGCATCTGTTATAGTGGCTGCTTGTTGTGGAGTGCATGGGGGATTTCTTTTTTGAATGAACTCACTTATGCTGACTTGTCTCTTTCTAAAAAAAAATTTTTAAATAAAATAAATAACAGCATTTGAGTATGCACAATACAGCATTTTAACAATAAATGCAGATGTTGATAGAAAAGGAGAGTGGCGCAGTGGTTAAAGCGCTCGCCCTATCATCCGGAGATCGCTAGTTCGAATCCCGGGTGGTGCTGTAACCTCTCGCAGCCGGAGGTCTAGAGAGAGCTGATTGGCCGAGCTCTCTCAGAGGGGAGGGATGAGAGGTACTTAGTGCTCCCACATTAATCACGGCTCTACAGTCAGGGGCGTCTGTGAGCTCGCGCAACGGATAGCGCTGTCCTCCGAGTGTGTTACGCCGCCCCCAACGGTGCGCGAGCGAGCAGTTCGAAAAGATGCGGTTCGGAGGAAACACGTGATAGTCTTTGTGTATTTGTGCATCTTGTGGTCGCGCTCCTCAGTAACGTGAGCAGTCCAACTAATCGATAACGGCATTCGGTTCACAACGAATTTCATTATCGATAATTATCGATTTTATCGATTAGTTGTTGCAGCCCTAGAGATGAGACAAATAAAGCTCCATCATTCAGCACCATTTCCAAACAGTTTCTCAATGATTATAGTATCCAGCTGAATCAATTAAAACATTCCAGTGAACTCTACATGAGCATGGTTGGAACCTACAGACCTGATTGGGTTTCCTGGGGTATGACTGTATGGTTGCGTGTCACCTTCACTCGCTGGTGGGCTGATACACAATCTGAACACAAAGCTTCCTCACACTCCTTACACCAACCACTAAGGGCAGTTTCATCACATCCTCCACACTACAGACAGACAAAATACATTTGGGTCAGAGTTTTATGACATGAATTAAATACGAGGACAATTCAGTAGGGAATGCAACATTACAAACACAGTGATACTGAAATTCCTCTTGCATGACAGAATATTGCAGATTTCACATACAAGAGTTAATACTGCACCAAAATAAATATTGCACACATAATAAAAACCTGTGCATAGAATATAGTAATAATAACAATAAGAAGAAGACGACACAGCTGAGCTGGACACTACACCTATTCAGGACTTGGAGTGGCTGTTTATTGAGTTATGCAATAGATGTTGGAACAAAAGAGAGCTAAAACTGGTTGCTTTTGCACTTGCTGACTCTGTAATGTCTGTCTGAAAGCAACAGTTTATATTCTGAGGGAAGTACGAAGGTTCGACAATTTCCTCATATAAGGAGGTGCTTCCTCACCATAATTTTCATTGCTATATTCAACATACTAGAGTTCAGCTGAACTGGGAGTTTGCCATACAGTATCTGATTATGCTTTCTACTGATATTATATCACATCACATTAGCATGCTCTTTCCTCCCACATGAAGAGTCTGAGCCTATGGAAAAAGTGAAATCTTTGAACCAATTTATCACACAAACATTTCATGTGAACATTGCTTTTTAATTTCTCATCTATGTACAGTATACGCCCAAATATTTGTAGGAGCTCACAGGCTCACATACCTGGCTCATACATCATGCACCCTCATCCTAGAACATCTGGCAGTAGACTCAAGATCATTGTATCATCTGAGAATTTGATTATTCAAAACATTTTCCTAATAACTCTGAGTGATTAGCCATTTACTATTGGAATTCAAGTTTAAGTTTCTCGTGCATTTCCAGAGTCATTTACTGGACATTTGAGCTTATGCTTTGCTCAATTACAAATCTGTGTTTCTCTCTGGCATTACACAGAAGATGATGTATTTTTTTCTGGCTATTGATACACTTACCTGGTCATCATTCCTAAAAGCCAGTTTCCTTTTAATAGTGCATGCTTTGACAGCCTTAGTATTACCTGGTGTATTGTTTGGAGCATGTAAAATTTATTTTGTTTTATACCTATAACAACACAGAATAGGATATAATCTGTTACTGTGTCAGTGGCCTCAACAAGGTCTAGACCAGAGGTGGGTAGGGGGGTAGGTTTACAGTGGTTAAGATCACCTAAAACAAAGATAGTCTTCGGCCCGGCTGAGTGGTAGTAGTAGCCTTAATGTGGGAGCCCCCTAGTGACGGGGAGGAATTGGACACGACTAAAATTAGGGAGAAAATCGGGGAAAATTCCCCCCCCCCCAAAAAAAAGGGTCCCAGAGATACAAATCACATGAGATTTCTCTTATTGCGCATTGTTTACGACAGTTGTTACTCATAAACATGCATGCCTCCCTCTGCTGTTTTTCCCTGAAGAGTCTTCCCTGTCGGTCTCTGGGGCGAAACCTTCCGAATTCTGGATAGAACCTAGTATGTCCCTACGACTGAGGTGTACTGATGCCTCCTCTCATTCTCATTCTTCGCCCACACCATGGCTGCTTCACTCTGAACATGGTTTGGGCAAACTCTTACACAGGAATTCACCAACCACAAGAAGCAGAAGTAGGAGAGATAAAAGTGCAGCGATTTCACACCAGGTTAAAAACTGGGAGGATTTCCACAGTGCACAGTTCTTGGTGAGCCTAACAGCTAGCATCTAGCAGTGCCACATGGCTCTGATCATTTCCTTAATGATGAAAATGATTATTGTGACCTTCCTGTGTGTGAGATAGAGAGAGGAGTTTAGTTTTAGGACTGACCTTGGAAGTGTGTGAACTCATGCAAGATAAAGGTTTTTGAAGCGCATCTGCCTGGAAAGCAAAAGGAAGCCAGCACAAAGTATGCTTCGCCATATAAACTGTTCCTGTCCAAAAGAAACGGGGCTAAATAAAACCTTTGTTGACTTATCTTTTCTAATAAAAAGAATTTCCACCATAGGCAATATTAACATAGGTAGCATGTCTACATTCGTGGCCAAACGTTTTGAGAATTACATAAATATTGGAAAAGTTGCTGCTTAAGTTTTTATAATAGCAATTTGCATATACTCCAGAATGTTATGAAGAGTGATCAGATGAATTTCATAGTCCTTTTTGCCATGAAAATTAACTTAATCCCGAAAAAAAACTATCCACTGCATTTCATTACTGTCATTAAAGGACCTGCTGAGATCATTTCAGTAATCGTCTTGTTAACTCACGTGAGAAATTTGACGAGCACAAGGCTGGAGATCATTATGTCAGGCTGATTGGGTTAGTATAAGGTTTTATAATATTGTAAGACATTACAATTACTGTGCTTCCTTACGCCTTCGGTGGTAACACCTTCTATATCCTGTACCCAGACGAGTATACATCCAAATGGCTTTTGTCTGCTAGAACCCTTTTGTCTAATCAGGAGAATGCAAATGCATTTCCTCTCTCCTGTCTGTCTCTGGCTCTCTCTATCACTGACATGGGAATGACTGGTTCTTTTGATGTTCAGGACATAGCAACGTTTAAATGTGCTCTCCTTGCTGAGAATAAACAGAGATCTTCAGACATCATGCCTGCGTGTGTGTGTGTGTGTGTTTGTCTAAAGAGGATATTCAGCTGCGGGATCGGAGTGCCACCAGTGCAGAGCTTGCTCAGAAATGGCAGCAGGCAGGTGTGAGCGCATCTGCACGCACAGTGAGACGAAGACATTTGGAAGATGGCCTGGTGTCAAGAAGGGCAGCAAAGAAGCCACTTCTCTCCAAAAAAAACATCAGGGACAGATTGATCTTCTGCAAAAAGTATGGCGAATGGACTGCTGAGGACTGAGGCAAAGTCATATTCTCGGATGAAGCCTCTTTCCGATTGTTTGGGGCATCTGGAAAAAGGCTTGTCCGGAGAAGAAAAGGTGAGCGCTACCTTCAGTTCTGTGTCATGCCAACTCCAAGAAGTGATTATGAAAGAATGGGTTGCTATCAGTCAGGATTTGGCCCAGAAGTTGATTGAGAGCATGTCCAGTCGAATTGCAGAGGTCCTGAAAAAGAAGGGCCAACACTGCAAATACTGACTCTTTGCATAAATGTCATGTAATTGTTGATAAAAGCCTTTGAAACGTATGAAGTGCTTGTAATTATATTTCAGTACATCATAGAAACAACTGAAAGATCTAAAAGCAGTTTAGCAGCAAACTTTATAAAAACTAATATTTGTCCTTCTCAAAACTTTTGGCCACGACTGTACTTCAATTCCTGATAATGAACAAGGAATCAACACCACGCATTAAAAAAAGTGACTTAAAAGAGTTTGCCAAATGGAGCAGCAGCAGCTACAGCCCGGGTCGTTAGATGAGCAATGCCAATGAAGTTGTTCAGGAGCACGAGGAGCCTGCCGTAACCTCAAAGTTAACTTTGAATAACTTCTGTTACAATTATAGGAGATTAAATGCTTCTCAGCAGGCCCAACATTATTTCACATGTCAATAAAGTTATATTCTGAATAAATGTTTTGAGCATGCAAACACATCTTATTGCATTAGTGTCCATGTAAAAAGTTAAGTTGAAATTTATCATCTTCTTGTTGTTGTTAGTCTTACACCGGTCTCAAAACACCACGTGTGCTAATTAATATCAAAACATGCGTTAGAAGCCGCACAGTTACCCAAGTCTTTGGAGGAATCTGAAGCCAAAAACATCACAGTTTCTGTATAATCCTACAGGTGGTACACTGTGGACTATTTACACATTGGCATCCCATGTGGTAAGAGCGAATTATTTGCCTTTTGACCAGGATAATTTTATTTCATTATAAATCCACAATAATACATATGTCACCTAATGCTGTATTATTTTTTTTCATTAACTTCAGCTCTTGTGAACATTACAGGTTTTGAACTTGTATTTACTGTGTATGTCCTGCAGGCCTCATTTACCTGAGCTCATACCACTAAATTATATTATATAGATATTATTTCGACTAAAACAAACACTAAGATGAAATCTATTGTACTATTTATCATAGCGTACTTCCCTGAAATGTTTACCAAAGTCATTTTTTGAAACCAGTTAATTTTTCTACACTGTGCCACAAAATAACTTTTAGGTGGGGATGATAACCGGAAAAAATATTTTGGCCAAAAGGAGACCACAACTTCAGCTGACCTTCATAAAATCTTTATCTGTGACTTTGTACACCAGAAACGTTGCCAGAAAAAAAAGAAAACAAAACTAATGGGTCTCCCAATGGTGGAGATTATATGGTTCAATAATTTTTAACATAAGTGCTACAAGGAGCCTTAGAAAATGCAGCTATAAAATCCCTCAATAAGACAATATGGATACAGAGGCACTCTAAAGACCCTTTAATATGATGAATAAACTTACCTTAGGGGCAGAGTTCTTAAAAATGAAGCAATCTGTAACTTCAGACAGGTTGAAAGACTGGCCACACATCGGACATTCTAAAGTAAAGGAGAATCTGGTAAATGACACTATTTCACAAAGCAAATTCATAACATCTAGATCCATTTAAAATAACCCCCTCTATTAATCCTATGTACTTTTATGTAAAAACAAACTGATAAGAGCAAGTCTCAGTATTAGGCAAGTAAAATCTCGGACGAACAACTACATAGCTTTTCTTACCATGCCATTATTAAGAAAAAAAAAAAAAAAGAAGCCCAACAGAAAAACTTCAAAAAATTCAAAGTACCCTCATGATTATATACAATAGCTTCTATTAGATCCACCTTTAACAGCGATTACTTGAAGTAATCGTTTCCCGTATGACTTTATCAGTCCATCATCACTGTCGAGCAGCCAAAAGACAAACAACTTCTTTACAACATTGATTTAGTTCATTGGGGTTTTTGGGCAATTGCATATGCACAGCTTTCCTAAGGTCCCACCACAGCATTCCAGTTGGGTTGAGGTCTGAACATTGATGGTCATTCCAAAACCTTAATCATTTTATTTTTCAGCCATTCCCGGTGTGCGTCAGATCACTGTCCATTTGGATGACAAAATTTTACTCTAGCTTTAGCTGTCGGACAGATGGCCTCGCATTTGCCTCTAGAATACTCTGGTATATAGAGAAGTTTATGGTCCACTTATTGACTCTGGTCCTCTAGCTGCACAACAAGCCTAAATCACCTCCATCCGCTGCCATGCATGACAATGGGTAATTTTGCTGTTCTTTGTTGTTCAGTGAAGACCATTCAGTCTTTTTCTAATTTTGATGTCATGGACTAACATTTAACATGCTCAGTAAAGCCTTTAGGGTCTGTGATATTGCTTTTTTTTTGCAAGTAATAGCCCCTAAACCTAATGACAGGTTGTACCACCCTTGGATTCAACAACTGCAATCAAGCATTTGCAGTAACTGATATTTTCTATCGTGTGGAGGACGGTTTTATTTGGCTTTGGAGGGTCTTCAACCATGAACGGCCTTGTTTAAGGATATCAATCGGACTTTGACTAGACCACTCGAAACCCTTAATTTTGTACTTTTTGAGGCATTGTAAAAAATGGACTTGCTATTGTGCAACAATGTCCTGCTATATTACTCTAGCTTAAGCTTGAGGTGGTGGCCGGACATTCTCCTTTAGGATTTTCTGAAAGACCACAGAATTCATGGTTCCACCAATTGTGACAAGTCGTTAGGGTTTAGGTAGGGTCTCAGCTCTTTGTCAGAGATGAATAGAATATTTAAAGATTTAGGGTGATTTGATTAACTGATCTACACTTCATAGCATAAACTTCTACACTCTTCTATCCGTTGACCATCTAGCACAATTTAGTGTATCTTACCAATTCTGTTTATCCCATGGCCTTTGATAATAATACAAAACCTGGTCTTTTATATTTACGAGGTAGTATAGAGATCTATATAAGATCTTTTATAAGGTGTATTAACATAAGCCCTGTTCATATTACCGACTTTTCATTCACACCAATTTTCTTTGAATAAAACAAGCTTTCATTCAATATCAATAATTCCATATCTTATATATATATACACATGCCCTACTGGCCCACTTTAAATGATCGTCTTTGGAATTGTCCATGAAAGTATGGTCTCTTTGTTCCTGAGGAAAGGCATGTGCTCTGGAGGTCAACAAGAGAGATGGTGGTTCCCCCAACCTAGAGTGAAGCTGTAAAATTCACTTCCTTTAATCGGATTGATGATTTATGCTTTTGTTGGTCGAGGTTAACACTAATCATCTGTTGCTGGCTTGGCCCCAGACACAACTGGGTACCTTTCCATGATTGGGTTAAGCTTCTCACTGCTTTGTGTATGGACGAGATAAGGGAGTATAGATGGAGACAGATAGGCTAGGAGATGGCAGATTGATAGCTCACTTTGGGCTTTTTGGTAGCTTGTTCATTCCTACATCATCCAGGTCCTGAAGTTGCAAAGCAGAACCAGAATATTACCACTACCATGTTTGACTGTTGTCATGATGTTTTTTTTATGAAATGCAGTGCTTGTTTTACGCCAGACGTAACAGGTTGCACACCTTCCAAAAAATAAACTTCTGTCCACAGAATATTTGTCCAGGAGCCTTGGGGATAATGAAAATACGTTTTGGCAAACAAGCATTTGTTGTTGTTGTTTTTTTTGGCCAGCAGTGACTTTTACCTTGGAACTCTCCCACAGACACCATTTTTTCCCAGGGTGAGATTACTTTTTCACTCAGTGCCGGGTAGGTTTGGACAGCTTTTTTCATTTCTTCCTGAGATGGAAGGCCCAGCTTCCACCACCGATTCTTACCATTTTCTATCAAGAGCGTCTTGAGCAGCTGCATCACTGTCTGGTTTGAGAATTGTGTCATCTTAGAACACAAGCCCCTAGTGGACAGTGAGCACAGCTGAGAAAATCATCTGGGTCTCTTTTTCCTCTATCACGGACATCTACACCACATGCTGCATTCACAAAGGCACCAGCAAGGTGGCTGGTCATACACACCCCTCACACACACGCTTTACCCTCCTGGCACTTGGGAAAAAGGTACCAAAGCATTCAGACCCTCACAATCAGACCGTGTAACAGTTTTTTTCCCCAAAAGCCAATAGAAAGGGACTGGACTAATACACACTCACTCAATAAACAAATCACCTCAATACAGTAGGACTGGAATGACGAAGGCACACACCATCATCTAGCTAAAGTCTTAGGCTAGTCAGCTTAATTGGCTTTTGTTCATTTATTTTGTATGTAGCACCTTGGTCTTGGAGGTCTTGAAACGTTGTTTCATTTCACTGTGTACTGAACTGTTTATGGTTGAAATGACGATAAAAGCCTACTTGACTTGACACCATGAATTTACAGTGCATTTCGTGGAAACTACTTCTTCAGTGTTATGCCAACAAGTGAATGGCTGCCAAAATCTGACTGTACACACTGTACAAGAGTTCAAACAGATCACACCCCCAGAGTCCAACCAGATTTTGGTAGCCATTTTTGGCACAACACAACATCTTACGGTGAAAGAAAAGAGTGAATTTTGTAACAAATACATCAAATCACAGCACTGAAAAATACCAACGGGATGGCGAGTCTATAAATCTGAGTTTATAACGCAATGCCTGCCCCCACTGCTTACTAATGAGCAGCCACGATTGGCCGCCAAATACAAAGTGACTGATGTCTGTGTTTTTTAAAAAACATTTGGTGTAGAGTTTTGATTTGTTATTCATTAATGCAGCTTTGTTCCAGGTGCTGCATGTTATAACGAGTATCGTAGGATAGCTGCATTTGATTGTGAGATCTCCTTGATACTAGTTAAGGAAGGGAACATTTCTTTATAATTTACACTACTCACAATAGGGATATTGTGAGAGACTCAGTGGATGTCATACATACAGTGTTTGTTTCACTTCATACATTTTTGGGATAGGGAGGCAATTGTATTGGGGTGATAGACACACCTCATTTTGTGTTTTCTATGTAATGGTCTCATTGTGTACAGCTGTACCTTATATTGGGGCCAATACCAAAAGACAACCCTTTTCAATGTGGCATCAATTTTAACATTCTGTGGGTATAAAAAGCTGGTATTGTCAGTATGTCATTCCAAGTTCATCATTCAAACAGTCAACAGACGACATCACTTACCGAACGAGCAGCGGCACCTGGCCATAGCGCGCCTTCGGGTCTGTGGCAGGCAGTCAAATGTTGCTCGTGAACTTGGTGTGTCTGAAAGTGTCATCAGCAGACTTGCATCAAGACCCAGAACTACTGGCAGAGTTCATGGCAGACCGCAACGATGACCAGTACCTAAGGACCTATGCACTCAGACATCGTTATGCAACTGCCACACAGCTGCAGGCCCATTTACGAGATGTGAGGGGTACTGGGGTTTCCAGACAAACCACTTGCAACCGACTCTACCGCTTTGGCTTGAATGCCAGACGACCGTTGCAGGTGAAACCACGGACACCAAGACACCGCCGTGAATGTTTGCAGTGGGCACAAGACCATGTGACCTGGACAATGCAGCAGTGGTCTACCGTCCTGTTCACTGATGAGTGTCGGGTCACCTTGCTGGAGAAGGCGAGGTGAGCGATACGCTGAGATCAACGTGGTCCCAAGGGTTTGCTTTGATGGAGGAGGTGGAACAGTCTGGTCAGGCATCGCCAGTCAGCGCAAAACAGATTTGGTTATTGTACATGGCTCAGTCACTGCACATTCTTACCTCAGAGACATCATAGAACCCATCATCATTCCCCAATTCCGCCAGCACACCCCCAACTTTCTGTTCATGGATGATAATGCTCCACCACATCGTGGCAGAATTGTCACAGCTCGACTTCAGGAAGTTGGAGTGCCTCATATGATATGGCCATCAATGTCCCCTGAGGTGAACCCCATAGAGCATGTCTGGGACCAGTTGAAGCAGAGACTGGATGCTCGTACCCCACCCCCACGTGACCTGGAAGAACTGCGTGTAGCACTTGTGGAAGAGTGGACCGCATTGCCTCAGAACATCATCATGAGGATAGTGGGGAGCACAAGACATTGCTGTCAAGCTGTCATTGCGGCAAATGGTGGAAACACCCGCTACTGACATTGTCTATTTGGGGCTATCCTTGTTATTGTCTAAATTTTTGGGGTAATAAAATAAATAAAATATTAAACTAATAATAAATAATAACCAATAAATATTAAACTAATGAAAATGGTGTTTCTTCTCATACATTATTAGTAATATTAAAGGGAAAATTTACTTGTTTCATTAAAAGTTAGGGCAAACAGGAAAACCACTCATGTAAATAATATCCCTAACTTATTGTGAGTAGTGTACATGAAATAAGAGAATATAATGGTGCATAAGTTGCCTTCCAGTGAATAAAAGTTTTGCATTTATGATATTTCTTGATTGTATTTGTGCACTCCTGTTTAGAATAGGTATAAATAAATTAACTATACTACACAATAAATATAACACAAACGGCAGATCCCAATAACCCACATACGCCCGTGATCAGCAGTCGGTATCGGCCGATTCTGATTTATATAAAGTCAGCGAATGAGCCCAAAAACCCTCATCAGAGTACCTTCAGTAATTAAAAACTAACTTGGTAGTTCCGACCATGCAATTTGACTGGAACATCACACAAGTGGCAGTGTGTTGTACTGGTTATCATCGATAACAGCACAACCTTGGGTCTGATGTTGCTTTTACGGAACAGTACCAAAAACACCACTTATTATTAAGGGATTTCGATTTGTTGGTTTATTAAGTTATTTTGCTCCGCCAACATAGATCCTTCCTAGATTGGCAGAGCTAGCTAACTAACTGCATCTAGCAGAGCTGGCAACTGACAGATATGAAATTAAATGTGATGAAGGTAGTTTTTGATTCGTACCGGTACTATGTGGCCAAAAGTTAAAGAGAAAAAAAAACATGGTGGTGGTGGTGGACAGTCCTGTAAATCTCTTAAGTTTCTCTTTATATTTAGGGCCAACATGACGATGACATGGCTATGATACCATCATCGCTATGGTAATGCTGACGTCTAAAAATGCTGATGTCATAGTGTGCGAGGGCCCTATTGTTTTTCTAAGAAATATTAGGGATCAAGCACATAGCAAGAGCCCTATTAGGGACCAAGCACTATGATAACAGCTATGATGTCAGTGTACGAACGGCCCTATTGTTGTTCTAAGGATTTTTTACATGAGATTTAGCTGCATAGCTCAAACACACTTGCAAATATGCATGCAAAACCCGGTACACATTTAGATCTCATTGACCTGAAGAACTTTCGCTGTGCATGCCATGAGCTCTACTCACAAGAGCAAATCTGTTATTTTGGGTTTGTTTGCAAAGCACATCCAATGGAATTTTATATACGCCTCCTAGGGGGTTTATATGATTGCTTAAGACATTATCACGGCTGATCCGGGGCTTGGACGTCTTAACTAGAGTATCATCTGGGATTTTTTAGGATAACAGAGGCAAATTGATACTTTTTAAACGGTAACGGCTGCCTAAACGGTGCCTGAACCGATATAAAAAAAAAAAAAGAAAAAAAGGAAAAAAAAAGAGTCCTAACTGCCTTCTGTCCGTAAGCTATTAAAAACTGTGCACCCCTCTACATTTAACTTCATCCCATGCGACCTTCTTTGTGATGACATACAGGCACACTTTACAAGATTTAGCTTAAGGCATACAGTATGAATTTAAGCAAGATTAGCTTAGTGAGAGTGTCAGAGCAAGTGTAATAAGTGCATTTATGGTCTCAGTTCCTGAGTTGTCGGAATGTGAAAACTACACTGACACTCATTACTACAAAGATTTGGTGGATTTGCATTATTAGAGCTTTCCAACTAACGTTCACGTGCATTTTCTGGAAATATTTTTTCACCTGTGGTTAGGGTGATGATGCCTCTTAAGAAGGTGGTCTGTTTCAGAGAACCAGAGGTTTAAAAAAAAATCTAAATCTAAATTCTGATTCGGCTCTAGTACATACCGGTACCCAACCCTAGTCTCAACATACTCAAAACGCACACAGGTTGTGCGATAGCATTGTTGCAACTATTTTTTTTAATCATCCGGGACTTTTAGGAGGTCTTAACATGCTCAAAGTTATAAAAATCAGTACACACGTTGGAATCTGCTGCCATTAGGACGCCTGAGCAGCTGGCCCTAGGCGTGGAAAAGGAACTTCACAAAAGGTTTTGCTGCATAGCTCATTTATACGATCACCATTAAACCAGGCCAACATGATCTCAAGACATTGAGCTCGATGAGTTCAATGAGATCTTAACCATTTGAGATAATGCAAGAAAGCAGACCTTTGTTTGATATTGGCAATGAAAAAATTAACATCCAACAGGATGAATTGTAGATTCTATAAGAACATTAAAATGAAGCCTGAAGCAATAAAACCTGTCCAATCTTCCCAATGGGAAATTGTTATTTCCCTGTGTTTCTCTCCAAATGTCAATTAAGCTGTGGCTTTCTATATACTAACTGCTTCATTCCACGTTTCTAGGGAGCACAGAGTTCTAAAATTATGTCATAATGCTATTGGTATTTCCCCTTTAAATGCAGGTGTCCATTATCTTTCTGGTGGGCCCAGGCGGCGATGACGCAGGTGCTTGGGCCTGATCATCACTGCTTGCAGCTATATTTAGGGCCCAAGCACTATAGAGTGCGCAGGACCCTCTTGTTTTCCTAAGGATTTTTTTTCCACCCTTTTGGGCTTTTTTGTGCGTATTGTGCTCAAATTCTCATGAAAATGGAAAACAGGTTGGAATCTGCTGCCATTAGGATGCCTGGGAGTCACGTGGCCCAGGGCCCCCACATGAGATTTAGCTGGATAGCTCATACACACTTTCAAGTAGGCACACGAAACTCGGTACACATTTAGAGCTCATTGGGCCGAACAACTTTCGCACTGTCCTGGGCTAAACTCAACAGGAGGCAGGTTATTTTGGGTCTTCCCAAAAACGCACCTGATGGATTTTGATATACTCCTCCTAGGGAATTACAATCGCCACCAAACCGAGCCGATGTGATCTAAAGACATTGAGGGAGCAAAATTGCAGAGAGATTTCTGATATTTCAAACAGGTCAGCCATGATAATGCCTTAAACGTACGCCGAAAAATGATTGATAACTTTCTGTGTGGCCTTATATTGAGGGGCATTATATTCAGCGACACGTTCAGTGACATGTTCAGTGTCATCACATTGAGTGACATCATAGTGTGAAACGTTTTTTCCAGCATCTGTGGCCTATTGTACACACATGCACATCACAAATGTTAACACTCACACACACAAACACATCTCTCACACACACACTCATACATACACACATTACAAATGTTAACACTCTCACACTCACACTAATACACATGCATACACACACACGCGCACACATACATAAACACATTACACACGTTAACACTCTCACACTCAACAAACACAACAAATATTTAGGGCCTAAACTGACATCAGCCCTATATGTCTGAAATGTGCAAGTTGTGTGGTGCACCCAGGCAGCGATGGCTTTTTGTAGGTCTTATCACGCTCACATAATACACAGGTTGTGCTGTGCCCCCAGGGTGGCAGTGGCGCAGGGTGCTTGGGCCCGTCATCGTTGCTTGCAACTATATTTAGGGCCCAAGCACTATAGGGTGTGCAGGACCCTCTTGTTTTCCTAAGGATTTTTTTCCCCCACCCTTTTGGACGTTTTGGGGGTCTTAACATTCTAAAAAACTCATGAAACTTGGCAGACAGGTTGGAATCTGCTGCCATGAACACACACTTACACGTAGGCACACAAAGCTCGGTACACATTTAGAGCTCATGAAGCCAGACAACTTTCGTGCTTTCGTCCTCAACTCAACAGGAGGCCGGTTATTTTGGGTCGTTTGCCAAAATGCCCCCGATTGATTTTGATATACTCCTCCTAGGGGATTTATACGATCACCACCAAACCGGGCAGATGTGATCTAAAGATTTTGAGGATGCAAAATTGTAGAGGTATTTTTGATATTTCAAACGGGTCAGCCGGGATAATACCTTAAACGTATGCTGAAAAATGATTAAGAACTTTCTGTGTGGCATTATATTGAGTGACACCACGTACAGTGACATCACGTACAGTGACATCACGTTCCATAGTGTGATGCTTATTTTCCAGGATCTGGGGCCTATTGAACACATGTACACATCACAAATGTTAACACTCTCACAAACACACAGGCACACATACATACTCACACATTCCAAATATTAAACACGACCACATGCACGCACACCTCTCACGACGCACACACACATTACAAATCTTAACACTCTCACACTCACACAAACGCATGTATACACAAACAAATATACTCGTGTATATCACACATCACAAATTATAACACTCACACACCCTCATCTCTATCTCACACACACACCCACACACACTAACAAGTCACATGTCTCACACACACCAACACACACATCACTAATGTTAACACACAGACTCACAAACATCCAGAAACACATTTACCCGTCACACACACTGACACATTCACTTGTCTCACTCACACACACTCCCTCCCTCCCTCCCTCCCTCCCTCACTCCCTCCCTCCCTCACTCACTCACTCCCTCACCCCCTCACTCAACAAATATTTAGAGCCCAAACTGACTTTTGCCCTGTATAGTTTGTATTGTCTGCAAGTTGTGCGGTGCAACCGGGTGCTGATGGCTTTTTCGAGGACTTGACACACTCGAATAACACACAGGTTGCGCGGTGCGCTCGGGGTGGCAATGGCACCGGGTGCTTGGGCCCATCACTGTTGCTTGCAACTATTTAGGGCCCAAGCACTATAAGGCCGATGTGATCTACCGACATTGATGATGCAAAATTGAGGAGGGATTTTTGATATCTCAAATGGATCAGCTGTGATAATGTCTTAAACTTACACCAAAAAAAATATTACTAACTTTGTGTGGCATTATATTGAGTGACATTATATTCAGTGACACGCTAAGTGACATCACATTGAGGAACATCATAGTGTGAGGCTTATTTTCCAGCATCTGCGGCCTATTGTACACACAAACATCACAAATGTTAACACACGCGCGCACACACAAACGCATGCACACACGCATGCACACACCCAAACATACACACAAACATGCACAAACACAAGCACATTTACTCGTCACACACAGACTGACACATCCACACACCTCTCTCCCTCACTCTTACACACACTAACCCTCACACACTCAACAAATATTTAGGGCCCAAACTGACATTAGCCCTGTATAGTGTGTGATGTGTGCAAGTTGTGCGGTGTAACCGGGTGGCGATGGCTTTTTCGAGGTCTTGACACACTTTAATAACACAGGTTGTGCACTGCCCCCGGGGTGGTGATGGCACAGGGTGCTTGGGCCCGTCATCGTTGCTTGCAACTATATTTCTACTTATTCTGCTTTAGAATATCAGCTATATGAACTTGGGTAATAGTGTTAAACTGTGTTAGGGTATTCAATCATTTGTCCTGCACACCAAGTAGTGCCAATGATCAGGGGTTAGAGAGCAATTTGGGAATTAGTGTTGTATAAGAAGCTAGTTAACTTGGTGGTTTGCATTAGTTGTTAACAACATTGATAGATTCGAGGGAATTTGGGATTTGGGAGTAGACAAAAGTGTTGATTAAAATCATGACGTTATCAGATGTATTTTCTTGCTAAAATGTGATTGGTTTGGAATGTAGGTTTTTGGCAGATGGTTGCTCTTTCCATAGTATTGCGTTCCATGCAGACCTACTTTCACCCGTGCAGAGACCAGCAGGTTTAATTACCAACTGTAGAACACCTGTGACGCAGACGGATGCACGTCACAGAGCTATAATCAGATTGCTTGATTATAACTAACTGTTGAATAAGAAGATACAACCAAGAACTATTGTAATGTCCTTTATTCTGACTTGAAGAGTCTGTACCATCCCTTAATTCCTTCGGGAATGTTTACGGAAGTAATTGACGCTACTACTCTACTCTACACACCATCCTAAGATTCACACGACGTACTTTATATCATTACAGAGTATTTCTGCCTTCTTTTCGTGACTTTTGTATACGATAGAGGGCTATATTATCCATGCCTTGCCTGATGGAACACAGCAGTGCATAACAGGGAAATTGTGCAAGTATTTTGTTTTCCATTGGCATCCGTTTAGTAACTTCCCTTTAGCCGTCCGGAAGTGGGCGTGGCCACGGCAGACAGACCTAGTGACGTTAAATGCAAGAGGTTTGCAGGAGTCTTTTTAACGACCACAAAAATACCTATTTTTGGACATAAAATGTCGTTAAATGCGGGATATATTCATAGAGATAAAAATAGCTACATAAAAACACGAGTGAATAAGCCCTGTGCTTGCTTTTTGTTATATTATAATTTAATGCAGATTTGTGTATAAATAAATAAAGACATGCTTGATTTCAAAGTGTAAACCCGCTGCAGGTTAATTAGAAATGAATACTAAGCCAAGACATGAAGTTTTACCTTTGGCGTTTTTCTCCTCCGTGGTGTTTATGACGCACTCTTTGCACATCATGTGCAGGCAGGGGAGAAGTTTTGGTTCTGTGCTGAAACTCAGCTTTGTTCTACAAACCGCACACGACTCGGCTTTGTCTGCAGCCACAGAGCCCGTGCGTGTGCGCCCTTTCTGAGCACGAGCATCTCCGCTTTCTTCATTCATCCTCTCAGACAGTAAAAAATAAACAGAGCTTCTTTAAAATTAACCACCGCCAAAACGTTATCCCGCACAGGGCAGGTTTCCAGTCGCTCACTTCTCTGTTGCCCGCTGCAGCCGCATATGTTTACACATCCTCTTTAAGTCTCCCGAAAATATGTATGTCCTCTTGTTGAAGTTCGATATAACAACAGGTGTTGTGAAGTGCTGATAGTAGGTTATTTTAGTGCTTAAATCATTCATTAGCCTGTGAAGTTATAAAGTTTGGTCCACAACTTAGCATAGATCTATGCGTATAAGCAACTTCACAGACGAATTGCTGTGCACATGCGCCGCGCATGCGTACATCTGATCGTCGTCTGATCTTCGTTTGCTCAGAAGCCAGGTGTTCCGGGAAATTCAGTTTCCACATGTTCCCCCCCCCCTGTCGCGCCGATGCACATCATGACGTCACCCATTACCTAATTCTGTGTGCGCGAACATGGTCTTCTCACTCATTTCAATATCAGGTGCTTTAAATTTTCAATGTTTTTAATGGATTCCTGCTGAGCAAATAAATGCTATTGCCTTTGTAGAACTTGATGTCACAACAGTGGAGTAGGCTACTATGTATTTTTGTTGAGTATGTTCAAGGTGGTCTTGGGTGCATGCTTTCCCCATGCTTGGTGGGTTTACTCCGGATTCTCTGGTTTCCTCCCACAGTCCAAAGACATGCAGATTGGTAGTGCCCGTAGTGCATGAATGACCATGTGTGTGTGATGGATTGGCCCCCAGTCCAGGGTGTGTCTCTGGTACCCCTTGACCCTGTATACAGGATAAAGCGGTATAGATGATGAGACAACGATGAGAAATAAAAGAGTTCTATCGTGTTGTATTTAATAAACATTCCCTAATCACAAACTCAAACAGGAAACATCTGTTTGCAAAGGACAAACCATTACCGGTGTCAAATTCTGTAAAGGTCAGCACAAGACTCACCTTAGAAAGTGTCCTTGGAAATGTAGTCCCTGGAATCACCTTTTCCTGAATTCAAAGTACTCACAGCTGCTGCACAGTACTGGGGGAACCTCACAATGGGAGGCACTCCTTTTATTATTTTATATTGCAATCAATTACAACTTCAGTATAGAAAAGCAATATACACACGTGGACAAAATTGTTGGTACCCTTCGGGCAATGAAAGAAAAACTCACAATGGTCACAGAAATAACTTTAATCTGACAAAAGTAATAATTTTAAAAAATTCTATGAATGTTAACCAATGAAAGTCAGACATTGCTTTTCAACCATGCTTCAACAGAATTATTTTTAAAAATTAACTCATGGAACAGGCCTGGACAAAAATGATGATACCCATAGAAAATACTGAAAATAATGTGACCAAAGGGACATGTTAATTCAAGGTGTGTCCACTAATTAGCATCACAGGTGTCTACAATCTTGTAATCAGTCAGTGGGCCTATATATAGGGCTCCAGGTAGTCACTGTGTTGTTTGGTGACATGGTATGTACCACACTCAACATGGACCAGAGGAAGCGAAGGAAAGAGTTGTCTCAGGAGATTCGAAAGAAAATTATAGACAAGCATGTTAAAGGTAAAGGCTATAAGACCATTTCCAAGCAGCTAGATGTTCCTGTGACTACAGTTGCACATATTATTCAGAAATTTAAGATCCATGGGACTGTAGCCAACCTCCCTGGACGTGGACGCAGGAGGAAAATTGATGACAAATTGAAGAGACGGATAATCCGAATGGTAACAAAAGAGCCCAGAAAGACTTCTAAAGAGATCCAAGGTGAACTTCATGCTCAAGGAACATCAGTGTCAGATCGCACCATCCGTCGTTGTTTGAGTCAAAGTGGACTACATGGGAGACGACCAAGGAGGACACCATTGTTGAAAACAAATCATAAAAAAGCCAGACTGGAATATGCCAAACTACATGTTGACAAGCCACAAAGCTTCTGGGAGAATGTCCCATGGACAGATGAGACAAAAATAGAACTTTTTGCCAAGGCACATCAGCTCTATGTTCAAAGATGGAAAAATGAAGCATATCAAGAAAAGAACACTGTCCCTACTGTGAAACATGGAGGAGGCTCTGTTATGTTCTGGGGCTGCTTTGCTGCATCTGGCACAGGATGTCTTGAATCTGTGCAGGGTACAATGAAATCTCAAGACTATCAAGGGATTCTAGAGAGAAATGTGCTGGCCAGTGTCAGAAAGCTGGGTCTCAGTCGCAGGTCATGGGTCTTGCAACAGGACAATGACCCAAAACACACAGCTAAAAACACCCAAGAATGGCTAAGAGGAAAACATTGGACTATTCTAAAGTGGCCCTCTATGAGCCCTGACCTCAATCCTATTGAGCATCTTTGGAAGGAGCTGAAACATGTTGTCTGGAAAAAGTACCCTTCAAACCGGAAACAACTGGAGCAGCTTGCTCATGAGGAGTGGGCCAAAATACCTGCAGAGAGGTGCAGAAGTCTCATTGACAGTTACAGGAATCGTTTGATTGCAGTGATTGCCTCAAAAGGTTGTGCAACAAACTATTAAGTTAGGGGTACCATAATTTTTTTCCAGGCCTGTTCCATGAGTTCATTTCTTTTTATAATTCCGTTGAAGCATGGTTGAAAAGCAATGTCTGACTTTCATTGGTTAACATTGTGAGTTTTTCTTTCATTGACTGATGTCCACGTTTATGTATGGTAAATATGTATGGTAAATAACATACCATTTATGTATGGTAAATAAATAGAACAAAGCAAAGGGTTCAAAGGAAAATAAAAGAACACAATGCTGTGTGAACTTAAATTAATAATGCCTGGTAACACTGCTTAAGAACATTATCGAAGTACAACAGAACTCTTTTATACCCTGGTCCTGTGATGTTCTAAAAGATGTTCTATCAGCCTTACCCTACTAACCACTTAGCAGGTTCTAGACTTATAAGCTAAATACTGATGCACTAAGCTGCTCTCTACTTCCTCTAAATAGATTTAACATAATCAGCCAAATACATATTCTTGTCTTGTGTCTTACTAACTGCTATACATTACACCATCCAATACATCTTAGGTGTGAAGAACATCGCTGATAACATTAGCCTTGCTGCCTACAGCCTGGCAACTCATTATTTCTCTACATATGTTGCAGTGATGTCTGGTAGAAGGGTCTTTGCAGGATTTCCTCTCGCCAGAACTTTGCACATCTTCTTAAGACGTTTTCGTTCCCGTCGAGCTGCAACTCACCCTGCTTTGATGTCTAGAACATTTTCAGCTTTACCCAATACATCTCCTATAGTGAGCTGGGACATATGACAACATAAAACATTAGCCCATTCCATAACAGTTCTAATGCAGAAACTCTGAAAAAAATTATCAATTTATGTACTCAATACTTGGTTTTGGCTCCTATAACACAAATTGCTGCAAATTACTTCACAGCATGGAGGCGATCAGTCTGTGGCACTGATGAGGTGCTATCAAAGACTGGGTTGTTTCGATAGCAGCCTTCAGCTTATCCATATTGTTGTTTCACATCTTGCTCTTGTCAATAGCCTAAAGATTCAGGTAAGGTGAGTTGGTTGTCCAATCAAACACAGTAATATCATGGTCAGCAAATAAGACTACCTGCTCTATATATTTATGTACTACTGACAATAACCTCCTTGTACCACTAAACATAATCCTATTCTAATTCATTTGACTCGTTATTTTAATATTTCTACTATTCATTTATTTGATAACAAATATGTATCTGAAAGATTTTTAGGCCAACTCCCATACATCTTTATGAAGTATACCCAATTTAGAAGGGGAAAATGATTTTCTATAGTCCAGGATCTATGGTTCCCATTATACTGCAGGTCGATGTCACAAAAAATATATTATAACAGAAGTTGTACATGTAATAATGTATCTGAATGGATTTCTCTTCCTAAAAGTTTACAAAGCTTGAAGTTTATTACATACAATCCATTAACTGAGGGAACATATTTTCCCTGGCACGGGTAAACATGTCCCTGAGTGCATTTCAGACATACTGTAACTGATACTTCCCCAGGAAATGGGGGGCAGGGAGACAGACTTTCCTAAGCCCTTGAAAAATGCATTTAAATTTAAAAGAGAGTTAAAATTTTGCTCGTTGTATTACAAATGTCTGAGGGTATTTTAGACAAGAGGTATTGTAGAAAGAGGGGAACACATTTACCTGGGGCCTTGAAAAATCAGTTTCCCCTGCTTAAATATAAAAGACAACATTTTTAGAAACATTCTGCATATTGTATTGCCTTTACAGGTACAGGGTCACATGTAAGATTTGTGAAAGGTTTCCCTAAGTTTGCTTTTTGTACATATTTTAAAGCTCACAGTTGTCAACATTTCAATTCAATTCGATTCAATTTTATTTATATAGCGCTTTAACAGTTGACATCGTCGCAAAGCAGCTTTACACAATCAAAATAGAATTTAAGTTTGTATGAAACGTGAATGTGTATGAATTAAAATGATAAGATAGTCCCTGATGAGCGAGCCGAGAATGACGGCGACAGTGGCAAGGAAAAACTCCTTGAGATGGCAGTAGGAAGAAACCTTGAGATGAACAGTGTTGGGTGTAACACATTAGAGTACTTGTAATCTAACGTGTTTGGTCCGAAATTTAAGTACTCAGTTATTTAGTTATATTTTCAAAAATGTAATCCGACAATTTATGTAATCCGTGAGCCAGACAGCAGTGATTTCGTTAGTGTGTGTGTGTGTGTGTGTGAATTTGAAAGTCGTCAAATCTATAATCACACCGTGGTCTTTCACTGTTGCACTTTCACACTGCGGTCCCGGATCCGTTTCCGAGTACACTTGGCCCCGGGACCAGTTGATTTTTGTCTGTGAGAATGCAATCGTTCCGAATCGTTCCGCGCTCGGGAACGAATCCCTGGACCGATTGCAGAGGTGGTTTCGGGGACGATTCACACCTTCCCGAGAACGGAAGGCGGGACATAAGTACACGCTCGTGCTCAAAACAGGAAGTGACGTAATTCCAGTTCGACTCCGTACACAAACAAAAGTGGCTACTGAAGAATCTCTGTGAAGTAATGCCGAAGTATAGCATTTGCTAGAAATTTAGACAGACGAAAATATCCGGAGATAATCGGACACTACACATAAAAACTCCGATATTTACTGAAGTATCCGTGAGTATTTAGACGCGCGCGCGTACAGCAGCACTGAGCAATGCCGTGCAGAGTTAAACAAACTCCGGCTCGTGCAGCACACAGCGCGCGCTGCGATACTGAAGTGAAGAAAATATAAACAACAGGATAAAAACCATCCGGTGTGATCGAGTCGGAACCCCCTCAAACCCACAACAACATCTACCTTCATCATCGGAACCGGACAGCGTGGAGCCTGGTCCAGCAGAGAGCCTGCGAGTGAGCGGTGAGTTCATATGAAATACTATTAACTCCTGTTATTAACACTGTTAAAGAGAGTCTCATATTATCACCACATCTCCAGGTAATTGTCTGTGGATCTTGTGATGACATTTAAATGCATATAATATGATCTACAGGATGATCCTTTCACATTAGCTCACAGTAAAGTTAACTTCCTCATGGTTAACTTCCTCATGGTCCTCATGTCTGCTCACTTTAAGGTCTCAGATCATTTCACTGTTCAGAAGAGCAGAATGTGATGAACTCCAGTGTTGTGCTTATGTAGCTATTAGAGTTACAGCTACTTTACTCTTTACTCATATTTCATGTAGAACCTTCATGTATATTCTTCAACACATCTCAGAGACACTTATAAACACTGAGACGCTGATGAGCCACATAAGCTCCACACACAGTTTCAGGTTATCTGTGATTGCGGTGACAAAATTGAAATGTTGGAAAATTTTAATTTGTACAAGCTGTTATGGTTGCAACTTTCAGCTAATTTCTTGCCTTTATACTTTCTTGCAGACAGGCACTGGAGGAAACACAGACTGAGACCTCTGACAGCAGCACAAGACCAGCTAACAACAGAAGAAAGAGACAAAACCTGACGTGCAAGAGCAGGAGACCCATAATGTCTGCATGAAATCTCAGATTTAGATGGAGAAGGGCTGACTACAGATACAGAGGAAGGAACAGCAAGAGATCGAATAGGACGTTGATGCAGACGATGGACCAACTGTTTTCTTAATTTCATTAACACACCCTCTTGCTATGCAAGTACAAGTAAATATAAAATATGCTACATTTTAATGTTTATATTTTTATACTATTTGACAGCTACTTTTGTTACAAAATGTACTTTTATTATATTTTTTATTTAATAATGTTTAATAAAACATTTTGCACTCTATCCAGTACTTTGTCTCTATTCCAAATCCCCCACACTCATCTTGGATTTTACGGTATACATTTATTTTTACATTTACAAAAATACAATATAAACACATGGCACACAAAACATGTTAAACACTAAACATTGATGCACGGTGAGGTTTTAAATTAAATAAGTTTCAGCATCTCAGCGAAGTTTGAAAATCTACACATAGCAAGGTAAGGAAAAAAGAGCACAAGCATCTCTCTTGTAGGACTGTTGTCTTCTTAATAGGAGTATTTAGTAGCCATTCCTGGTCTCTCCTGGTCACAAGGACATCCTGCCATCACACACCACCCCTCTCTCGAACCCAGATGATCCTGAGGAGAACAGAAAAATGCATGATTAGATATTTATAATTTATTATATGTATCTATGCTATTTGTTGAACTTTATTCTAGCAGGCATTATATTTATTTGTAGCATTTCTTGCATTTATTTATTCTTTGTTTACATCTGTGATTAATTCACAGTGTACATAAACACTTTATTTTTATGATAAAGTAAAAATTTAAATGTGCTATGACTAAAGAAAGTAATGTTTAATGAGCACTTTATTTGTACTTGACTGGGAATCAGAAGAGAATGTAGACAGCACGTGATTACTCACCTTACAGAGTAGAGATGTACTGTAAAGTCATTCCTCAGTGCCTCGTGTAGTGTCCGTGCAGCGCGCGCTCATTTCACCCTCTGAGTCGCGCGACAGATGTGTCGGTAGGCATGTTGTTTACGTTGCCGTTGTTTTTGTCATAAAAATAAAAACATCCACACGGAGCATTAACAGGTGTCTCACAGTTCATGACCCGAGTAGCGTTTCTTCTTCTTTCTTAGTTTTTTTCCGGCAAAAAACAAACCAACTACCTCTCTACCGCCACCTACTGTTTCCGGTTGTGTAAATACGCAAGTGTGCCCGGGATCACAATCGCTATTACAGTGTGAACGCAGACCTGCGGGGGGATTGGGGAGGGGGAGAAATCGTGCTCGGGTACAGAACGGAACAGATCGTTACCAGTGTGAAAGTTACAATGTGATCAAAAGGCTTGCTTCTAGCTACATGTGGTCCTATAACATTTAATCACAAGTAGATGGATAGATAGATACTAAACAGAAAGACATGCATACAAATAAAACATGTAAAGACATTTTAAATACAAAAAATAAACATACGGTACAGTAGTTGTTTTTATTTTATTTTATTATTATTTTTATAAATAAGGGGATTTGCCAAATCTTTTCTTTTTTTATCTTTACTTTGATACAAAAATAGTCCACATCTGTTTGTGGGTTACCACAGCCAGGGAGAAGGAACCATGTATTACCATGTATGTCTGCATATATTAGAGCCAATCTAAAAGATAAAGAAAAACAAACAAAGCATTATTTTCAATGAACATTAAATGTTATGACCTGAAGCTGCAGATAAATTCTACATTTTAACATTAAAAAGAAGTGTCCTAAGAAGCAAAACAACAACAACAACAAAAACAGATTATTATGATGAAAGACTTGTGCTTAAGCTGGCCTACAGTAGCACACATAAACAGATAGTCACTAAGCAGACATTGACATTGACCCAGTGGGTGTCAGTGTGATTGTGTGCAATGGACACACTCACTACAATGGACTATTTTTCAACCAGTTGAATTAGCCAAGTGAATGCACTTTAGCCAGGGAGTACTTTACAAAATAAGCTATTCATCTGGAAATAGACAAGTCACTACATTTATAGCTAAAGTGAACTATAAGTGCATACAGTATGTGACTATTGTATGGTCCTGTAGCCATGAGGCAACAGTCTCAAATTCTCCACAGGCTTCACTGATGTTATCTACAGAAAGAAGCATCTCTTAAATTATGACAAAATGCAAACTGGAGAATAAACACAGCAAAGTTATACATACCGATTTCTGGAAAAGTTATTATTATTTTTTAGATTTTTCTCATTGATAAGTATTGGTGGTTTTAATATAGGGTGCATTAGTTAAGTTTAAAATAAGGGAGGACCAGATGACGTGTCTGCCATGCATTGATACACTGACTGGCTGGCTCCGATACTTGCCGGCCCGGGAGAGAGACAAACACATGCATACATGGTGTTTGAATGTCCTCTGTCTATGAAGATAGTCAAGAACAGTATAGTCAAGTGCTTTTGCAAAACCCATCAAGCACCATGATGAAAATGGCTTATATACTATACACTACTTATGCATTTTTATTTCTTTATACATTGTAAGATAATGCTGAAGACGTCCAAAATATTGAGACGTGTCTGCTACTTATGCTGTGTAAAGCCTTCACAACAGATCTAATCTGAGATGTTGTTAATTGGTGATTTTTGAGGCTGGTAAATGAACTCCTCTGCAGTGCAGGAAGGTTTTGGTCTTACTTTCCTGGGATGGTCTTCATGAGAGCCAGTTTCATCATGGTGCTTGATGTGTTTTGCAAATGCATTTGACAATACTGTTCTTTACTGTTCAACAACCAATCTTCATGTCTTTAAATAACCACTGACTGTTATTGTTATAATTATTTCATGATCTAATGCTGTATGTGTTATTTCATAGTTTTGACATTTTCAGTATTGTTCTAAAATGTAGGAAATAAATCACTAAACAAAAAACATTGCATTAGTAAGTGTCCAAACCTTTTACTGGTACTGTATGATCAACATGATCTGCTGAAGTTCAAACCAAAAATCAGAATGGGGAAAAAGGTGATTTAAGCGACTTTGAATATTGTATGGTTGTTGGTTCCAGATGGGCTGGTCTGAGCATTTCCAAAAATGCTGATCTACTGGGATTTTTTGAATCAGAGAATAGTCTGAAAAAGAGAAAATATCCGGTTTGTGGCAGGTCTCTGGGCAAAAATGCCTTTTTAGCCAGACTGGTTTGAGCTGATAGAAAGTAACTCAAACAGTAACTCAAATGACCTCTTGTTACAACCAAGGTACCCCAAAGATAATTTCTGAATGCACAGCATGTTTAATCTTGAACCAGATGGACTACAGCAGCAGAAGATCACACAGGGTGCCACTCCTGCCAGCTAAGAATAGGAAACCAAGGGCACAATTTGCATGGGCACACCAAAATTGGACAATAAAAGATTGGAAAAATGTTGCCTGGTCCAATAGGTCTTGATTTCTGCTGCAACATTTAGAATGCAGAGGGTCAGAAGTTGATGTAAACAAAGGATCCATCCTGCGCTGAATCAACCGTTCAGGCTGGTGGAGAACTTGTAATATTGTGGTGGATATTTTCTAGGCACACTTTGGGCTCCATAATACTGTAACTGAGTATTTTGCTGATCATGCCTTTATGATCACAAACTTCACTTCACTTACATTAAACACACATTAAATGGGGAGTTTTATCATGAAAGAGGGTGCATGACTTGAAATCCAGCGAACTGCAATCATAGTTGACACATGCAGTACCAAACACTCACAGGGTTAATAAATAACCACAAGTATGCAAGGAGCAGAACCAAATGGTTGGAATGGTAACTGAACCACTATGTGGCTTGGGTTAAGAGATGATAAGGAATCCTGTAATTCGAGAAAATATGGTAGACAGAGTAATCGGTGAAAATAGGATAAGTAGTAACCAACGCAAAGAGAAGTAAGTAATATATAAGATTGTGGGCTGTGTTTGCTTCTCAGTTGCTTTTGACACCAGCTTGGTTTGTCTCTACTCAGCCTGTACTCTCATTTACTGTATCTGATTAGAGATACCTAATGTTTTGTGTTACTGTCAGGGATTACCCCTAGAGGGCGCCAAAGCGCCCAGAGACTTCCTTTGTTTTTTCTGTGTTCTTTGTGTTCTTTTCTGTGAAGGACTCTAATCCCCAGAATGCACCTCGGTCAGGTGATGTGGCGCTCAACTGAACTGAGGTTGCTAATTAGCTGTGCTCGTTAGTTTTGTTATAAATTCAGTTTAGTCTTGTCTTGCATCTGTTCGTCTAGGTTACTGTTTGTTATGGTATGTTGTTCAGCTCTGTGTTCTCCCTAGCTCTGTGTTCTCCCTAGCTCCGGACTCTGTGTTCTCCGGACTCTGTGTTCTCCGGACTCTGTGTTCTCCGGACTCTATGTTATCCGGACTCTGTGTTCCTAGCTCTGAGTTCTCCTTGGCTCCATGTTCTCCTAGTCTGTCTGTCTGTCTCCTAGCCTGTCTGTCTCTCCGTCTGTTTGTAATGTCTAGTTTGTCATGTTTATAGTTTGTGTGTCCTATGTTTAAAGTTCTGGTTCGGTTCCTCTTTGATTCCTTGTTTTGTGTTCAATAAAGTCTTTTGTTGCACTTCACCTCTGCTATCATGTACCTCTTTCGTCCAGCAAGCAGTAACCGTGACAGAATGCAAGACCTAAAAAGTAGCATTAAAAAGTAGCATAGCAGAGGAATCTCCCCTGGGAAATTTTTTGGGGGGGGCTATGACCGTGACGCCAGGGCAAGCGACATTCGTGGGGAGTTGGCTTGCCCTCCGGCGGAACTACTGGGGGCACGCCGGAGCAAGTGGAGCAACTGCCGGCGGAACGCATCGGAAGGAGTCTGTGTGTCCTCAAAAGGAGGAGAGCGAGGAGCAGCAACGGCGGAGGCTAGTGCTCCAAAAGCTGGCAGGTGAGCTCATCCATCAGATCAATGTGTGCAGGTCCGTGAATGATCAAGAACGGATGCAAGCCCTGCTGGAGATGGGCGCACTGCTCCAGAACCAGCTGACCAAGATCAACACTCAGACTCCAGCCAGCCTCAGTGGAAACCCTGTATCTCCTATCCGCTTCAGTGGAGGCCCTGTATCTCCTGTCCGCCTCAGTGGAGACCCCGAATCTCCTGTTCGCCTCAGTGGATGCCCTGATTCTCCTGTCCGCCCCGCTGTGGGCCCAGACCTGCCAGAGTGCCTCGAAAGGCATGAGCCTCTTCCTCCGCCGCCGTCATGCGCCGCCGAGGACGACGAGCCGCCTCTTCCTCCGCCCCCGCCGTCATGCGCCGCCGAGGACGACGAGCCGCCTCTTCCTCCGCCGCCGCCGTCATGCGCCGCCGTCATGCGCCGCCGAGGACGACGAGCCGCCTCTTCCTCCGCCGCCGACGTCATGCGCCGCCGAGGACGACAAGCCGCCTCTTCCTCCGCCGCCGCCGTCATGCGCCGCCGAGGACGACGAGCCGCCTCTTCCTCCGCCGCCGCCGTCATGCGCTGGCGAGGACGACGAGCCGCCTCTTCCTCCGCCGCCGCCGTCATGCGCCGCCGAGGATGACGAGCCGCCTCCAGCCACCGCCTCCGCACGGGTTCCAGGACGCCGTGCTCCTGCCTCCGCGCGGGTTCCAGGACGCCGTGCTCCTGCCTCCGCGCGGGTTCCAGGACGCCGTGCTCCTGCCTCCGCGCGGGTTCCAGGACGCCGTGCTCCTGCCTCCGCGCGGGTTCCAGGACGCCGTGCTCCTGCCTCCGCGCGGGTTCCAGGACGCCGTGCTCCTGCCTCCGCGCGGGTTCCAGGACGCCATGCTCCTGCCTCCGCATGGGTTCCAGGACGCCGTGCTCACTCCGTCGCCCCTCTTGAAGGATGTCGTGCCCGCTCCGTCGTCCGACCTTGGCACTAACCTTGGAGTAATCTCCTTTCCACTCCAAGGGGAGATCCCTTGCAGCCTCGCTGTGGGGAGGACGGTACTGGGACCTTGGGGAGGGTGTCCGGGTCCTCCTTTGGCGCCCCGGTGGTGCGCCTTTTGGGGGGGGGGTAATGTCAGAGATTACCCCTAGAGGGCGCCAAAGCGCCCAGAGACTTCCTTTGTTTTTTCTGTGTTCTTTGTGTTCTTTTCTGTGAAGGACTCTAATCCCCAGAATGGCGCTCAACTGAACTGAGGTTGCTAATTAGCTGTGCTCGTTAGTTTTGTTATAAATGTTCCTGAGTTCAGTTTAGTCTTGTCTTGCATCTGTTCGTCTAGGTTACTGTTTGTTATGGTATGTTGTTCAGCTCTGTGTTCTCCTGACTCTGTGTTCTCCTGACTCTGTGTTCTCCTAGTCTGTCTGTCTCCTAGCCTGTCTGTCTCTCCGTCTGTTTGTAATGTCTAGTTTGTCATGTTTATAGTTTGTGTGTCCTATGTTTAAAGTTCTGGTTCGGTTCGTCTTTGATTCCCTGTTTTGTGTTCAATAAAGTCTTTTGTTGCACTTCACCTCTGCTATCATGCACCTCTTTCGTCCGGGCAAGCAGTAACCGTGACAGTTACATAGTTGGATCAATGTAGGTCGGGTTGGAAACTTAACCTACTGTATGTACTTCAGATTTTTTTTTTATTTTAGAATGTAAATGTTTATGTGACAGTCAAAATCTATTATTTTTGCTGTTATCTTACAGTATAAGGTATCTAACCATGTAAGAGATGTAAGCTGACAACAACTTCTAATGTAGAAGAGATGTAGGTTGACCGTGATTTATGAGTGCTAGTGATAAACAGTTCAAACAGTATGTGAATAATCTAATAATATTACTAAACAAGTTTGTATGTGTTTGTGAAGACTGAAGTGGTAAAGGGAAATGTAAAATGCAGAATGACTAAGCAACTGGAACTGGAATCACTCAGAGTACAGTGTCAATGCAAGTCAAACACAGGATGGTCCATACTGGCCAACAGTGTTCATAAAATGTGATTGTGGAGATTAAGTTAATTGCTTTGTGTTAAGAAAAAAAAAGACCTTCAAGTAGGACCTGCAATGCCCACAGGTTAGTCTTGGTTTTGTCAGCAGAAAACTGTTTGTCTGAAGCTGCGTCCATGTTCCCAGCCTTCTATTTTACTTTAATCTGTATACAATGTCACTGGGGGCGTGAAGCCTATCCCAGGAGACTTTGGGAATGCCAGTTACCCTGACCTGCTTGTCTTTGGAGTGCAGGAAGAAACCAGAGCACCTGGAGGAAACCCACCAATCATGGGGAGAAAACGCAAACTCCATGCACACAGGCCCTGAGGCAGTAATCGAACTCAGAGCCTGATGGTGCAAGGCGACAGTGCTAACCACTACACCAGTGTGCCACCTGGGGCCTTTCTGAACACACACATCTGATGTTTTTCAGATCAGACTAGTGCAGATCACTTTTATACAGTATGTGGTCCTTAATCAGATATACAGTATCCTATACATGTTCATGCAGCTGTTATGAGAATAGTCAGATAGGAATTCATGTGACCTTATGCCTTCGTGCATGCATACCGCCCTGACATCCTCAGTCTGCACTGGCTGCACAGAGATTTGATTTCAACAGTGTAGAGCAGTGGAGAAAGTAGTCAATCAAGGGGAAGTGAAATCAGTGATTAGTAGATATGAGTGCGTCCCAAGGAAAACTAGAATGAACCTACAGAAATAGAGCAGTGTTTGAGATCATTTCAAAGGAAATGACAAAACATGGCCATAAGAGTATGTGGCTGCATTGCTAGTGAACAGTAAAGAGCCTCAAGTCTAGGTTTAAGGAGGCAAAACATAAGCAAAGATGTTTCGATGTGCACACGTGGACGGTTCAGAGGACATACAGCGTCCACATTAGAGTCAGATAAAATTCACTTGAAATTATGAATGTGCACTGTCACGATTAAATGAAAAATCGCAATTTTTTACAAATATCAATCTCATTTGTGAATGACGGCGATTCACCTTCATTGTGTATTACTTCAGTATTAATTCACAGGACAGAGATTAGCAAATGATTCATTCATACATCTGGATCACTTCTCTCATTTCTCTTCCTCATTTATAGAGTCCCACTGTCACTCAGGTGACGTGTAACAAGTTTACTTGGTGGAGTTGGAGCAGTATACCATTTTTTAAAATCTGAAAACCCGAGTATAAAACTCAGTGTTTTGTGTTCAGATTGCGCTCAGTCAAGCACGCTCAAACTGTATTTCCACTCTCTCCTGTGTGTGCTGTGATCGTTCAATATCAGCCAATCTGAATCAGAATTAGCAAGACTAATGTTAGCAGCGATGTTCTTCACACCTAAGATGTATTGGATGGTGTAATGTATAGCAGTTAGTAAGACACAAGACAAAAATATGTATTCGGCTGATTATGTTAAATCTATTTAGAGGAAGTAGAGAGCAGCTTAGTGCATCAGTATTTAACTTATAAGTCTAGAACCTGCTAAGTGGTTAGTAGGGTAAGGCTGATAGAACATAAGTCACAGAACCAGGGTATGAAAGAGTTCTGTTGTACTTCGATAATGTTCTAAGGCAGTGTTACCATGCATTGTTAATTTAAGTTCACACGGCGTTGTGTTCTTTTATTTTCCTTTGAACCCTTTGCTTAGATAAACTTATTTACCATATATTGCTTTTCTTTGCTGAAGTTGTAATTGATTGCAATATGAAATAATAAAAGGACTGACTCCCATTGTGAGGTTAGTACCCCCAATACTGTGCAGCAGCTGTGAGTTCTTTGAGTCCGGGAACAGATGATTCCGGGGACTACATTTCAAAGGACACTTTCTAAGGTAAATCTTGTGCTGACCTTTACAGAATTTGACACCGGTAATGGTCCGTCCTTTGCAGATAGATGTTTCCTGTTTGGGGTTGTGATTAGGGAATGCTTATCAAATGCAGCATGATATCCCTCAATACCCATTACACACACAAAACCATAACATTTTCTTCTGATATTGCGTTTGTCATCACATGCGTTAGTTTATTCATTCATTGATTCAGTATGCCAGGAGACTTACTTAGGGCACGAGACAGGTACACCCTGGACAGGGTGTCAGTCCATCACAGAGCACACACACAAACTATGTGTCATTTGGGAACACCAATACACCTAATCGGGATGCGTTCCTACCATGCACGGGTAGAACATGCAAACTGCATGTACACAGACCCCTAGGCAGGAATCAAACCTTAAACCCAGGATGTGCAAGTGCTAACCACATTTTCACATCAGTTAATACTAGCTTTCTTTTTCTTTTTTTTTACTCAGCATAAGGCAAATGTCTCCATGCAAACGCAGGCATGCACGCAAACACACACACACACACACACACACACACACACACACACACACACACACACACACACACACACACACACACACACACACACACACACACACACACACAGTAAAAACAAAAATCTGTACTATTGTCCAAACAGAGACAGACACTTACAATTAATTATTTATTATTTATTATTGGGATATAACTTAGTATATTAGTTAATTATTTCCAGACTTTGATTCCAGCTGTGACACAGAGACTCTGAGAACAGATTGAACGCTACATAGAAGGATACTAGAAGTATGCTATAGCATTTCCAATGATGAAATAATATAGTTGGCGGAGTGTCCAACAGGCTCAGGTGCTCTTCAACAGCTTCTAAAAAAGTTTAAAAGATATTCACTTTATAAAATAACGAGAAGCAACTTTTTGTTGCTGTTACAAGAGAGGTGAAGGTCCTGTGTAGGAAGCACATGAGTTTTATTTGAGTGCAATAAATGTTTTGGTCAAAACAATGAGAATCACGTGAGAGAATCATGATCACAAATCCCATAAGGAAAGACATTCTTAGCAATAATTGTGCAACCCCAACTTTGTTGACATGCAAATCCAATCTGACCAACAAATCACAATTGAACAATGTGGCTTTTAATGTGAACTTAACCATTTTAGGCATTTTGCCCTAAACAAAGACTGAAGAAGGTGGGAGGAATTGCTTGAAGTGTCCACCGGGTCTCGATATGCTTACCGGCCGGCTCCAACACGCTAAGTGGCCAGGATGGACAGCAAACACACACGCTTATACACAGATATTTAGTCATGTAGAACTGTTAGATCGGAAGAATAAAAGTCATTAACATGCTCAGAGGAGAAGAAAGAGAGAGGAAGCTGCATAAAGATCCATGCAGATGTGGACTTTAGGAAGTATTTTCATATAAGGAAGAGCTTAAAAAGAACAAAGAGAGAAAAAGGGAAGATAAGAGAGAGAAACGAAAGTTTACACAATTTAGGGAACATGTCAGAAAACCCTAACGGTATTAAAAGTAAAGAAAATTTCAATACGACAAGAAATCGGACTAAGATTTATACAGCTGGGCCCAAAAAATTTAAACACACTTCAGCATGGAAAATATACAGGTATGCCTTTTCTGACGATCACATGATAGCATTCAATTCAATTCGATTCAATTTTATTTATATAGCGCTTTTAACAATGGTCTCAAAGCAGCTTCAAACATTTAAAGAAGATTATGGAAATGTGTATGAGAAAGTAAAAATGTGTATAGATCATAGTGATCTGAGCAAGCCAAGGTCGACAGTGGCAAGGATGGCAATAGGATGAAACCATGAGAGAAACCAGACTCAAGAGGGAGTTGCAGATGCAAACTCACAGCATCAACGATGGTGCGACTACTAACATCTTCAGAGGAAACATAATACTACACATTGCTTCCATGATTCAATTAGAGTTTTGAAAAAGGCATACTGTAGATAACAAGTTTTGAAGTGTTTATGCATGTTTTGACCCTCTCTGTATTTAGGGTGGTAATACCCATATATCTGATATATTTGGTCAGAATTGGGGAAATTATGGATAATTGAGAAACCTAGAACCCTTTAACATGTGCACCATGTGCACCATGTGATAGATTTCGGAACAAGAAAAGGAAGAGCCAGAATAGCAGCCAGGAAAAGCCAAGATGGTAGAATGTTCCAGAAACAACAAGAATGTTTTCTGAGAAGGACTGGGATTTAAAGGGAGATTTTCTGAGATTATCTGGCCAAGTGAAGTACAGAGGGAGGAGACAGTATTAAAAATCCTCCACAGGCAAACTGTTTATAAGAAGTGATTTCATCTTTGGACATCTTTGGCCATTTTTTTTTCAGGAGCTTATTCAGTTTTGATGGCATTAAAAGCCCATTTTAATTTAACCAATACTTTGCTTGCTTTATTTATTCTCCTGTTCTCCCAAATATGTTCTATTGGGTTCAGATGTGTTGACTGATTTTATGCACTGCTGCCATATCATTGGCTGAATAGATTGCTGAATGGATAAGTAGGTGTACATGTGTTTCTAAAAGTTACAGTATGTTTATGAAAATGCATTACAGTGAAGTTACACTGTCTGAACAAAAAACGGTCGCCATTCCAGAAGGATCAAATATCCATTTTTCTTTTACCCAGTACTTTGCCTGCTTTTTATTTGATTCACTGAAATTAGTTATATATCTGAACATGATAACTCATAGGTGACGTACAGCATTAATGTGTGAATGAGGGGAAATCTCCCACACAAACAATAACAGTGTTTCTGCCTACCTGCATGGATTTGAATTTTTTTGTTGGGAGGTGCACAAGAATCTGCCACCTCTCAGACCCAGGGTCCAGGTGCTTGTCTGTGTTTTGCATGTTCTCCCCAAAAGAGTTCTTCAGTTTTAACATATGTGCAAGATGCCTGGGGATGCCTTGGGCTTCCATCGAGGAAGTATTGAGACTTCACAATCAGTGTTTATGAAATATGTTTAGGATCCAGGGTTGAGGTTTCCATTCATTCTGAGGTCTCAGGCCTGTGTGCATAAGGATTTTGTACTCCGGTTTCCGCCCACAGTGCAAAAACATGCAGATTAACTTATTGACGTTGCCATAAAATTTTATGTGTGTAGGCCTATGATGGATTGGCACCCTGTCCAGGGTGTACCCCTCCTCATGCCCTAAGTTTGGGATTGAAACGTTTTACTCCTAAACCTTCGAACAAACCACATTATGAAAATGAATGGAAGCAAAACAGCTCCCAGGACAGTGTCTTATTACACACTTTATGCATTGCACTGCTGCCATATCATAGGCTGAATAGATAGCTGAATGGATAAGTAGGTGTACATGTGCTTCTAAAAGCTGTGTTTATGAATATACCTTACAGTGAAGTTACAATGTCTGGACAAAAATGGTCGCCATTTCAGAATGAATCAAACTATTGTTTTGGATTGACCAAAGAAAACAACTAAAAGTGATTTGAAATGACTTGAATTGTGTTAAGAACCCTTCAACACATTATCAAACTCTGGAAGGATATCATGAATGGAGATCACTAAAAACACTTCAATCAACAGTAAAAAAAAAACATAGCTGTTTAATAGTGAAGGGATGCGCAGGAAGTGATGCACCTATTATTACTGTATGTGTGTTATGATCTGGTGGTGCTTCAGTTGCTCAGTTATACTGCGCAGAAACTAGAAGAGAAGCAGTTATACTGAACTGTATTGCTTTCATAGGGATGTTACAGGATCCTTCAGTAAGGCATTTGAATGTTGTGGTTAAGGGCATGAGGTTACAGACACAAGAGGTACAGGATTTTAAAAATGGAATGTTTTAGTATATTTGAATGGCCATTTGCATTTTCTAGATGATTATATTTAAATTTTCTTACTATGATGGAAACACACAGTCAGGTGTTAGTATTGTTCGTAATGAACACATTCAGCCGTTTTTGCTTGTTGAGACTCCTACACTCATGATGTGTTTTAGAGAGAGACGTCAATGAGAACATGCACCGAATTCCCCAAGACAAAAGGGTCATTGTAAGAATTTGAAGCAGGTAATGATAACACAAGGTTTACTGGGAAATGGAGATCTGATGAAGCTCTAGATGAGGCAGCTCTCTGAAGATGTCTGACTACCTTATGGAAAATGAACACAACAGCCTCGCAGGATATCTATAGTGTGTCTTAGTGATGATGTCTCCTGGTTTTGTATTGTGTATGATTTTTGTATTAATTGTTACCATAAAGTATTAAGAAGATGAAGAAATAAGAATTAACTGATACATTTGTCAGAATCAATTAAATGATGTCCCTTTGTTTAAACCAGGGACAGTCCTGTAGTTCTACAGGGTACATGTGTATGAGGTTATAAAGTAAATTTATATTTATTTTTAAAGCTGGAGGGTACATAAGGGTTACACTGACCCCTGGTGTCAGCACATGCTTACTGCTGCTGGAGCACAGTCACACCTCCAAAAGATGTTCTGTGAGCAAAAACATATGGTCAGCTTAAATATTGTAGTATCATGGTCATGCTACTTTTTTTTTTTTTTTTTACACAGAGAAAAACACCATAGGAAGCAGATGTTTTTAGGAAAGAGATCATATTCTTAAGAGATATTAACCCATATTAACAATATTGACATATTTGTAAGGAAGTTAACCCAAAACTGCATGCAAATAAATTTTAGTTGCTCACTTGCTGAATGTTTTTGTATTTATTTCAATATATTTTCCTTGTCATTTTAGTGTCATTTTATATGCCAACATATATCTTTGTATTCCTTTACATACTTATTTATATTTTACCATGATACAAAAATGTATTAGTATGTATAAAAGAGACACTTGTCAAAAAAAACAACAACAAAGCATCATACAACACAATAATTATGGCAGACCTCATCATTGTACAAAACTATCATGATGAGAAGGTTAAATCAGAAACATTTAACCAACAAACCTGCAGCACCAAAACATATTAGTACATATATAAGCTGCTTCTTTACATATTGTTCACAAAGTCATTTACGTGTGACACTTACAATGTTGGCATTGTTAAGCCATTCAGGTTACAGGTGTGGCTGAGATTTTGTCTATAGTATCTGATAACATGTTAATGATAAGACAGAGGAAGTCTGAACAGGAGCCTGCTGAGGGAGCAGTACACCTACATGAATTGGGAGGGGCCGATAGGAGCTCTGGGCTTGGGTTATTCAGTTGCCTGGGTTTCAGAGTAACAGGCAAGTGCATTTAACACTTTTGTCTTTCTGGAGCAGGCCACACTGATTGGTGGCAAGGGAATTCACCAGCTTCCAAAAGTTCTCAAATGTGATTCCATGCCCCTCTTCCACATCCATTTCCTTCAGCATTTGGTTAAGACCTTCCTGGTCCTTGGGAGTCTGTTAAGAGAAGCAAATATAGCATTACTCTGGTACATAAGAGTACAGCAGGTCTATTTTGAGTGTCTGACGGAAGTGGTGGGAATTCTGAATATACAATAGTATAGTAAAGTTTGTAATCATATCTTCCTTTAGGAGAATAAGAGCTCATTGTGGTAAAAGCTACCTACCACTGTAGGCAGTTCTTTGGAAAGCATCCCCTGGAACTCCTCTACTGTCAGAGTGGGACCATCATTAGCAGAGGCTGCATGGAATTGAGTTACTATGGTGTTGATGGCCAGTTCTAGATCTGTGTACTAAAGATGGATTAAAAAAGGATTAAAAAAAAAAAGGGTTTCACATCACAGTCTATGCTACTACAGATTTCCTCTTGGATTAGGGACTAGCATTCTGAACTTCCACCGCATAAGGAAGTGCTCGCTCTCAGTGGCGGACCCAAGCCTGGAAGAAGAAGGGCCCTACTGCAATAAGAAGGACATGCAGCAAAAATGGGACAAATTTAACTGTGGACCCAATGATCCACATATCAGTCATATTATTAAAAAAATACATCTTAGTAAGTGAAATATACTTGATTCTATCCAAACCTATCTATAGTTTCTTAAAGTAAGATTACAACAAACTAAATACTGTAAATATATATATATATTAATCTTATTTCTAGTAAAATGTTACTAAAATTGCATGTAGAAAATGTCCTTGTTGTATTGCAGGTAATTTTGCTTCCTTTAAGAAATAAATTCCTAAAGGAAAAAAAAGAAATAAGATAATTCTAATCTTTTATTTGGTTTGTTGTAATCCCATTTTTTGGAAAAAAAATATCTAGAATACTTTACTTACTAGGAAGTAAGTTTTTTTTTTTTACTTACTAGGAAGTAAGTTTTTTTAAAAAAAAATTTATGCAACTTGTGGGCCAAAATTTGGGTTAGTGTTGTTTCAGTTTTTAATTTAGAACAACCATAATACACTGCGAATAAAAATAGCTTAAAATTAAATCCAAAAGCATTTGTCTACATTAGATAATCTATAACAAAATATAAGATTATTAAACCTTCTAAATGTTTACACATTTCAAGCTTAATATGAGCTGTTGCTATTGGCAGACAATTTGCTTCTATCTAGAAATATGTGTATAAATATGTGAAGTAAGCAAAATGATCTGCCAGAAGAAACAACTCATTTCAAGATTGAAAAGAGTAAACATGTTGAGAAATAGGCTTAATAATCATAACAAAGTAAATAATTTATGCTCTTCTATTTATTATATAATAATCTCATTATGAAAAAATGATTAGACAAGATTTTCCTTTATTCAAGATATTTTCACTTGCTAGAAAATTATTTCTGTAGTGGATAAGTAACACAAGTGGATATTTGTACACGTTGTAGTAGTAACAGATAGTAAAGAAATAAGAATGCTGGTGTTAATTGCAATGTAGAACATGATTTCTTTTCCCCAAAATTTACATTTTATGTTGCACCTGATTTTGGTACAACATAATAAAACACATCACCATGTAAAGTGTGCACATATGCCATTTCCAATATTAGGAAGTGGTTGAAGGACTTTAGCACCATATGGATTGCATATACTCCACGCATACTGTTGCATTTTAAGCTAGATTTAAAACTTTTTTGATCAGTCACTCATTTGGGGTCCTGTCTTATCCCTGTCTGTCTAAGTATTGGCCACAGTAACATTTGTAGGGTTTTCCTCAGAAGAATGCTTAAAAGATTAACAGCTGTTCTCAAGCCATACCCCAAATTCTTTTGTAGTTGGATAATCTCTCTGTGCTATAATCTTTTAATGTGTGCTTCGAAACAGACCTGAATCTGAACCACTGAGCAGTTGATAAAATTACTACTGGCCAAAAAAACTGAAATCTTCCAGGAGTTATTCTGCAAACAATGTTCAAACTTGTTCAGACTTGATTTTAAGGTGATCCTGGCCATTTCTGAATGAGTTAAAGCAGGGTTCTTATGCACTGATGTAAAACAGGAGTCATTCCTTCTTGTCATGCTACTCATAACATGTAGAATGATCTGGGGGTGGAAGAGTCTCTTTACCTAACCAGGTAACCGAGCATGGACAATGAAATTCAGGAAGCAGTTAGGCTAGAGCATTCGCAACAAAGCAGTATTATTTGCTTTATGGGCGTTGGCCAGCAACCAATTTTACCTCTGGTATGGCCATAGTAGTAGGAATCTACCCTAAGGTGATTTAGAGCACATTTTTTCTTCAAACAATAGTATATGTGATCCCTAGGCTTTCTGAGGACAATATCATATTATAGAAAATTATTTCAACCTAGCTGTGAACAAAAGCCTTGGGGATTATATAAAAAAAGTGATTGTTTTAGAAAAGTAAGTCAAAATAAAGCAATTCATTTTTGCTGTTTGACATACAGTGTATTACAGGTGAACACAGTTCTAAAAGTTGGCAAACTGTTTAAAACTGTGTATATACATAATGCATATATATCTATAATGATAAAATCCACTCTGATCAAAGACCACATTGAGTTTGAAAGTGCTGTGCACACTTACTTGTATAAACTGGAAGCTAGTGTAGACAACATTTTATGCATGCAAATAAAAACAACAACAAAAAGTACATTTATTTACCTTTGGTGCCATTGCGTCCGTTTAGTCTCCTGATGTCGAGTGGAACTACGTGAGTAAAAATCAGTGACGGTGTTTTCTCACCGCCCTGCGTGTGGACAGGCTCCTTATCTTCCTCCCTTTCCACGTCAGTCCTTCTGACTTTAATGACGGGCTTCGGGAGTCATTTGACTGAGTCGACCCTTTTGAATCATCATGTCGTAGGCTCAGTGCTGTTTGCTCAGTTGATTCAAAATGAAGCGCGGTAGAAAGATAAGAGTGTAGGTACACACATTCATTGGTTTATATTCTTATTTTATTTCATTCGACGGTATTTCCAGTTAACAACAGTAGTCTTAAGCTCACTATTTACAATTTATTTGACTTTAGTTTCGCAAAATCCTTGAACACAAAAACAAACAACAGAACTACACTGAAATTGTTCAAACGGTTGAGGTAATGACTCGTCTGGCTTGAAAATGTCAAATGCTAAGTTTTGTGTGTTAGCAAGAGTTGGTTGTGATGTTTTGTTTTGCTGTCAAAGAACAAAACGTAGATCATAAGATGGATTTGGAAATCCTGAGTGTGTCTAGAAGAGCCCATACCGGGAATTCCACAAAGCCGCAGGCAATGAAAAACTAGAGCAATAACTCAACACCCAACCAGCCCCACCACATTCTCATAGACCCTCTGAAAAACAATGGCTTTTTAAAAACACTAAACCTACACTAAGAAGCATATACATATACAAATATTGGGTTAAGGCAGAAATGCAGTTAGATGATGCTGGATTTATCCTGGAAGGTGTCCTGTCTTTGTCCTCTCAAACTGCGCTTTCAGCCTCGCCTTCACTGTCTCTGTCAATTAAATACACACATATATTTAATTATAATTTCTTCACACCTTTCACAATTTTTTAAAAGTATTATTCTGTAACGTGGTGGCACGGTGGCTTAGTGGTTAGCATTGTCGCCTTGAACCTCCAGCGTCCGGGTTCGATTCCCGCCTCAATTCAGTGTCTGTGGAGTTTGCATGTTCTCCATGTGTTTCTCCGGGTACTCCGGTTTCCTCCCACAGCGCAAAGACATGCAGATTAGGTTAACTCCGTTCCCAAATTGTGTGAATGCGCATGTATGTGTGTCCCCTGCGATGGATAGGCACCCAGTCCACAGTGTACCACGCCTCATGTCCTAAGTCTTTTGGGGTAGGCTCCAGGCTGCCGAGACCCTGTATCCAGGATAAAATGGTATAGATGATGAGTGAGTATTTTGTAAAGCTGCTTTATGATGATGCCCATTATTAAGTCTTAAGTCTCCTGGCAAAGGTTTCAGTCCCCTGCGATCCTGTACACAGTATAAGCGGTATAGAAGATAAATGGTAAAATATATATATACATGCATGCATACATACATAAATGCACTGCCCAGCCAAAAAAGTCACCACTTCACAACAAATTTTTGCCCGACATCAAGTACATAAAAAAATTAAGTAGATTTATTGAAATTGGGTTAAGAACTTTCCAGCACATTATTAAAGCCTGTAATGTTAGTGCTGAAGCTTCAACTTCGTGAAAGAAATGTGGTCAGAAAAAAAAAAAAGTCATGAATGGAGATCACTTAAACTCTTAGCAAAGATGGATGGTAAAATCTGTCAGGAGAAATCACAGCTATGGTTAATAGTGAAAGAAACATCATTTCTATGAAGAATTGATGAAAGTTACTGAATTACAGGATTGTGACTAAACAGCTATGTGGGCATAAGAAAACAACTTGTTAGTGAAACTTCTCAGGGAAAAATGCAATAAAATTTTCTAGGGAACATAAAAATTGGACAATGCAAAAAGGTCATGTCGCCTGATCACTTCAGACTGACCCTATTCTAGAGCGATGAGCATGTCAGGATAAGAAGGGAAGCACATGAAGCGATGTATCCATCATGCATAGAGTCATTGTACAAGCCTCAGTTGAAGTCTAGGCTCAGCAATGTTATGTGGCAATCAAATTAAGTCAGCTGATGACCTGAATGTGCTTAATGACCAGATTATCACATCAATAGAGGTTTTTTTCTTCCCCTATAAAACAGGGCTATTCCAGCATTCAAATTGTAAAAGTGTGGTTCTGCGAGTATGAGGAATCATTTTCACGCATAAATTCCTCACCGCATTGTGCACTATAATCGAAGCTAAAATCTTTGGGTGTGTAACTTTTTTTGGTTGGGCAGTGTATGTATGTATGTATATATAAAAATTACCCATGATATTCCGTTTGTAAGGTGTGAAGTAACCTTACTACCTGTGCTCAGAGTTGCTGCTGGATGAGTGACTGCGTTTCTTAGATTTTGCAAGCTTCTCAGTTGCCATGGACACGTACTTCCTCATCTGTCTCATCCTTTCAGCACTGTAAATGATGTATGTTGATGTCGTAGCTGCCTCCCACAGATTCACTTGCTCCTCATCACTTGAGTCTCTGTGATACCAAGTATTTCATTGAAATGGTAACATGGTAACTTCTAACACAGTTTTAATTGCTGTTTTATCTTTACAAAAGGGCTTCATAATTAATTAATTTGGGGCACAAACCGGGTACCTAACTTAAATGTGATGCTAGTCCTTCAAATGGCACAGCGCCCTCACACAAACATACAGTAATCTAGTGTTAAGGACAATTTAACATATCAAATCCAATGTTCCTTTGGTAGGTGGAATGAAACCAGAGGGGCTGTGGGCAGAAACTCCATACAGACAGTGACTCTGGATTGTGATTGAACCAGGAACCATGGAACTGTGCCACCATGTCACATTAAATGGACTCAAACTAAAGATATTATACTAAAACAGTGTTAGTTTGTCCATAACTAAATAAGATATAACATATGGCCAAAGGCCTTTGAAATGCAATGTTGTTTTCCTTCTGCTGTTATCAATCAACTGTAAATTTCAGCTTTAGCTAAGTTGGCTTGTGTTAAGTTCTATGTAAGTTGACTCACAGCTCATACTCAGAGTCTTCCTGGAATGTCAGGGGCCCCATACAGACAGCACAGATGTTCCCCATTTCCCTAAAGCACTCCATACAGAAACACCCTGAAAACAAATTACACACACATACACACACCCACAGACTTTTAGCTTATACTGTATATTCCCAGATATCTCTTGCAGAAACTGCCATTTATGTTCCTTATCCTACACTACAACATGCCATCCAGATTCTCAGAATACTAAAGAAAATGTCTTAAACAAAAGTTTAAACAAGTGTTGGGAGACATCTGGTCTATGATATTAAAGGCAATATTACTTTAACATTTATATAATTATAACCTGAGCAGTTTTGAGTAGAGCAGATGTACACGGCAATGCTGTTTTCGGCATCCACAACTGTCCCACAGAACAGGCAAGACTTATCAAACAGTTTCAGGAATTTGGCTATGGTGACTCCACCTGGCAGTCTGCAAAGATATACAGGCACACAAATTCAACTTTGGTGACTCCACTGTATGAACTGCACATTGCCAGATCTCGCACTGCCCTCACTTTCATCATTCTGTAATTATTCAAAGACAAGTGTAGTTACTGTACCTTTACAACTAATGATTAATCATAATAAACTCATATGAAATGAATTCAGGTACAGCTAATTGTAACAGTTAATTGGAACTGTTGCTACTGTATAGTAATATTATTTGCATGTATCAGTCCCTTAAGCATTAAACATTAAGCTGTTTTTACAGCATGTTTTCCACAGTATTTACTTATGTCTGGCTAATCATTAGCTAATCTCACCTAGAACAGTAAGGGTGTGACTCACCGCAGTGCCAAGGTTTGCAGCACACTGACTTTGCCTTGCTTGTCCTTTTCCTTGGTAACTACCTGCAGTAACGCTTTCCCCACTGAGCTACGCTGAGACAGGATACGACTGCGGAGATGCAAAATCCTCACCTGGAAAATGTTTAAAAGTATACACCCTTAAATCTTTGACTTGACTTTGAAACAGCAAATGGTAATTCAAGAGAAATATGAATAGATAACAACTTGTATTGGGGAAAATTACTGAAAGAAAAAAAACCTCTGGTTTCAAAAGTATGCACACTGTTTTCTAATACCTACCATAGCTGTGTTTAGATTTAACCATTTATTCAAAATTACCCTGATTAAAAAATTCTTGAATCCTGAATATTGATATGGACAGGGTTTGCAAGCTGCTGACAATAACCTTGTCTAAATTCACTGGTCAGGAGAGGGAAATAACATAACATGAATACTGAATGTCTAGACTACATCAATAAGTGGAGAAAACAGGCATATTACAAAACTTACAAAAACTTACATGTGATAGTAATGATTTGTTTTTCGTTGTGGTTTGGGTTAATGGCATTCTAATTTTTTTTTTTACTCTGTTTTAGGAAACAAGAAACAAATTTCCACTAGCAAATGTGACTAGAATCTTAGTTGGCCAACAGAAAGAAATCAAATAAGCAAATATTGTTTTGGTAGATTTAAATACCCATGTTCAGTACAGTATCACACCTGAATACCACACCTATAGGTGTTTGTTCCTCAAACTGTTGCCATAAAGTTGAAAGTCCACAACCGTCTTGAATATCTAAGCAAGCTCCATGAAGTCATGGATTGTCAAGGAGGAGTGGGAAAACACGAGTGGCCTGTACAGAGCCCCGACCTCCATCCCACTGAACACCTTCAAGATGAATTGGATAGTCTGCATTCCAGCTCTTTTCTCAAAGAATTGCTGTTTGACTTCTCTAATGCTCATGTGCCTCAATTGGCAGAAATCCCAAGCAACACTCCTTGTTAGAAGCCTTCTTAGAAGACTTGAGGTTGTTACAGGAGCAAAAGTGGAGCAACTTTGGAATGGGATATCCAGTAAGGATGCATTGGAGTAATAGATAGGTGGCCACATCATGAATTTTTCAAAAGAAAATTTTGTTTTCAATTTTACAAGTTATATGAATCACCACCACTGCTGTTGCTTAATATAGCCCAGCGTTTTGTGAAAGCATTAAGCTTGAGCCTATGAAAAGTCTACTATAATATCTGATCACCCAAATGAATTTGCAATGAGAGAAACTTATATTTTAAACACATATTTTAACATTATGAAGGGGAGAAAAAATGTTGACTGCTGCATTACTACTACATTACTATTTATTCTATAGCACAAGTCACTTTAAGTACAAAACACTTTATAGCATACTTGCACACCCCCTGGACATCTCAATTTATATTCCATATTTTTCCATACTGTACACCTAGGTACACCTAGGCTTTCTTATATTTCTTATATCAGATATATATTTTTCTACATTTGCACCCAGGTTTTTCTTATTCTCTTATATTTTTCTTATATTTTTATTTTGTTATTTTTCTTATTGTATATTTTTACTGTACATATATTTTATTATTTTATTCTTAGTTAAATCTATTGCTACGTTCTTTGTTATATTCTTTTCGTATAAATAGGTTTAAAATAGTCTTTTATTCTAAGGTCACGGGCAGTCGCCTAAGCATTTCACTGCATATCGTACTGTGTATGACTGTGTATGTGACAAATACAATTTTAATTTGATTTGATTTGAAAATTAACCTTATCTAGTTTTTTGTGGTGATGGTGTTTGTCTTACTTTTTCTCGCTGCGGGTAGTAATGTGCGCACACAAACTTCTGCAGCCGTTTCAGGTAACTTCCAGCAAGTACGATGGAAATGGCAAGACCATAAAGAAGGCCTGTGAATGAGCATAAAGTGTGTCATATATAGGTATGTCAAATGCATGGTACCAAGTAGACAGCAGATTGGGGGATAAACCACCAGCCTGGAACTGGGCTGGAAAACATAAACAAGAACCTAAAAAGAAGAAACCAAGTAGCTGGATGCATAAATAATGTCACAAAATGCAGATTTACTTCCTGTTCAGTAGCCATAGCAAACATGTTTATGATGTTTTAGAAGTTCCCCTTCATCACTTCTCATTTTTTTTATTTTTGTACTGCAAACTTGAAATATCTTGACATAAAATTGGCAAAAAAAATGTATAGCATACATAGTGCCAGTTGTAGCCACTAGATGTCCTTAAATATCTGTTGGTGCTTTCACTAACTCACTCACTCACACACACACACACGCACACTAAGGGAGCACATTCATATGCTATTTACCTATGAATAGGTTGACCATGTATTCTGGCTCCGAAGGTTCCATCATGCACTTCTTGCTCACTATTGTAATGTTCCCTTTCTGCAGAATGTCAAATGAAGCCATAATATCCTTAAAGATGTCAGAAGCATAACCGGAGCCATTCACTTGTATATCCATCACCAAAGGAGCTGGGAAAACAAATCAAATAGAACTGCACATGAAACAACATTAGAAGACTAATGTGGAATGACCGAGGAGGAAATTGGGAATAGTGCCAAGTGTCAGCATTAACACATTAGTGAAATCGTATTCTATTAATAATTATTTGTATGTGTCACTAAATTTTAAAGGAGCCGTTTGTAACATTTAAACCATTTTCCTACCCTGTAATGACCATCAAATAATAATCTCAATAAGAACACTGACAAGTCTTGTCATCTATCCCATCTAGAGATGTGTGTTAGAATTGGGATCCTCAGGACCCAATAATAGGTCAGGTGTGAATCTTTCACCATAAGGATAGACAGGCAACTTTAATTTACATGGAAGCACTATGTAACATAGTTACCATGGCAAACCAAATGAACTTTTTAAAAGACATATACACAAAAAAGTTCATAATTGAAGCTTTCATCATAAAATCTATAATACAATAGAGTAGTGATCATGCCATTGTCTAATTGAAATAAGGTGTATTAACATAATAGCAAAATCTACTAAGAAAGCAGGCATATTTAAAAGTAAATTTTTATAATATTTTAGTTTCTTGACACTTGTCAAATTATGCATGCAGTTAACAAGGCTGGCATGCATCGTTATGTACAAGAAGTGAACAACCCAAAGCCTCCTACCTTTAGCCACTATCTCTTCTTGAGCATGGTGATGCAATATGTCAAATGCCCAGAACACCATGTAGTCTAAGGCAATCACCACACAGCCCATTATAATGTGCTTAAACATAGAAGCCAGGCCGGTCATGATATTTTTCTTCTCTCGAGCCGTCAACCGCAAGCAGTCTTATGTAGTGTGACAGTAAACAGAAGTGATTATGTAAATTTGATAAAAATACAGGTCAACAATTTTGGCTCCTCATTAATAGATATCAAGTCAAAAATTATTAGATTTTTAAATCATCCAAACACATTTTCTTACAGGGTGTGCTGTAGGTCAGAGCCTCCTTCTTACTGAGGGGCAGGATGGCTGGTTTTCCTTGTCTATATAATTTTTGATCCATCTCTACAAATTTTTCTGTTATGTAACAGTTGTCAAAATCGTCTACATGAAGGTAGTGTTTTTTGTACAGGACAGCCCTGTTCACAAGAGAGAAATGTAAGAACAATGTATCACAGACTACACAGTCAACAAATTCCAAAGCATTATAATAGTATTTCCATTTACTTAAAGGAAAATTTGGAGGTAATAAATGCATATATATTAAAAATGTTTATCGCATGAACATTTCTATACTATAGTATACTATACTATACTATAGAACTATACTATAAGCACTGCTTACTCCTGTTTGAGTGAGTTTATCACTCCAGATCAACCACAATCTATATTCCAATTCTATTTTTCCCCCAAATTATTTTTTCTAAAAGAACTTTAATTTTAGAAATTAATTGGCAGACTAAGATGTTTGTTGATTACTAATAGTGGACTCACTGTATGTACATGAACAGCATCAGAACCAGGCCCACATAGGAGAATAGACCCATAATGTACAAGACACGGTCACAGTCCTGTGACACTTCCTCAATGATCTTCTGAATCATTTGATGCACAGACTGACTGCTGTTTATATTCATCTCAAAGTGCACAGAGGCTGACATGTTGAACTCAAACTCTTTCTTCATTTGATTGAATGCTGCAATAATTGCTATAATAAAAACAAAGTGCAAATGAACAGAACACCCAGCTTTAACCTTAAGCTATATATAAAAACATAATATTTGATATTGTATATATAGTCTGTGGGCATACAAGTAACTGACTATGTTATTATATCCTTAAAGAACAGGATAATGAAGGGGAGGAACAAGAGGAAGGAGGATTTGCAGGACTTACGAAAAGCCAGCTTTTTCTTCAGATGCTCTCCAATGTATGAGGGTATGACACAGAAGAGCTCACCAACTGTTGATAGCAAGGTGAGGGGAAATATTACAAGTTAAATATTGCAAATTATTTGGATAACTTGAACAAATAAACAAGGTTAAAGTGCAAAAGCAAATATATTTCAATCCAATTATGTCAAAAGTTACTATCAAGAATTACTATTATTATTATTTTATTTATTTCTAAATTTTTACTTTTCAAACCATGACAATCCTCATGCAGCAGCATTCATGTTGTTAAGAGAGAGACTGAGTGAGTGAGTGAGTGTGTGTGTGTGTGTGTGTGTGTGTGTGTGTGTGTGTGTGTGTGTGTGTGTGTGTGTGTGTGTGCGCGCCTGTATGTGTGTGTACTCTGAAGTCATGTTTCGATTTAGAGGCAGAACTGTCACTAAGGTTGCCTTGGCATAGACAAAACAATAATTTATACGAAATGAGAACATGCTGGCAAAGGAGGGAAGTGAGTGAGTCATGGTCAGTGAGCCCAAGAGTGAGAAGGAAAATAAGTAATCCATAGTGCAGGCTCAGCATTCAGAGCAGGTCTTATGCTAAAACACTGACCTCTAGATGATACAAAACATTTTAAACCACTCATGGTGGCTGACATGTAGGACCATCCGTCCCATAAAAGTACTCTAGTCACTGATCCAGAAAGTTTTTTTTACATGGTAATGTTGTAGGGACTAAAGACTGAAAAATATTAATTTATAAATATAGAATCCAATGTGGTACACTGTGTACTGTACATAAACACATAGTAATTATGTTTATATAGCATGTTGGATTAAAAAAAAAAAAAAAAACAGGGAAAAACAACTTTACCACTGTAATAAGTAAGAAGGCAATGACCAGAAGCTTCCTGTAAAGATGTTAATTACAGGACTGCAAAGGTCACAATAATACATCTGAGGAGAGACTGACCGCGTGTGATGCCACAGAGAGGCCTGAAGCCATCCACGATGTGGCAAAGGAAATTGAACACTGAGAGCAGCTCCATGCAGTCAGCGCGGCCCTCATCGAACACTGAGTTACATTTCTGATGCGGTGTCCCCATCTTCGCATTACAGATATCGCCAATGCTCGCCAAGAAATGCAGCACGTTTATCAGAGAACGAGCTGGAAAAGGTCAGAATCAGAGATGATGAAATGTTTACTATGGGAGATTATGAAGCATTCCAGGAGTCAAGATTTTTCTTGTGCGTTGTCCATCTGTCACTGAAGTACATTGAAATTCACTCACAGATATGGCGTACAGACTCTGTAAGGGCTCCAATTAAGTTCTGCACTCTTCCTGCCAGTGAGTATGCGTTCCTGCTGACCTCTCTCACCTTATCCAGCACAGCTAGGGATGCAAATTACAAATACAAAGACACCAGTATTTAAAAAAAAATTGTAATACACTTCTCTTTCAAACAGCACAAAACGTTTGGTGCATCTTAAATAAGAGAGCAAAGTGCATCACGCTTACTTGTTGCGTGTTTGGAAAATACAGTGAAGGCTTGTGTAGATAACTTACGCAGAAGGGGAGTGGAAGCTCGCTGCATGAGTTGCTGGGTTTGGTTCCTCGCTAACTCTGCTCCACACAGTATACTGGTTGCTGCTCGGTCAAGGTTCTTCACAGTGTTGTTTAAGGGGCCTTGAACCACGAGGGTGATGATGAGGAAGAGCAGAATTTTTTTACCCTCCCCTTCAGAGGTAGAAAAAAAAAAACTCATGAAGAGAAAGAAAGCCCCAGAAATAAGAAGTATTTATGAAGTAATCAATAAAAAGTTATTGCCTTAGTGAGCCTAATAAATAATGGACTTTGTTGTTCTATAACGTATTATATTCATAACAAACTCAATCGCATAGCATTTATTGCTACTATATAAGACTACTATGTAAGTTTTAAATGTAGTCATAAGTGATGGAAAGGATTCTTACTGGAGCACAGCATGGGAAGCATGAGCGTGATGTTGGCACGCACATTAAGGGAGAGACCCATTCCAAACGCTGTGAAAGCGGCTATGGTTACCGTGGTGATGATGCAGTACCAAAGCGCTTGATTCTGTATGTACAGTGCTGTGGCACCGTAAACGAAGGCAAGCAACAGCCCGAGCAAAAAGGCAGCAAGACTGCGCCAGGCACGGCTCCATGCTGAAGTGCGAAAGATCTTTAACACCCGTCTGTTGAGTGCCATCCTGTCAAAGAAAAATAATATGAAATTATTAGATAGTAAAGTGTAAAGTACTTGCTGCAGCGCTGTACACTTTAAAAGGGCCTTGTTTACTGTCTTTGTCTTTTCTATCTTCCCACAGTTCTTGGCCTTTTTAGGACACATCTACCCAACCTTTATGTATATAACCTTAAGTTACTTTTTTCAGCACCTTTTTCATAAAAGGTAATGCCCACTCGATGTCAATAGCTTATTTCAGGAAACTCCAGTTTTCTGGTGTGTAAACTGAACTACAGTATAATGATAGGTTGCTCATTTTTAAATTTAAATAACAACACCTGATAACACTATTACATCACTTTGTAACTGACAAGATTTGAAATGTGCTGATTTAAAATATTTTAACTGACAAGATTTGAAATGTGCTATGTGCTTTTCCAGTAGACAATGGGGGATCTACAAATGAGGAGATCTAGACGCAAATGCGTAGAAAAAGCACCTCTTTCAAGTATATTAATATCTTACACATCTTATTTTGAATTGAAAGAGTGTTTAATGATAATGAGAAATTTGACAATGTATTTCTGATGTACACATAAAGCATTGGAGAGGGTCAGTAGGCGTATCCTGCCTGACATGGCTCACAGATTCCTGTTTGGACCACCATCTGATTTCTCCTTCGCCAGATATTTGTTAGGAGCTGTATTTGGAGTAATCAGTGGGACTGGTGAGAGCAAAAAATATAAGGATGTTTGAATTCCCTATATGTTATATATGTTTGAAAATATATGTATTCATATACATAGGTGTATATGTATAAATATTATAAGATTTGTCACTATCTTTGTTATAGCTTTGTTTTTTGGACTCATGAACAGCATTTCACTGCCCTTATATTACCAAATCTTCTTTGGCCTTGCTTTTGTAGGTATGTCTGTCCTCCTTCGAGTACTTTGATACACTTGTTTTGCTGATTTGACATTAGGACGAAAATACGCTGGGAATGCTTAGCTAACGATATATGTGTGTGCTTTTAAAGCACTGTGTATCGTAGGTGCGATGGGGTCTTCATATTTCCGTTGCTCAGTTCTATTGATGTTTCCCAGCATTCTCGGCTCCCGTGGACAAGCTTATGTAATGCTATTCGTAATCCAGTCTCTCTATCAAGGTAAATGCTGGTTAGAGCTATCTTTTGTTTTGCAATCTGTATTGCATCATGTAGAACTTTATTGCGCTACTTTGATGTTTCCTGTTTTGCATTATGAGAGTTGGAATTTTATTGTTCTACTCTGATTTTTATTTGACATATTTTCCCTGGGCAAATAATGCTTATGCTACAGAATTACAGAATTACAAAAATTCCCAGACCCTGGGACGAGATAACTCAATCATCTGGAGATCGCGAGTTCGAATCCCGAGTAATGCTAAAGTCTCACACTGATTTGACAGCTGATTGGCCGAGCTCTCTCAGACGGGAGGGATGGGAAGCGATCTAATGCAGAAATGACTAGCCAGTCATTGTTGTCTGTGAGCACACACAAGTGAAGTGGATATGAACAAGTTTGTTACACTTTAAACACGTGATAGTCTTCGTCCTCCCTAGTTGATAGTTCTAACCTTGATATGGTGTGCCCTACTAATGACAGGTGAGATTGGCTACGGCTAAATTAAGGAGAAAAATTGGGAATGAATAATTAGAATAAAGTGGAAGTGTATGTATCTTATACATGTAGAATACAGAATACCTAATTAAATGAGCACTGAATTACTAGCCTATTCTTACCAAGCAAATCAATCTTACTGCATTCAACAATAGAATATTTAAAAATGAAGAGATCATAATGTAAAACATGAAATCTTAAAATTCTCACATGCAAAAATATTTCACCTCAGGTCCAATCTCAAATATCCAACATAATGTCCAGGAAATGGTCTTTTCTGTGGGTTGCAACATAGACCTGCAAATCCGGCACAGTAGCCTTATGTGGAGGACAATTTCTGAACCATTTTTTCAAGTGTTACAGGAGATAGTGGTAAGTTTAATCATTCTAAATGATATTTTTACTAGCATGCATTTTATTTTCTGCAAGCCCAATGAAAGCTGAACGATGTACATAAATGAAGCTGGACGTTCTTCATTAGTCTTAAAGACAGTTCACTCATATAAATGTACTGTATGTTGACATGTAGAGACTTCATCAGCACTTTCTTTTCTCCCGTACATCAGGACGACAGTGTGCAACTCCAGACAGAGGCACAGAATGTTAGTAGACATTTTGAAGGTATCAGGGATGAAGTAATGGGCCAGTATGGCTATGATTCCCTTGGTCAGAATCTAACAGCTACAGGAAACAGCACACAGGAGCAGTACACTGCAAAGACTATGCTGCGCTGTGAATGTGAGTGACGCAAACATTACAGGATAACCTAAATAGTATTTTGTGTGGGTTTACTCTGATAAAAGGAGAATTTACTCACATCATTGAGACATGTTTTTCATGTTGTGAAAATAGTCAACTTGTCACATTGTGACAGACAGAATGTTGTGTACAGATGTAGTAAAGAATGGAATTGATCGCTGCAAACAGTGGTTTGATGATACATGGCTGAAGTGCATGGACACTATTAAGTCCCCTGTCATCAACCATTTCCTTTGTGTGCCAATGAAGTTTGATTTTCTTTGTAATATTATGAGAGGTAAGTAATTACACAACATAGATTTGATTTGGTCATATAATCTATTCCCATGATTGTGGGTTTTTGTTAACAGCTAGACTTTACGACTACCATTTACTATAATTTTGTCTGGTGCAACTGTGTATTCCCCTCAGTAATGACTCCATGGTGTAAGGAACAGATCCCAGTAGAGGGAAACTTTGGGCAGACCTTTGACAAACTAAATTCCTCCATCAGTAAACTTGGGGAACAGTTTACAGTCAATGTAGTCCTTGAGGTACAGTATGTTGGCACAGTTTCATAATTCTTTAATTAGTGTACTACACTCTATTCTGATAATTAACATTAAAATGTAAAAAGAATTTTCATATGCTAACATGTTTAAGACTTACTTATTATCCTCAAGCTCTTATATCTTAGTCCCATATTCTGTCCAACCCATTGGATATTTATATTTATATTTTATTTGCATGTTTGGGAGTATTAGATGCCCTGCTGATCTTGGTTTTTGATATCTGCAGAAAATTGAGGATAAGCCCATATTTGGAAGCAAAGTTCTTCAGGATGATTTTCTCGAGGAGCTCAAGAGGACATTTAAGGAGACGACCAACACTGTTAAGCAAATTATGGGGATCGTACAGTTCCTTATCTCTTTTACATTCATAACTGTTTTCATTTCGTAAGTGGATGCCTTTACACATTCATAATAAGTGTATTACGCAATAATATTTCAAATAAGGGACAAGGAAATTATAATATTCCCAGAGATTGCATACTGTTGAATCGTAACACTTTATCTAATCATTATTGATGTTTATAATTATTATATTATATTAATGTTTAAAATAATTTTATAAATTTATATGATAACATTAATAATTATTACATAATTATTAATAATTATAATTATAGTGCTAACATTAAAGTTAATGTTAGATATTAACATTAGATTTTCATAACCTTTCCTTTTTCTATTTTTATAAATTCTAAGGGCTTTTGGATACGCATGGCAATACACCACAGACATCTGCTTTGACAATGTCTACATTACAACTTACTTTCAACAGATTGATGAGCGGAGAAAGAGCAGAGTAAGATCTATTTTCGTATTCTATTTTTCTGCAATTCTTTTTTTCCCCAAGCTGACTAAAATGTCTTTTTCAGGGTAACAGGTATCTACTGCCTCTGAAGAAAACAGAAAAGAGCAGTTTCATCGAGCCCTGGAGCTTGAACATCAATTCCAGAGAAGTCCGACCTGTGGTACAATCTTCAGGGATACGTAACATAATATAATGAAAACTTTATTTTGCTGTTTTTATGTTTTAAAAAATTAAAATTTTTTAATCCAACAGTTAACAAGCCTGGCCCAGGCTGTATCTTTGGTTCTGTTTGTAAGTTTTCTGCTGGTCACTGATGGAATCCTTTACCACATCTTTGACATCATCCGTAAGCATATATATATAAAACAGACTTTTGAAAGTGAGTATAATTCACAAATTTGGAAATCTTTATACTTTAATCAGTACACTTGTAAAATATTCAGAAATTTGTGCTTACTGTTTTATTTACTTTTGTTTTACAGGTAGTCATGACATACACATTGACATTAGTGGACAATCCATGTTAGCGAAGCTTCTTCGTAAGACTATCGGAGCCTTCAACACCTCCTCTAACCTGAACATTACGTCCGATAACTTGCGTAGGTGTCTTTCTAGTTTTGTATATTACTCTTACTTTACATGGCTATGATTTTTTTTATATTATTCCTTGCTTTGCCTTGTGTCTCACAAGGTCCTGAGGTACATCTGGCCTACTGTGTAAATGAAAAAGGATGCCAAACATCTATTTGACCTTAAAGTGTTTTCTGATCCAAACCATACAGCGACTTCCATCTAGGAAAAACTAAGAACATGCAGGCAAAGCTTCAGTACATTTATAGCTGAGTTCTTGCCACTCAGGCTTCAGCACTCCCACTGATCTGGATTTAGTTAATGAGATGTTGGCTTTGAGAGGTGGAACATTATCCATTTAGAGTCCATTCACAATATGGCTTACAGTAGTACTTTCCACTACTTCCTGAACTTCTCACTGATTTAATCTTTTGTGATTTGATAGTCAATAATGATAATAAGTATGACCATCAGGTCTTCAGTGTATTTAAAGATACTCCAAAACTACTCTTAGTATTGTATGTCTGTTGTGTTTTTATGTGGTTAAATTAATACCACATGCATTTGGAAGTCACAGGCTATGTAGATTTTTTCTCATGCAATATACCTAGTGATCTGTTTTAAGACTGTGGAAGGAAAGCAGAGAACTGGATGAACATGCAAAACTCCACACAGTAATCCTAGCTCAGGATCAAACCGAGGATCCTGGGGCTGTAATGAGGCAATGCTGCACCACTGTACTGCACAGCTTACATAACAGTCAAACAAAATTAAATGAAAGAACAGATGTATTTCAAGTCGCACAACACATTTTAATATTTAATAGAGGGGACAAAACAGAATCAAATCAGCTTTTAGCAGTTTTTTTTAGAATCCCTCCTACATGCTGTCTGCCGTATAAAGTTTAGCTCAGACAGATTGCTTGGCAGGGATTTTCCCATTTATTTCTACTGTAATTGTTTAAAGAAACAAAAAACTTCTTTTTCAGCTGAAGTCAAGAGACCTAAGAGAGCAACAAAGCGACAAAAGCTTCTTTTCAAAATATTGATTTTCTCTTGTTAGTATTTGTTGTTGGGTTACAGGATACACTTATATTTTATTTAAGAATTCCATATTCCATAGAATTCTCATAGATTCCTAATGTATTCCATTTATAGATTATGAATTCTGTTAGTATTTTAGGAAATGTTCTTAGGTACAGGTCTGCAGTCTTAATAGACTAAATGTATATTTTTTTCATGTGTGTGTGTTTATAGAGTGTCTCCCACAGCCTCGTGCCCTGAGCCAGAATAACTACCTGTTGTGTATCTTCCCATTGCTGCTGATGTTTCTCATGTGCCGTCTGCAGGTTTATACAAACCGCCTACGCAGGGTCATCACCACCTTCTACTTCCCCAAGGTAACACTGGGTTCAATATTTCTCTTAATATGCTCTGTTACAATAATCAATTGAAGGAACGTTTATTGTTTAGTGTAGATGTGTAGATGTGTTAACAATTACAATACATATCCAGCCTCGGCACAGAGCAGCACAAACGATCCACGTTGCTACGTATACATGCTCTCAACTCTAAATGCTAATCAGTTATAGTGTTGCATAACAAGCAGTTACAACATAAGAGGAATGGGATTTAAGATTGTATCAGACACAAAACACTCACAGTTAATGCTTTTCATACAGTGCCCTAATATAAGCCTCAGTAGCTTTCATATATAAATATGAACTGGACAGCACTGAATGCATCTCCAAACATGCTGATTTTCTGTCATGTATTCCGAATAGAATTTGTAAATTTTCCGGTTTTAAAACAGGGTGATTTTTGCATTAATCAGTAATGGATTATAAAAATGTAACAAAATGCACATTATTATACATCATCTACTAGCTAATAACTAACATAGGGTGGGGTTGTTCATTTATGGGTTACTGCCCTTCCCAATTATTACATCAACTCAGCCAGCAGCAGGTGGCACACGAATGGGCCAACAAGAAAAAAAAATGTTGGAGTACCTCTTCAAGGAATTGTCTGAGCCTTAACTTCCATTTAACTACATTATAGTTATATTCACAACAAATCAGAAGAAAATCTACATACAAGAAGCCTTTCCAGAAGCTCAAGAGATGTTGTTTAGTATGCAAGAGTGGTTAAATGCAGACTTGTATATGTAATATACTGTGTTCTTTCTTGTGAAAAAGGATTTAACATTTTTTTTACTTTAGCCTACAGACAATGCATGCATGTATTTCTTGGGTATTTGCTTCTATTTCGTTCTTAAAAATAATAATACCATTAAAAGTTCCAGCATTGGACTGCATTTGATGTGCAGAATAGTGGAAAGCTCTTTCATAAAAGAACAAGGCTTGGCTCAGAGTCTTAAACACTTGGGGGTGTGCTGCAGTTTGTTTCACTGGGTTCATTAGAATTAACAGAACATGCAGCATAAGCAGAGCAAAATCCCTATTGTTGTATTACAACTCTTGCAGTGTTCATTTGAATACAGCTGCACCGTTTGTGTTAATTCGGCTCTTGTCGGCTTTGTTGTGTAAGGGGAAATATGTATGTGCACATGTAGTAATAAGCGGAAAGAGTTTTACACTAATAGGTTTAGACACTTTGTATTCTGAGGACCCATGTATCTATGAAAAGGATTAGAGGCTCCATCAGGATTGAAGCAGCACTCTTATACAGAACAGATCACTGCTCATACTATTATGTCTCACCCAGCTTATTTCATTACAGCTAAATGAAACAACTAGAATCTACTTCATTACGTTTCCTTTTTATATTTGACTTTATTGTCTTCTCTTTTAACTATTTCCTTTTGGTCCTGGACAGAGAGAGAAAACACGGATTCTCTACCTCTACAACCTCCAGATCCAGAGACGTATTGCTTTGGTCAACCGCTTGAGCAAACAGCTCAGGCGTCAGCGACAAGCACCGAAAAAGGTAAGCACACTGTTCCACTCTAATTACTACTAAATTGTAATAATAATAAAGAAAAAACACATCATTTTAAATGACAATTTAACTCAAAAAAGTGTGCAAACTCTGAAGAGTGTAGTGTAAAACATTCAGTGAGTCATGCATGTAGAACCTAGAGGACTATTGTGATGAGGCTTTAATTAAGATTGTTACACTACTTAACACTTTCTTCTAGATAATAATCCATTTTCCACAATAGTGCAAAACAACAAGAGTGCCAGAATATCCCAGTTTAATTGATCTTCTCTTTTTTCTCTCTCTCTGTCCTATTGCTTTTTTCATCATCCCAACACTTTCTATCTCACTTTTTTCTTTGTTTGACACCATCATCTGTCTCTCTCACACATTCTCTCCAAATGTATGCTCTTTCTGTCTTTCTCAGGTGTTGTCAGTGCTGTTGTCTCCACTGGAACGATTAGGGTGGGGTGTGTGTTGGTGTTGGGTTTGTGAGGAGAATATGTGGCAGCAGTTGGCGATGCATTGTTCTGTTGTGGGCTGTAATGCACTTTACTGTGCACAATGCTGGAGGGATTTGGGAAACTGTTGTATCTGCTCCTTCCCAACAAATGGGGAGCCTCAAGACAGTGACTCTGACATAGACACAGTTTATGTTTATTAATTACATGTTCACATACGAGCCAAATATACTATGTTCATTAATTACATGTTCACAGATGAGAAATCTATACTATATTTATTAAATAAATGTTTACATACAAGACTAATATAGAGTTAATTAATTACATGTTCACAGGTGAGAAATCTATGCTATATTAATTACACATTATATTAATTAATGTCACATATGAGAAATATATACTATATTTTTTCTTTAAATGTCCACATACGAGACTAATATACAGTTTATTAATTACATGTTCACATATGAGATTTTGCCCATATTAGCCTTTTAACTTGTTAATTAAACATTCCCATTAACAATTTTACCTGTGTGTGGTTTCTATTTACAAGCATTAGCATACTTTTTAGGTGGCCTAAAGGCTGTATTCTCTTTTTGTATGATTAGAGTACATTATAGGGAATTAAACACTTTCGTGTGTCCTGTTATAGTTAAATGATCTACATTCGGTGGTATGATGTCACACCAAAGGTGATTACTTTCATACAGCACAATTGAAATGTTTTATTTCTTTTATACCACAACAATTTGTTTGTAAATAAATTTTAATTGTAGCTAACAACATATCATACTTTTTTAACTGTAAATAAATAAAAATGAATAAAAGTGAATTTTTAAGTTAATATGACCAAAACAACATAGTTTATCATGTCAAGACGTGCTCATCTGGGAAATGCTGAATATGATGTTCTGAAGACTTTCCTGTGGCAGAAAACTTATGATGTTTCAAAGCACTGCCACTGAGAACCTCTTTCAGAAATGCTAAATGAATATGCCTTTATATCTAAAAGTTAAACTTCGCTCTCACTTATTCTCTATACTGTTTATCCTGTACAGCAGTGATCCCCAGCCACCAGGCTGTGGACCAGTACTGGGTCTTGGGACGATTTGGTACCAGGCCACAGTATATTTTTACACTTTATTTCCATTTTATTGACTATTTGATTCTGCAGAGAATTAATTTTGAAAAGAACTAAGATCATCTCGCATTTGCTTTCGTCTATACCTCTTTCCCACACTTCTCCCTGTATCGGTTTTGATTTCCGATAAAATTAAGCTAACCTTACAAGCTAACTTTCCTTAAAATGAGTAAAGAAATAAATGTCTCTTAAGTGCTTCTTTGAAAGAGGAAAAATACTCAATCATGCGGCAGCAGATGAGACAAGAAAGCTACCAACAAAAAGCTAAATTTAAGAGAAAATACTTAGAGTCAGACCTAAAATATGAGTTTATCCACATACTCCAAGCCAACTCTGTATAATACATGTGGCCTTAAAAGTATGTTTGCGACGACTTCAACTCTTCCGACTTTCTGGTTTAAAATCAAGGTGGAATATTCTGAGATTATCATAAAAGCACTGAAAACCCTGCTTCCATTTCCACCACCTATATTTGTCAAGCGGCGTTATCTGCAAGGTCAGCAACAAAACCTAAATTACAGAGCAAATTTGGTACCAGGCCACAGTATATTTTTACACTTTATTTCCATTTTATTGACTATTTGATTCTGCAGAGAATCAATAGAAATAGAATATAATGTGCGTCATTGTCTCCCATCACTCCTACAGTAGAAGGGACCGTCTTGTCGCAGGAAAACACACTCATGTTCTCCCACTGATTCTGTAACATGGTGTGTTTTATTTATTATGCCCTATTATACTTTGTTACGAGTGTGCAATGGCCAGTCTGTGGAAAATTGTAAAACTGGTCCACTGTGCAGAAAAGGTTGGAGACCGTTGCTGTCCTGGATGATGAGAGGTGTCAATCCATCACAGCGTATCTCTCATAATCCCGTACAGCAATGGTTTTACAATTTTCCACACACCGGGATTACAAGAGGTGCCCAGTGAAGGACTGGCCATTGCAGGGAATGAGCATGCACACATTCTCACACACTACCAATAATTTATAAATACCAATTAGCCTATTCTGCATGCCTTTGGACTGTCTGAGGACACCAGATTACCTGGAGGAAATCCACCAAGCATGGGGAGAACATGCAAACTCCACACACTCACAAACACTGAGGCAGGAATAAAGTCCGGGCACGGGAGGTGCAAGGTGACAGTGCTAACCACTATGTTACCATGCCACCTTATAATAATAATACTAATACTTTTTAAAAATTTATTTAATAAGGGGGATTTGTCAGGAATCTATCTTACACTTCTTACAGTATATGGACAAAGGTAAATAAATAGATAAAGTTTCAATCATGCCCCTTATCCCCAGTGAAGGGCAATCTCAATGCTTCAGCATACAAAGACACCTTGGACTTGAACTTTGTGGCTCCAGTGTGAGGAAGGCTCTTTTTTATTCCAACACGACTGTGTCCCAGTGCACAAAGCAAAGATTATAAAGACATGGTTTGATGAGTTCGGTGTGGAAGAACTTGATGATTGACCCGCACAGAGCTCTGACCTCAACCCCATCGAGTACTTTAGGGATGAACTTTGGGATTGCGAGTCAGGCCTTTCCGTCCTATAGAATGAATGGGCACGAACTCCCATAGAAACACTCCAACATCTTGTGGACAACCTTGCAAGAAGAGTGGAAGCTGTTACAGCTGCAAAAGGGGACCTTCATATTGAAGTGTATGCATTTGGATACAATGTCATTGGAGGTTTGACCAAATACGTTTGCCCATATAGTGTACTATAACCAAGTCGATATTAAATAATAATAATAAATATTCTGGTCAGACTTACACATGGTATAGTTTATAATGAAGTTTAAGAATAAAATATGTCGTCTGCTCGCCTCAGTGTGCGACAGATTAACGGTCGGGTAAAGAGAAGCAGTGTCCGCGGTGGAGCTCGGGCAGGAAAGGGTTAAGCAGCAGGAGGAAATCCCGCCTTGCTGACGAGTGCTACAGCGACCTTGTAAACACTTAGTTCAGCCCGAGCTGCAGAGCCACACGGTCGCGCTACGGCGATACGTTACGATGTAGCACTGTGGGAAGGAACGAGTTATTTCCTTTCTCCGAGCACTGACGCCGACAGCAGCGGAGACATTTTGAGCGGGAGATGAAGACTGCGCGTGAAGGCGCGAGCGCCGGGCCGATCTACAGTGTTCAGGCTCAGCAGGTGAAAGGAGTACACGATTAATACATAATTGCCTTCATATTATACGGACAGTGTGTGTGTGTGTGTGTCTCAAGGCGCAACACACTCCGACATCTGGATGTACTCGTTGTGGAAATCCCCGGCAGCTTTTCACTCCTTTTTGGAAAGGCTGAGACAATGAGGCACGGCTTTCTTCTTGTGTTTCGGACCCTTGTCACTGTGCTGATTTTTACACTCACACGAAGTGTTCACAGCAGACTGAGTGTACAGCATGAGAGGGCGTGGACGTCAGCTGTACCTGTGGAAGACTTCAGCACTCAAAGCAGGACAGAGACACACCGCCAAGATAATGTGCTGATGAAGACACCAGCAATAACTCATTCTGCTCATTCAGGTACAGTACGAGTCACCTCGAGAAATCATTACACCATCAGAAAAAAAAAAAAAAAAAAAATATATATATATATATATATATATATATATATATACTTCAGAAGGACATGCTTTGTATTTTACTATGCATCATTTACCCCTAAACATGGCTATACTGTATTTCTTTATGAAAGATGTTAGGTACATAAATGGACTGTAATTAAAAAAAAAAAAGGTTTTTAAAGCTTTAAGTTGTTCAATACAGTACTTTGCATTTCTAGGTAAAGGTGCAACTTTTCATACCCGTTTGTAATGAGTCATGTGACGGTGCTTAGAATTAATTATGTTCAAAAGCAATTTTTTTTTGTTGCTGTGAAGCATGGTGGTGGAAGCATCATGCTATGTAGGGATGGGAATCGCCAGGAAGCACTCACTCACTCAGTCACTCATTCATTCATTGTCTATACCGCTTAATCAGGTATACAGGGTCACGGGGGACCAGGACACACATTCACACACTCTGGGCAATTTGGGAACACCAGTTAGCCTAATCTGCATGTCTTTGGACATATAATATCCCAATTTGATATTATATATATCTATTGATATTTTTGTTTCAAGTTTTGTTACAATTCTAATCAAAATTAACAAATAATTTGCCCCTACCACACAGGATGTTCCTTTTGAATATCTTAGAATGCATCATCTGTGGTGTTAAAGAGAAACAGCAAAAAAAATTGCCACCTCAGATGCAAACATATATCAATTAAGAATTTTTTTTTTATAAATAGATTTTGAAGTCACAAAATGAAAGAATAGTGGTATGAAACTGAAACTGTCTCTAATGCTATGTGGCTGCTTCTGTTCATTTGGCACTAGGGCTCTATTCAAGGTAGAATGAATAATGGGTTGTTCCAAATGCCAATCTATTTTGGCACCAAAACATGTGCTTGTTAATCACCTAAAGATGAATGATAACAAAATATTTCCAGCACGATAACAACCCAAAGCAGAAAGCCAGCAAAGCTTTGCCTTCAGAAAATGCAGATCGACATTTTATAATGGCCCAGTCAGAGCCCTGCTCTAAAGCATATCCAACACCGTGAAATGATTTGAATCGTAATCTGCACAGGAGCACATTTTGATTTATTTGGAGCCTTTTTTTTTTTTTTTGAGTAAATATGTAATAAAAATAGTAGACATTTAGTAGACAATGCTGTATTTACAAGGGGTGTACAATCTTATGCAGCCAGACTACTGATTTTTTTCTCTTATTAATTTTCCCTTGTTTCCCTTTGTTTGTTACTATATCATGTGAAAGGTGGAAAAAGGTCTGGCATTATGCTAATGGCTTACATAAAATTTTTTAAAATTAATTAACAGGACTGAAAGCCCCCGGCGACCCTAAATACAGAACAAAGCAGTATAGATGATGAGTGAGTGAGAAATTCTAGTAGACTTTATATCCACTTTATTATTTTTATATTATTAATATTATTATTATTATTTTTTTTATTCATTATGTCATTTTTGAATGGTACCAGTGGTACTATTATCCATAATGGCATTGATAAAAATAAGAACAAAATTAAGACATAAGCTGTCTGAAATACATCATTTTTATTTTAATCTTTTAAAGTTTAGTTCTTGTGTAGGTTTGGTTTGGAAGATCTTATCCATAATGGCATGAGTAAAAAGCCATGCTTAAACTTTAATGTTTCAGCAACACATTGTTTGAGCGCTAAAAGCAAAGAAAGAGAAAGCATTGTTATAGCTAAAACTAGAAAAATAATGAGCAACAAAAACCTTCAAAAATGTTTTAATCTTTGTTGGTATAAATATTATATTACGAGCACAGCTTTAGCCTTGAGTCATACGCAAAAGTTGCTGACCACAGATGGTCAGTGTTACCGACCCATGAACATGCACAGCTGCAGACAACACGCACATCTGCGTATTCGTTCCACAGAACAATTCACAAAGACCGCCATTGTAAATGCACCTATTGATAAAAGTTTATCAGGATAATGAGTAATTAATATAACTAATATACATCCTGATATTGCAGTATGAAAAGTTGTTTTGTTTTTCAGATGCAAAGCGTTTTTCGGATTTGTTACAATTCTAATCAAACTTAGCAAATAATTTGCTCCTGCTGCACAATATAGTATATAAATATAATTGTATGTAACGTAATATTAAACGTTTATCAGGACAATGACTAATGAATATAAATAATGTATCTTCTTATATTACAGTATGAAAAATTGTTTTATTTTTAAGATGCAACACTAAAACACACACACACACACACACACACACACACAAAACAGATATTCAGCAATAAAAAACAGTCAGTGTTGTTCATGCTGGTGCAGTTTCAGGTGGCATACACATACTGTAAAACCATAAATAGACAGCAACTTTAGCTGAGCTTTGATTATGTATACAGTCCACACTGCAATTTCTGTCATCATCCTTCACTTATTTCTTCTCATTTAAGTTTTGATATGAAAACTATGTTATTGCTATATTCTTGGGAACTATAGTCCATTAGTTGTAATTCTGAAATAATTTTATCCTGGAATTATAAATTTTAAAGGCATGTATGAGCAGAGTAATACATACAATTTCTATGTGATAGTAGGTTAATATTAAGAGCAGATAAATCGAATGAGAATTGAAATGCAGTACTAAATACTGCGAAAAATCCAATTCCTACTGCCATTGCTATTTAAGGAGTAATCTATCCTTATGTGAGCTCTGCGTCCATGGCACAAAATTATTCCTGTAGCTTAAATTCAATAATTAAAATTATCTAAAACTCATACAGACAAAATTGAGGGCTGTGTTTCAATCCACATAAAGCACACAGAGTAATCTGATTAGATAGTAATTACACCAGAGATGTATTGGCAAAATATTTTATACTGATGTAATATTTTGGGGGGAAAAGGACCAAGTTTTTGCAATCCCAAAGTATTTTAGCTGAGCTAACATACCTTGGCTAATTGTGTATGTCCATGAGGCCAACAAATACAGATTAGCCATTGTTCTTCAGCTAGCTAAAATCCAATGTAGTGAAATTAGCAAATATAGTCAGTTTTGCTATGAGTGCTGTTTATTTTATTATTTAATCCACAAATTAAGTTCCCCGAAAGGTTAAATGCATTCTCTGCAATTCTTTTGAGATTAATAAATTACTAAATCTGTTTATCTGTAAGATAAACTTGGCTAGTGTTCGCATACTAGCTAAAGCACAAAGCACAAAGATACAATCTGAGCGTAATATTGTAAATATACAATCAGAGGGATGACAAAAATTTGCAGGATAAAATACTTTTTAGAAATGCAAACTTTTAACCTGCACAAACATTACCTGTTGTCCTCTTTTCTAGCTCAGTAAATCCATGAATTGATAACTATACATATTCTGCCTAGGGCAAAATCAGCTGAAAGTTGTTCATTAAATTCCCATCAAAACCTTATAGCATCATATTGACTCTCGCTCTGAATGTCTGCATTCTCACACTCTTCTTCTAGTCATTCTTCCTTTGGGCTTGGCGTTGAGGGATATGATGGTGTTTGAAATGTGAGCCAGCGAATGATGTATGTGTACAATATGTTGCGAATGCAGGATTGTCATGGGGTCACACAGCACCAGAGGAACATATTGTAAAGAATCTTATGTCCTTCTGTAATGTAATTATATTTCTGTAAAAGTAGTTATACTGTTTGTAAAACTCTATTTGCAGTCAAAATGAACATATGCACACAGGGAAAACTGTTAGAGTTGTGTAACGGAGAAGTACACATTGCTAGGAGGTGGCAGTCAAGTTAAGACTATTTGAAGAGCAGTAAAGATGATGTCATTATCGAGGCTGGCTGGAGTTCTGTCTCTGGAAGACAGCGTTTTCATGGTTGCTGATTTAAGCAACACACTGAAAATCAGAAATATCTGCTGTATTAAGCAATAAGCTTTTTAGACAAACAAGTATATTTTGATATAATATGCATGCTCATTCTTTCTTTCGCCTCCCTGCAGTGACAGGTCGTAGCAGAGGTGTTGAACCCCTATGGAAGACGAGACCTTTTGTCATTGTGGATGGACACAGGAGGAGCCTGGGTAACGTTCTACAGGTGAGGCAAGCGAGACATTTCACTCTGTGGCCATGCATTGCAGTATCAGTTTGTGCAGAAACAAACTGCAAAACAGCTTTTAAGCAAGCCAGCACCAGTGATAGGCTCTTCTATCACTCCACAGCTCCCAGCAATGGAGGGTGAATGTGCTTCCTCTGAGATACACAACATCTGCCAGTGCATTTCTTTTAAACAACTGAACACACTCGGAGGAAGATGCTAACTGCTCTCTTCCGCATACACAAGCTCACATACATGGAGAATTGGCAAGTGTCACTCTGACTGACAGGGGAGTGAGTAATAGGAATCCCTCTCAAGCACAGAACATGACCATTTTTGCTCTCTAGGATTTTCGAGCACAGATGGCTTCGGCTTTGTCACGATTCAAGCTTGCAATATTCACATTTTTTTCTCTAAGTGGATTAGATTGTCTTCTAGAACACCGAATGCGACAGAGTAGAAAATCAGTTTAGAGCTGCTTTGGATGTCGGCAGTGAGGCTGTGTATCTGGGGCTTCAGCAGGATCATGACAGACAGATTTAATTAGGCAAACAATCTTTGTTCTCTGCTCTCAGTTGAGCAAAAGCTTCAGATACTTTTATCAGAAGGCTGCATTCACTGTCAGCTGTCATCTGTTAATATGTAAATTGGTGGCTTTCAGAAACCAACACTGATTGCAAACAGATCATTTATAAAATTATAAAAACAGCAAGATTATAGAGTATTTTGTTGTATCGTTTCTGCCACTAGGCTACTTATACACTCCCTGGCAGTTGCCATTTCAGAAGGGCTAAATTATCGAGCTGCAACTAGAAACACTCACTCACTCAATCACCATCTATACCGGTTAATCCTGTATTCAGGGTCACGGGGGCCTGGAGCCTATCCCAGGATACTTAGGGCACATGGCAGGGTACACCCTGGACAGGGTGCCAATCCATCGCAGGGCACACACACACATACATACTCACACACTCATTCATTCACACACTACGGGCAATTTGGGAACGCCAATTAACCTAACCTTCATGTCTTTGGACTGTGGGAAGAAACCCACCAAGCACGGGGAGAGCATGCAAACTCCATGCACACAGAGGCAGGAATCGAGACTGGCCGGGGATCAAATCCGGACCCTGGCGGTGCAAGGCGACAGTGCTAACCACTACGCCACTGTGCCGCCAGGTAGCATAAAGATTTCACTTTGGAGCAATGGAAAAAGGTCGTTTGGTGTAATGAGTTCAGATTGACCCTATTCCAGAGCCATGGGTGCATAGGGAAAGAAGGGAAGCGCATGAATGCACCCATCATGCATAGTGCCGACTGTACAAGCCTCTGGAGGCAGTGTAGGGTTGCTTCAGTCGGTCAGGTCTAGGCTCAGCAGCGTTATGTGGCAATAAAATAAAGTCGGCGTATGACCTGAATGTACTGAATGACCAGGTTATCACATCTATGGAGTTTTTCTTCCCTGATGGCACAGGCATATCGGCGGACTCAGATTGGGAAAAGGTGACATAAGGAATCATTTCCACACATGAACTGGCCACCAGATTGTATGCTGTAATAAAAGCTAAAGGTGATTGAATGGTGTGAACTTTGAATAATTAATGTATATCAACCAAAGATTTATCAGCACATTATAAAATCCTGCTCTGAATTATTAACTCAACTGATTTCAAAAAGAGGTTGGGAATTAAATATTGAATTGAATTTATTTAACAATGGCTGCTGTGTAAAGCAGCTTTATAGAAATCCGGGTAGAGTTTTATATTTAGATCCCTAATGAGCAAGCCAGAGGCAAGATTTGGAATGAAAAACTTCCCAAGATGACGATAATGAGCTGCATCTATGTGTGCTGTGGCCTTCAGAAGTCTTTGGACTTCTGAAAATTCATTATTAATGAAGTTAAATATATATTTTTATATATAATGACACAGTATTCTAGTCGTTATCAGAAGTTTTACTTGGATCAGGTCTACCATTGTGCTCTAATTTGATTTGTGTTCATGCTTGATATAAAAGGATATGATATCAGGGGCCTTCGCAGCTGCACAGGACATGGCCATCCCCTTAATGTTGCCTCCACTTCCTCTTCTCTCAGATCATACTTATTTCAGGAAGTCTCCAGTAAAAAAATGCGAGAGCGCCTGCTTCCTTCCTGCATTGCAGGAGGGCAGAAAAAAAGGAAACTAGCCAGCAGATCCACCTCTCATCACTCCTTGTTCTCTTGTTAAAAAAAGCTCAGAGTGAAGACATGACTGAGCAAAGTCTCTGTGCTTTCAGGAACTGGACCAGACCCCGCATTCACCTTAGTTTTTGCTTAGCTTTTGAACTTTGTGGAAAAGCAGACACATACACACGTGGACAAAATTGTTGGTACCCTTCGGTCAATAAAAGAAAAACTCACAATGGTCACCTAAATAACTTTAATCTGACAAAAGTAACAATTTAAAACAATTCTATGAATGTTAACCAATGAAAGTCAGACATTGCTTTTCAACCATGCTTCAACAGAATTATTTTAAAAAATAAACTCATGGAACAGGCCTGGACAAAAATGATGGTACCCCTAGAAAATACTGAAAATAATGTGACCAAAGGGACATGTTAATTCAAGGTGTGTCCACTAATTAGCATCACAGGTGTCTACAATCTTGTAATCAGTCAGTGGGCCTATATATAGGGCTCCAGGTAGTCACTGTGTTGTTTGGTGACATGATATGTACCACACTCAACATGGACCAGAGGAAGCGAAGGAAAGAGTTGTCTCAGGAGATTCGAAAGAAATTTATAGACAAGCATGTTAAAGGTAAAGGCTATAAGACCATTTCCAAGCAGCTAGATGTTCCTGTGACTACAGTTGCACATATTATTCAGAAATTTAAGATCCATGGGACTGTAGCCAACCTCCCTAGACGTGGCCGCAGGAGGAAAATTGATGACAAATCAAAGAGACGCATAATCCGAATGGTAACAAAAGGGCCCAGAAAGACTTCTAAAGAGATCCAAGGTGAACTTCATGCTCAAGGAACATGATCGCACCATCCGTCGTTGTTTGAGCCAAAGTGGACTACATGGGAGACGACCAAGGAGGACACCATTGTTGAAAACAAATCATAAAAAAGCCAGACTGGAATATGCCAAACTACATGTTGACAAGCCACAAAGGTTCTGGGAGAATGTCCTATGGACAGATGAGACAAAAATGGAACTTTTTGCCAAGGCACATCAGCTCTATGTTCACAGACGGAAAAATGAAGCATATCAAGAAAAGAACACTGTCCCTACTGTGAAACATGGAGGAGGCTCTGTTATATCCTGGGGCTGCTTTGCTGCATCTGGCACAGGGTGACTTGAATCTGTGCAGGGTACAATGAAATCTCAAGACTATCAAGGAATTCTAGAGAGAAATGTGCTGGCCAGTGTCAGAAAGCTGGGTCTCAGTCGCAGGTCATGGGTCTTGCAACAGGACAATGACCCAAAACACAGCTAAAAACACCCAAGAATGGCTAAGAGGAAAACATTGGACTATTCTAAAGTGGCCTTCTATGAGCCCTGACCTCAATCCTATTGAGCATCTTTGGAAGGAGCTGAAACATGCCGTCTGGAAAAGGCACCCTTCAAACCGGAAACAACTGGAGCAGCTTGCTCATGAGGAGTGGGCCAAAATACCTGCAGAGAGGTGCAGAAGTCTCATTGACAGTTACAGGAATCGTTTGATTGCAGTGATTGCCTCAAAAGGTTGCGCAACAAACTATTACGTTAGGGGTACCATCATTTTTGTCCAGGCCTGTTCCATGAGTTCATTTTTTTTTATAATTCCGTTGAAGCATGGTTGAAAAGCAATGTCTGACTTTCATTGGTTAACATTCATAGAATTCTTATTTATTATTAATTTTGTCAAATTAAAGTTATTTCTATGACCATTGTGAATTTTTCTTTCATTGACTGAAGGGTACCAACAATTTTGTCCACGTGTGTACTCATGCAGACATGCCCAGACAAAAACTTTACTGAGTATTTCAAAGTGTCTAAACGTTTCTATGTCTTTCTCTTTTACAATATTTGTAACCTACCAAGACACAGTAATCTCATCAAGTGCAAATTTCTTGAACCTATTCAGTTATTACTATAATGTACGCGCTCCCATTTACTCACTCATTTTCTATGCCGCTTATCCTGTACAGGGTCACAGGACGCCTGTAGCCCATCCCAGGGAACCCGGGGCTCTAGACGGGGTCACCCTGGTTGGGGTGCTAATCCATCACAAGGCACAAGCACGCACACACTCACACACAGCAGGCAACTTGGAAACACGAATTAGCATAATGTGCAGGTCTTTGGACTGTGGAAGGAAACTGGAGTACCCAGAGGAAACCCACCAAGCACAGCGAGACATTCAGACCACGTACACAGACACGAAGCCGAGACTCGAGCCCTCGACCCACAGTGCTAAACACCACCGTTAGAGAGTTAACGCTAACCATATTTAGGATTATTAAACCTATTCCTAGATGACCCTTTATAGCCATTTTTAAGCTTGAACTTGTATTATTCTATTATCAGATAATTCATCTCATTTTAAGTATTTATTTCTTTAAAGAATTCATATCTATCTGTAGAATAAGAAATTGTAAAGCTTTAAATGAATAATCATCTCGGAATATGCATAAAGTTTTTGTTATTTGGTTTATTCTCATATTTATTGTAAAATTACTAAATAAATGTGACTATTTTTTAGATATTCACCATGTTTTTACTTATTAAGATGTCATATAAGATGCAGTTCCTTCTCAATGTCAGTTGTAATTCGAAGTTACCCACGTTGTCTTACTCATCTGGCTCTCCATGTTTCAGCTATCATTAGTTTGAGATGCAGTGTGTGTATGTGTGTGTGTCAGTGAATCAGGCTGCTTATGCAACCATAGCAACTGTGGTCTGTTTTTAGCTTGTTTTCCAAAAAGTGAGGAAAGGTGGGGAGCAGCATGTCAGTGTTCAGAGGGAGCGAGCGGGAGGAAAGGGTGGGTGATGCTGTGGGTGTGGGTGGGTGTCGGTATGTAAGGGTGTATGCACATTTCTCATTTATTAGCCTTCTTAGTTCCTTTCAAACTGACCCCCATTCATGAACAAAGTTTGCTCCCATGTCCCGCCCTGAGTCTTTAACAATTATTTGCCTTCCAGTGACAAGTCTGATCTAATTTGATGTGGAAGTAGTCTAGCCCCCTCCGAATTAACCTGTTACGCTCCCAGGGCCTGTTGCTGAATCTGAAAGTACATTTCTTACTTTAGTCACTGCATATATCTCCTGATTGTTTATAACTGTACTTACAGATGCTGAGACATTAATAGGGTAATTGCATCTATTCATTTAAGCAATGTTTTAACTAATATTGCTTTTATACAACAGTTCTATAAACACCATTAATTATCAACGGATTATGATTTGTTTCTTTATTTAACCAGGTCATATCCTTCCACGACTAGCAGAACGAACTAACCACAACTGGTGGAGCTGGCGACTAACAGTTAGTGTAATTAACAGGAGTGAAAGTAGCTTTAAATTCTTACTGGTAGCCAAAAGTTCTTATTCTTATGTAGCCAAAAGTTGAGGAGGTCGTGGACAGTCCTGTGAACCTTAAGTAAGTTTCTCTTACTGTTAATAAATGTTTCCATTTATTGCACTTTAGAATATCAGCTCCATTAACTTACGGTTTCCAGGGTTAAATCCCAAATAGCATTAAATACAAAGATAGTGCACAAAGGTATACAATCCTTTGTTCAACAAACTAAGTAGGGCCCTTGATTAGGGGTTACAGAGGGATTTGGGATTCAGCCTTGTAGTAAAAACTAGTTAGCATTAGACGTAAATAAAACAACACAGGCAATTCAGAACTACTTCGAAGTAGACAAATTGTTGTTTAAGAAGGCATAACATTATCAGATGTATTTTCTTGATTAAAGTGCTTCCGTGACTGTGGGTTTTGGCATGTAGCTGCTCTCTCCTCAGTACTGCGGACCTACTTTCACCCATGCTGTGACCAACAGTTGGTGCAACGATTGTAGAACATCTGTGACACAATCTGATGCATATACTGTAGTTAAACGTCCCAGTGCTGTTACCATCTATTATCACCACTCATGGAAGGCATCTCCTGTAATTATAGCTCATATACAGTACAATCCATGTTGTGTGTATGCTGGTCAGTAGTTGGTTGTTATATGTACAGTGACAGGCTACTAAAAGAACTGAGTATCAAATGTGTGAATGTCATAGGTATGCTGTTGTAGAGAAATAATGAACAGCAGGATGGGGTGATGTGGCCTAATGCATCCCACAAGCTTAATTTCATCATGAAGCATGATTATTATTAGGTTTAAATAAAAGTTCAGTTCCCATGAAACAAGTTTTTTTCTGTGATCACATACATTATAGCAGCTATAAACTGCCATATCCCATAAACCTAATTAGGCACAAAACAAAATTGTTACCAGAACACGCTAAATCATCTGACCTTAAATGAGGTTTCTGGCTACCATGGAGAAAGCCATAATGACAGTTTCAAAGACCCCTTCCATAAATGTTCAACAAATGTTTTCTTACAGAATGCTTTATCATTTTACTAATTATCAAATTTTCTTTGTATATTGTTTTTACTACTCCAGAGTAGTGAGGTATTTCGAAACTCCATGATGAAGTGTGGGCAGGAAAGATTTTGTTTTTGGTTTGTATAAGAATGCAAGCCTCATGTGGTGGTTCTCATGTTCGACAACAGCAGGTTTTTGCGTTTTCTTTGCATTTAGATGAAGAAAAAAAGAACAAAAAATAAAAGAACAAAAGAGGAACAACCCAGTTTTTATCAACACCGGTGTATCTATGTGTAGAACAGGTCAAAATCTGTCAATTATTTTACAGTCGGCACTATTGTCCGAGCTCTGCTACTCTAACAAATAAATCTAAATTACATTCCTCTAAACTCTGAACAGACTTATGTTGCCTATTGCCGCCTCATATTCTGGTTTGTTTTAAGCCTTTAATCTCTTTAAAATCACGACTTAGTCATGCACATTTGTCACACTTGCATTTGGCCACACTTAGGGTCTCTATGCTCCTCTATTTTATATATTTACATATAATCATATATTTGTAAGTCAGTGATTAGGCTGCAGATCAGCGAGGCACGCCGTGTTGTTTATCAGCATGACTACGCCTCAGAACAGGCATTTATTGACCCACGAGTGTGATACACTTACTGAAATTGATGAAGGGATGAAAAGAAAGCGGCCGTGTGTGACAGTAAGGGTGTTTTCTCTTAGAGACGGAACACAGGGTTTTATAGAGCTTTCATCCCTCATTAACCCATGCTTGTGAAATTCGTGAAATATTGATGTGTTGTCTAAAAGCCGTGATTTGTATGGGAGCCAAGAGACTATCAGAGACAGGGAGTGGTCTATTTTGTTACTGTGGCTGAAAATTTCAAAACATTCGCTTTTGATCCAAAGTACTAATCAAAGAATAATTACGTGTCAAGTGTAATTACGATCTAAGCCAACAGTGTCTGTCTGGCAATAGTCATTTAGTCATTCGAGAGACACTATAGTGTCTTAATGCAATCTTTACTGTCTCTATACTGGATTACTTGCTCACAACCACAGACTAATGTAATAAGCAATTCTGTTATGAGTAACTGGAAGGAAGACAGACCTTGCTCAACCACCCTTGATCCACTAATGTTTTCCCATCCTTCTCTTTATTCTAGCTCTGCTTTCCTTATAAACCACACCCAGCATTCATGCGCTGCTGAGGTCATATACCGCCAGCTGAAACATGTGTGTAGGGACATTGCATCATGGATAGGAGGTGGGTGTGCGATTGTGCGATAGCGAGACAGAGGCCGTAAAGGGTGGTGCAGACATCGGTGTAAGCGGTTGAGGTCAGAAAGTAGTTGAAAGCCTCCAGAAAGTCAGGGGATATCAGAATGAACATGGAGAACAAAGGATACAGAGAATGCAGCGAGTGAAAGGTCAGGAGGAAACTGCAGGAAGGAGACAGAATGGATAAGATACAGAAGGAGGAGGAGGAGGAGAATTTGACGTGTTGTGGGAGGTGTTATCTGCTTAGCATAGTTCTGAGTGTGTCATACTGTCATTACTTCGGTCTCTTGATGCCAGTGGTTGTCCTGTGATCTCATCGGAAAGAGGACAGCTCACGCCCCTTACGCTCTTTCTTCAACTCATCCACGTCTGTTTATCATCATTCTCTTCTCTTTCTGTCTCCCTTATATCTATTTGATTTCCCCTTTCTCGGTTTTCTCGTCTCTGCCTATTCTCGTCATCCATTAACGCGTCCCATGAGAAGCTTCTTGTTTCTCCCAAGCCTTTTCTTCTGTTTCTGACTGCTGCCCCGTGGTTTACCCTGTAGTCATATTTCTACACATCGCATTGTTTGCATGGAAGCACCAGTTGGCAGTTTGCCTACGTTGCACAAAAATATCCCAAGTATTCATGTCTGAGCTCTTTCCTTTGAAGTCTGCACATAAACGATTGTGGGTGTACTTATCCATATCCATATACAATACACAAACTCCTCTGCTTGAAATGTATATCATTAAGGCAGGAGCAGTTTCATTTCTTCTAAGGACTCGGTATAAAATCGGGCATCGTTCAGAGATGATAGGGAGTTGCACATTGTTCTCCAGTCAACCTCCACTTCATAACCTCACGATGAATCAGACAGAAAGCTGTGTAAATGCCCTGCAAAGCTTCCTTTAATTGTCCACAGCCTTCTTTTCTCCTATGATGAATCGAGTGGTAACTGTCTAAGGGGCCAGTTGCTGACATGTCAGCCAAATATATCCACGTTGTCAGTGTTTAGATGAGGTTGATGAAAGGTTATAAAACAAAGAAGGTTCAAAAGTTGGTTCTGCCCATTTGACCAGTACTGGGATTAGATTGAAAGCACTTGGCATAAACATTTACTCTGAGTATACGGTAGATCCAAGACTTGTATAAAATTGTTTGAGGAGTGTTTATTTGAATCAAGCGAATAGATCTTTCTTCCCTGTTTTAAGTGTACACTTGATACTTATTACTATTGGCATAGCCACGTGCAGTGTAATTACTGTACCAGCATCAGACCAATTCAAAATGTAAAAACCAGTCAATTAAAATGACCACTCATTATATTAAATGAAATCAAATTCAATTAAAATGTAAAATGAAATAATTAATAAACATGCCAGTAATAAGTCTCTTGGTGCCTGTCGTCCTGGAATATGTGATAATGGTAGTTTTCTTTGGAGATAGCGCCTGTGTGAAGTCTCGGTTCCCATGTGGAGGGAGAGAAGAAAGACAGGAAGCTGCGGTGGCAGTGCAGGAGGAAGCTGATGGAGTGTTCACTTTTCACCAGTCCTCTGGCTTGGGGGGCGTCCGGACCGCATATGTGCGTCTTTGTTAGTGCACCTAAATGTGTTACAATCACCCTGTCTGGTAGTTTTCTTACTCTGACTCCTCTGAGCAGGAAAGAGCCTCGTGTATAGGGGAAATGTGATTTGTGCACGACTCAGGTAACAGGATGTTAGATGTCTGAGAAGCGAGCAAAAAGGAAGAGAGGCCTGTATATACTGCAGCTCAGGCTGCCCCACTTAACTCTCTGTCAGCAGCAAGATCAGCAGAAAATCGCTACATTGCAACTTGAAATCAGTAAGCTTCAACAGCAGAATACCACATCAGGTTTCACTCGTTTCAACCAGGAAAAACAATCTGATACTACCATGCAGTGGAACTGAATTTTTTCCTCCAGACCAGTCCAGTCATTTTTCTCTGATCTCTCTAATAAACCAGCTTTCAGCCTCCAGACCCTCAGCTCACTGGATGGTTATTGTTTTTTTTCACACCATTCTGTATAAACTCTAGAGGCTGTTGTGTGTGTGTGTAAATCCCAGGAGATCAGCAGTTTCTGAAATATTCATATCAGCCCATCTGGCACCAACAGTAACGTAACAGATGATAGTTTTCCACAAGTTTGTTGTTTGATGTGAACATTCCCTGTTTATGCATTATTTTATGCATGTGTATTTTACATGCTGCTGCCACAGGCATACTGTATACATGCATATACTGTACATGTTCATGTTGAAGTGGATGGTGGGTATATGTACTGTACATGTATGTACTGTACATGTATATACTGTACATGTATCCTGTTCTTGAAATACTTTTTGTATTATTGAAAAATCATTGAATGGTGCCTTTTATCAAAAATGTGATTTATCAATTGTTATTTATTTATTTATTTATTTATTTATTTTTTTTTTTTGCAGAATGGTCACCCTGACAGATTGTTATGTGGGCTGCAAGTGGGAGACAGCCTTCTTCTGCTGGATCTGGAAAAGAACCAGTGAGAGTACAATCACAGATATGCAGCATATGAGGGCAATACATTATTCTGTCTATCTTATGTTTCATTATGTTTCTTTTTTGCCCTTTCTATCTTTTTTCTGCAGAGAGCTGTTGACTAAGCCACCTAATGTCTTCTACTACCTGCCAAATGGAGAAGGGGTAACCATGGAGAACAGTCAGGTGGTATGTTACTTCTTATTAATTTATTAATATGCACATGCATTAATGCACTTTATATACTGCAGTGTAAATTGTCAGTTTATTAATTGTTAATTGGTTAAATAAATGCCTTTTTGTGTCAGGCAAATAAAAAGTAGGAATAGGGAAATGGCAGAAGTAAAGTAAAATATTCACCTGTATGTACCTGTTCTCTTTTAGGCTCAGTGTTACTATCATGGCTCTGTGAGAGGGTTCCCCCAGTCCCGTGTGGCCGTCAGCACCTGCGCTGGCTTACGGTAAGACTCTACTCATTAGTCCGCTGTTGCTTTAAACACAATCTGCTGAGGTTTATTCGGTTTAGATTATTGTGCCACTGAAGTTCTGTTTTGATATAATCTTTACGCTGTATAATAACCAATAGTGTGCGGGTGCTTATTTTTCAAACCGGTTAAAGAAAAATTTCCTTCCAGAGTCCAAAGACATGCAGATTAGGGTATTTGGCGTTCCCAAATTGCCCAAAGTGTGTGAATGAGGTGGCAAGGTGGCAGTAGATGCAGAACGTATTCTAGGGCATACATTGGGCATTGGATGTGTCCCTCAATCACAGGGATCACTTTTGCACCTAGGCAGAAGTTTCCAAAGCCATGCCATTGTAACATTAGAGATTGGAATCACCAGTGACCACCGATACAATATTATCACAATACCTACAATAGGTGCCGATTCGATTTGTATTGTGATTCTGTAAGTGTCACGATTTTATAAATATCCCAATTGTATATAATTTTTTTGTTACAGTTATTAATAAACGTAAATAAATAAAATTAACAAAATGATTGGATACTACCATGCAGGACGCTGTGCTGCCTGCCAGTGTGTCAATAGTTCAGAGCAAACCACCTGTAGGATGGTGGAAGAACGTCTCGGGTTACTTGACTGTAACCCTGTTCCCTGATAAAGCGGGAACGAGATGCTGCGTGAAAACGCTATGGGAACATCTCTTTGTTGCCCGGTTGTGAAGCCTGTGCATGCCAGACCCGCCGAATACCTTCGGCTTATAACCTGTGCCAGGCATGACGTCACCGAATAAGGTGCACCTGCAGGTTATAAATAGGAGTGAACCGGAAACATCCTCAGGTCAATTTTGTCTGAAGGACGTCCAGGCACGCCAGCAGTGCGGCATCGGAACGCAGCATCTCGTTCCCGCTTTATCAGGGAACAGGGTTACAGTCAAGTAACCCGAGACGTTCCCTTTCAAAAGCTACACTCAATGCTGCGTGAAAACGCTATGGGAACGAGAATACCAACGCCGCCGCACTGCAAGTGTCTGGACCCCCAGGTTGTGTAGCGTGTGCGCACAAGCCGAGGAGGTCTCAGACCTAGCTCTGGGATGCTGACTGAGGGATCCGTGAACCCAGAGTAGCATTGACATCCAGACTATAAAATCTAACAAACGTGTGTGGAGAGGACCAGCCCGCCGCATCACACACCTGCTGCAGGGGGACGCCTCTTGCCAAGGCAATCGATGAGGCAATCCCCCTGGTTGAGTGAGCCCTGATTCCTAGAGGTGAAGTGTGACCACGCGCCTCATAGGCTAGGGCAATGGCATCTCTCACCCAGTGTGACAGAGTCTGTCTAGTGGCAGCCGCCCCCCGGTTGCGACCCCCATGGCAAATAAAGAGCTGCTCTGACTTACGCCACTGGCTAGTGCGGTGGACGTAGATCCGAAGAGCACGTACTGGACACAGTAAGTGAAGTCTTTCCTGCTCCGGAGCTGTGAAAGGCGGAGGACAGAAGGCTTCGAGAACAACTGGGTGCATGGTCGAGAATGGAACCTTGGGAAGATAGTTCGGGTGAGGATGCAGAATAGCTTTGACTAGCCCAGGGGCAAAGTCTAGGCAGGATGGGGAGACTGACAGAGCCTGCAGATCCCCAATCCTCTTCAAAGAAGTAATAGCCATCAGAAAAACCATCTTAAGAGACAGAAGCTTGACAGGCGCTGACTCTAGTGGTTCGAACGGGGTGTCGGCCAGGCCTTCGAGTACGATAGTTAAGTCCCATGAAGGGACCGTAGCTCTAGTGGGCGGCTTCAACCGTTTAGCTCCACGAATAAACGGGCAACTAAATGGTGCTTGCCCACAGAAACCCCGTTGTTCAGAGCGTGACAGGCCGAAATAGCGGCTGCGTACGTTCTGAGCGTACTAGGGCATAAGCCCGAGGACAACTTTTCTTGCAGAAACTCCAGCACTGAAACAATCTGGCAGTGAACTGGGTCTATGTGTCTTGCCATGCACCAATTTTCAAACACACTCCCTTGAGGGCATAAGTTCTTCTAGTGGAGGGAGCCCTGGCACTTAAATGGTTTCAATTACGCTGGCTGAAAGCCCTGCCTGTCTCAGTTGGTCCCGTTCAGGGGCCAAACGTGAAGGTTCCAGAGCTCGGGCCGGGGATGAAGTATTGTCCCCTGCGCCTGAGACAGAAGATCCCTCCTCACTGGAATCACCCAGGGTGAGCCGTCGAGGAGAGATATTAGATCCGAGAACCACACTCTGGTCGGCCAATGGGGCGCTATCAATAAGAGGCGCAACCCTTGTTGACGGACCCTCGCCAGGACTCCCGGGAGCAGAAACTATAGGTGGAAACGCATAAAGGCGTAAGCTGGGCCACGTGTGGGCCATTGCGTCCAGACCCAGGGGCAGGCTCTGTCAGGGGAGGGAGGAGTCAGAGAGTAGTAAAGGGGGCCTTATGCTGCCTCTTATGAGACAAAGAGGTCCACCTCTGCTACGCAAAATCTTTCCCAGATTGACTGACTACTTCGGGGTGGATTTTCCATTCCCCATGTTTTACAGCTTGTCTGGATAGCAAGTCTGCTCCTACATTCATATGCCCTGGAATGTAAATCGCCCTGAGGGACAGGAACTTGTCCTGTGCCCAAAGCAGAACCTGGTGCGCTAGCTTGTTCAAGCGGCGCGAGCACAGTCCACCCTGGCGATTTATGTACGAGACTACCGCAGTGCTGTCCACCCGCACTAGGACATGGTAGCCTCTCAACTGCTGGAGGAAGTGTTTCAGGGCCAGAAACAGAGCCATCATGTCGAGGCAATTGATGTGCCACGCGAGAAGATGACCTCTCCAGCTCCCTTGTGCTGGACGGCCATCCAAGACCGCACCCCAGCCCGTGAGGGAAGCGTCTGTCGTTAGCATCTTGCGACGACAAGACGGACCTAGAGTGGGACCCAAAGTCAAAAACCGGGGTCTGAACCACATAGAACGGGTACGAAGCCCCCGGCGCGTAACCCTTATTAGCCTCTGGGGGTTGGCCCTTGAATGAAACCCCCTGGCTCTTAGCCACAGCTGAAACGCTCTCATGTGCAAAAGGCCCAAAGGTATCACCGTGGACGCAGCTGCCATGAGGCCTAAGATTTCTGAAAGTGATGAACGGTGAGCTTCTGGCCTAGCTTGATTTCCTTAGGGTGTTGAGAATGGATTCGACACGAGCAGGAGACATCTGTGCCCGCATTGTGACCGAATCCGATGTGACACCCAAATATGTTGTCCTCTGAACAGGAAGGAGAACGCTTTTTGTGGCGTTGAGTCTCAATCCTAAGAATGAAGATGGGCTAGGACGACATCCCGATGTCGAAGCGCTAGCTCCTGAGACTGGGCCAGAATCAGCCAGTCGTTTATGTAATTCCAAAATACGGATGCCCTGGAGTCCTAAAGGAGCCAGAGTTGCATCCATGCATTTTGTATATGTGCGGGGTGACAGAGCTAGGCCAATGGAAGGACCCAATACTGGTAAGCTTCGCCCCCAAAAGCGAACCTCAGGAACTTCCTGTGCTGTGGCAATATTTCTATATGAAAATATGCGTCCTTGAGATCGATTGTCACAAACCAATCCTCTAGTTGGATTTGAGAAACAATCATTTTGACAGTCAACATTTTGAATCTGGATTTCTGAGATAGCGGTTCAAGCCACGAAGATCCAAGATCGGACGCAACCCTCCCCCTCTCTTGGGCACCAAAAAGTACCGACTGTAGTAGCCCGATCCTCTGTCTGGGAGGGGAACATGTTCTATGGCCCCTTTGCCCAGCAGAGTCTGTAACTGCTGGGCCAGCAGATGTGCTCGATTCGGTTTCACGGAAGTGGAGACCACGCCGTTGAAACGCGGAGGACGATGTGCAAGCTGAATCCTGTAGCCTGTGCCTACAGTCCTTTATACCCAAGGAGATACACCTGGCAGTAGTCCCCACGCTGCCAGCTTCTCCGAAAGGGGCACGAGCTTTGACACTTCGGCTAGATGGGGGGGGGGGGGGGGTGTTAGGTGTTGGGAGATGAAGTGTGGCAGGAGATGCCTGAACACCCAACTTTTTTTCTTTGGAGACCGGCGCTCCCCGAACACCAGTGGTGGCGGGGATTAAACACCGGCCTCCCGGGAGTGCCAGGGAGGAGGCCCTGTTTTGTGATGAAAATCCAGACGCCCCTCCCCGGGGGGAGACACCCCCACAGCCCCAGGCGCACAAACTCAGGGCTTCTTCTTTGAAGAGAGGAAGCTCCTCAGATCCGGTCTTTTCAAAGCAGATTTTTGAGAAGAGCGGCGAGCCCCACCCCAGCCTTTACGGGGGGGGTGCGCGGCTGGTCACACTCTCCTTCTGCACCTCACGCCTGATAGGGGCCAGACCTGGCCGGGGCCGGGTGGCTGACGGTCCCGGTTCTTGAGCACGGCGGGGAAGGAACCTCCCAACGGCCTGTTCATACAGCTTTGCCTCCCGAAACCTAGTGGCGGCGGAATTAACAGCGTCGCCAAAAAGGCCGGAAGGCGAGATGGGGGCATCGAGGAGGGCAACACGATCCTTATCCTTGATGCCCGTGAGGTTCAGCCACAGAGGCCTCTTCGTGGACACCATGGCAGCCATGGAACGGCCGTCCGCTTGGTTGCACGGAGAGACAGGTCTGTGGCTCGGCGCAGCTCTGCAAACGCCCTGTCATCAATAGCCCCGCCGCTGCTCAGGTCCTTCAGCAGGTCAGCCTGGTAACCTGCCAAACCGCCATGGTGTGCAGTGAAGCACCAGCCTGTCCTGCTGCCTGAAAAGCTTTACCCACCAATGCAGATGTCAATCTGCACGGCTTGGAGGGGAGAATAGGCTTTTTCAGGGAGGATGATGTCCCAGGAGAGAGATAGCCCGCAAGCGTCTCTTCTATCTGGGCATCATCATATAACCGCGTGCTTTCGCACCAACGATATTCGAATAAGTCGAAGTCGATGGTACAAAAACACGCGATGACTACGGCTTGCTCCATGAAAGAGTTAATTCATCATGGATGTCACCAAAGAAGGGGAGAGAGAGACGTTGAGGCTCCTCCCCCCGGCCACCCGACAGACACCTGTCGTTCAATCTCGAACGCTTGGGGGAATCTCGCTGCTGCGGCCAGTTGATATGCAATCGCTCGACCGCACGCGTTATAACCTCTAATAATTCCTCATAAGCTCTGTCAGCACTGGAGGAGCGTTGTAAGGAGGCTACTTCCATGGAAGCGAGAGAGGAGGATTCTTCCGCTCCTTCACAAGAAGCGCCGGAGCGCGCTTGCGAAGCGGAAGCTAAAACTTCCTGATCCGGAGAGAGCGCGAGAGAAAGGGGAAATTCCGTCTCGTGCGCGTCTGCCAGATCAGCACGCGAGCCCCAGGAATGCGCCGCGGCTCGCGGTTTCTCTTTAAAGAAAGCGAGCCGCGCGCGAAGCACCTTAATAGGGAGAAGATCACAGTACTCACAGTCTCCCTGAAGCCCGAGGCGAGCGTGTTCTTCCCCAAGCACTCGAGACAAAACTCGTGAAGATCGCCCTCCGAAAGAGATCTATCACACGGAGGCACGCATCTCTTAAGCAACTCCGCCATATCGGTGAGTTAATGCTGTTATTTTTATTTCGCTTTGGTTACGGCTTGTACATGCACACGCAAACACAAAGCGGTCCTGAAGACAAAAAGATCTGAGGATGTTTCCGGTTCACTCCTATTTATAACCTGCAGGTGCACCTTATTCGGTGACGTCATGCCTGGCACAGGTTATAAGCCGAAGGTATTCGGCGGGTCTGGCATGCACAGGCTTCACAACCGGGCAACAAAGAGATGTTCCCATAGCGTTTTCACGCAGCATTGAGTGTAGCTTTTGAAAGGGAACTGCAACATTTTAATCACCTCAAACACATATAAATCAAAAATGATTAAAAAAAAAAAAGATTCTGGAGTGGATACATGAATGGCCACACAAAAGGTCGCGATATATCACTTGAATCGATTCCCCCTGCCCCATCTCTACTTAACATACTGTAGAGAGGAACCCAATATCAGGATCAAATCATGACTATAGAGCTTTGAGCAGAAACTCTACCCCCTGCACTGTCATACTGCCCTAGAATTACTTTTAATTACCACTTACGTTTTTTTTTTCATTGTGGTAAACTATGCATCAGATTCCTGCATGGCCTGTAGATCAAGGGACCAGGTCAGCTTAGAATCAAGATAGGAGTGTATGCATGGATGTTAATATAAGCGGACATATAGTGTGGAAGGGGAAATCGATATTAGTAAAGTAACTCCTCTGTTCATCTCTGCAGGGGAGTGATTGTAATCAATGCGAGTTTGAGCTTTGAACTGCAGCCAGAAGAAGGGGATGAAGGTGTAAAAAGAAGTGAGAGTTCAGAAGAAGAGAAGGACTTACACATGCTCTACCCAACCCACCACCTGAGCTCTAAATCTGGGGGATGTGGTGTTCCTCACACATTTATACCACCCATTCAGATTATTTCACATTTGCACAGGGTGAGAGCTGTGTGTGTGTGTGTGTTTCCTTCCGACAGTTGTCTATAATAATACTGTGACTAAGAAAGACATCTGTCTGCTGCACTCATTCGTGTCTCTGTTTGTTTCATAGACAAAAAGAGATATTCTCTTAGAGACAAAATACATTGAGCTGGTATTGGTGGTCGATCACAAGGAGGTAAGTGTCTGTTTCTGTTACAGTGTGTCATACTGTACAATGCAGCATTGTACAGTATTTGTATGGTTCCAAGTAATCATTCAAATAGCGTGACAGTATCATGAAGGGTTTGGCATTTATAATTCAGTCCATTGTATTTTGTTTGAAAGTAGTTCCAAAGAATGTTTTTTTTATAACTTGGCCAAAAAAATAGATCATACAGTTGCATTTGTTGCTCCAGCACCACCTACTGGTAATTCTACTCCTCTGTAAACAAATGCCATTTTTGTTTGCATCTGTTTGATGTTTTGTGCATGCATGTCTTTATCACAGTACCTAAATTATCAGAAGAACAACAAGACTATTATTTACCGTATGCTGGATGTGGCCAACCAGGTAGACTGGGTGAGTTCATTGGAGGAATTTGTCTTCTCATTTCTTACTTAGGGGAATGTTGTGTTTGTATGTCCAAGTAAAAAAAAAAAAAACACACAAGCAGCATTCAATACATTTAAAAGTGACAAAAGTATAAGCATTTACACTTCCTGTGTGATGCCTGTGCCAGCAAGGAAGAAAAAAAATCCAGTAATGTGATACCCTGGTCATTCAGGATATTCAGGTAGACAGCTGACTTTATTTTATTGCCACATTACATTGCTGAGTCTAGACCTGAGCAACTGAAGCAACCCCAGATCATACAGTAACGCTGCCTCCAGAGGCTTGTACAGTGGCCACTATGCGTGATGGGTGAGCTTTTCCCCTTCTTACCTTGACATGCCCATCTCTAAGGAAAAGGCCACATGAAACTTTTCCATTGCTTCAAGATTTTTTTTTTTCAATTAGTCACACTAACACTTTTTTTTTTTTTAGTTTAGTCCCAATCCTGTGACTTCTTGTTGTATTGTGTATGTATGTGGAAATGCACTTATTTTTGCTATTAAACATAGCTGTGATTTCTGCTGTCAATTTTTTTTAGCTGCAACTTCGCAAAGCGTTTAGGTGATCCTTGATCAGGTCATTAAGGGATTTTTTTTTTGACCACATACTCTCCACAAACTTGCTGGTTCAGGGCTATTCCTTCATGTTTTAATAATGCATTGGACAGTCCTAAACCCAAGGCTCTTGATTAGACTGAATGCTCAGACACTTACTGTAATAAAATATTTAATCTTCTCTTCCGAGTAAAATCAGGATAAAACCATGTCTAAAACTTTGCAGCACAATGTTTAATTAATGTTTTGTTCTCCCTCTCCTGACCTGCATGCACCTCAGTACTATCGGCCTCTGAATGTGCGAGTGGCCCTAGTGGGGCTGGAGATCTGGAGTGATCAAGACAAAATCTTGATAGATAAGAGTCCCAGTGACACCCTCAACCGCTTTTTGGAATGGAGGAACAGAGAGCTGCTACCAAGACTGCGGCATGACAATGCACAACTAATCATGTAGGTTTTAACGAATTTAGGTTTGGAATGCATAAACTGTATTAGTTTGAAAAAACAACTTTACCAGTGTAAAATGTTACAGCAGGATTTTATTGTTGTTTTTTTAAAGGGGTGAGTCATTTGATGGCACAATAGTGGGCATGGCCTCTCAGTCTTCCATGTGCACCAAGGACAGGTCTGGAGGCGTTAATGTGGTGAGACTCTTCATGAATGTAATAACAGTAATCTCTTTTACTCATCTGTTCATCACTGTTAAGCAGTGCAGCTTGAGCAATCATGAAAATCTTTTAAAATTTTCGCGTTGCAGGATCACCTGGTAAGTGTGCTGGGTGTTGCATCCACAGTGGCGCATGAACTTGGTCATAACCTGGGCATGAACCATGACACAGCTGAACGCCACTGTCAGTGCCAGAATGAGCCACGCCTTGGGGGATGCATCATGGAGCCATCAACAGGGTGAGTGCTTCTGCGTAGAGTAGTAAAGCAATAATGGAGATGACATTACATCCTATTTTTTGTTGTAGTGTTCAGCAAGACTTGGTTTGGGAAACTGATATAATACGTTCTACAACTTGCTAGTTCTGCTTAATGAGAAAATTTTATACTGTACATCCATAAAGCTAATTTTAGAACATGAGTAGTAATGTCCTACAGGATTTATAAACTGATCAGCCATAACATTACAATGCAAAAAATAAAGCCCAGTATTGTATAGGTTCTCTTTGTGCCACCTGGGTAGCTGTGGCCCATTAGGGCCTGACTCCACAGGACCTCTAGGGTGTGCTATGGTGTCTGGCACCTGGACCATGGCGGCAAATACTTTAGGTGCTGTACTGTAGGTGCTCTACTCCTGGGCCCCATATTCCGGGTCTGGTGCACTGGGTGTTCTGGTGCCTTTCTTTCATAGACTCTTTCAATGAGTTGTGCTAGATTTGCTTTTCTGTGGGATACGACCGGACGGAGTAGCCTTTGCTCTCCACAGGCATAAATGAGCCTTGGATACCCAAGATCCTATCACCAGTTTATTGGTATATAAATTGATCATTAATCTTAATCTGTTATGTGGTACTTTGCCACTCTGCCATTTCTGCACCTATTTCTAATTTCTTCAACGCATCTCTTACCTCTGCTTCATTTCCTCTGCCACTAAAAACTGCTGCAGTTACACTTGTGCTAAAGAAACCCAACCTCCACCCCTCAGTTCTATCTAACTATCGTCCCATTTCTAATTTACCATTCATATCTAAATTACTGGAAAGTACTGTTGCTACCCGCCTCCAGTCTTTTCTAGTTGATAATAATCTCTTTGACCCTTTTCAGTCAGGTTTTCACCCCCTCCATAGTACTGAAACTACACTTGTAAAGGTAGTGAATGATCTACTGCTTACTGGTGATTCTGGCTCCTTGTCTATACTACTGCTACTGGACCTCAGCTCTGCCTACGATACTGTCTCCCACGATTTACTTATTTCTCGTCTCTCTTGTTTGGGCATCTCTGGTACTGCTCTTTCTTGGTTTTCTTCCTATCTCTCAGATAGACAGTTCTACATTTCTGTTAAGGATTTTTGATCACCCACTGTCCCCCTAAAGCGAGGAGTTCCCCAGGGATCTGTTCTTGGCCCACTATTATTTACAATTCACATAATCCCACTCGGTCTGATCCTTCAACGTCAAGGTCTTAATTATCACTTTTATGCCGACGACATTCAACTTTATTCCATCTGTACACCTACTCCACCTGTCCAAAAATTGACAAAATCTCCGCTTGCGTAAAGGACGTTAGAGCTTGGCTTAGCATAAACTTTTTGAAACTTAACATGGATAAAACTGAGATCATTTTCATTGGTACCCCAGCACTCACCTGCAACATTTCCACTAATTTCACCTGCGAGATTGCTGGCTCTCACAGCAAAACATCAACTTCTGTCAAATATTTAGGAGTAATCTTCGACTCCACCCTCTCCTTTCAGTCTCACATTAAATCTGTCACTAAATCTGCATTCTTCCATTTGCGTTCCTTCATCAGTACCAAAGATTCTGAAACTGTCATCCATGCATTTGTTTCATCACCCATTGATTTCTGTGATGTCCTTTTCACTGGTTTACCTGCCAGCTCTCTCTCTAGGTTACAATATATTCAAAACTCTGCGGCTAGAATACTCACTCAAACAAAAGGCTCTGCTCATAAAACCCCAATCTTGTTTGATCTCCACTGGCTCCCAGTTAACTACCGCATTAAATTCAAAATTCTTCTTGTTTTCAGATATTTAAATGGCTTAGCTCCCTCTTATCTCTTCAATTTGCTTGTCCCCTACATCCCGTCTCGCTCACTACATTCTTCCGACTCTGGCCTTCTTGTTGTCCCTCGGTACTGCCTATCTTCAATGGGGGGCAGATCATTTGCACCTAAGCTCTGGAATTCTCTACCACACTCTCTCCGTTCTGTTAATAACATCTCAGCATTTAAATCTCTACTCAAAACTTACTTGTTTTCTGAATGTTACACCTCGATTCACATATCTGTCTCCTATTTTTTTTCCCCCCTTAGTTTAAATGTTTCAGTACTTCAATGTCTGTTTGTATTCCCCCCTTTTTCTACATTCATTGTAAGGTGTCCTTGAGCTCTGGAAAGGCGCTTTATAAATAAAAATTATTATTATTATTATGTGATGTGTTACCGCTGATATGTGTATTTGTGTTCTATAGAAAGTCTACAGGATTAGTTCTTTAGGAATTGTGTAGAATGATGTGCCGTGTTCAGTTGCTTATGTAAAAATGAAAATGCAGCACGTCTCTCATGTGGCACAGTGCAGATGTCTGTAGTCTGATTTGGACAGTTTTGTTGTCCAGAGAGCATTTTTCCATTTTCAGTAGAATCGATCAGATGTCTGGTCTACATGAGTTAGCTTTCAGCCTCGTTCACCTCAGCATTTAATGTGCTTCTGTTTCCTTTCATAACACTTGTGGTGTCTCTTGCTATTCAGAACCAAGCTCGCATAGCAAACTGAGTTTGTTGTGGAAATTCTCTGATGTAATTATTGTTGCTTGGATGATTTTTATTGATTTCCAGTAAAGTCCAGTCCTCCTATTTCAGTTTCTGATTTTTTTTTTGTCTGTTTTTACTTTTTAACCAGTATAATATTCAGAAATTACCAATAAAAAAAACACCAAAACGCACTATACAATGCCACCATCTTAGAACAACCCATACACAGGCAGATCTCATGAGACATGAACGGGTTCCTGCCAGCAGCTGTAATGATATGTTGCACTGTACAGTATGGGCTTTAGAAATGGTTCATTGGTCCAGTACTGAGTAATGGTTTTGAAATTATTGGCAAGGATAAAAAGAGTGCTTGTGTAATTTGTGGATATTTAAAGTTTTGTTAATAAGAAAACATTCTATAAATAAATTAAAGTGTTAATAAAATATGCATTTCTTCTCAATAATTTCTTAGAGTTTGACAGAACTAAGTCAGAATTCTGTACATCATCATTGTCAATGCAGAAGTCTACGTTGTCCTATTGAAAGTTTATAGAGTTAATAAACTAACAAAAATGATAATCTCAAAGCAAAGAGTTCTATAGAAATTCCATTAAGCATGTATATTAAAGCAGAGGTTCTGTAGAGGCATATTTAATTTCTATAGCTCTTTAGAGATTTTTTTTTTTTTACATTAGCCCTTTAGTCCATCTGTCAGTAGCCATTTTTGTCTTAGTGTTTTTAGGGAATTATCCTTGCTACTGCTGGATATATTTGCCATTGCTCCAAACATGATGACCTCAAATGCACTGCAAATTTGGGATCACTGGAACACTGAACATGTGCCAAGCCTCCTCACACAACCTCTGTACCTGACCTTACTAATGCTCTTGCGGCTGAATGATCACAAAACCTTACAGTGCATTCCTTCTAAATGAGTGACCGTTATAACAGCAAAGGGAGAGCTTATCTGGAATAGGATGTTTAACAAACACATACAGTATGGGTATGAGTGGTCAGGTATGCATTGGCTATATATATATATTTTTAGGATAGTGGAAGCAAGCAAATTATTAGCAAGGACTTGATATGATGATGATGGAGCGTTCCCGTCTTAGTGTTACGTTCTTCTTGTTGTTCATGAATTCGGTGGAATATTACTCCATTTCTTTTATGTGCTACATTTAAAGGAATCCATAGTTCTTAATGTATTTTAATGTTAACAGTAACTATTCTAGATAATTTCAGACTTATTTATAGCTTAACAATGATGTACCATCATCACACCTACTATAGACTTAAACATGAAAAGTATAATGAGAAAGTTGGTTACATGTACTGTACAGTATCTGATGATCTAGCGTTATCAGACGCTTAGTTTTCTCCACCCATCAGGCATATGCGTGTTTTGTTACCAGGTTCATGCCAGGTCAGCTGTTCAGCAGCTGCAGTGAGAAAGACCTCTCTGTGAGCTTGATGCACGGTGGAGGCATGTGCCTTTTTAACGTACCGCAGCCGGAAAAGATGCTGGGAGGCCCGCGATGTGGCAACCTGTACGTGGAGAAGGGAGAGGAATGTGATTGTGGCCTACTCGATGTAAGAAACAGTATTGAATTTGTGGATGCTGCCAATATTCAATTTACTTCAATTTACTTAAGGAGGGTTTCTGATCTACTGCGTGTGTTTGTGTGTGCGCTCGTGCAGGAATGCATTGATCCATGTTGTAATGCCAGCACTTGTAAGCTAGTTCCAGGTGCCCAGTGCTCCTCTGACGGCATTTGCTGTGACAATTGCAAAGTATGTATAATGTTTTTTTTAAAATCTTTGTTACAATTTAAACTGTTCATAAGTAGTGCTGTTGTGGTACATGTTCTCTTATATCTTGTATAAGTTTCTCTTATCTTACATGGCACCCGTCTCTTGCTTGCTTTCTTTGCTTTGCCTTCTCTCGGCAGTTGCGTGTTGCTGGATCATTGTGTCGAGAGCCTTTGGGAGAATGCGATCTACCGGAGTACTGTACCGGTGCCTCGCCACACTGCCCGCCTAACGTGTTTCTTCAGAACGGCGAGACGTGTCAGGTTGGCACCTCCTACTGCTACAGTGGAGTGTGTACCATTATGGACGAGCAGTGTCATATGCTTTGGGGAGCCAGTAAGTGAAACCTCTTCCGCTCTGTTATACAGAGTTACTATTCTGTAAGAATATGTGCTTAGTGTGCAGGGAAATGCTGTAAAGCAAACATGCTTTCAAAAATGATGACATTAACATTTCTAGGTTAACAGTATCAGTAAACAGTGCTAAACTAAATATATCACAATTTGATCTTTGTTTTACCGAGAATTTTGGAGGATATGTCCCAGTCCCCCTGGACACTTTGACTGTCTCGCTTGTTTCTTTCTTTTTTTTTTTCTTGCATGCAACTCTCAGTAGAACTGTTGTGTAATATTTGGAACATAACATGTTTTTGTACTGATTCAGGAATGTTGAAGTCATAAAATAAACATCAATGACAGCTAAAAAAAACTATGACATATTCCAAAGGGGCCTCATGTCGGTCCTGTATGAATCGCGCCTGTCTGTTGAAGGGTGCAAGTGTAGAACTAACCGTGTTTGTGGTTCTCTCAGACTCCACCCGTGCTCCTTCAGTCTGCTTCTCCTCCGTCAACAAACAGGGCAACAGGTTCGGCAACTGTGGCCAGATGACCAACGGTACCTATATACCCTGCTTAAATAGGTATTTGTCATCAAGTTCCCAACTCCTCTCAAATAGACTTTACAATTGATTGAACAATAAATTCAATTTCGACTTCTCAGCTGAATGCTTACAAGCGATGTTAATAGAACTGCTTTTGAGTTCTGTGTTTTGTTCTTTTTCCAGTAATGTGCAGTGTGGTAGAATCCAGTGTCAGGGTGGCAGTGATCGCCCTCTGATAGACACAAACGCTCAGATTCTGACAACCAAAGTGAAACTGAATCACAGTGACATCACCTGTCGAGGAGCGTATTTCCGCCTGGGTGATGACGTCTCTGATCCAGCCATGGTAGCTCAGGGAACTGCATGCGCTCCTGGCAAGGTCAGAGTTTTCACCGTTTCCTCAGCACACACATATTTACAAATACAGTACATTATTAATATTTGAACAGTTTGACAGCAAAACACAACACAAAACACTATTTGTTGGACATATTCTACTAAAAATATTTTGCTTTGAAACGCAGGGTTGTCTCTATCCAAACATTTCACATTTCAAAAAACCCGACACATAACCTTCTTTTAAAAGCTTTGAACTTTCATGTTTTGGGAAACATGGCACAACAAAAAATGACCTTGCGACTGTGAGTGAAATAAATGCATTTGATGGATTTTTAGAGAATTTTAAAGACAAAAAAAAAAAAGAAACATTTGCTAATGCAGGAAGCTGATGACGCTGTAAAATGAAATGATGGTCTTGTTTTGAATGTTTATCCTGATCTTCAACAGAACAGGTCTTTCTAATCATTTTTGTAACTCATTCAATCAAAACGGCAGCACGGTGGTGTAGTGGTTAGCACTGTCGCCAGGCATCTCCAGGGTGTGGGTTCGATTCCCGGCCAGGTTCCATTCGTCCCTCTGTGTGCATGGAGCGTGTTCCCCCCCCGTGCTTGGTGGGTTTCCTCCGGGTACCCTGATTTCCTCCCACAGTCCAAAGACATGCAGATTAGGCTAACTGACGTTCGTAAATTGCCCGTTGTATGTGAATGAGTGTGTGAGTGGCTTGGCACCCTGACCAGGAGGTGCCCAACCTCATGCCCTAAGTCTCCTGGGATAGGCTCCAGGCCCCCCGCGACCATGTATACCAGATTAAACGGTATAGATGATGAGTGAGTGAGTGTTCAATCAAAACATGGGTTTGCCATATTTTCGTATTTAGTTTACTAATACCAAATCACATACTTATCCATTTTTTACACTGACTGTATGTAACCGAAATTTCTGTGTAATATTTTGGCTGGAGGGAAACAAACACGCATACTGAAGTGTGTCTGAAGTTCTCTGTTTATTATCAGCAAAGAGACACATGTTTGACGCAAGCTCTTGGCCAGATACCCTGTGTCATGCACATCAAATGAACAAAAGTCATTATGGTGTAAGTTATAGAGAGACCCAGAAAGACAAAAGAGTTCCAGCAAACACGAGCTATTTGTACGTACAGTATAGTCGGATGTTCAGACATGGGCTAGAGGAAGTAGTACCTTATCATATTATTTTATATCAGAGGAATCCGGAAGCACAATGACGGGTTGTTTTATGAGCAAAGAGGCATGGGAAAGTTCAAACAATATCAGAAATCCTCTGTCATTGATTATTGTTTATTGTAACATATGTATCTATATGTAATCTATCTTTAGGTGTGTTTAGACCAGCGCTGTCAGGATGTGTCCATTCTTGGCGTTGAGGAGTGTCGCGGGAAGTGTAACGGCCACGGGGTGAGATGTTCACACTTGCAGCTTTCTTTTTTTTTTCTTTTTTTTTAAACAGGACTTCTTCCATAATCACTGATTTATTAAGATAGAAGTTGTACATCTGATTTATACCTGGCATTATAGATATCCCATTAAATGTTTTATCGCGATCATGTTTTAAATGAGAAGATCAGGTTGCTGAGGAACAGTTTGTAATTTTAGAGCCTATTTGATTTTTTAAAGCCAAATCTCATTTGCAATGAAAACAAAGACATGCCTGTTGCTTTCCCCGACCTAGCACAGATGTTGCTTTATGAAGTACACATACACCTTGCAAGTGTTTTTTTTTATTTTTAAGCAAAGGCACTGGAAGAAGAGGGGAAACTTTACACTACATCCTAAAACCAAGTAACTAGCCAGACCTATTTTAGAAACTACATCTTTGATTTTATGTAGCTGTGCCAAAAGTTTTTTTTCACTTTATTTAACTAATATTTAACACTCTATTGTATACTCATGCTATAACCAAAATAAAAGCATCCTGATCTATCAAGATAACAACTGGCCGTATCAATTCACCTCATGTCACTTTTGCCTCTGCATGTGTAGGTGTGTAACAGCAACAAGAATTGTCACTGTGATGTGGGCTGGGCTCCACCAGGCTGCAAATACGCAGGAGCAGGAGGCAGCGTGGACAGCGGCCCTGCCCGTCAGCTCAGAGGTGTCAGCTAATCATGCATATTTGGCTTAAGGAAATGGAATTATTATTAACGGACCCATCTCTTTACACATCACACTTGTTTCTGAACGTTTCTTTGTACATGTGTTTTTGGATAGATTCCAACCCTGTTCTTGTAGCCATCGTAGTGATCTTTGTGTTCGTGCTGCTGGTGACATTCCTGGTCCTGGCACTCCGCTTCTTTGGTGCCCGACGATGGTTCTTATGTTTCAACCACCCACCCTTCAGCAAGGCAAGACAACCCAGCCGGTGAGACACAAAAACAGAGAGAGAGAGACAGAGAGAGATGCTGTCTTGATATGCTGGATATGTCTCAATGATGATGATACTAACAAGGAGACCTTTTTCACTACCCCTTTTCTTTTTTTACCCATAACACAGTAATGTCTCTGTGGGTCATATTGAACATTGCATGATTCAACCAGAGGAAGACTTTCAGAGGTATTAAAAAATACATGTGCAGTATTGTTCATTGTGTTGCACATTAGTTCACTTAGACTCACTGGACACTTCATTACATACACCTTACTAGTACTGGTTTGGACACCGTTTTGTCTTCAGAACTGCCTTAAGTCTTCATGGCAAAGATTCAGCAATGTCCTAGTAACATTGCTTATAGATTTTGGTCCATATTGACATGGTAGCAGTTGCGGCAGGTTTGTCAGTTTCACATCCATAATATGAATCTCCCGTTCCACCACATCACAAAGGTGCTCTATTGGATTGACTGATTGATGGTCTGCTGACTATGGAGGCCATTTGAGTCCAGTGTCGTGTTCGAGAAACCAGTCTGAGATGATTTTAGCTTTGTGATATGTTATACTGTCCTCATAAAAGGATGGACATGGTCAGCAACAATACTCAGGTGTAGGCTGTAGCATTTAAACACATCTCAATTGGTACCAAGCGGCCCAAAGTGTGCCAAGAAAATCTCTCACACCATTATACAGTAACAGGATGGATCCTACACATTCAGAAGAAATTGACACTCATCAGACCAGACAACGTTTTCTCCAATCTTCCATCGGCTAATTTTGGTACGCCCATGTGAAGTGTTGCCTCGGTTTCCCGTTCTTAGCAGACAAGAGCGGCCCTCTGTGAGGTCTTCTCCTGCTGTAGTCCATCTGCTTTAAATTTCAACATGCTGTGCCTTCAAAAACGATATTCAGTTTACCACATTTGTAGAAAGAGTTATTGTTGCCTTTCTACCAGTTCCAACCAGTCTGCCTATTCTTCTCTGACCTCTGGAATCACCAAACCATTTTCACCAACTGCTGCTCATTGGATATTTCCTCTTTTTTCAGACCATTCTCTGTAAACCATAAAGATGGTTGTGCATGAAAATCCCAGTAGCTCAGCAGTTTCAGAAAGACGTAGACCAGCCCATCTAAAACCCACAATCATGCCACATTGAACGTCACTTAAATCACCTTTCTTCCCCATTCTGATGCTCAGGTTGAATTCAGCAGATCATCTTTACCATGTCTACATGCCTAATTGCATTGAGTTGCTGCCATGCAATTGGATGATTAGATATTTGCTACATGTGGATATAATATATAGATATAAAAGTAAAAAACAGAGCAACATAATTACTCCAGTGCAGTGTACACTGCTAGACTGATTTTTGCAGTCATTTGTATTAAACAATAGAGGTTCATAGAAGTTTGCATTGAGACATTCCTCTTCCAAATCTTGAAGCTTTGTAAGAGTACAGTAACCATGGCTAGGGTTTTCATTTTAACTTGAGGTAGAATGAATAGGCCTGACTGAGTGTGTTTTCACAGAACCCCTGCCACTGAGCGAATGAGTGCACATAATGGGGAGCAGATCTTGCCGCTGAGGTACCAGTGGACCCCACAGAATGACATCCCACTCACAAGAGCCATTAGTAAGGTACAAGATGTCTTTTCTCTCTCTACTCTCTTGAAAAGAATAAGTAACCTTTTTGTGAGACTGTAAAACATAGTGTAACCTTTATTCTGTCTTATAATGGAGCGATATACTGAGATTTACCTTTAAATATAGATTGGACCCTACTAGAACAGTTGGGTTTTCCAAACAGGAAACCACAGAGAGTAGAAGTCAGGGCACTCTCATTGTCGGTCCCAATCCTGGATGAATTGTGAAGGGATTGTGTTAGGAAGGGAATGCATGGTAAAACCTGTGCTAAATCAAATATGTGGATCTGTTTGAGCTGCTCTGGCGACCCCTAATGGAAGCAGGTTGTGTAGCTTATTTGTAGTAATATGTGCTACAATAGGTTTTCATACTGTTGAAATTAATCAAAGGTTCCACAGTAGGTTATATTGTAAATGTTCCTGTTTTGCCTAATTTTACTGTATAATTCTCTCATTTGAACTACACAAAGACTGGTTTTGCAGATTATCACAAGATGGATGCATCTATCGTGCTAAGACATTGTTACAGATATGATGTTCTCAGGATCTCTCACTTGTCCTGCTGACACTGGCCATGACACCAGGCTAAACTCATTGAGTAATGCTGTTTATTATACTAAGGCCTACTGTAGGTAACACCTACAGCACCTGTTTCCTGCTTCTCTTTGCTTTCCTTTTAGGGCTACACATCACAACTGATACCATAGACTGAGCATGCCAGCGTCATAGGAATTGTAAACACTGCATATCTCACTTCCTACAGCTGTAGTTGATGGAAAATGAATGAAAACTTCACATATTCATGTAATTCACGTATCTCTGAAGCAGTGTAGCTTCTGTATTAAAACCATTTATGTTTCTTTTTCTAACTCACTTGCTTATGGCTGAAATTTATCAGCACTCTTTGTTCAAACATCTTGTGTGCATGTGCTCTCTGCCTTTCTCCCATCTTTCCCACTAACCCGTCCCCATTTGTCCAGGCTCAGACCAGGCCTGCTCCTCCTACTAAACCTCTTCCACCTGATCCTGTCTCTAAACAACCTGTCCAGGTAAACCATTCTTCTCTGAAGAGATTACTGGAGAAAGAGAGGTCTTTTTAAATTCATAGTCCAGGGCATCTATATACTTTCTGTTAAATAAAAAAAGTTTATTACTGTATACTGCATAGTTTCAAAGGGTGTAAGAATCTTTTTTTTATTTCATGACTTTTTTTTAATGATTATTATGTCCCATATATCAGATTTCAAAAGATTTTCCTCATATTTCTGGATATCCATTGTATACTCGTTCATTAATGGTGTATTTGCTGAATGCCTTCTCTGCTGCTGCAGTCGGCAGGGCAACGACCTGCCCCTCCCAACAAGCCCCTCCCTCCTGACCCCGCCCCCTCAGAGAACAAGATGCAGCGAAAGGTAGAGACGGGTTACAGCCACGCATGACCACCTGTTCCCGTGCTTTATCTTAGTGTGAATCATGTCATCTGCTTTCTGTCGCGCGCCTGTTCTCCTGTGTTGTGTAGATTGTGCCTGAGCTGTGTATGCCAGCGCATGTGTGTATGTAGCTAGATTGCCATTTTAGGGGTGCTTGGTACGAATCAAATTGTTTAAGGCTGAGTTTCTCAGGAGCCACTTAATGAGACCACTTTCTATTACCTTCTTAAATGACCCAATTGAACACAATGCTGTATTTTTGGGATTGTGAGCTCAAGTGAAAAACCCAGCTTTGTGCGTGTATTAATTTGCTGAAGGTCTTGCTGGTTTTTCGTCCATGTGATCAAATGTAATGTTTGGCGTGAAGGGAGACAGAGTAAGTAGGAAAAGAAAAAGGATATAATGCGACCATACTTTTATATATCTGAAGGTGTCATTTCTTCATTTATCATCTATCACCTAAATTATGGTCATTTGGAATGACTGCTGAAGCTTACTCTGTCATCTTTCACAAGTCATGTGATTGGAAATAATGCGCCTGACGTTACATGTTAAAGTTAATCAAGGGGATATGTGATAGTCTGCTGGAGTACAGGAATAATGCATGTGCTGGGATTCTCTGTGATTGATTTGGATGGATAAGTGTTGTGAGATGAGAACAAAGTGGTGATGGTGGTGAGTGGAGGTACTTGGTTTCATCCGTTTTTCTCTCTGTTAAACCGCGTCATTCAATGGATCTCCAGCCGAAGGTGACGCGACCGGCTGCACCAAGCAAGCCTCTCCCCCCTGACCCTGTCCTTTCTGACAGACAGGTACCAGATGCTGCAGGCCTGCAGAGAGATGGTCCTCAGGCTCTGCGCTAATCTTCTTTTTTTTTAGTGTCCATGGACACCACACTGGATTCTCATATTCACTCTCCTGTTTTAGAGCCAGAAGCAAATTCCCCCCAGACCTCCAGTTCCCAAGAAGCCTCTGCCTGCAGACCCCTCCGGTTACCCTGCTGCTCTGCCACTGCTGCCCCTCTCTAATCCATCAGGACACCACACAGCTGTTTCTGCTTCTGCCAGCTTCAGTCCTTCTGCTGCTGCTGTTCCGGCAAGGTGCGTATGCTAGTAGTGTCTATTGAGCAGTAGTATGGGTGGGCTACTGGAACTGTGGTGTAATCTTGAAGATGAATTGTCACTCATTAACAGTCATTAAGCCTTTAGAATGACTTGTGTGACTGAAAACAGAAATAATGTGTACATTGAGACTTTCAGTATTTGAATGTAATTTCAGTAACACTATTTAATATGAGGTGGTATCAGAAAGTTTCAGGACTAGCATAGTAACACGCCAAAAGATGCACGCACAGCCACAAGGAGCTCCGACCTTCATACTGTATGTCAGTGTACCAAAAGACATCGTCCTGTGTACATCGGACGCTATGCAACTGGTGCTTTTCAGACCATGTGCGTTACTACTTCTGCTATTTCATCATGAACAACAAGTTAGAACAAAGAGCAATTGTGAAATTCTACGTAAAACTGAGCAAATCTGTGACAGAGACGTTTGACATGATTCGGCAAGTTTACGGTGATGAGTGTTTGACGTGTTTCGAGTGGGACGCCTGCTTCAAGAGCGGAAGAACATCACTGGAAGACGACAAGAAACCAGAAAGAGCTTCAACGAGCTCAACCCCTTAAATTGTAGAAACCTGCGCTGTGTTGCTGCCAAGTTCGTGCACGAACAAGGAACATAGCAGCGATGTCTACCATAAACTCCGGCAGCATGCCATCCTTCATGTCTCCATGCACAGTGGAAGAGCCCATCATCTTAATGATAGAAAAAGGCGAAGCAGGTCCGCAGCTCAACAATGGTCCATGCTAATCGTCTCTTTTGACATCTTCGGCGTTGCCATCAAGAATTCGTCCCTAGGGGCCAGACCATTAATAGCAAATTAAGCTGCTAGGTTTTAATGAGTTTGAGGGAGGACGCACAGTGAAAGCTACAGGATCTGCGATGGCGAGAATCTCTAATCTTTCTGATATACCCTGATACTATTGAATTTATTTTCAGTTATGCTTTTATTTTTAGAATATTTCATGTAATATTGTAAATGAAAAATACATAGTAATTAAATGGAAAAATGTTCAAGATCCCATATTGTACCTTTAGTACAGTACCTTTTTATGTCCATAGTACATGACCGGGGCTGAAATTCCTAATTAGATCAGATTAGATTAGATTGCCAGTTAAGTACACTGAATCTACATTTAAATTACAGATAGAAATTAAAAAGTGTGTATTCTTTCTAGGCGGCACAGTGGTGTAGTGGTTAGCACTGTCGCCTTGCTCCTCCAGGGTCCGGTTTTGATTCCCGTCTCTGTGTGCATGAAGTTTGCATGTTCGCCCCGTGCTTGGTGGGTTTCCTCCGGGTACTCTGGTTTTCTCCCTCAGTCCAAAGACATGTAGGTTAGGTTAATTGGCATTCCCAAATTGGCCGTAGTGTGTGAATGAGTGTGGGAATGAGTATATGAGTGTGTCCTATGATGGATTGGCACTGTGTCCAGGGTGTACCCCTCTCCTGTGATAGGCTCCAGGCCCCCCGCGACCCAGAATACAGGATTAAGTGGTATAGATGGAGTGCATGAGTGTATTTTTTCTGTAAAACCAAAATTATGCCTATTATTTACATGTCCACGTTATTAGGAATACCTATACAGATGCACATTCATAAATTTGTGTCATCTGTCAATCATGTGGCCGATGCAATGCAAAAAATGTGAAAAGAAAAAAGTTATCAACAAGGCGCTTCAGCCTGCACACAGGATTTTTTTTAAATTTTCAACAGGAAGCCATTTTAAATATAGTCTACCTGTATGTCACAGGACGCTAATAAATATGTATTCTTGTATGAAGGGAAGTAAAGAAGCATAGTTTAATCATTTGTTTAATGTGGGTAGATTGCCTTGTAAATATGGTAATAGATCAGAACAGTAAATACGAATAAAATTTTTCTTTCTTTCTTTTATCTAGACGCCCCCTGGCACCTCCCATTAGAGCAGCACACCAGCCCAGGAAGTTCCACACCCCCCCACAGGTGTAAACAGTAGGTGCTGCAATGTAGGCTTGGTGTGCTGTGGCCCTGTTTTGTGCTGAGGATTGACACAACTTCTAATTGCACTGACCACCTCAGACTCAACACAGCTGAACCAATGCCATGCACCTGAACACATTTCTCCAAACAGAGTCAGCGAGTTAATTCCAACACATGGACAAGCAGTAAATGATTATCCAGTTCATGCATGGATGATGAAGAAAGGCTCAGACACTTTACATGATGACTGATCAAGTCGTCTTTCATGTGCTAAACAGTATTCTGTATTTATGTGTGCTATCACTGGCTACATTGCTGATGAGTGTATGTACTGTAGGTTGAATGTGGGTTATTAACCAGTGTTCCACAGTTAAAGGGCTAGAAATTTACCCTGAACTTCCAGCCAGAATTTTATAACTTCATTTGATTAGGCAGTAGCTATGCACTACTGATTCTGAAATTGACCCAAAAATGTTTTATTTGTTTTGAAGCACCATGATGACCTTGACCAAGCTACTAAATATGTGTTCATTCTAAGAAAATAATTCTGATCATTTTGTAATTTTTTTAAGCAGGTGTAAAGGCTTGAACAGCCAGGGTTGTTTTATGTGGCACTTATCAGTGTATAAATCTTACATGTCTGTCACTCATGGTGGTCATTAATTGCTGAAGGAAGAAAAAAATAGATGCTGCTGGTCTGGTCTCTTTGCCTTTTGTAAATAGTAAAAGTGTAAGGGGGATATTATTGTTTATTTTGCAAAATACAGTATTTTTATGCAATAAAACTTAAAACCTGTTTTTAAAAATTGAATTATTTTGAATTATTTGTATTCACAGTGTTTTATTGAGCTACCGAAAGCACTATAAAAAGGCTAATCTAAAACAACTATCCATGCTCATGTTTTATTGATAGGTCTGAAGCCATCATTTATTACAACATTATGCCATGGTATGGACACTATATAGAGATTATACTTTTAATGAACCAATATAGTATATGCTGTACACCCTGCTCTCCCTAGGGGCAGAATGAAAATGGAAGTAGCACTGCTGTGGGGTATCACTGTTTTTGAAGAGCAATGCTTTCAACAGAATCTTCCCTGAATATACGAGCCTCTCCTCATTCCAGTAGAGAAATGCACTGAGTAAAATGACTGATCCATGATCATTTGGAATGAGGTGGTGGTTCTTTCTCTTCTATTTTGTTTATCATCTGTTACTGGACTTTCATCTGTGGAGAATATAGTCATTTTCAAAGTTCCTCCTCAAAAATAGTTGTCTTTAGGAATTAGATACATTAGCAAGGTGTGGATTCATTATGCAGTCATCAGTATGGAAATGTAGTATGTTACATTAACAGACATTTCCATACCACTAATTATTTCATTACGTTTCAGAAGTGTTTTGAAATGTTCTAATTACTTAGTGCCCGTGACTTAGAAAAAGAAAATAAAACTATTTAAATAAGGAAATAAAATATCACTCAATCATCTGTAAAGCTTTATCCAATATTCAAGGTTGCAGGGGGCCTGGAGCCTATCCCAGGAGACTTAGGGCACAAGGCAGGGTACATCCTGGACAGGGTACCAACCCGTTGCAGGGCACACACACACACACACACTCATTCGCACACTACGACCAATTTGGGAATGCCAATTAACCTAACCTACATGTCTTTGGACAGTGGGAGGAAACCGGAATACCCGGAGGAATCCCACCAAGCACGGGGAGAACAGAAATAAAATATGAATGAAAAAAATATACAAATATAGCAAAATTTAGCTGTACAATTTACAAAATGTACAATTAATAAGAGGATTGAAATAGAAGTGTATCAAATGTTAAGTGTATAGGTTATCCAAGATTTGTTATAACTGAGTACAGTTAGTTCTCATTTGTGTAAAAAAATTAAATAAACAATGTCCAATCACAAGCCAAACAATGTGCAAAATCCCAGAGGTGGCCAATATTGTGAATACATCGGAAGACGTTGAGGTCTTCGGGGTAACAATAGACAATCACTGAACAAAGTATTGTCAATTTCTATCCAGATAGGCTGCTCAGGAGCATTTTAGACAATTGTCTGGACTATTACAACTTATTTCTAGTAGGTTTGCTTCTAAGCAAGAGCCAACCTCTGCAACTGATCCAGAAAGCAGATGCATGATTTGTTTTCAACCTTCCTAAGCCCTCAATGATAAGATCTATCCAATGGCTTTCTGTAGCTACAACATTTTATTTAAAACACTGATGTTGGTCAACAAAAATTTTAAAAAAGACCAGAATCCTTCCACACACTCCTTGCATCAAAATTATTTTTAAAAAGGATGTTATATAGAGATTATGCTGATGTGACAGCTTGCTAGAAATATAAATATAAAAAAAAAACAAATGCAGATAATTAATCTGCAGGCTTATTAAAAGATTGAAATCCTGCAGGGAATCTACTGTACAGCCTTTTATGGAGATTTCTTCAGGCTGCTCTGTCCCAAGGGGGAAAAATATAATTTTAGGCAAAAAAAAAAAAAAATCACAAAAAGTAAATAATAGGTACAGTTCTACATTTAATATAGACACATTTACATAAAATGTAAAGGAGAGGCTGGGATTCATACAGCAATACAAAGCACTGATCAAGGTTGTTAACCCCCCCCCCCCCCCCCCCCCCAAGACATGGTTGCCAGATAGAGCTTTTATGAGGTAGCAAAAAATATTTGTAGTACTGCAGTTTATGGGTTATGATTTATTCGTTTAGACCCAGACTAATTAATATTATTCGAGCTTGCTTTAAATTGCTTTAAATCATTTTAAATATTGCATTGTATTGCTAGAGGATGAAAAGCATGCCATGGCATCCCTGATGAAATGAAAACGAAACTTATTGGTACACTACACGGCTGCCTCTCGTGATACCTTTGCGCACCCGTACAATTTGGTAAGTTAAAAAGTAAAATTTATCTTTTTATTTACGACATGTATCTCATAGTGTCTCAGTAAAATGAGAGAAACTTCGGGTGTTTAGTGTGTGCTAGCTAGCCGTGGTCTAATGGCACTTAAGCCGTTTCCAAATAAGACTAACACGTCGTTTCTGTCGAGAACTTGCTTTTTGCCGTTAAAAGTTGTATCAATATCTATAATACTGAAGTTTGAAATAAGCCTATTAAAGCTAACAAACGGCGGTCGATGGCAGACAAACGGCAACAGCAATGACGTAGCTATTTGTGGTAGCGGATTTGTATCCTATCCTTGGGCCTTTTTTTTTTTTTTTCATTTTTCCGCTTGTTTTCCGTCTTCCACGCTTTACCTGAACTGGACATGTTGTTCTGTGAACTTCAACAGCAACAAAGCAAAACATCGAAGTTTAGCATCAGTGCCATACAAAAAGCATGTTAAAAAGTACAACTGCACATCCAAAAGAGGCCATAAAATCTGATAATTATTGCAGTGATTCACAAGTTTCATCTATTCCACTTATCCTGTGTACAGGATCACAGGGCTTGGATCTTATTAAAGGGCACGAGGCACTGTACACCCTGGACAGGCTGCCCGTCTATCACAGTACACTCACTCATTCACACACTACGGGCAATTTGGGAATGCCAATTAGCTTAACCTACATGTCTTTGGACTTTGGGAGGAAACCCACCAAGCACGGGGAGAATATGCAAACTCCATGCACACAGAGACGGGAATCGAGCCTGGCTGGGGATCGAGCCCAGACCCTGGCGGTGCAAGGCGACAGTGCTAACCACTACACCACCGTGCCGCCTCAATTTTATTCTTATAGCGCTTTTAACACTTTCCATTGTCTCAAAGCAGCTTCACAAAATGAAATGAGGCGGGAATCGAACCCTTGACCCCGGAGGTGCGAGGCCACAGTGATAACCACTAAGCCTCTGCATCGTTTCAGATGAAACAGTTATTTAAATTGCCACAGTGAGCAATGTTTCATTTCCTATGCATGAAAATATATATAATGCTCATGAAAAACTTGTTAATGTGTTTGAGAAACTGTAGGACTTCATCATGCAAAGAAAACAACTAAAAAGGTAACTCAAATTAGTGTGTGTGGGTCTGCGCTCTCCTCTGCCCTGCGATGTCTTAGCACCTTATACGACCCTGTATAGGATAAGCAATTCTCTTGTATGCTGAATAGAACATATGTCAAACTTTAGAAAACATCCGTAAAAATGTTTTGATACCATTATTAAGTAGATTAGTTGAATGTGAGTTTTTATTTGTGAAATGCCAAATAAGGGAATGAAGCAAACAGTAAAAAGTACAATGCTCTGTAGCCAATGATCTGCTGACTAATGGGAAATTAGGTCACAATCACATCTCTCTTATATGCTGCATAAGTTCTCCAATTTTCAAATGTATATGTAAATCAGTTTGTACTCTGTATATATCTTTTAAAATCTAATAACATTCACTCAGTCAGTAGATTCTGGGAGCGTGCTTAATGACCATCTATACTTTTCAGACAATATTTGGGGTGCATATTTTTGAAATGGCCACCTCATTGACCACAGATGCCCATGGAGCCAGAGTGCTGACCCCAGTCATCCCTCTGGTGGTTTCAGAGGCTGCCCAGGGCCCTAGTGAGAAAAAAGGCTACAAAACTAAAGTCCCTGAAGTACCGTACATGACCAGGATGTTCCTGAAGGGACAGCCTGTTGCATTAGGGGTAAGAATAGCCATCCCACTCACTAAAATAATTCCTTTTATATTGTACCTTGTTAGTGTAAAGCCTAAATTTGATCATATATACCTGTACAATTTTTACACCAAGTAACATAAGTAAATTAGGATGATCTGGATTTTTTTTTTGTTTTCAGTTTTCACATTTCTCAGTTCAGTTATAGCTATTTCTTAACTGTTTTCTAATTTTAGAGTATTAAACTTAAATCCATTGCTTTAAATTTTAGCCAAAAATGTTATTACAAGATATGGCAGTGTATGCTAAAGATGTGGCTGATCACAGCAAAATCCTTAGTCATTAATTAACACTTAGTGTTGATTTAACACTTTCAGAGTACATTCGTGACCATTAGGTCGTATATAAACACTTGGGGTGTTAAATTAACACTGGGAATTTTGCAGTGTAGAGAATAAGTGATAAATAACCCTCCTGCGTATACATTTTAATGATCTGTGTTGATTGATTTCGGTTTTGACCTTTTCTAGACTGTGCAGATCTTGATTGGGATCGTAATGATAGCTGTGGGAGCAGTTACCTGGTTCACACAAACTCTGTATGGTGAAATCCCCCTCGGCCTTGGAGTATCAGTGAGTATTAACTGCTTCAGCTTCAGTGACATCCTTAGCACACAACTGCTGAAAGCCTGTGTAAAATGAAAAAAGCTAATGAAACAGTTTGTATTCTGTAATATGTCTACAAAATACAGAAACCATATTAGGAGTCAGTTACTTCATTATTTGTGTTGTTTGCTTTGATAAATTAATACTTATAAGCCGGGTGGCATGGTAACTTGGTGGATAGCACTGTCACTTTGCACCTCCAGGGTCTGAGTTCGATTATGGCCTGTGTGCATGGATTTTGCATGTTCTCCCCGTGCTTGGTGGGTTTCCAACAAATGCTCTGGTTTCTTCCCGTAATCCAAATCATGCAGATTAGGCTAATTGGTGTTTCCAAATTGCACATAGTGTGTGAATGAGTGTGTGAGTGTGTATATTTGTCCCCTGTGATGGATTGGCACCCCATCCAGGGAGGCACCACACCTTGTGCCCTAATTCTCCTGGAATAGGCTCCAGGTAACCCACCATTCTGAATACAGGATAATGCAGTATAAAGATGAGTCAGTGAGTAAATGAATGATTATAAGACTGGCTATCAAGCTGATATTAGGCCACAAACAACAAAATAAACTATTCACTATTTTTTTTTTAGTTTATCTTCTCTGGATCTATAACCTTGAATGCACACAAGGGAACCAGTTCTCCTATGGTAAGTAATCCATGTGACAGAATTCAACAAGCATCATCACATTGCAGCAGATTTCTTCCAGAAATGTCTGATGTTTTTGCCATTTCATTGTAAACTACACAGACAAACTCATCTATGTGTTTGAAATCTAAATATCATGTTTTGTTTTAGTTCTGAATGAAAGCTTGTGTATAGTCTGTCTAATGTGTTGTCATTTGTTAGATCAAAAGCACAGTTGCCCTGAACATCATCAGTGCTCTGCTGGCCATATCTGGCATCTGCTACTTCTGCTTTGCACTTACCGTAAAACTTCAGTTAAATCCTTGTTACAAAGATCAGAATAGTGACTTTGACTACTATGACTGCGCATTTGTAAAAAACACTCTACAGGTACGTATTCTGAGTGTTTTAATATGATTCTTCTGCTATATTGTTCACAACCCAACCATCCATCTTATGTAAGTTTGTTTGGATTGACTTATAATTATTTTCATTCCTGTTTTATCCCTACATTGTTCAGGTCCTAATAAATGGAATAAATGGCATACTATTGGTTTTGTCCGTGCTGGAGGTGTGCGTGTGCATGACAACTGTTGTCTTTTCCTGTAAGGCCAGCATACAAGCCTCTGGGACCAAACTGGTAAGCCTTTCAGAAGGCTAACTGACTATATAACTTACTTCTTCTGTCATTCAGCAGCTCGTCTCTCTCTCGCCTCTCATACAAAATATGTGTTCTAAGTGTACTTGGCAAGTTAACGTCACTGATAAACAGGAACATAGTTATGATACATTTTGGGTACTTTAATGCAAATTGCTCAGAATATGTTAATACAAATTTTCAGAAACTAAAATCTCACTCTTCTTGATGCACGATGACGAATGCATGATAATTTATAGCAGTTAACTAACTGGCTAAATATGTACTATATGTTACTTAGATTAAAAAGTCACACTATAAGATTTTACTCAGTCACCTTTAGCTTTAATTACAGCACACAAGGTTGTAGCTGTTTCCTGTGTGAAAATCATTCCTCATGCTCCCAAAAATACTATTTCACAATTGAATATACCCGTACCATCAGGGAAGAAAAATCCATTGATATGATAACTTGATTTTCACATGTACATTCAACTGTACATTCAGTGAGTTCTCATCACATTGTGTGTGTATATGGAAATGCTTTCTTTAATCATTAAACATAGCCATGAATTTTTGCCATGAAACTTTAACAATCGTTTAAGTGATCTCCATTTATGATTTTTTTCTTCCACAAAGTTGATGGTTCAGCACTATCCAGGTTACTATTACAGGTTTTGCTAATGTGTTGAAGCGTTCTTAACCCAGTTCCCGGAATAGTTCTTCATACTATAACTTCATAGTTATTTTGTTTGCTTGATGCAGTCCAATAATTTGACCTTTTAGTTACAGTAGCAGGGAACAGTGTTAATAAAGCTGATACTTGAACTTATCATTTTAATGCATCAACATTTCCTAATTTTTGGCTAAAATAATATATAGTACAACATACATTTATTTCATCAATATCCTGACTTGGTCAGATGTGTGCCCTTCACATTTTATGACTGCATTTTATGGCTGCTTTTCATTAAAATAAATAAATAAATAAATAAATAAATAAAAGCCACACTTTTTCTCTTTCCATAAACCATATTGATAGGAACATTTAAAAAATTGATCTTTTAAAAAAAGTATTAAAGTATGTGTTTATCATGCTGTCATTTAGAAAATATTTACAGTATGTATAGTACAGGTATGTGTTTATCATGCTGTCATTTAGAAAATATTTACAGTATGTATAGTACAGGTATGTGTTTACCATGCTGTCATTTGACTATGTGTAGTAAAAGCAGTTGGTGTACATGCTGCTTCAGTAATCCAAAAGGTTAATTATCTGACTGAAAAAAGTTTGGATTGGATAAAAGTCCATGTGACTATATAAAAGTCAAAAGCAATAGGTGGGATGATTTGAATTCAGCAGATTGCCTGCCTTATAAATAACCTGCACAGAGCGTTAAGCATCCAGGGATATACATTACTCCATCACACACACACAAGATCAGTTTACATATTTATAGTAATCCTCTATTAAGGCTCAAATTTTAGTTTAATGATTTAATGAGGTTGTGTTTATACAGTGTAGTTTGTTCACAGTGTTAGTAAAGTGCTTTATCCAAGTAGTAATCATTCCCTCTCTACCATGTCATAGAAATTCATTGTTGACAGGCATGCCATACTGTAAGTGTTGTTTTGATTGCAGGAAAAGGTGGTGGTCCAGGGCGAGGAGTTCAGCAGCCAGGAAGCTTTGCTAAACAGAGAAGTGGCTCCACCTTCATCTTATGAGCCCTGAGTGAACCCATTCCATGAAAGCACCTTATGGTTTAGAGCAGTGGTGTCCAGCGTTCTCTAGAAAGGGCCTGTGTGTGCAGGTTTTCATTCCAACCATGCAGAAGTCGCACCTGCTAGTTTATTGAAAGTCAAGAATAATTAAGTAAAAAGGTGGAATTAGGTGTGGCTTCTGCCTGGTTGGAATGAAAGCCTGCACCAACACCATCCTTTTCTGGAGAAGATAAGACACTGCTGGTTTTGGTATTGTATCTGGCTTTGGTATTTAATGGAGTACTTGCACCTTATTGGACACCAGTGTATGATTAACTGATATCACAATTATTTGTCATGTATTTTGCTTTGACATTGTACCCTTGCACAAATGGGTTTAACCTTTAAAACTGCCTGCTGTAATTTTGCATCTCTGTTATTCTTCAATAAATTCTGAAGTGCTTTACATGTACACCTTTCTTATCATTGTATGATTTAGTGAGATATTTTTGAGAAAATGGTCTCTTAGTCATGCGGTATTGTGTGTTTTATGTCATTATTATCTTAACAGTGTTCATGGCGGCACAGTGGCTTAGGGGTTAGCATTGTCGCCTTGCACCTCCATGGTTGGGGTTCGATTCCCGTCTTGGGGTCTGCATGTTTGCATGTTCTCCCCGTTGTTTCCAAAGATATGCAGGTTAGACCACATGGCGTTAACGAATTGCCCGTAATGTATAAATGACAATCAGGCACCAACCCAACCGCTTACGTAACTTGGGAATATCCATCGCCTGATGTGCAGGGTGGACCAACATATTAAATGATGTCCAGCAGTCTGGTGTCAATGTGCTCAACTTGACTAGTGATACAGTTCCCAATCAAACCTAGCAACAGACTGATTTTTTTTTTTTTTTTTTTTTACAGCATAATATAGTGGGATGAGGCAACACCTTTGCTCACTTGCTGTGTCCGCATTTAGTGAACCAGTGTTGGCTCTTTAACATCCGAATACTTCTCCTTCTCCTCCCACACCCACGACGTAGCACACTAGTGTAAATACACTACAGCAGTGGACCTTGCTGCAGTTTGCCACACCAGATTATCAACTGGGCTCTGAAGCCCCTAGAAGCGTTTACAGTACATAATTCCTACCCAGCTTTAGAAACACAGTTTGGCTGTGTCTGGATTGCATCGCCTCTTTCACGTTAAGACTGCTGCAGTGGTTTGGACTCCTACTCGGGTTTTCTTTTTTTTCAACGCCGCATCTGCACAGCTGAAGGTAAGGTTTCGGGTGAACTCTGTGCATGTAAAATCGGAGAGTTTTGATTAGCAGGATGACTGCAGTAGGTTTAACGCGGAACATGCGCGTGTGTGATGCGGATCAGTCCCAGATCAGGATGCTTTCTCTCTCTCCCTCTCTCTCTCTCTCTCCCTCTGTCTCATCTTGCTGTGCTGATCAATGTCGTGTCGCTGCCTGTGTTTGGCTCACACACACAGAGCACCATCATGTCGCTGTACCCGTCTCAGGTTAAGGCGTTCAAGAGCAGCGAGCCCAAAACCCTCGGGGTGAGTCGGGCATTTTTTTCCCCTCCCTGATAGATCCCATTAGATTCTGCTGGGAAATAGTCTGTACGCCATGCATAACTGCTGCAACACGTCCAGTGCCCTAAATATTGTGGAGTAAAGCTTGTGCATCTGATTGTGTGTCAAAATGTACGTCTGTGATTGAATTACCACTGACTACACGAGGAAACGCCCATATCAACAAACTCTCTCTCTCTCTCTCTCTCTCTCACGCACATAAACAAACACACAAGCAAAGAGATGCAGCAGTCTTTTTGGAGCAGATCCATCAGCCATAATGCACATTTAGAGTATGTTATATACTGTACCTGACAACTGCACTTAGTTGCAGTAATAACCTATAATGATCTTTAATATAGGTTAACATTGGTTAAACATATATATATATATATATATATATATATATATATATATATATATATATATATATATATAAAAAATCATGTTTTATGTTCTATAATAGTTCTGAAATCCATAACTGTTTTTTTTCCTTTCTAATTGTACTGCAACCAAATCCTCATAACATACTGGTGTATATGCTGAAATGTCTGTTTAAGGCAGTACAGATCATCATCGGCTTGTTGACCGTCATTCTGAGCACGATTGTGTATAAACTGCACTATCACATCCAGAGGGAGGTCATCATCCTCATCCTGAATGGTGCTCAAGTAAGGCCTGGCCTCTTATCAACTTATCAACTCATTATGAAATGTATTTTCGTTCACTACCACATACAGTAGAGTTGTGATAATGTCAAGCAAAATGTAGATTGGCCTGTAAACACTTAAGAAAGCGTTGTCATAGGACCAGAAATTGTGTTTCTACAGCTACTTGAACCTTACACATGTATAAAGCTTATAACCTTAATATTTAGGGTTATTAAACAATTTTGTTGTTTTTGCTTGATTTACTGAAGTGATGCAGTGTTCTTTATTGCTCTTCCTTGCAGCTAATTATCACCGGAATTGTCTTGGTGCATGCTGGTAGAAGACCATCTAAATGTCTGGTATGATTTTTTGTATTCTATAATGTAAAAGTAATTTTCCATATAATTAAAATAATAAATGTGTAAAATCTGTTAAGCACTTTTATTTTAGAAAATGCCACGCAAGTGCAATCTTGCCCCTTGGACAGCACCCAGTGCTGACTGATACCTGAAATCCTGTTTCTTCAGCACCTTAGACGTCTGTGGTTTTATCTTTTTATTTTGACCAAAGGTTAAATGAGTATTTTCACATTATTTCACATCATTGTTGTGATGATGATAATGATGATGATTAGCAGTGTTAGCACCGTGACTGAAATGCCACTTAAATGAAGCAATGCATTCAGTAAGATTTTCTCTGCTCAAAGGCTCATCTTTCACTGCAGTTTCCTTAATGTACTTCAATATACTGTAACAGTTCAGCAAAAAGGCAGATATATTGTTGAATGTTTCTCTCATAGCTTTATATTTATTTATCACAATGTATAAGATCTGCTGTTACTTAAATTGCTTTATGATCTCTGTACCTTTTTACTTTTTATGTTTGTTACATATTCTTGTTATCTGATCCTTCCGGTTTATGCCAGTATCAATACTATCTGTGTACAACCCATTTGACACTCTGCTGCTCAGTCTCTTCCTTCTGGGAATGTGTCCAGTATCATTCACTCTGGACTCTGTTGAACTCGACACTGCAGTATAGAGCAGAGGACAACTGAAATTTACAAGTAGATTTGCATTTTTGTATACAGGAACTTTACATTTGTATTTTACATTTTTGTATATATATATTTTTTTTTTCATTTTGACAGGTTGGTACGACCATTGTTTTGCAGTTGCTAACCGCAGCATTTGATATTGTCGGATTCGGTCTCATAGCTCGACATGTACCCTTTCGTGGGGAATCCTACTATTACAGAGACACTGAGGTAAATAAAAAATATCTGCAACATCACACAGCTCAATCTCTTCCCATTGTTTAATATGCTAATGGCAAGTATACATCAAAAACTGCAAACTTACCAAAGTATTTATAAAATACGTTACTGTCATGGACTTTGCCCTGTTGGTGTTATATACATACATTCGTTTACGAACAGTAACATTCCATTATATTCAAATGTGTGATGCTCACCTTGGAAAATGTTATACTTCCTCATATTTATTAATGTACTGCCACTTTCACACCGAAATATATAATAATCAGTAGTTTTTTGTTTTATTTTGTCAGCCCTAATCTGTGAAGCATGAACTTTCCAATAAGTTAATTGCAAATGCGTTATCTTTTTGATCATGTTTAATGTCACATGATATATATATACAGTGTGTACTGTATATAAAAAAATATACCACCTGGATTTAATAAGCAAATAGGTAAGAGACTTCCATTGGATAATTACTGCAGTCATTAATATTGTTCAGCTGACAACCAGTACCCTAACTGATGCAGTGAGGAGCTTCTCACTTCTTAAGCAATCATGTCAGAAGACATACTGTATACTGGTGATCATGGCAAAGATGTTACCTGTACTTTGTTTCAGAAGGGTCAAATTATTGTCCGGCATCAAGAAAAGAAAACTGCTAAGGAGATTGTTGAAACTGCTAGAACTGAGTTAAGATTTGTAAAATGTATTATTAAAACCTGTAAGGACAGTGGTGAATCATCATTTTTGAGGATGATATATAAATTGTATGTGTATATGTGTGTACAGTTAGTAAGCTCATAGTATATATGTTATGTCCTGCTATATATACTGGCCAAAAAAAATAACAGACTCATATTTTGTTGGACGCCCTTTTGCTTTGATCACGGCAAGCATTCGCTGTGGCATCATTTATATCAGCTTATGCAATGTCAAAACATTTATTTCCATCCAGAGTCACATTAATTTCTCTCTAAGATCTTGATAAACGAGTTGGACCACTACGTAAAGTCTTCTCCAACACATCCCAAAATTCTCATTGAGGTTAAGGTCTGGACTCTGTGGTGGCCAATCCACGTGACAATAATATCTGCTTAAACCACTCTTTCACATTTTGAGCCATAAGAATCCTAGCATAGCCATCTTGGAACATGCCCCTGCCATCAAGGAAGGTGGAAAAAATCCATTTATGGAAAAACCTGGTCATTCAGTGTATTCAGGTAGGCAGATAATCTTATTTTTGGGCATATAACGTTGCTGAATCTAGACCTGACCAACAGAAGCAACTCCAGATCATAACACTGCCCCCACAGCCTTGTACGGTAGGCACTAGGCATTATGGAATCACTCTGGAACAGGGCAAATTTGGACCAATGCTCCACAGTCCATTCTTTATTCTCCCTAGCAAATCGAAGCCTTTATTTTGGTTTGCCTCTTATTTTTGATTAGCCTCTTCTTAATTTTACACAGCTCTTTAGTCCCAATCCTCTTCATATTGTGTGTGTGGAAATTAACTCTTACTTTAACTATTAAACATAGCTGTGAGTTCTACTGGTGTTTTTTTATGATTTGATTTCACCAAACATTTAACTGATCTCTTATCATGACAATTCAGTTTTCCTTTTCAAAATTTCTTTGCAGTTCAATAATTTGACCCTTCTGAAACAGTTAGACATGGTTGTTTAACAAATGAGAAGCTTCTCACTGCATCAGAGGTACATAATTTTTTGCCACATGAACCATATTAATGACTGCAGTAATTATCCAACGGAAGTCTCTTACAGTACCTGTTAGTTAAATCCAGGTGACTTTCTTGCCCGTGCAGTGTATAATGCATTCAGTATGTAATAGAATTTTAAAGTATTCATTAGAATGTAAGGACATTCCCAGTTGGATGAACCAAATTCCAAACTACATAAATAGATGAAGGATATCTAAAAAGGTGTGTATCACCTGTGCGGAAGGTGTGACTCTAGGCTCTGCCCTGCTCGTTTCAGTGGTGTTGTGACCCACTCCATTCAGTGTGGGCTTGCTGTGGAGAAGGAGATAAAGGGGGGCATAAGGAGGTGAGTTACATTCTGTGATTTTTTTTATATGCACCATTGGCCAGATTGTACAGTACAGTATTTTTGTCTATGAATTCCATTGGGATTCTTGGCATTTTTTAAAAAGGTTTCTGAGACCTTAAGAGGTTTTTTTATTTTTATTTTATAACCATCACTTTAAATTTGCCACTGTGCCAGTAACAAGTTTTATTATTCATATTTATTTATTTACCTGAAGTATAACATTTTCCAATGTGGCCTTTGAGCATCGAATACAGTAGAGTTTTTTTATACGCTGACAGAGCACTTTATGAGGAATGCATTCTATTACATATTTACTGTATGCAATTATCTAATCAGCTAATTGTGTAGCCGCAGTGCTTAAAATCATGGAGACATGGAGAGAAAGATTTCAGGTAATGTTCACAACAATTATCAGAATGGTGATCTCAGTGAGTTTGACCGTAGCATGATTATTGTTCTCAGACAGGTTGGTCTATTGTTCTACAATATTAGAAGACAGCCAAGAACCTTTACTGGAAAGATGCAACTTCATCTGATCAACTTTAATTTCTGTTAAGCCACACAGATGTGTCAAGAGCCTAGGCTGATGAAGGTGGTGTAATGGTGGCTCCCTTAATGGCCCAATTTACCAATTTTCTAATGGCTAATTCTACAATATTAAAGCACCACGTCACGAGTAAAGGTTGTCTCAAACTGGTTTCATGAGCATAACAATGTCATATAAATCCAATAGGCCACCTTTGGGATGTGATGGAACATGAGATGCTGAGCATAAAAGTGGACCTCAAAAATCTGTGTGATGCAACATTGTCAACATTGACCAGAATCTCAAAGGAATGTTTCCATCCTCTTGTGGAATTCATGCCATGAAGGATTTAACAGTAAAGGCAGGCCCTACCTACAGTAGGATTAGTATAGTGTTCCTAATAAAGTGCTCAGTTGGTGTATATGTCTTAATTAAGGAGTAAAATCCTGTTTACATTTCCTACATATATGCTTTAAGAACTATTGTTCCATTTCTGATATCATGTTTGCTTAAATTTTTTCCTAATCTTTTTGCAGTTCCTGGTGAATGGCATTTTGGGCACCTTGATTGGCTCTTTGGTACTGGTGTGCATTATCGGTTTGGTTGTGGCACTTTTCGGAGTGTATGCCCTGTCTGTTAGTGCTATTAAGGTAAGATGTCATTTCATATAAATAAGTTGTCATGGCTGCTTTATACAATATAACTGTGCAAATAATCTGTTAAAAATATAATTTATGGGAGGATTACCATTAAATGACTGGCTAGATATTTTATGATTATGTATGGTCTAAATGTGCTATTGCAATTAAATGTTGATATTATTTATCTTGGTAGTGCTGTTGTATTTGATTTGTTGCAGTTTTTTCTCCCACCATTTGCCTCTAGGAGATGACACCTATTCCTAACTCCACTGCAAACACACAGTATGGAGCTGGAGGACAGGCCAGGACTAATGTGCGTAATGGGAACTGACGGAACAAAACCCTCTCACAGTACAAGATCCATGACATTAGCACAGTTTCATACCAGTCAAACGAAATATCTGTTTCACCTCTAAATCACACAGTAAAAAAAAAACAAAAAAAACTTTCGTGACAATGTAAATAATTTGTAAAATTGTTCTTAGCTTCTGTTATTTGGCTGTTTTCTCACTCTGCAATGAATTTTGATGGCTAAATAGTTGCTAGGACGTCATTTATTATGCACTAATAAACAAGTTTGTTTGCATGAAATTGCTTATGTAGTATCAGTAATGAACTTGTTTAGAATTATAGATAGTACAAATAAGAATGTAAAGAAGCTATTATTATTTGCATAATCCATGTTCGTACTACACGATACCTGCTTTAACAACACAGAAAGAAATATGAGAGAAGATGTATTATATAGAGTATTATTAATGCAAGTCTGTGCTGGGGTGCTGTAAAACATCATTTGCATGAAACATCAGTCTAATTTAAGGCTAGCAATGATAAAAACACTGAACAACATTTATTAAGTTTTCCCTCTAAAAAAAACTGGGTCCAAAAATATTTGCCAAGGAATTTATCTGTCCAAATCAAAGAAAAATCTCAAGATTGTACACTATAAATATGTATTGAACACTAGCAATGGCAGTGTACTTGTAAGAATATTTGAATTGATATTTTAAGTCACCTATAATTGACAGACCTTACAAAAGTATGAAAACTTGATAAATATTGCCCAGTGTCTAAATTAAGGATGTTTCTAATAAGGGAGAATTGTTTCAGATCTAAATGTTAACGAATGATTGGCATTGCTTGGCTTTTTTGTCATCCTGTTTTATATTTACTGATACTTCAGGAAAGCTATGATGACTGCCAACTCTGTAAGTGCCACCACTTGTGACCAAAATTAATGGACACTAACAACAAAGAGTAAGAGGTTGAAGCCTCACTCAAGGGCTCAGCCGGTGTAATCTCCTCTTGTGGAAGCATATTACCAGTTCACAGTACTGTTTGTGTCAGTGTGTCATTGCCTTTACAACAGCATGTCAGATTTACATTTTGCCTGTATTCTCCGACTTCTTAATACGTTGTAATGAAAAATCACAGACAGTTTCATGCGTGTTTATGGATGATTGATGTTTAAAATAAACATGATTTGCTAGACAAAAAGCAATGGGAACTTTCTGCATAAAAAAATTAACAAAGAAAAATGTTACACCCACAAAGTAAAATAAATATTCACTATAGATACCAACAATTGTATTATGGATCATTGTTTCATTTTAAAAAAGCAGATAACAGTAATGTCAATGTCAATAGTTATTCTCTTTTGCGCTTTGTCTCAGTGAACGTCACTCATATAATCAACAGTCATGTGTCCATGTACTGTTTACTGTAACATAGTGACCACTTGTGTGTGTGTGTGTGTGTGTGTGTGTGTGTGTGTGTGTGTGTGTGTGTGTGTGTGTGTGTGTGCATGTGCATAAAGCATTTTTTTTACAAGTGAAGTGACAGTTCTTTAGTAACTGTACTGAAACAACGGCCTCCGTGAAGAAAAAGAAGTTAAAAAGGCTGTAGCAGTGCATGAGATGAATCTGTTTAGAGGAGTGATACCGGTTGTGTGTGTGTGTGTGTGTGAGTGTGTGTGTGTGTGTGTAAAAGGCGTCCTACACAGTAGCCCCCCTGCTTTTGCTCTTGTCTAACACCAGTCACGATTCTTTTCAAAGGTAAAGTGCAGGTTAATTTGTTTTATTTTTACTTCATTTTTTGTATTAATTATTTTTATATGCATATTTTGGGTTGTGAAATGAATCATCAAAGTTTTCATTATTTCTTAAGGGGGAAATACGCTTTGATATACCAGCATGCTTCCGGAATGAATTACACTCGCAATCCAATGTGTAACTGTATAGACCACACTCATTAATGTTAATGTTTAGCCTAAACAATATTTTACTTATCTCCTGACTTTTTAAAGGGAAATTTAAGCAATGACGTTTCTAATATAAGATTTAATTTGTACCCTCATCTTTATAATAGGATTTTTTATTCATCATTGAACCCTGAAACCTGGAGGTGCAAAGCCACAGTGCTAAGCACTATATTGTTAATACTATTACTAACCACTGGATCAGTGGTAGGTTTCTCATCAATTCCCAGCCTCTGGATGCTGTGATGGTCCCATACCCGGAAAAAAATCGGAGGGTTGCATCAGGAAGGTTATCTGGCGAAAAACACACAGTATGCCAAACTTGTGTGCTGATTGGATGGTCTGCTGTGGCGACCCCTTGACGAGAGCAGCTGAAAGACTAACAACAGCAACAACTGTTATTATTAACTGCTACTGCTATTATTACTTCATATGAACTAGTTCTCTTGGAAGTGTGTTGTGTTAATATTGAAATATGTAATACCATATCTCACACCTTTTAAATACTTCATTCAAACAGCACTGCATTCTTGTTTTTGATTTGTTGAGAAATACAGGTGAGACGGCTCTTTTCCTTCAGGCTTCTCACACTCCTTCAGATGTAAGGAGTAGAATATGTATTGTCAAGTAACACATGCATTAGGCTTTGGTACTTTTCTGACCTTGATATATGTTGATATATGACTAGGTAAAAGTAGCGCAAAGTGAGGAGCAAACGCGTGTAAAGTAGTGAATAAAACAATTATTTACTTTCAGTTGTACATGAGTGAATAAAATACCTTTCGAGCACAGCAGGTAGAATGCGGTGGGGGCTTTTATTTTGAAAAATCGGCAGCCATCTTAGAGGAGAATCTAGTAGCAACAGCAACATAATGTTTTTGCCACAATTGGGCTTTTATTGTTGAGTATTTTGACCAACTAACAACACATTTTGGATTACTTTATATATATAGTACATTTTTGACACACATTTTGGACTAATTTCTACAATAAATATATGCAAGCTAAAGTACATACATGAGCGGTCTGTTATTGTAGTTATTTGGCTAAATTACTTAAGTAAACCCATCTTGATTAATTTAAATTCTGTTTAATTATATTGGTAATAATGGAGAAAGTACGAAGAATTTTGGTGCATTTATCCAAAGACAGCACAGCTCCATACTGTGCCCAGTTTGTCCAGGTCAGTCAACCAGTCTCAACCCTTTTACAGTCATGTAGACTTGTATACATTATCTGACTGGTGTTTTGATTTTCCTAGAGCATTACTGGACATTTTACTGGAAATCTTGAAGACCAAACAACTGTGAATTGTGCCTTGGAGAACAACAGATTTATTTTGTTTGAGGGGAGTCAGGAGAGGGGCGTGCCTCTTCAGGTTAGACTTCAACCAGGTTGACGTCATTACTGTCTACACCATTACGCCATCGTTTAACTAATTTATGTGTCTTCTGGCAATTCTCTGCTATTGTCTCAACATTATGATTTAAACAACCGATTTCTTTCCTGCTATTTAGTTAGCTTTTTTTTTTTACTCTGTTTTCTTTTTCTCCCTTTTTTTAGTTATTTATTTGTCTGATTATTTGTTGGTTTACTCGGTCTAATGTTATTATTTATTTATTGTTTTTTTTTGTATATTTTTGTTTTCTTATATTGTGTAACTTCTATTTAACTCTGGATAGTTATTTGTATAATTCAATCTTTTATACCTGAATCTTGTACTTTCATACTTTTCATATTGTAATTGATTTTTTTTTTGTGATTTAATTAAAAATATTAATGTCTTCGAGCAAGACAGTACCTAACGAATATATAAAATAACATTTGGACATGCTGAGTTGATAGTGTGCTGTTCCGTATCAGTTTTTACGGTATTTGCTTGTGGATGAAATTTATTTTCTGCCTCTAGAGGGCGCCGTTCTGCCCAATCAAATTGCTGTCTCACTCAGAGGCGGTCTCGCTCCCTCCGTGCACACTCAGCAGAGGCGTGGACGTGGGCGTGGCCATACTGCTTCAGACAGCCAATGAGAGGCTGTTGCTGACCAGGCGCGCTCATACTCTGAGGATTTTCCCCAATGTCTGGGTCCCACCTGGTGAGTGTGATGCTAAGACTGCAGAGTGGCTTTGCTTTTTTCTGTTTTTCTATCCTAAGTGTCACATTAGCAGCTTTAGGAGAGAACAAATTGCATGGTTTGTTTTTGTAGTCTCAGACTTTATAAGCTCTCTGAGCTAAACTATAAAGTGAAATATCTGCTAACTCTTGAGACATTTTTAAACTCATGGCCAACAAGGTGATTCCCAGAAATGCCTTCAATATGATGATTTAATTTTAAATTTTTATTTGTATTTTTTTTTACATTTGTGGTTGTTGACGTATGTAGGCAGTCCTTATTGTTGACTAAATGCTATCCTTATATCCTGCAGGTGGCCATGTGGAACTGGATGAAAAGGTACAATTTGACCTACAGTCAACACAAACATTAATGGCACCATTTTATAAAATGGTTAAAAAGTATGTTTCGGCAAACCAAGGAGAACTTAAATGGCATGTTTTTTATTTTTTCAGTCTTGTCACTATTTAGATCCATGACATCAGACTAGCATGATTAAAGACAAACCAGAACAAGTTAAAACCAAATGTAAACTTTTTGCCAATGCTTAGCAAGATCACGTTAAGTGAAAACACTGCAACACTCACACCACCGACAGGTGAACTGAATAACACTGATTATCAGTTATAAACCAGTAAACTGGTGATGGGATCATGGCCACCCAAGGCTTACCTATGCCTGTAGGCAGGAAAGACCAGCTCGCCTGGTTCAGTACGGAAGAAAGGCCAATGTAGCACAAACTGTTGAAAAAGGGCAATGCCCTTTTAGAAAGGTAGAAATATATCACAACCTTATGTTTAGGAGGCAAAGAGTTCAAGGTTGTTAATTCTGTTTCCAAATTCCCCAGCCGTTAACCTGATCAAGCACCTATGGGATGCCAAGCGATGCTAAGTTCGATCCCTGAAGGTGAAACCTGCAGCACCCAAAGAACCCATTATTACCATTTTATTACTGTATATGTCCCAGTGCCAGACACCACAGCACACCCCAGAGGGCCCCAGGAGGAAACCAATATTGAGCTAAATGCTTTGTTTTGTGATGTTATGGCTGTGCAGGGTATGTAAGCTGGATCTGAGGAAAAGCACCTAATACCCCTTGTAAAACAATTTATTGGACTATTAATAAGTTGAGGCTGATTTGTGCTGGTAGTCCAGAAATTCTTGTGAGAATTGATGGCTTCATAGCTTCAGTTCAGAAGTGAAAGCGTGGTCAGAGATTGATCTTTCTGGTGGATTTTTCAAATAAGAAAATATAATAATGGTATTGTGATGAAGTATATCATGATATGATTGCTTTTATGTTCTTTCCTTTGATAAATTTAATTTGTGAGTGGAAGCAGCTGTTGTTTTTCTTTCTTTTTCAATTTTAAATTATTTTGATGTATTTTGTATGAATGCATTTAAATGCTATTTTAAATATAAATAATAAGTTATGTATAATTGAACAGGTTTTGTTTAATGCTACATTCATACTGTAAATTGGTGGCAGTTTGTAAGTAAGCATATCCATTGGGACAGTCTATAACAGGTACCGTATCTGGGTATTTTTAACAACAGAGATTTTTCTCTAAGGTTTTGGCCTTTCATCCACATGCAAATGCAGTTTGCTCCTTCCAAAAAGATTTTCCAAAACTCTGTTTTCAGTGGTGTTGTGTGGACAGGGTAAACTGAGATTTTGGCTTGTTCTAACGTCACCCAAGCGGTATAGTTGATAAGTGAGTGAGTAACTTACGTACAGTAAACAAGTAACTAGGTTATCATTTCTTACTGGACTTTTTACATGCGTATATGTGCACAGGCAGTTACTTGCATATTACATTAACAGAGGTGCCTACAAAGCTCATTGCTGCTACATAGTGTACAAAACTATGAAGACACAGACGCCGCAGCCATCGACGGCTTCATAGCACAACCGGTAATGACGTTTTGTCTAGGCTTCTGATTGGCCTCCTGTTGATTAGGGATGCACCTAACAGCACTTAACAGGGCCTTTTGCGTTTTCATGTGGACAAAGATATTTTTTAAACGTAGGTCGTGTGGACAGAGATCCATCTATAAGTTCAATAGACATTAGTCCAGGGCAGGTGTCGCAAACTTGTACTTGTAAGGGCAGTAAGAATTTTGAAACCATCTTATCTTTTAAACCAAAAAAATATATTTACATATGCCCAAATGTACAAAAATGTATTTGGTATTCATTCTTGCACATTTTATGAAGAGTGCCAAAAACCATGGCATAGTCTGTACACAAATTCTATTTTTGTTTGTTTATGGTAAATATTCTTTATCAACACATTGCTTGTGCTCATTCACCAAATAAAAATCTGAGTACTTTTACATTACGTATGGTCTCTTTCTTTTTACATGTTTTGCTGTAGCTGTTGGATGCAGGCCTACGGGAGCTGAGGGAGGAGACCGGACTTAAACTGGATGCTGAGGACATTTCCTCCACTCAGCTGCTGGGCCTCTGGGAGGTGAGCTTAGAGTGCTGATGGGCCAAACCAATGCAGCATGAAATAAAAAGCAGCTATGTAAACTACTAAAGTAATAGTAATATGAGAAAAGGTTGCACTGAAACCAGAGATTAATTCACTTACTCTCAAAACATCTCCACATATTAGGCCGTGTACCCTTTCACTAGGCCGTGTACCCTTACAGCATTTGTATTCAGTAGATAATATCCAAAGTGGTCTTTTTTTAGTGGGACATTATAATAAGACTCTTCCCACATCCTGTCTTATCCACAGTCTGTATACCCGCCCATGCTCTCCTGCGGACCACCCCAGAGACATCACATTGTCACCTACATGCTACTTTGCACTAACCATACACACCTGCAGCTACAGGTAATGCCAGTCTATATCAACTAAGCTCAGCTACCTAAAATGCCATGTAACTTGTGCAGCATGTGACTGTACTGTACTGTATGTGTTTTTCTTTTCTTCTTAGTCCTGTATTAGGCCAGATCCTGCTGAGGTGAGTGCGTGTGCGTGGGTTGATGCAGGATTGGTCAGGGCTATCGTATCTGCTGTGGATGGGGAGGCAAAGTCTTTTCCTTTACCCGCTGACCTTCCTCAATCTGTCAGGTATTTAGACACTCAGTTCCTAATTAAAAATATGATTAAAAACACATCTACTTAAAATTTGGACTAGGGCTGGACTTTATTAATGTCAAAGAAACCTGTACCATACAAATGAGCAGTTCAGCAAACAACATTTTACTGCCTTTTGTAAACATCACACAGATTTATTTGTCTGATTAGTTTTTTACTCCCGTAACAGTCACTCTGGACTCATGATCAGAGTGTCATGCTACTGTATCTAGTGCTAAGAATTGGTCAATGGCTGATCATGTTATTGGAGACCTTTCTGTAAAATTCTTCAATAGCTGAGATTCAGATCACAAGTACAGTGTCTTACTATTGAATGCTTGTGGCTCATCCTAGTATTTGTGACATTGTTGGTGTTCTCTGTGCTAGTGTTACTGAGGTGTCTCCTGAGGGTGAGCTGAGTGAGTCCACAGTGCCCGTGTCAGTGTTATGTAATCGGGCTCCAGCTGAGGGCGACGATTTGGAGCGGGTCAGCACCGGAACCAAGTTTGCCTTAGAGCTCTGGCTGAGAACCCTGGCAGCTAGATGTGAGAAGAGCAAATTGCTTTCTCAATCTGTGGAACCCAAATAAGCACTTTATATTTACCTTTAAAATGCACAATCAAAAAGATGATTGCACAATCCTATAATTAAGCATCAGCGCTTTCTTCCTAAACAGTTTGATTAATCTAATTAAACATACAATGTTTGTCAGCCACAAGGGAGCGACAAAGACTCTTGTTACCTCTCAAACAAATGGTGAATGCAAAACACAGTACTACAGTTGCTTGAAATGTGAAGTTCTCTCAGATAGACACTTAGCCCACTAATCAAGTAGTGTAGTTAATATGTATTGATTTATTATTTTATTATGTTTATTATTATGTTTTTTTTTCATTACATTTTAATAAATCATCTTAAATTCATTCTAATGCATTGTGAACGTTGCATAACCTGTGAATACTGCAGGATAAAGACATATCAGCAGAGAATGTCACACAGTGAGTGCTGCTAAGACCAGGCTGACTGGTCTTTTTTTTGGGAGGGTTTTCCTCACAACAAAAGCAGTGATGTTGACTTGTCCTGGTATTATAAGATAATTTTTTAGACTGTCATATCGCTTATTTGAATCACTGATAAGCCGCACGGTTTTCACCCTAAAGTTGCATAACTAACAAATAACTGCTGAACGAATAACTGGGACATTTATTGCCCAAGTCATTCTATGTTTTTTAAGAAAAGAGAATAGCCTAAAATAATTTAACAGAATAGCGTAATAAGAAATACTATACATGTAAGCACATCATGAGATTTTTACAACAATGTTTTATTACGTAATTTTTTGCTAACACTTCGGTTTGTCTCGAAGAGACATGATAACAGTACAGCAGGAGAACCTGCATCTGTGTACATTTTACATTTGCCTTTAAATACAATTTCTCTCTAGAATACACGCACATAGAAAAATTGTTCTTCTTTGGCTAGGTAGATCCTAATTCTAAATGAAGTACTCATTAATAGGGAGACATTTAATTGTGATTCAAAATGGATTTTTAGTCACAGGTGTATGAAAATTCCACCCTGTTCCACCCTGAGTACAACCAGTGAGTAATGCTTCAAATGGCTTTTAAATATTTCAGTATCATGCCATGCAAGTGTTTTCAATCACCTCATTACAGGTGAATGTTTGTCAGTTTGAGCCCCGCCTCTGCCGAATAGTTCTGGGTGTAACAGGATGTAAGCAGAGATATGGAACAAGCTACAAAAGACATTTTTATTTTACAAAAAAATTAAAAGAGGAATTTTCTACATATATTCGATGAAATTTTGTGAGATTTGCCGATTGCTCTGCACACCCACACCTTTAATCTACTTCTGGGATAAACCTTTTTGCTTTTATAAAGGAAAACTCTTTAGGAGAAAGGTTCCACTTTTCTAGGAGCACTGACAGTCTGTCTGTCAACATTCTCTCTCTTTCCATCTTCTTTCCTTTGAGACTGCAGGAGAATCTTTGAGCTGGTCGTATCCACACAAAGAAACCTTTTTATTAGCACAATAGCTCCAGGAAGCAATGACCCTCGGGGCCGAGTTGATCTGGACACTGGCACAGCTCATTATCCCTAAACCTGCCCCCATTCAACAATGTTTAACCAGAGAAATCCTTGGTTAAGTTACCAAAAATATATATTTGAATCTTCTTATTAAACATATTCCTTTTTAAAATAAAATGACCCATCAAAAAAAAGAGAGACAGTAAAGCTTGTTATTGATCCTTCTTCGTTGCAAAGCATCACAGACCAATCTGAAATGACATTTCGCAGTAGATAACATTAAGCAATGTGGAAGCAGCACAGTTTATTTATGCAAATCATTGTCAGAAAATAATTTTAAAGCAATCAAATAAAAGGTACAGTCACAGAAGATTGACTTGTCCAAAGTGACAGTTCTGTTGTATGTAGTGGTTGGTGATTGCTCTGAAATCAATGTTACACTTTCTGAATATTGTACAACAGTATCCCTGCTGGTTATCTGTCATTAGAATCTATGAACAGCTTTTATGTGGTGCCTCTTCGATAGCTGGTCAGGCAGGTGGAAGGTAGAGCATGGACGCCAAACAGCAGCTGAATGTTGATGCTCAGTATTGGTGAGTAGTTTGTGTCTTTCATTGTTTAATTCGAAAGTCATACCATTTGACTTTAAGCCCTGGGTGCTCACTTGTTCACCTTGTACGTTCCAGTCCGGTTTTTAGGAGTTCTCTCTGAGTCTGAACCCTGTTAATTAAGATTCTGTTAGAGTATTAGTACTTAATAAGTTGATTCCTGAAGTGACTAATATTTGCAATAATTTCACTGACATTTGTTCCATGGTTTCATAGTTCACTGAATTTGGTTCCGGTGAGTAAAAAAAGAGCTCCTTTTCCGGGAGCTGCTCTGTGTGTGAGTTTGTTGTAGTGTGGACAGCATGCAAGCTTATTTATGGCCTATCAATGGCCTCTTTGTGTGAGGGAAATGGAGCAACAGTCTTCACTGACTTCAAACAGAGTCTGAGTGTAATCGTTTAAACAATTCAATATCAGATATATAATGAAAGGTAAATAAACCTGTGAATTTCTTTAATAGGTATGTAGCTTGTGCTCCCATTAATATATATAACCATGAATAACATGCTTCTTTCTTAATGGCTGTTTCAGTTATTAATCTCCTTAGACAAAAAGTTTTGATAGAAATCAGTTATTGGGCATTTAAAGAAAATGGATGCCAGAAATGTTTATGAGAGTGTGGCATTTTCAATAAAGAACACAACTGTGTATTAAATGATACTGGTGTGTGTGTGTGTGTGTGTGTGTGTGTGTTTGTGTATGTGTGTTTGTGTGTGTGTGTGTGTGTGTGTGTGTGTGTGAAAGCAGAGTTCTTTCTATGCGTAGTGTGCAGTGTGAGGTCTGATAAAGCGCAAGCTCCAGGGCAGTTGCGGGAAAGAGAAACACAGAGCGGGAGTAGAGTTTCCCACGCCTCAGGTTTCCCTGTCAAAGCTGGCTGGGCACAAAGAGAGCCCTTTACAGGTGGGAGGGAAGTGGGACTGGGGGCTGTTTAGTAACTGCAGCCAGTTATGCCTCAATGAACCTGGAGATATGGGATGTATGGGGAGTCCATGTAAGAGTCCATTCTTACCGTTACATCTCTACATGTGATTGCAGATGGATAAGTATGTAGGATATGTAGCTGTGTGTATATATGATGCGCGTGTGAATTTGTGTGATTAAAGGAGGTACTAGGTAATTACAGAAGCAAATAGTGAGCTGAATAAATTTGTAAGAATAAATAATAAATTGGCTACTTTTTCCGGATGATTTACTTTGATGATTACATTTTTACATATAATTTTTTTTTTAACTTTTAAAAAAATGTGTAATTTGAGTGTTGTAATAAATGACATAATTATATGACTCTTATAGTCATTTGTAGTTCACAAAAGAAGTGGCCACACAAACATAATACAAAGGCTGTTATAACTGTCAAAATGTATAAAGAAATTACATTACTGGTTACGTCCATTTGTAATTAATGCTCTAATACATTCACACAGGTCCCAGGACTTCTAAAGAGAACTTCTTGTTTTTTTTTTGCCAAAATGTCATTATCAATCTGTGTTCACACTAAATTTACCTTAAATTTACCTTGCTTGTATCACTCGACTGCATCAAATTAGCAAATGTGGAGGGTCTGTTGTGAGTGTTACCCCTAAACTGTGTTATATAAAGAGTGTGAAAAATTAAGAAGGCGGTATAGATTGAGATTCACTCACCAGTGACTTGCCGTTGTGTGAGTCATACGTGCTGTGAGTGGAGTACATAGGAATGTCGGGGTTATAATAGCCCGTCGGGTCTGGATCAGATACATTCATGAAGCCACGCTGTCTCCACCAACAGCACCAAAACAGCAACTGTGAGGAGGAGCATGCTTTATTTTACGTTTCAGCAAACAATTGGGACACAACAGCCATATTTCATTTCCAGCAACAGCACATCAGTGTGAACAACATAAACATGCATTAAACACAAGTAAAAAAAACAACAACAAAAAAAAATAAACAATAGCAGGACATTAATTGTTCAGTGCAGAAACATCACACGAAATCTTCACTATTTCACAATACTGTATATTTATAACAAAGAAGAAAAGAAGAAACATAAAGAAATGTATAATAGACCTTAGGCCAATGAATTGGTACTCTATCTGAGGCTCACCAGGAGTATGAGGAGGACAAGCATGAAGAAAAGTATGACAGCTGCCAGCACCAGGATGGCAATACCCCAACCGGGCACACCCTGCTCTGTTGCCACTATATCTGACCCTTCATGTCCTGTGGGCTTTTGGGTTACAGTATTTCCTGGACTGACTGAAGAATTAGAAAGAGACATGTTTGGAGTGTTCCTGTCTGGAAGTACTGTCGTGGTTGAACTGGAAACAGGCATAGATGAAACATTGCTGCTTGTATGTACTGTTGTTGTGGAAGAAGGGATGGGTGAAACGTTATTGGCTCCATGCACTGTCGTGCTCAAAGAGCTGGAAACAGAAATTGTTGGTGTGTTGCTGCTTAGGTGCATTGTCGTGGTTGAAGCCTTGGGAGCTGACACGGTTGAAGTGTCGGTTGGATGATCTGCAGTACTACTGCTGCTGTTGCTGCTTGAGACATTATTTGAAATAGTGTGAGAAAAAGAATTGGTTGATTTAGTAGCTTCAGTGGTGGAAATTGATTGTGGGGTTGTACTTGTAGAAGTATTAATGTCTCTCGAAGTGTGTGTGGGACTGCTGGCTGAGGTCAAAGTTGTAGAAGGTACATCCGTGGTGGTGCTGCTGTTAGGGCTGGTGCTGGGTGAATCCAAATTGGAGATAAACTCAAGAATGTTTGTTGAGGCAGGAATGGGTTCATGATCTGCAAGGAAAGCCAAACCCATACCGATAGTTACATACATGCATGGCTATGTAATGTATATATAATCTGCTAAAAATGTGTAGTCTACAATCTACATTGTAGGCAACAGTACGGCATGCAATGGCTTCAGAACATTGTCTAATTCTGTACAGTAGGGCTCCTGGCTTGTATTGCAATTAAAAAAATATGAGAAATGGTAGGAAGCATGTTTTTACCTGCTGTATGGCTAATGTTTAGAGCCAGTGTCAGTGAGGGATGTTCTTGATAATTGGTAACAAAAATGTCCTTCAAAGTCTGTCCACTTTTTTGCTTGCTTCCAAACAGCACTGTGGCATTAGCAATGATGGATCCATTGCTGAGGAAAATAAAATTACACATTGTAAAAAGGAACACAGAAAGCAAAAACAAGTCCATGATTTTGTTTTAAAATATTATTTATAATGTAATTGTAACTTTTTAATTGTTTGTAAGCTATTTGTTGTTTAAGCTTTTTTTTTTTTTTTTTACCTGAATGTCATCTCTGCAATCTCTTGATACTGAGCTGATGGCGTAAATCTATATATCTCAAAAAACTGAACAAATATAATACATTTAATCCTTAAGGTTTAAAATTCATGATGCATGCAAAAGTATAATACAAAAAAATGTTAGTCTAAGTCGGATTTCTTTGAGTGTATTTTTTTTTTCCCCTGATGTTTTCTTGCTGTTAAATAAGAAATAAGACATCTTACCACATTCTCAACATCCTGTCGCAATACTTTATAGCTCTCTGATTGGTGGTCCTCAAGTGAGTTGTTGTAAATGCGGTTAGTTATCTTAATGCTAATGATAAAGGCAGAGACTTCATTTGAAGTGGTTGTGCCAAATCCAGGAGCTGCCGTGACGTTGCTAGCTGTGATAACACCTGGACAAATACAGATCCATAAAAAAGATAATCGGCTCGCTTCCAAATGGCTAAATCATTTATATTTCAACATGTAATAAGATAAAGACACATAAGTTATGCTGCATTGTATTCAGGAATTTTTATTTGACATATGTGAGAATTTATGGATTTTGGATAAAACTTGCAACAATAACAAATAATTATTCAAATAAATAAATATATCTACTTTGTTGTTGTTTTCGTCATCAACGTATATTCTTAGAAATTTTAATAAGTGTAAATTCTGTACTAGTATATTTTTCCATAAATACTTCCTAGTCGTGATTGAAGAATATAAACATGTGATACAAACAGAATTACTTGCTTTGCTGTTTTATTCACTTTTTAAGAATAACTGTTTTTTTATGTAATCCAAAATAATGTGTACATTTTAAATAGGCACATAATTGTAAAAAATTGCAAATTGACCATTATTTATCTGTTTTCATCTTTGTACATTAAAATGTATTAACACCTTACCTGACCGAAGCATTAGGAACCCAACAATCCAAAAAAGAGACATTTCATTAATAAAAATGCACATTAGTGCTAATCCTTCAGCCTGTAAACTCTTCTTCTCAGCTTTTGTCCTAATGAAACAGTACTTTGGATGCAGTGCCTCACTATGAGACTGAACAGTCCCTTTATTGTTTGAGCACCTGTGCAGGAGCTGGGGTGGGACCCATCTGCTTAATCAGTGGGCCACATCCACATAGATAATTTATTTTACACAGGACGATAAATATAATGTATTTCTCTATAGGAACTATCAGAGATTGGGATTGAATAATGTTTTTCTGTTACTCTATGATTCCTTTATTGTTTTAAGAGGTCATGTAGAGTCTGTAAATAAGCTTTTCATTTACTTTAAGTGTTCATCTGGACGCTGTATGATGCTCAGTACTGCCTGCTAGTGATTCAGATTGGAACTTCATTGACTGTTGAAACTTCATGGTCGTTAAGTTTGATTTAATTGATAAAACCTATCATTTTATTTTTATGATGACTTAGTCCAAGTCATCATAATATGTACGTTGATGACGAAAACAAACCTTTTCAGCTGAGTGTTTATCTGGATACTGTATGCTGCTCAGTACTTCCCGCTAGTGATTCATATTGGAATTTGACTATGACATGGCTGTTAATTTTGATACAACTGTCAAAACCTATAATTTTATTTTTATGATGGACTGGCTTGGGCTATTCATGGAAAAAAAGTATCTCAAATAAAGCTCATTTGCGGCATGCATAGCACAAACAAGATGGCTGTGTGTGATATAATTAACAATCAAAGACAGTTACGGAAAATTTGAAAGTAGGTAGCCTATTTGCGGTTTTTAAATTAAGGTCACACAACAAGGGAAGCTTTGTCAAGAGACGCCAACATACCATCGTTAGCAGTTTTTTGTTTTTTCTTAAGTATCAATAGACATCTTTAGCCAACATAACAAGATGCTTTACAGCTTCTTTCTGATTTTTCTCTTCCACCTTCAATATGCTGGTAAGGCAGTAAATTAAAATATATATTTTTATTTATAAATAAATAGTCAGTTTCTTTACAATCAAAATGTTTAGTTTTTTTCATTATTGTTAATGTGTGTTATAGATGGGAGTGTGGTCTTTCAGTCTTCCAGTTTGACTGTGGATGTCGGTACAAATGTCACATTAACATGTGATATCTCAAGTGCATTTGGTCAATGTTCCTGCGTTAGATGGCTCCTGTACCATCATGAAAATGGGCTTAAGGTCTACATCTTGGGCTCGAGGACCATTGCCAGAAAAGCTCATCAAGAAATATTATGTACACTGACAATTTCCCAAGCCAGGCTTTCTGATAACGGCACATTTTTTTGTTTGCTTTTGAATGACGGTGTGGATTATATGGGTAATGGAACAGCGCTAACAGTCATGGGTAAATGTCCTTAATAAATATATTGATTTGAAATTTTACAAACATGATTTTCTGGTCTGTTTGGTTTGGTATTTAATGACTTTTTTTTGTTTGTTTATTTTAGCTGCAGATAGAAGCGACAAGCAGAACATGAACATTAATGGCCACAAGACAGATTTACAACAAGGTATTGTTTCCTGATTATCATTATTGTAGAATTAAGTTTTACAGTTAATTAGGTTTTCCAATGAAACATATTTAGTGTAACATTTTTAGATGAATAATATCCCATTAAACATTTGTTTATTACCTAGAAATGAGAATGTTGGTGTCACAATACTTTTAATCTACAACTTATGACTGTATTCATTTTATTTTACTTTTTATTAAGTACAGTGTTTGAGTAACTGGAGAACACACCACTGTGTTACATACTGGTTTAATGGTTCATTGCAGTTAAGGAATATCAGTGTTTGGTCCAATTGGCTGTTTTGGGAGGAATCTCACTTCTCATCATCTTGGGAATGCTAATCATGTGTGTCTGCTATAGAAGAGGTATTTAATCAATATGCAAAGTAAAAAAGATTTTTTTTTTAATCCAAAAAAAAAAAAATATATATATATATATCCAACTAAGTAAACTGTTTAAACAATGCTAAAGTGTAATTCAAGTATGAGGTTTGGAAAAATATGATTGTTTATAATATGAAGTATACAGTATATAGATGTAGTATATTAACAGTGATGTGTTTATTTTCTCCAGCTGTTTTGATGCATCGGAGGGGCTATAACGCATCACAGCAACATCAACAAGTAAGGAGTACAAATATATTAATGTCTTTTCAAATAACTACAAAAATATAATGTATATTTACAGGAAGGTTGTTCTAGTAAATTATAAAAGCCATTTACTTGTGGTCATTAGGTCAGCACCACAATAAGTGTAAATTATATTGTGTCAATTTGCCAAATGATTTAGCTGTTTTTGACACTTAACAAATATAAATTTTAAAAATATAAATTTTTTATATTAGAAAACTGTACATTGAAACTGGTTTTTATAATTCTTATTTCACTTTAAAAAATAAACACTCTAATGTGCCTGTGATGATTTTTTGCAGTCCTCTGGTGAGACCCACTATGCTACCCTGACGTTTGAATCCAGGAGACATGACCGTGTTTCAAAATCTTGAGCCTATGGCAAATCTTCAGTGCTAACTTTTTTTTTTTGGTTAAATGTAACATTAATATGGTCCTGTACATTCTATAATTCTGTTGGTATGTTTTTGTTGTTGTTGTTGTTGCTGTTGTTGTTGTTGTTTGTTTTTTTGTTTGTTTGTTTTTTACACTTAGTTTTCTTAAACTTAGTTTTATAATCTTTTGGTAAATATCATTAATATCACCTCTGCAAATGAAAATATTTAGTGCTTATTGCAAGTTATGGAACCTGATGCACTATAATGTTTCTTGCTTTCAATACCACAGCAAAGCTGATTTCACTCTGTGGGTGGTTTTATAGCTCTTTATACAGAACATATAAGTGGAACAGACCCACTAGCAGAGGGAAAAACAAAAGTCACAGCAGGAATACACAGCATGAATTCTCGAGGACTTAAATTGTAAAGCAATGCTACTACAGGCTTAATCAGTAGTGCTCATTTGCAGTGCTATATGTGACTAACTTGTTAAATCACATCTGCTGTTAGGAAATATTTTATCCATATACATAGACTAGTGCATCTCAAAGATCAGAATATTGTGTTGTTGTTTTTTTTACTAACCCAAAAATTAAACTTCCCATATATTCTAGATTAATTACATATTATGGCTCACAGCTCATGTAAATAAAAATCCGGTGCACAGGTATCCTGCTGGAAAAGGAAGCTTGGCATCTCTTTAAAACTTGTCTGCTGACAGAAACAGGAAGAGTTTTAAAATCTCCTATTAGATGGCAGTGTTGACTTTGGACTTGATAAAACATAGTGGACCAACACCAGCAGAAGAAAAATCATCACTGACTGTGGAAACATCACACTGGATGTCAAACAACTTGGATTCTGTACCTCTCCTCTCTTCCTCCAAATGCTGGGGAATTTAAACCACTTAGCATTGGTCCAGTTCTTTTTCTCCTTAGTCCAGGTAAGACACTTCTGATGTTGTCTCTGGTTCAGTAGTGGCTTGATACTAGGAATTCAACAGTTGTAAGCCTGGTGTGTGTGTCTGGTGGTTCTTGATACTCTGACTCCAGCCTCACTCCACTGATTTTGAAGCCTTCCCAAGGTCTTTAATCGGCTTTACTTGACAATCTTCTTAAGGCTGTGATCATCCCTTTAATACAGTGTAAACAGAAACCTCTTTCACTGGTGACCTTTTGTGGTGACCTTCTGTAGGGTGTCGATCACGATCTTCTGGACAACTGTATATGACAAACACACACACACACACACACACACAGCGCAAACTAGGGATAAACAAACTTTATAATTATTCTGAAATTGTTAATCCCAATATTTTAAATTTGGTTAAATTAGATTTAATATTGCAATTGGTTTTTCAGATTTAGCTATTAATTGGACCATTTTTTAATGATGATGGGTTGGAGTTTACACCACTTTGGATTCCTAGGACCACAGGCCTGAGGATACCTATACCCCACTTTAAGAACTGTTTTGTAATACAATTTGAGTTGAGTAAAATAAGGAAGGAAGGAAATCAAGAACAGTGCTGGACACTGGCCATTTTTCACAAGACATTGTCTATCATCCTGTTCTCCACTAGAAGGCAGCAGATTTTCCTTTATACATGGGAAACTGAGGTGCATTGCATCTAGAGTAGACTTACTTTTGTTAACTTTGATCTGTGATTTTGTTGTTTTGTAATCATCCTAATGTTTGAGCTGGCATTTTGTTTCTTTAGCTATTAAAAAAAAATCGAATGCAATGCAGTTGTGAATGTGGTTTATTTCTCAAGGAACTTGAGCTTGAGTTGTATAGTAATAAACACAGAACAAGACAGAACAACATTTCAACAGTCAAAGGGACCAAGTTCAGATGAGTTTTGCAAGAAGTGCGGAAACATGGAGACCTTTCTGTCCTCCAAGCAAACAAACAGAACTCCCCTTTATCTCAGAACACAGCATGTGATGTCATGTCTTGTGAATGTTCAGGGCCATGTCTTGCCAGCAGCAGTGTTGAACTGTTGCAACACAGATACAAATGAATGGCCAGCTTACGGTCCCTCTGCAGCTGTAAAACAATATCCTCATGTATGACAAAATAATGTGCCTAAATTGTTTTCAGATTTTGGGTTACTGATACTTAGCATCAGATAAGGCATCAACTACTAGCATCTTGGCTAGGGAATTGTTATTGTAATTGTAATTGTAAGAATAGATTTTGTCCAACAAAAAGAGGAATAAACAGTGGCAGCTGGGGAAAATGTAGGTGTTACTGACATATATTTTACAGTAAACCAAACCATTAGAATTTCTGTGTACTCAATGGCAGACAATAACTGTGTATGATTCTGTTTATGATTACATTTTTCAAACATCTTTTAATGATTAGCTGCTCCACCCTTTCTGTTTTCTCCTAATGCAGAGTAGACTTATCATTACAAATACAGAACATGTAGACTTTTAGGTAAGAGACTTGTATATATATATATATATAGAGAGAGAGAGAGAGAGAGAGAGAGAGAGAGACTAACTTATAGAGGTCTTCTTATATATAAGTAGACCTCTTTATACATATTAATTACATATTAATAATTAATATTATTATTATTAACCACCATTAATTCATTTAGTAACCAATTGTAGACAGCTAGTCAAGTACTGAATTGAGTACACTGAGTACATTCAACTGTTTGAGTAGACAAGTCTGTGATTTTTTTAAATTATTAAATTTAAAAAAATAATAATATTCTGACATGTTGGTGTTATCTTTCACTTGGATGTTAAAAGTTGCACTGAGTAAATACAGTATAAAAACAAAAATTCTCTTCTCGTCTCTCTTCTCGTCCTTTGCGTCTTAAAATGACAACTGCTGTTCTTGTTACTTAATTACCTAATACCTAATATGTTATTTAAAAGTTTTGAACATGGGAAATAAATCCAAACTTGTGTCCAAACTTTTGACTGGTCATGATATGGGTATGGGTGTGCGCGTGCGTGGAGGCGCGCGCGCGTTTGTATTGAACCGAACAAAAACGTTGTTTTCTGCGGCGGTTTAAAATATCACTTCCGAGTCAGAGGTTATATTAGTTAAACAAAATGGCGGCCCCCTTTGAGTTGTTTTGCTGGAAGGGGAGTTGGGGTCTACCTTCTGTTGATACTGACAGTCTTATTGTTTTGGTAAGCCTTGCTTGTGTTTTATTCTCTGCTGTAACTCTATTGATCGGGTGCGTTCACTCTTTTTGAGACCGAGCTTTATCAGGTATTTTGTTGGTCAGCACTCAGCAGGTGTTATTCATCTTAATTACTGTTAAATATAACCTGGATGATTTTGCTGCTGTCGGTGATACAATCTTAGACATTTTTTTGTTTCTCTTAGGTGTCTGCATGTATTGCTCAGATATAGTAAGAACAGTGAAAATGGGGAAAACTACATGGAGGGCTTCTGTTAGGAAAACGGGAGATACTGCACTGTAATGCTTGTTAAGAAGGGAAACACATCTATTAATATTCCACTTCCTTTTGTCAAACAAGCAATTATCTGATATCTGGAAATTAATGTTATTTATGTAGTGCTTTTAACAATGGTCATTGTCACAAAGCAGCTTTACAGGATCGAAAAAGATTAGGGAAATGAGTATGGAAAGTGGGAGAAAATATGTGTAAATCATAATCATCAAACTGTCACTGATGAGCAAGCCGAGGGTGACGGTGGCAAGGAACAACTCCATGAGATGGCAATAGGAAGAAACCTTGAGAGGAACCAGACTCAAATCCTCATTTAGGTGATAACGGATAGATGGTGATAGCAGGGATTGAAATCCTGTGAAATACTGGAAGTTCAGTATAACAGGAGATGTGTTTAAGTTATATGGAGTCCGCGTTTGTTATTGGAGGCTCGGGTACAAATCTGTTTGTAGGAATTTCAGTCCTTAACTATTGAGCGACTGCAGTCACAAGCCTTCAGAGAACAGCTGTCTGCATCATCCAAGACCATTATCATGGTAAAATGGAACTGTCAACAGTCTCCACAGGCATCCCAAGCAGACCACCCAGGGCCTCCATGCGTTGAGATCTGCAACCAGAAGTGGGCCACCAGGATGGCAAGGGGCAGAGGGGATCTAGATCACTGGAAGCCTAAGAGCACCATGTGTAGCTCGACAGAGAGTGACAGGGAGAGCGAGAGAATGTGAGGGTAAGAGAGAAAAAAAGAGAACAAGAGAGTAAAGTTGCATATGGTCACAGTCACATAATGTTTAAGATGAATGTATATTAAGTGCAGAGTGCAAGCAGAGGCTCTGGCAGGACTAAATATGACAGCGTAACTAAAAGGGAGAGACAGAAAGAAACTCAGACATGAGGGCCCTGGGGATTAAAGCAACCAGTCACTCCATTATTAACAAATCTGAGTTATTGTAACATTCACACACTCATTCCCAAGTAGAGAGGAAATAATCTGTCTACTAGCATGTTTGGGAGTTGGGACAAAACTCCACACAGACATTAACTAGAGTCTGGGATCAAACCAGGGACCCTGAAGCTAAGGTCGCAGCTGTATCTCCTCTGCATCTTTTTTATTTTATTTAATAAAGCATGTTTCATAATTCCAACAAGAATGGACTTGTGCTCTCAAACACTGGAATAAATCTAGAGGTATAAAAGATGATGTCAGGGAATGACACATAAGAAAGCATCCGGAGAAACACCCAAAGAGTTTCTGAGTTATGTAATACTCATGAAGTCAAATTTGGCTTCATTTTGCATCATGTGTCAGTATTTTGCTCTGCTTGGATATGAAGTGTGGCCAACAACTTTTCTGTGTTAAATTACATTTGACCGGGAGCATCAACCTTTGACATTGTGTAATTAGGAGCTTTAGGTGTTTATTTTGCATAAGGAACTTGTAAGAACTTATCATGACTGCATCCAAAGGAATCACATACATTTTTTATGGGTTAAAATACCATGTGAAACATACAGTATTTGTGAAAAATGTACTTCACACCAGCTACAGCTAAGGAAAACAAATTTCGAACTTTCAAGTTTGTGGAGTGTGGAGACGTTTACTGCAGGACATGTTTTATGATCCTTCTAGCAGCTGGTGTGGATTTGAGCACTGGTTAAAAAAACAAGCTTAACTGTTGTTTTAAACCTGGTTGTAAGAACAGGACTTCGGTCCTATCCTGACATCGGTAACAAGAGTGGGATTCAGGAAGTAGTCTCCTCGGTGAGTTTTGAATGTCACATAAAAGACCAACTTGTTAGTTAATGATTTGCACCCAATCAAATCAGCAAGTGCCAGTTTAAACTAGTAAATAGACCCAAGGAAACATAATATTTCAATACATGTTTCATTCCACAATTTCAGTTATGTAAGTTCCCAGCTGTTTTCCTGGTTCAACACAATTAACACATGTCCAATCCCTTCCTGATACAAAGTGCTGCTCTATGAATTCTTTATGCTGAGTCTATGATATCTATCTATTCAATTCTATCTGTTAAGTTGTAATATATAAATTTGATGTATAATAAAACTGTAAAGGTGACGTATCTGTACATTAAAGATACTTGTGGAAAGGGGCGTAAGATGAGTAATAGATCACATCAAGATGGTTTTTGGAATTTTTGTCCGTCTGTTTGTTTGTGCACGCATCACATAAAAACTATTGAACTAATTTTAATGGGGTTTTCAAATGTGTATTTGGCTGAGCTTAAGGTAACATGCAGGGTTTGTTTTAATACAATTGGCCTACGGGAGGAGAAGATATGCTAATTATACTTTAAATGGAAAACGCTCTTTCATAAAAAATAGACCTTGGAAAACAAATAATTAGTTAGTTTCAAAATTCAATAGATGGTGGTGTACATGGAAAACGCTCTTAGGAGTGTGTACTTAAATTCCATCTAGTAGAATAATACAACTGCAGCAGCATACATCCTTCTTTCTTATAGTCTCTGCTTTCTTCAAATTTCAACCATGAAAATGAAGTCTTGGGATTTAAATGGCATTAAGGTTTGGACAAACCATATTTTCACCTTAAGACTTTGTTCAGGAGTGCAGCAAATGAATTGAATTCAATGAATTATGGGTACTCCTGGTGTGACGTGGTTTTGAAGGAGTACCGGTTTATTGTATAGATATCCAGCTAGTTAGTTTATTGTTTGTGCGTGATGGACTGTATTTTGATGAACCTGTGCAATCTGTAAACTTTATTCAAATATTTTTAGACGGGTTGAGCTGGGCAGTAGTAGCTTGTTAGCTTGTTAACAAATTGGTAAAATTGTGCATTTGCACATTAGGGGTGTAACAAAAGAATTGTAAGTATTGTAAAGAATTGTATAAAGAATTATAGTGCAAAAAATGTGCATCATAGAAAACTGCACTTCAATTCAATGCAGTTGCACTATTTTAACACTAGAGGTCCTAAACTTCATATCCCACATTTAAAATGAGCCAGAGAGCACATCAGTCACATGATTATGTTCAATCATGGAGAGGCTGTGCCATTACTCAAACAGGAATCGTCTGTGAAGTAAATGATAGCCATGACAGCAACAACATTATACAGTGACAAGACCATATTATAACTGTAATAATGACCAAGAAAGATGCCAAGAAGCGGTCAGTTTAGCCAACATTGGAGCTCTATTTCCAGCCACAGTTATTTATCAGCCACTACTTAATACTATTATTACTGTTATACTGTTATATATTATTATACTACTAGTAATCCAGTGGTTTTCAACTCTGGTTTTGGAGGACCACCTGCCCTGCATATTTTAACATCTCGACTCCTAGAACACCTGATACAGCAATTTCTGATAAAGAAGGGAAAAGACTAAAATGTGCAGGGCAGGGGCTTCTGCAGGACTGGAGTTGAAAACCACTGGTTTAATCAATCATTTTCAAGGTGACAGCTTTTGTTTATTGGATCATTTAAAATATTTATATTAATTTATTAGTTTGGGGTTGCTTGTTTTTAAGCTTTGTAGTACATTTTCTTTTTGCAGACAAAAATGCACATTGTTTCACTATGTTTATGATATTTAAATAGGCAGCATGGTGTTGTAGTGGTTAGCACTGTGCCCTCGTACCTGCAGAATCGAGGGTTTTATTCCCACCTGGGTCTGAGTTTGCATGTTCTCAGAATAGCGGTATAGAAATTGTATGAGTGAATGATAATGAAATAAGAAATTGGTATTTTTCAACCGCATTATTTCTGCATTTTATTTGATCCAAGAGAAGCGAAACTGCAGTCCCGTATCGGGAATTGATTCATGACTGACGTTTATCACGTACACGTCTAATGTACATGTTGCTGTTGAAACATTAATAGGTATTTTATCCTGGTGAATTTGCCAGAAAAACATGACTCAAGTCATATATTCAGTTTTTTTGTTTTCTCTATGGTTCCAGGTTTAATATTTAGAGCCCAAGCACTATAACGCCATCATGATGGCTGTTACGTCTTTATCATCGCTAAGATGGCGCTGATGTCATAGTGTGTGAAGGGCCCTTTAGTTCTTCTAAGGATTTTTTTTCAAGCAGCCGGGCTCTTAACATGCTCAAAATGTCATGGAATCTCCCTCATTCGGACGCATGAGCAACTGGGCCTCCGGTGTGCCACAGGGCCCTCACACAAGATTTTGAACAACTCGAGTGGAACAAATTTCGCATTGCATTTCATGGGCTCTGCTCAACAGGAAGTCTGTTATTTTGGGTCGTTTGCAAAACGCACCCAGTGGAATTTGAACTACTCCCCCGGTGGGATTTTATATGGTTGCCACCAAAACAGATCTCAAGACAATGAGGATGCAAAATTGCACCAGACTTTTTTATATATCAAAAAATTATTTCAGCCATGATAATGCCTTAAACTTAGGCTGAAAATTGTCTTATAACTTCCTGTGTGACTTCATATTTCTGTCTTTCTGGCAATCGTTGCTTGCAGCTATATTCTCATATTGAATGCTTTGTGTTGTGGATACTGTGGTCCTTAGGGTTTTATATTGTATAAATAATAGAGGGCATTGGTGGCTTCGTGGTCGGCTGATAGCTGAATGCGATTTTTCTCCAGCTTGCTAAAACCAAAAGATTTTTTCTCAGAAAGGATCGTTTGACAGGATCATAGTTAGTTTACATTTCTTTGTATTATTAATGTATTAAGCCTCTTTAACTAATGTGATTCAAAATCTCTCACTATGTTGCCCCACCCATAAATCTGCGCCCTAAGAATATGTGCCGGAACAAGATGAAACTGCTTACTGACATGACTTACTAACATAACTTAACATGAAAGACGAAAGGTTCCGAGTCAGCAATATTGTAATCATTTCAATACTGTGTGGACCGAACAGTGAGCATCAGTGCATTTTCTTCAAATGTGATTGCCAGTGATGTGCATGCTACAATGTGCTTATTAGTTTTGTTTTAATCCAGTGGAGCCGATTACTGTACATTTTTGGACATCATGAAACTCAGGGTAGGCAGGTCTTCACATTTTATTCACTTTATTATTAAGCCAACTATTTAAAACAGGATTGCAGTAGCATTTGTTTTAGTAAATGGTGTTTTAATCGAGTAAATAAAGCCACAGACAGCTCAAGGTCTTTTCTGTGGCTATGAATGCTTCTTCTCTTCCCGAGAAAAAAACTTACCTTGGAAAGAGTATCTTGACTTTTTTACTTTTCCATTCTGGCTCAGTCTCACCAGGAAATCCCTCTTGATATCTCTGCAACACCATAGTAGCCACATGGAATTAATTTCTGTTATTTCAGGATCCCCCCTTTTTTTAACTTTAAATGATGTGGCTTATTTGCAGGAGGTGCGTTCAGAAGAACTTTCCTCTTCTTGGTGGTTGGAAAAATGCCTGTGGCCGTTTTTCCCCCTGTAGTGGAGGCCGATTCCCAACACAGCAAGCAATTACTGACACATCATTGTACTCTCATACATGCTGTCTGGAAAATTATAGCCCAGCTCCATTCAGTTTTCCACAGTGTGTGAGAGGCAGCAGAAGAGCAAATGTTCACATGCCCTCGAGTTTGTTTTAAAATTAGCCAGATATCATGCACAAAAATGTTTTTCTTTTCCATTACTGAAAAGCATAAATGATGTGTTGTCTGTCTTGATGCTCACCGTCTACAGAAATCCATGAACTGGAGTTAAATTAATTTCTAAATTTAGGCCAGTGGGCTATATTAATATTCTACTACTCTTTAGTGAGCTGCCATTTAATTCTGAGCAATTTCAGGTAATTTGCAGTGCTGTCCAGTTTCATGGTTAATATTTTATTGACACTTGTGATCGTATTTTAAAAGACTGCACATTACACCCAGCAGGAAATCATACATTCATTCAGGAAGCGTGATTTTATTTGAAATACATTTCAATCTCATATTTTATAATGTGGTGAAATTGGCAGCTTAGCATGGTTTACGGCAGAAAGTCCATTTGGAATTGCGCTTATGGCATTTTTATACGAACTGGTGCTGTGCTGTAAAATAAACTGTCAGCAGAAGCAGTTTGGCCTGCAGCAACTTTCCTGTTCTTGTTTCCTTTGGACAGCACATGGGCATTCATGTCTCTGGTTTTACGACACACGCGTTAAAATTGTGTAGGAATTCTCCAATAATCAGAAGGCATGATGTCAGTCTTTGGTAATGGTGCTTTTCCAACTGGCTGCATCACATCGGGTCTGTTTCCACTGCTCTCCACTTAGGCAGTAACGCTGAACCGCACAGTGACAGTAAAGACACTTGGGTTTTATTTGACTTCTAATTTTTGACTTATAATACTGCAAAAAAAAAAAAGTTGATGGAAAGTTTCAGAACTTTAGTTTAGAATATGTACAGTCTTTACTGTGCAAAAGTCTTGAACCACCTTTCATTTCTTCCTATTTTGCTTCATATTTTGCTTCTTCTTGAAAGAGCCAGCCTTTCTTATGTTTTGATGTAGTCTTGAGGAACACTTCTCCAGGCTTCCTCAAGGCCTTTTCTGGCTCTCATTTTCAGTCCAGTCTCTGTACCTGACCAGTTTCAGAGGAATGTTTTTTTGTTGCTGTTGTTGGCTAAGCCACACAGTGACATATGAATCATTCAAGCATAGACAACCATCTAACTTAAGGCATGAAGCAGTGAGGAACAGGTGCAGATGGTGACAGATGATTAAGCTGGTGATTAGTATACTGCTGATGCTGAGTGATTGGAACAGACGAGAGGGGAAATGAGGTTGTTACATAAGCAACCCATTTTTAAATTGTACCTGTAGGCACTTTCCAGCCTGTCACAGTAAAACACTGCTTCCCGTTTCTTCAATTTAATCAACATAATTTAATTTAATATGAAGAATTGAGTGGTAGCTCAAGACCTTTCCACAATACTGTATAACTTCCTGGACTTTGTGACAATATTTTCAATATTGAAACACCATTTAAAACTATTCTCAAATGTTTTGTTTAGTAAAAATTACAGTAAAGTGAGAAATGTACAGTAATAACCCTAACGTCAGGTTAAGAGAGTTTTGTAGAAAAAAAAACTGATGTTTTAGAAATTAATTTTCAGCCTGTAAAAGATTTTGTGTTAAAATATTATATTTTATGTATAATATAGACCATTTATATGCCTTTAGTGGCCTAGACTGTGGGGAGGTTTTAATGTCACAACAATCTTGCAGTAAATTTTTATTAGCACTTGAAATAGAAAAAACAAAAGCTAATGATTTTTATATTCTGTTTGTGGTTGTACTAGATATGTAATTCCATGACCACTAAACTGAATTTTGCCTTCTGGCATGCTGCTTTTTCCCCAGTCCACGTTTTTTGTAATTCCTCAGCTTTAAAAAAAAAAAAAAAAAAACTCAAGTCCTGGAGACATTGTGGAAGAAATTAAGCAGTGTTTTCCATGACGCTTCCCTGTCCACTCTCTCTCTCTCTTTCTCTCTCCCTGTCTCGCTCTCTCTCTCTCTCTCTCTCTCTCTCTCTCACACCGTTGTGCTCTTTCACCTTTTGTACTGTAAATGCTACATGTCTCTACTCTCTCCTTTAAAAAATATATCCTGCTACTAAATTGTAAAAAAATATGCAAAATGGTTTTCATGGTTACACATTATTGTATACGACACCCAAACCGTTCTCAAGCTATAATGCACCCCACTTGTTAGTTACTAACGCAGTCCTGTAGCTGTAACATCTTCGACAGGCATTAAACTGCAGCAAGTCGTTGAGTTTAAGTGTGGTCCGCATGCAGTGATGTGTTGAGTGACCCGTTTGCTTTTCTGCCAGAAGAGCCGTGAACTAATTCTTTTCTCAAGAGAACATAAGCACAGCTTCCTGTCTTCTGCTGCCAAGTCAATTGAACCCGAATCACGATAGCACTAAATCAGATCCTTCCTCTATGTTGTTATAAGGACTATCTAAATTCTCTCAAATCTAGCTCAGTACTCCAGAATCTTTTAATTGTCACCTGTTTCTAAAGCTCGTTTAAAATATATCATAGGCTCATAATCATAGGCTCTTGGTCCAGTCTGTGTTTTTATTTTTCTCTCCTCTCTCAGCTCCCTTAACACCAATCTGGACATGTGCATATTTTCTCCATGGGTAAAAGAACTGAAAATTAGTCTCATTATACTGTACTTGCAGGTTTGGTGCTGAACTGTTGAACTGCTTCACATCCTGTTTTAAATTTCCTATGCTAAAAATAAGGCTGCCAGTGGAAAAAGCTTTTGAAATGGTTATTCGTCTGTGTTTGTGTCTGTCTTGTACGAGGACAGGCTGTTATTATTTATGGTTTTTGAATTTTATTAGGTTTTTAAGCTGTATACCTTGCTAACCGACTCACGAGGAAGACGCACGTTGTCTCTTTCTGGGTTGTTTTATGTCCTGGCTGGGTTTCCCACTCACAGATGTCCTGTAAAGTATAACGTTAATGCTTTGTATGTCAGCAGGGTCACTGATGCTTCTCCAGTCTGGCATGTTTATAATTCGATTAAACGTGCAATTAATTTCACTCTTATCTAGGCTTATCACCACAGCATATACTGTAGTTGCTTGCCTATTGCTATAATTGCATTTTTACCTTCGTAGCTCTCTCGTAAATCTCAAGGATATGCCAATATCAAGGTCTAACTAGTTGTGATTGTGTTAAATGAGCTACAGCTTTCCTCTGCAATATTGTCGAACTCCAGCCTGGATTACAGCACAATTCCTACTCGTACTGTAACATTGTGGGCTTCTTATGGGAATCTTTTACACTTCCAGGCATATGCTCGATTTGCTGGAACGCCACTGAAAGTTCATAAGATCACCAACCCCTGGAGAAGTCCCACAGGTAAGCAGATTCTAGGAATTTTAATGTTTTTTTCCTTGGCCGCCATGCTTCTAGGATGATCAGGTTACTGCAAATGGTAGAAGGCACTAATCCCAGAAAACCAAGGATTATCCAAACTGGAAATTCTATTGGAGTTTGCTAATGGTGAAATAGACATAGCATCTAAAGGATTTTTTATGTTCTCTGTGTTTAACACCTGCTTTATTTATCTTCCTCAACATTACTTTCTTGCAGTGATAAACCTTTACTTTAGATGTTTGAGAAGCATTAGTACTGATTACAGGTTGGTGCTTTTAGTGATAGTTAGCACTATATAATAATAGATAACAGTAGTAATACAGTACAGTTGCAATGCAGACCAGCCTTTGTATGAGAAATATAAATTGTAGCAGTACAGTAATGTGAAGAATATAGTAGTGTGGCGTGTTATGACTGTTGCTGCATGCTCCCAGGTTCACTCCCTGCTCTGAAGACCAAAGAGGATGGGAGCTTCTCTCAACCCAGCAAGATTATTATCCAGCTCAGGAAACAGGTAAGCCACAGTCCTTGACTCCTTAAACATAGCTCTCGGCCGGGTTTTTGCTTGGCGCATGTACATTTTTAACAAAGCTCTAATTTGAAAAACAGTCTAAATCATTTTGTAACTATTTTGCCTCTTTCATTACTTTTCTCCTATTCATGGATCAGAATAATTGCTTATTAAACATTTCATGTTGATTCTGGACAGTCGTGCTGGAAAAGGCTGGAAAAACCTTTTATAAATCAATGAGAACAATTGGCCAAAACATAGTATTGGTGCTAATTTAATTTCTTTATGTTGTGCATATAATATAGTACAGTAAATGTGTGTGCCAAAGAAGCTACTTCTGAAGTTTATTCAGTATAGAAGTGACCGATCTTGCTTCCCAAATAATTTCAGCTGTTTTGGAGAGGTGATTTTATATGTGCCGCAAATATGGCTATTTTTCGGCGATATACTTTCTCGCTTCAAACAATAATAATTTAAAATGCAAATTATTCGTATTTCTTTGAGTACTGATATTAAAATTGGTGTAAGCTTCTAGAAGTATATGACCTATAAAATTTTTGCTTAAATTAAAGCTTTCTGTTGCAAAATTAAGCATTTTTCCCAACAAAATCTGTAGTGTCCATAACCATGTCAAATTCTTCTTGCAATATCTTAACAATGCTGCATTTTAGAATAATACACTCATGTAATTTTTAATTTCAATCTAAATTCCAAAAGTTTTATCTGAATGACAATTAATATCATTGAACAGGGCATAGAACTGGATTTATCCAATGTGTTTCTTTTTATCTGATATAAATATAAATGTGTATGCATATTTCCAAAAAAAAAAAAAAAAAGCATGGATCTGAAGATAAGAAGCATTAAGTATTATGAAAAATTGTATTATGGACACTTTTTAGCACCAAATACAATGTTTTGGCCGAATTGTTTTTGATCAATGTTGCAGTATTAAAAGTGTAAATTCCAGTTAAAGTGATAACAGAATCTGCCTTTTTGTGTGAACATTGCGCAACATCAAAAGTTACTATAAATATTAAAAAAAAAAAAAAGAGGAAGGTAATTATGTGATGTCATTCATTGATATAATTGTGTAATTGTAGTCATTGTGTACATAACCGCTGTGATATTTTTTTGTATTTTATTTCGCACGTAGCTTGTACTAACATTGTGCTAGTACAATGTTACTGAACATATCCAAGTATGTTCCCCATTTTGACACCTTAATGACTATATGCGATGATTGTCGTATTTGTTTCAGAAGTACAATGCAGACTATGATCTGTCTGCAAAAGAAGGGGCCGACACACTCGCTTTTATCTCTCTGCTGGAGGAAAAGCTGATGCCTGCTCTGGTGAGAATCACAAGGAGAACACAGAAGCTGGCTTACAGAGATGCATGATCTAGTCCTGTTGTTAGTGAGAACAAATGAAATGGTACTGTACAAATGATAAGAGATTGAGGCAAAGGAGCCCAGTGTTCCCTCGATGTTGAAGGGGGGGCAATGTTATATGACAATATCTTATCATTACTTTTCATTATATGCAGCTTGTCCTAGAGAGCTTTCTATCTCTCTCTCTCGCGTTCTCCTGTGGTTCATTAGTATTTTAATAGTGACTGGGTTATTATCTCTGGTATTTAGTAGCTGCTGTATAACAATTCCATGCAGTTTCCTCTCAGTTGGAGGCAATGGGGGTGGAGTGGAACAATTTTTAACCATTCCATCATCCCAACTATTGTTGAAGGGAAATCCATATCAAGCTTTTGTTATTGATTTGCTATGCAGATAAGGAGAATATTTGCTTTTTTAAAAAAAAGAATGATCTTATGAAAATCCACTCACATCTTTGCCCATATGTTTCTCTTCTTTCTCTTCCATTGTTTTTTTTTTTTTTTTTTTTTTTGGTATGTACCCTTGCAGATTTATGCTCTCTGGATTGATCCTAAGAACTACGTTGAGGTGACACGTCGGTGGCATGCAGAGAACATCTCCTTTCCACTGAATTTTTTCCTGCCAAGTCGCATGCAGCGTCAGCAGCTGGAGAGAGTGCGACTCATGCGAGGAAACGGCTCTCTAGAGGCTGGTGAAGAGGCTGAGAAAGAGGTGCGGAAGCATGGAATTATGGGTTGGAGAGAAAAAGTTGAGTGGCTGAGACTCTGAGATTGAGAATGTGTAATAAAGAAATCTCAGCCCCAGGTGTTTCCACGCCTAATATAAGAACGTAATCCAGCCAAACAAGATCTTGATGATCATCGGAATATTACAGGGCACGTTGTTGAGAGACACACTGCTGCTTTGCGTACCCCACAGATTATTTCTGTACACACACACAAACACACTTTTACACACCTGCAAGTTCGATTTATTTTAGCATAAGGTCATAGACATAGTAATTGTCTTTTCCACATGGGGGAAATAAACTCCATCTTTCTCTTTCTTTTTGAAGCTGTACAGTGATGCTCTGGAGTGCATGAATCTTCTCTCTCAACGCCTCGGATCAAACAGATTTTTCTTCGGGGACTCGTAAGTTCATCAAAGCACAAAGGATCCAGTAGGCCTTTTAAAAATGGATTTGATTGAGCTCCTCTCTTATTCTGGTTCAAATCATCGCTTTCTAAATTGACGGCCGGTTTATTTGTGAGCTAGCAAATTCGTTAACCATTTATAGGACACTCCATTGAAATACATGGAATTTCAAAAATGGCAGACTTTTTCCAAGACTTTATTTTTAACTATTATTTTTATTTTGTTTAGTTTTTTTTTTTTTTTTTTTCATTATTATTTTTATGTTGCAAAAAGATCAGTGTAGTTCCTCATTTATCTCGGGTAATATTTTTTTCCAAAAACTGTATAAATAAATAAAAAATCTTTAAAAAAAAAAAAAAACACACAAATTAAACATAAAAATGCATTTTTGCCTGAAATTTTTGCATGCAAACATGCTTATTTTCAACAAATATGTTGAAGCAAATACATCTCCTGACCTGATTTTTTTTTAAAAAGAAGAAAAAAAGAATCACTTTTAAGTTGTAGCTCAGAGAATGTTAAAGGCAGAGGCAGATATAAATATTATCTAATAGCTTTGCATTCATAACAAATTTAGAAAAGGGAATGCCCCCTTTGGACATACTGTAAAATGCATTTTCTGCCGTCTTTACTCTTATGCAAACTATTGCACATTGCCATATTATGTGTCAGATGTATTCTTTGCTTATTTAAAAAAAAAATTCTCCACATGTTTATATAGTAGGGGTGCTCCTATCAGGATTTTTGGGGCCGATCTCCGATCACTAGAAGCTGTATCGGCCGATACCGATCACCGATTAAAGGGTCTACTCGAAGCCTTATCATGTGGCATTATTTATTAAACTATATTTAACAACAATGTAAATCAAGTATTGAAGTTACAAGAAGAGGAATATCATGAATTGATAACTGTATTTATTGGCCAGCAACATGTGCAACACGTCAACTTAAAACATAGAAGTCTGTGTTTGGTTAGTAATTGGGAACAGCTTAGAGCTTGACAAATACAACTTTCCTGTAGATAAAATAACAGACAAGTAGGACGTGAGTCGCCGGTGTTATGCGCTAAAATGCATCTTGTATATGAAAAAAATATTTAGGAAAAGAAATTCCTATTCAACATGTATTTTTTATATTGCTTATTTTATAATCAAATTCGTTTGGTCTAATTTGTAATTCATAAACCTATAAATTTCTGTTGATTATATAGGGGGGGGCAATCTGTGGCAGGGGGGCATTTTAGCGCATAGCACCGGAAGTTCTGCGAATTAAACGTGTAATTTTTCATCTGATCGGCTTTTCTATATCGGCCATTATAGAGCCTGCCGATCAATCGTCCCAAAGCTAGCGGCCGATTATGATCGGCGACCGATCAATCGGAGCACCCCTATTATATAGTGTATAGAATTCAGTTTAATTCAATTAACGTGTACAATGAAGCAGTTTACACATTCACCGAGCACATAGGAACAAAATACTAATACTGGACAGACCTTCCTTTGCTCTGAAAACAGCCTCAATTCTTGATAGCAAGCATTTCTAAATGTTGGAACCATCTCTTTGAGAGTCTGGTCCACAATGAAATGATTGCAGTTCCTGCAGCTTGCACTTTCATGCCCGAAGTCTCCTTTTGTACTACATCCAAAGGATTTCTATTTGACTCAGATCCGGTGACTGGGAATGTCTCTGAAGAACACTGAACTTATTGTCATGTTTATATATCCAGTTTGAGATTACTTTTGATCCATGATCTAGAGCTTTATCATGTTGGATGTAGTCATTAGAAGTTTTATCTAGTCATTAGTAGTAGTAATTGTGGCCATGAAGAGATGCACATGGTCAGCAACAATAGAAACTCAAATAGACTGTGGCATTCAAGTGATGATTAATTAGTATTAACAGACCCAATATGTGCCAAGAAACTATTCCCCATACCATTACACCACCTCCACCAATCTGGACTGTTGACACAAGGCAGATTGGGTTAATGCCGTCAGTGCCAAATTCTGACCCAACCATCTGTGTTAACCATCCCTCAGCATAAATCAGGATTCACCAGAAATTCATCATTTTCAAATCTTCAACGGTCTCGTTTTTGTGAACCTGTGCCCACTGCAGCCTCAGCTTGCTGTTCTTAGCTGACAGGATTAGAACGCAACGAGGGCTTCTGCTGTTGTAGCGCAGCTACTTCAAGATTTGGTGTGTTGCGCCAAATCAAGGCTTTTTAATGCTTATCTGGCATTAAGAAGCATGCCATGTTCAAAAATTTTTGAGATCACATTTTTCCCCATTCTGGTGATTGATGTAAAGATTATCCAAAGCTGCTGATACTGCTGTCACATGACTGACTGATTATAAAGCTATTTAGAGCTCACTTTGAAATGTATCCTCCAGGCCCTCCTCTCTTGATGCCTATGTGTTTGGCCATCTGGCACCTCTACTGAAGATGCGGCTGCCCAGCACCAGATTACAGCAGCACCTGAACACACTGGACAACCTGACCAACTTCTGCTCAAACATCCTATCCCTGTACTTCCCTGAAGAGAATCGAGGTGAGGCTCCAGTAACTGTTAGAAAGTTTTTTGCTGCACAAGAGCCAATATTATCCTGCTTACTGATGAGTACCCCCTTTTTTATTTATGTGTATAAACAAAATTAAAAAATCAAAAACAACCTCAGAACAAAACCTTTTTTATGTGCCATTATTTATTTAACAACAATTAACCCAAAAAGAAAAAACATGCTGGCAAGTACCCCTTACTGCTTCCACAGGATTTAAGAGGGTAAGCCGCAGCCAGGTGCTCCCAATCATCAGCTCTCGATTAACTGCTCATCTGCAGGTGTGCAGACCTCTATAAAAGCAGACATTTTGGCAGTTTTCAGGTGTGTGTTAACACAGTAAGCAAAAGGGAAAGACATAAGCAATGATCTAAGCAATTGTTGCTGCACATCAGTCTGGAAAGGATTATAAAACCATTTCAGAACAATTTGGAGTTCAACGTTTTACAACGTGAGAGATTATTCACAAGTGGAAAGCATTCAAGACAGTTGCCAATCTTCCCAGCAGTGGACGTCCCAGCACATTCACCACAATGTCAGACTGTGCAATGCTCAGACAAATAAAAGAAATGCTGAGTTACATCTCAGACTCCATAGGCCTGACTGAGCATGTTAAATGTTAAAGTCCCTGACAGCACAATTAGAAGAAAACTGTACGAGTGCAGTTTATTTTGAAGGGTTGCCAGGAGAAAGCCTCTTCTGTTTAAACAGAACATGGATGCATGACTGAGGTCTGAACAAACCACAAGGTTTCTGGAACAATGTACTATGGACAGATGAGACCAAAGAGGTGATGATTAGGGCTTGTTTTGCAGCAACAGCTGCCTTTTGGGCCTTTTGCAGAACTCTTCTGTATACCAGAGTATTCTAGAGGCAAATGTGACGCCATCTGTCTGACAGCTAAAACCTGATCAAAAATGATCAAAAGCACACCAGTAAATCTACATCATAATAGTTGAAAAGAAAATAATCAAGGTTTTGGAATAGGCTAGTCAAAGTCCAGATCTCAAATTGAAATGCTGTGGTGCGACTTTATGAGAACTGTGCATAAATGAATATACAAAAACCTCAATGAACTGAAGCAATGATTTAAAGAAGAATGAAAGATGTATCTACAAGCTATTGAATCATCTGTATACTCTTTGATGTCATTGAGTCAGTGGCCTAGTACCCAGTGTTATCGGGTTTCGCTGTAGAAGAATCGCGACCCAACTTGGGATAAAGCAGTTACTTAAGATGAATAAAAAAATGTGGTTTGTTTATTTGTTGCCCGCAGGAACGGGTCAGCCGGCATCCACTGCGAAGGAGGGGAGTGACTTTGACCATGAGCCTTATAAGAGACGTAAGCAGCTGCTGTCTGTTCTGGTAGCGGTAGCAGCCATGCTGGGCTATGCTTTCCTCACGGGCATTGTTGCTATTGAGCATGGGAAGGAGGAAGGCCCAGCAAGAAACACCTCCATTGAACTTCAGGATGAAGAGGAGGAGTAATGGACCACGGAGTGGGAAATAAATGGGGACATTTAATTTATCTGGTGAAAAGAAATTTTCACTGGATATTTACTCTATGAGGAAGGTTATGTTTATATGTGTCTTTTTCTAATCAGAGAGTTTTGAATGGAATTTGGGATTTCTGTTTTGCTTTTGTATACTCTGTACTTGTTTTTTTCATTTTGAGTTCTTTATCATTTGAGGCTGTAAGCGTGTATAAATTCTACATTAGTGAACAGCTTTTCATTAGACCATATCTGAAATGTTCTGCAGAAGCTACTAAGTGGTATGATCTGACTTGAAAAGATTCATTAAATATGGCCTGTGCTTCAGATCTGAGTTCTGTGGGAGATGGACATGGTGGTAATTCATAAAATTTCATTTTAATTGATAAATTGCTTTCATCTAATAGTCATTTGGTCTAATTCCACTGATCGATCAACCAATAACATCTCAACATAGTCTGAATCAATAGACAATGAAAAATGAAAAGGAAAGTTCTGTTGCCTTGTTACCCTGTCCACAGAGTTACACGTTCCTTCATACCTTTGCAATGCTCAATTTAGTAATCATGTTCAGGGGACATAAGGGACATTTTTAATTGGAACTCTGTTTCCACAAATGCTTAAAAATACATTAAAAGTCAATATTTGAAAGAAAAAAAAGAGCTTTAATAAAGTGATTTGCATGGTTGCAACAAAACAATATCTGGTTTATCAGATGTTCATTTTTAACATAAAACTTTTGCATAAACCATTCTGGTTTATAATATAGATTTTTTTCAAAAGGTTTATCCATCTGTGGCACTAGAATGCTACACTGAGAACCAGGTTTGATTACACTACCTGTACTATGCCCAACAACAGTTTACATGTAATACTGTACTGAACTGTACTGTGTTTTGTAATTGCATGTATGTTCTTGCTTGCAAGATCAGGATTTTATAGTAATGTTTAAAGGAAGTTCAATTTGTCTGGGCCCTAGACCAAGTCATGTTTGTGATTATATACAGTAGGTGTTTGGTATGCAGATTTTTCCTCCCGTCAGCAGTAATGCCACCCGTCTGTTTTATGTTCATGCAATGTATACAAATTTCAGTAGTAAATGTGTTAATATTTGTGATTCAAATTTGTGGTAGGTATCTATGGAAAGGAATCATCACAGTTTGATTATCTGGCCGATTAATTGTAATGAGTTAAATCTTATTTATGTAACCATGCCATTTAATTTCATCTGCATTCTACATCTGCTGGTTTAAATGCTCAAAAAGGAAATCGATATTTCTTTAAATTGGATTTTGCTGCAGTTAAAGTATAAAGGTATGACACTAGCATATCCTTATGTTGTCAAGTTATTAATATCCAGCTGCTTTGCCACAATCTAGGTCTTAAAGTTTCAGAGAATATTTGTGTCCAGTGGCAGTTTATCATGAGTGATTTAAGCATGATTCTGCAGCTAGTATTAACATTTAGAAGAAAAAAAAAAACTATTTTTGAACAATACTGGTTCGCTGGTGGTCTAGTACACTCACTTATTTTGATAGAAATGGTCAAGCTGCTTAAATCAACTAGTATAATGCATTATAATCCACTGAGTAGCAAAGACGACTACATCATACATTTTACAAGTGTTTTGGAGATTTCGGTGAGTGAAACAATTAACGTCTTAGCTCTACAGCTAGGGGTGGTGAGCATCACCTGTATGCTTATGTAACATACATCAGCACAGACCTGTTGCGATCTTCCTACCATCCTATATTGATGTGTGTTTCAGTAGTACTGTAATACACCTTATAAACAGTTATGTTTTCCGTTTGAATCAGACCACATGTACTATGGCTTACCTCTCCCCTAAACTTGTGGTAGCCTCCTCTTATGCATTCTGCCAAGGTAAATGTATTTTTGTATGTATTAATGCTTGATGGACCTGGGTCAGGGTTAGCTCAGTGGTTAAGTCATTGGACTATGGTTCGGAAGGTCCCAGGTTTAAATCCCACAAACGCCAAGTTTGGCCCTTGAGCAAGGCTTTTAACCCTAAAACTGCTCAGATGTATAATGAGATAAAAACGTAAGTCACTCTGGATAAGTGCGTCTGGCCATTTTACGGTCATTTGCTTCTGTTTGGCCATGCTGTCTAGCCCCTCCAAGAATGCCAAATTTGAGTGGTTTAAGCAATTCTTTCAGACTAATATGCCTTAGCAGCCTGATAATAGTGGTCTTAGTAAAGCCTAAAAAAGGGTCTGGGATGGCTCAGCTGTTAGATGGTGTCCTTGGTTAAGCTGGTTTTGTGATAATGAGACATGCATTCTCTAGGGCACCGTTAGTGGCAGAGCTCAAGGGTGACCCTCACCATGACACAAATGCCTAAATGTGAATATAAAGCTGGAAGCGTTCCACCATCTTTCAAAACAGCAGGGGTCACCTCGGTCACCTCTTCTTAAAAAGTTCAATATGGAATCTGAAGTTTTGTCCAACAACAGGTCAAGGCCTGGCATGCTCAGATGTATAATGAGAAAAAAAAAAATGTACGTCGCTCTGGATAAGGGCCTAAATGTAAATGACACTAGATACAAGCTTGCAGGTTTCATAATCATCAGCACAACTAAAAAGAACCATCTATGTGGCACTTTAGGTGACCACAAATCAATGCCCCATTCCTAAAAGAACCATCTGTTTCATACAAGCCTTAGGAGGAGCATGTCAAAGACCTCATACAAGAAGGCATTTAACCATTTTGTCCAATTCGCCATACAGCAGAGCATGCCCATGAACTAGCTGCCAAAGGGATGCTTTAAAGGCAAAACCATTGACAACAATTTTGTTACTTTGACACAATAATTCTTTCTTCTTTTTTTCTCTTTTTTTACTTTTGGACGAAAGAGTATTTAGACATGGGTTCTTCTCAACATACTTACTGTATGTGTTTAGAAGAAATAATGTAATGGTATTGTATAGATTAGGTATATGTATACCTATATATATGTATAGGAAGGTAATGTATAGATTCAATTTGATGTAATTCTGTTTTGTTTATGTATCACTTCTGTGTTTCTTTAGGAGTTGTCACAAAGCAGCTATATAGAAATCCAGATATACATGTAAATGTATCTAAATTTAAGGCCTCTGGTAAGATTCTCTTTCTAAAGAGATGCTTTGATTTGAAGTTCTACCTATCAGCTTCTTCTTAGCATCACATGTCTTTTTAAGAAAACTTGTTTCACTGAGATTGCTATCCACCATGTTAACACATGTGGTAGACATTATTATGAGAACCAATCAGAGTCAGCCAGGCCACTATGTGTGGTACCAGCTGTTGTTGAGGATGTTAGGCTTGCTGGTGCCTTAAGCCATCAGTAATGGGTTATCATATTATGACAGGACCCCAAACACTGCAAACAGTAGTCTCTCCTTTGTAATTTTAGAGGGGTTCTAGCTTACTAGTTTCTAATCTTAAGATTATAACCCATCATCTAGTTAGAGACTGATGTTGGTCTATCTGAGATAATTCAGTGTTGGTTTGCTTAAACAATGTTACAATGCCCATCAGACTGGCATGAGGCTGAGCGGCTTTCTCTTACATTCTGTATATGCAGGATACTATAGATACGAATATCCCGTCTCTGTACTGTATATAGATTATATGGCAGAGAGTCTGCAAACACCTGATTATCATCTAATATCACACATATGGGTGGTGATAATTGCTGTTTAAGAAATCAAAATGATTGTCTTTGTTTTTGCATGATTTACTGACAACACAAGTTAGATCAACACCTTATAAACTAAACTTCAGCTCGGCATCTTATTGGGTTTTTATGCTCCCTCTTTCTGACAGACAGTAACCATCTTGCTGGGTCTGCCAAATTGAGGGCTGTCTCTCCACTACACCCTATGGACTCACAGCTGTGTATTACAGCATGGCTCAGGAATCCCACCTTGGCCCCTGTTCACGCCAGGGTTGTTGTTTTGTGTGTGTGTGTGTGTGGGGGGGGGGGGGGGGGGTTGACTGTAATTTGAGTTGAGTGTAGGGGGGGGGGGTCGCATGCACAAGCATCTGTACTCATGGGCTTATGTGATCTCTCCAATGGGAGCTAAAGTTTAATGATGTCAAAAAAAAAAAACAGATTTGGAAAAGTGCTGTATCGGAAAAATCTTCTGCAGCTTTGTTCTGTGTGAGATGTGCAATTCAATCAGAACAGGAACAATGGAGTTTAATGCCTGAACATGCATGTCATGATTGTATCTGCTTTTAGTTTAGTTCAGGAACTCAAAAGTGTGAGTCATCCTTTTAGACTCACTACAGCTAAGCATTCTGGAAACTCAGATTTTTCTCTCTGAAAAGGACCGATTTTACCGAGTACCGGCACGTTCCTTCATGTTTAGCATGCCTTTATTTTCAGGTACATTTTAAATTGTCTAATGATGTTTGAAAAGGGCAAGAACCAACCGTCCATTGCCAAATCTGCTGCTTTCAAGGTCCAGCAATAATGAAGCATGAGCGGAAATATTTCCTTGGCAAAGGCTGTTAAAAGCAGTTGCCCAGGCAACACAGTAGCAATCAAAAATAAACATTTCTCATAGCAGGGGACGGAGATGTCGAGCCTGCATTCACTAAAACCTGGCTAAAAAGTTACAAAAATTTATCAGTGTAGTATTATTCACATTATCATTATTATTCACAATAATATTTCTTGTATACCTCTTGGAATTTGTTCTTGTAAACTGCAGCTTTTATCATTTCGAAAAACAGCATTCCATTTGACTGTGTATAGTGAGTTGAAGTAATGAGTTTTCAAAGCTTTGGGCTTAAAAAGCTCTTATTAAAGGTCGAACATTTATCTGAATGGGTCAACTGCTGAGTCTCAGGAATACCAGTGTACTTGTTTCATTTCAACAGAACCTTTATTCTCTGAATACAGGACCATTTGATTGTAAATAGCACAAAGCATCACTGATTTATACTGATGATGAGTAAAAAGTAGGCATCTGAGAAGTGCAGAACAAAATAAAACCGAAAACAAACTAACAAATTCAAAAACAAAATAGTCAATGCAAAAACAAAATAACAAAATGGAAAACAAAAACAATACATTCAAAAACAAAATAACAAAACCCAAAAACAAAATTACAAATCCAAAAACAAAATAAATCAGAAAACAAAATACCATAGACCTTCAAATGCTGTGAGGCTGCAGTACTTCTTCTATATCGTGAGTGAAAAATGTCTCGTCCAATCAGGGATAAGAATTTCATTTGCAAAGTACACATATCTTTTCCAGTTTGTCTGAATTGTAGTCTTTTCTGATTTTTTTTGTTTTTTTGTTTTCGGATTTGTTATTCTTTTGTCATTTTTGTTATGTTTTCGGATTTTATTATTTTTTCGGATTTGTTATTTTGTTTTGCACTCCTTAGCCTTTTAGTGCTGTCCTAAAAATGCTCTCGACATTTAGTACTCCAACCATTGCAGAGTATGTTTAAAATCTGTTGAGATTTGATATTATTGTCTCCAATTTCCTACTACCTTTCTACCAAAATATGACTTTAAATTATGACTTAAGATTGCTTTGGTTCCCATAAACAGAAACAGCCATGATATAACTGATAGTCAGTGGCGGATTTAGCAATTTGGGGGGCTCAAGGCGAACATGGATATGGGGTCCTCTGCATTCAGTGCTTTTTTAAAAGTCTTACCTTAAACTTCCCTTCACTCGTCATCCCACAGCAATCTTATCCAGATGTCTAGAACAGCCCTGTAGAAAAAAACACAAGAAAACATTAACAGGTTAACTAATGCACAAACAATTTTCTACAACTAGAATGTACCTCATTGTCAGTTTTACGTATCTGATACAGATACCTTTTGTATTTCATCATGATCAGCAGACTAATAGTTGACTATTGTCCTCTGTCTTCTATGCTGTTTCACTAAAGTAAGAAAACCTATGACAGGTCAATGGAGTGACACAAAGAATTCTTATTAAAATGATTACCTCTTATTTTTATCCTTGCCTTCCCGTCTTTGTCTGTCTGTCTTCTTCTTCTGTCCCTTTAATGCTTTAATTTTTATGTACTGTATTTCTCCTGTTCCTTGAATGCTTTTTCTCCTTTCCGTCCTTTTAACGTATTTTACTGTTATTAATCATCATCACTATTTTACTTTCCTCTTTTTTTTATATTTTGTCTTTGCATCTCTCTCCTCCTTTATTGATTTGATTTGATTTGGATCTCTCTCTCTCTTCTTTTTGCGTTCTCCTCCTCAAATGTTATTTTCATGTCTTTGCTTCTCGTCTCCCCTTTTGGCACTGTATTTCTCTAGCTTTTATTCTTTCTCCCTGTTCTTTTATTATTTGCTTTTTTTTATAACTTAGTCTTCCTTCATCAAATGAGCTTTAGTGGGTGGGAAAAACATGAATATTGGGGTGTTGGATTAAGATTAATATGAAAGCAATCTTAATTTTAAAAATATTTAAAATAATTAGTCTTATTGTGTGCATGGCTGTGGTGAATAGTGTAGGCCAAGACACTAAAATCTGGCCTTGCAAACTTTGGCTTCAACAAACTTTATTACTGACTCCATATCCATTGATTTCCTGACTTTGTGCTCAGTGGAAAGAACAGCACGTGCAGACAGCCTCTCCTGTGATACTGTTGATCTGAGGTGACTTACCTTTGCCAAAGCTTTCACCTTTTTACCTTTGCTTTCATGGCTGTAGATCGAAGTCTCGCGCTCCTCAATCAAACTGCAGTGAATCACTTTCCGCTTTCGTCACATGTACCGTTGTAGTGTGTGTTTGAGGGAGACTAAAATGCTACAACGCAACTCGCGTTGGATGCTACAAACGCAAACTTTTTGGATGTAGTATTTTCTTTTATAGCACTTTTTCTTTTTTCTTTATTATAATAGTTTGCAGCACATTACTAGTCCTTGTATGTGGAATCCCCCTTGGCACTAAACCTCATTCAGATTCCTGACTCTAGGTAAATCAGGCACTCAAGGACTGGTGCACAATTGATTATCCATTTAGCCTAAATGTGTTCAGTGGGGTTGAAATCCGGGCTCTGTCCAGTGCACTTAAGTTTGTTGACCGGAACCATAGAAAATGTGAGCCACAGAAAAGAAGTTTATGCACCACAGAAGTGACCATTCTTGCTTCCCTATAAATTTTATGTTGCTAAAGTTTTGGAGAGATGATTTTATATGTGCCCCAAAAATGTCAATTTTGTAGCGTTATACTGTCTCGCTTTAAACAATAATCATTTAAAATGTTAATTATTTATATTTCCTTAGGACTATTAATATTAAAATTGGCGTAAATTGTAAAATTGTTGCTTAAATTAAAGCATTCCATGCAAAATTAATTAGTAGTGTCCATAACCATGTCAAATTCATGTACAATATCTTCACAATTTTGCATTTTAGAATAATACACATTTTCAGGTTTATGTATTCTCATGTGAAATTTAAATGGATAAACTTTGAAAGAGTTTGATTTAAAAAAAGTTATGGACTACATAAAAGGGCATGATAAGGGTATTTATCAAGTGTTTTACTTTTTATCTGATAGAAATATAAATGTTTATGCATATTTACAAAAGAAAATTAAGCACTGATTGGGAAATAAGAAGAATTAAGTCCTATGAAAAATAGTGAAATATAATCATATCTGATAATTCACGTTTTCACCTAGGTGAGACACCTTTTTGCACCAATACCATGTTTTGGCCATTAGCAATCCACATCTTCATGAAGCTTGCTTTGTAAACAGGGATACTGTTATACTTGGACACTGCAATTCTAAATCATACAAAGACAACTGTGTACTTCAAACTTTAAACACATATTTATGTCATGGTCAGGTGTCCACAAACTTTAGTCCAAACAGTGTGTCTTACGCTGTTATCACACACTTTGTAGCTCTTTGGTAGCCATATACGAGGGTAAGTCAAAAATCATCCACAATCTGGTGCTGTTCTGTGCAGCTGTGAATGAGTTACATCAGTTCATTTGTAACTGCAGTGCGAGCAAAAATGAACCCCCATTTGTGATTTGCCAGAAAGAATAACAGCCTGCAGTGTTTTTTGGATGTTTGGTTTTTGTCATTTGGATATCTGCTAACAAAATTTGGACAGATACATTAAGGAAGGTTTCTTAAAGAGAATCATTACTGCTGGTGAGACCTGGATTCATCACTACGAGTCTAAGAGTATGGAACATCCTCAATCACTGAGAAGTTCAAAAGTCAACCATCAGCTGGAAAATTAATGCTTATAGTTTTCTGAGATTCCCAAGGGCCAGTATTGGAATATTGTCAGGGAAAAGGTTCAGCGATCAACAGTGCTCTTTACAGTGGGTGCTTATTGAGAAGCTGAAGGCTTCTTCTTCTTTTTGTCCTTTCGGCTGTCCTTTTCAGGGGTCGCCACAGTGAATCATCTGCCTCCATCTAACCCTATCCCCCGCATTCTCTTCTCTCACACCAACCAACTTCAAGCATCCTCCCTATATTTCTGCTCCCTATAGGAAACTCAGCCTAAAACATCTTTTAATGAGGGAATACGAAAGCTTGTTGACAGATGGACAAAGTGGAAAAGCAAGGAGATTATGCCGAAACCGATTTCTTTGTCTTTTCTAAGAATTATTTGAAATAATGTCTACAGCCAGAGTGCGGAGAATTTTAGTCATATAATCCAGTTATAAACGTAATGAAGGGTAAAGAAAACACGCAGGATTTCACAATGATTCCAGAGACAAATGTCAATTTAACGGGTAAACAGAGAGAATCGACTGAGTGAGTCATAGAGTCTAATTAACCGACACACACACACACACACACACCGAGCTTAATTGGACCGTATCTCTCTCTCACACACACACACACACACACTCTCTCTCTCTCTTCTCTCTCTCTCTCTCTCTCACACACACACACTCTCTCTCTCTCTCTCTCTCTCACACACACACACACACACACACACACACTCTCTCTCTCTCTCTCTCTCACACACACACACACACACACACTCTCTCTCTCACACACACACACACACACACTCTCTCTCTCTCTCTCTCTCTCTCTCTTTGAGCGCACGAGCCAGTTGGTAAGGAGCGCGCGCTGAACGCGGCACCCGCAACTTCACGCGCACCGGTTTGCTAAGAAAAAATAGTTTTGTTTTTCTTTCTTCCTCTGGATATTAGCGTGTTCTTCTTAATCTAAGAGCATGGATGCAATGCGATCTGTGGCAGTCTGGATTGCATTGACTATGATGCAGATCTGCCTGTGTGAACGTCTGGAGAAACAAGACGACCAAGGTATCATTATTACTCAGACAGTATTATGTCTGTCTAATGTGTGGATTTATTACATCCTTAAATTGTTGAACCAAAGAACGACTGTTTCGATTTTTTTAAGCATCAGTTTACTGTGTCTAGCTGCTTGGAGACAGATGTGGGACTTCTTCATGTTTGTGTTCACACGTTGACAAGTTTGCTCATTAAAACATGATTAAGTGCATGTGATAAAAACTTTCTACATTTTTTCTATTTGCTCTAAAACATTGTCATGTATGTGCACATGTATATTATTAGAGTTACACAATACTGTACGTTTATACTAACATCTTTGTATGCTCTGAGCATCAACACCTCAGACATTACATATTCATTTTGCTGTGGTTGTTTTAATTAATTATTGGTCAATATTACTAATACAAAATAAACTTCATTAAATTGCAGGAACGATATTCTGTTTTGACAACACCATAGGGTTGTCTTGCTCCTGAAAAATCTCCAGATACCCCATGAGAAAGCAAGAGCATTTCTCAAGTGTGGATTTAGGCATGATTGAAAAGTATTCTTCTTCTTTTACTACTACTTAGCATCATCATCTTTATTATTTATTTTCATTATGATTGTTTATATTGTTGTTATTATTATTAGTAGTAGTAGTAGCACTCATCCCGAACCATGTCATGCATTTCAGGAATACTTTATGCATCTCATTACAAATGGCTTTGATGTATTCTAGGCATCTTATCACGTCTACCTTTAAAGCCCTTTTCATCTTTCTCAAGACATGGATACCAGGCTGGGTTGTGCTTTGATTTGTCATTCATCAGTATCTGTGTGGTGACCTAAAGCAGTCTGAACACAAAGTGAGACAACACAGAGGCTTTCCCACTTCCCTGGATCTGTCTCCTTGGTTCATTCTTTCCTTCTGTCTCTACCTCAGACACACACAGAGCCTTGTCCTGGCTCCAGTACTGCTGGCCTGCCACAAACCATTGCATAAACATTTTGATAGTAAGTGAGTCAATATGTGAGAAATAACTATAGAGGAGAGCACTTGGAAGGCAGCATGGGTCTTTAACCTGCTGCTTAAGCAGGCATTGAGTGTCCCAAAATTGTGTAAATGTGACACTCGGATTAGTGCTTATATAGATGATAATGCTCAATGGTTTAGTTGATGTGGATGCAATCTATTAATACTTATTACCCAAATATTGCTATAACTAAAATAATAATTTAAAAAAAACTGCCATTTGATGTTTAAAGTGCATGGATTTATTCATGGTGCTATAGTGAAGTAACTATTTTCCCTTCTTTCTCATTACTTTATTCTGTAATTGGTAGGATGTGTTGTTTATAGATTCTTTGGGCATTGAGCTTGGAAATGTCTAGGCTGTGGGTTTAAAAAAAAAAAAAAAACTCTGCACTTTCCACGACAAACCCATGCACATGAAAATAAAAAGCAATAAAAAACCCTTCACCTGGCAAAACTATATATATATATATATATATATATATATATATATATATATATATACATATATAGGTTAATTATATAAAAGCACGCTTCCAGAACAAATATAGAATCAACACTTCAATTTGGCATCAAGACATTATCTTTAAGTAATGTAAGCTGGGAGGTTGGGCCTCCATGGATCAGACTTTTTTGACCAGCACAATCTGCCATGTCTCTCAAACTGTTCATAAACGATTTTTTTAGGGTGTGTAATCCTGTTGAAAATGGAGACCGCCAATAGGGAATACAGTTGCCATGAACTGGTGTACTTGGTCTGAAGCAACATTTAGTTAGGTGATACGTGTCGAAGTAGCCTACACATGAACGCCTGGACCCAAGGTTTCTCAGCAGTATATTCCCCAGAGCATCACACTGTCTCTGCCATCTTGTTATCTTCTTATAGTACATCCTTGTGCAATATCGTCCCGAAGGTTATCAACGTACACACCCAGACATTCAAAGCATGTAATAGACAACATGATTTATCCTACCAGGCTATCTTTTACCATTGTTCCATGGTATAATTCTGATACTTACATGCTCGTTATGAGTTTCAGCAGTGAACAGGTGGTCATCATCGTGGGCACTCTTTACTTCTTCTCATACTTCTTTATCAATCTTTGCTATAGTAGCTCTCCTGTGTGATTGGAACACACAGACTAAATTTTGCTTCCCACACGCCAGTAAGCCTTGGGCATCGACAGCCCTTTTTTGCAGGTTCACTAGTCCTTCCTTGGAATACGCCACAAGGCCATGTAACCATCATGTTGATTTAATCCTTTGCTTGCCTATTTTTCCTGCTTCCAATACATCAGTTTTTCCGAATATGTCCCACCCCTTAACAGGTGGCATTGTAAAAGATAATCAGTTTTCTTTCATATTTTCTTCATATTACTGAGCAAGTAATACACTGACTTGTCAAAAAATGGTCACCATCTGGATTTAACTAAGCAAACAGGTTTCCAATGGAAAATTACTGCAGTGATTAATATAGTTCAGGTGGCAACAACTGTAGTTATTTAACCCTAACTAATGAAGTGAGTATCTTCTCATATCTTAAACAGCAATGTTAGAAGACATATCCTGTGGTCGTTGCAAAGACGTTACATCATTGCCAAGATGTTTTTAGAAGGGTCAAAATATTGGCTTGCATCAAGTAAACAAAACTAATTCTTAGTTTAAACTATTAAAATTGGGTTAAGAACGGTCCAACACAAGGATAGAGGTGAACCATCATCTTCGAGGAAGAATACACAATGTGAAGAGAACTCAGTAGATTGAGACTAAAAAGCTGTGTAGCCTTAAGAAACACACTTATCTGTCAAGAGAATAAAAAAAAGAAGCGCATCCGGGTAAGTGGAGAGGCAGATGAAGTGATGCACCCATCATATCTAGTGCCCACTGTACAAGTGTGTTTGGGCGGTATAATAATCTGGGGTTGCTTCTGTTGGTCAGGTCTAGGTTCTTCACTGTTATCTTCCCAAAAATGATGCCGTTTGTTCACTAACATGTTCTCTAACAAACCTCAGAGGGCTTCACAGAACAGCTGTATTTATACTGAGTTTAAATAACACACAGGAGGACTAGGTGATTTCTGAATGCAATTGGTTCCACTGGATTTTAGTTATACTTTTGCAAGGAACTGTAAATGTTAAGTTAGAGTGAGTGTGTATTACAGTATGTATGGAGTTCCAAGGTAGGAAGGACAACTACAAAAAGCGCACCAAAACCCTGAAATATGCAGATGAAAGAAAGGAGAGATGTAGCAAAAGAGGAACATTAGTACTTGAAATTATGAGGTTATAATAGTTGTGGATTAGGTGCAAATTGTTTCTAAAACACTAAAATCCGTTGTTCCTGTATTGCAGTGATAGACATGTTGGCTCTGCAAGATGTCAAGCAGAATGTGGCTGCAGTAGAAAAGATTTCTGGAGCAATGAAAACTCTCAGTGATCTCTACATCGTCTCCACCTTCCGACTGCCACCCAAACTTGGAGGAGTGCTGCTTGGCTTCTACAATAAGCAGGATAATAAGAAGTACCTGGAGCTTGCAGTCATGGGCAAAATAAATAAAGGTACTTTTAAACATAAGAGTAACTCTAAATGTGATGGGATATCAGTATTGAGCAGGGTGCTGAGGTACGTATTGGGCTCTGAGAAGACAGATAAAACATAACCAAACCATTATTATTATGTAATCAATGCTTGTACTGTGCTATTTTTAAAAAAGGCATTACAGGATAGGCTTAGTAATCTGTATACAGTACACACTGATGTTCTTTGACCTTCCACAAAGGCCCTACTGCCTTGCCGAAATCACTCATAATGACATAATAACTGTTGCCTGCACTATAATCTTTGAATCATTATTAACTGCTTAATTATAGGTAATATTAACATTTAAGGTCACTGATAATAAATGTGACTGTTCTGACAGCCCTTGTGCGATATGTTCGTGAAGACGGCAAGCTGCACACGGTAAATCTGCAAAGCTCTAACTTGGCGGATGGGCGTACTCAGTCCATCATTCTCCGTGTAGGAGGACTGCAAAGACAAAATCTCAGCCTTGAACTTTATGTCAACTGCCGCCTGGTTGATTCTGCCCAGCGCCTGCCTCAATTGGTTGCCCTTCCTTCAGAGGCCGAGTTGGTGGAGATAAGGAATGGTTTCAAGGCATATGCTCGACTTCAGGTAAAGTAACTTTACTCAGACACTGTTTTACTTGTTCTATATGAAAAACATGATCAACAAAGCTGTTGCGGTCCTGAACAGTACAGAGTTTTGACAAGGCTAGTTAATGTTACTAAATTCGGCCAATGTTTATATGAGGTGTGTTCAAGTCAAACTGGGACTTTTGATTACGCCGAATAACAGACCTTTTTTTTTTATACTTATGAGAGTAAAAACTACCTTTATTTCTCTATACAGTCCTCTACTATACTAATGCATTTACATTAGCGTTTAACTGGTGCTTGAATACCACCAAGGTAGAAGGTTTTCTCAGTACACCATAGCCATGATTAGACTGCTTCAAGTCTGAAACGCTGGCCTCCCAGGTACTTCTTTAATGGCAGAAACATGAGGAAATGGCTTGAAGCGAGGGGGGATGTAAGGGGGATGCGGAAATAATTCCCAGACGAGTACCTGTAATGTGTAAGTGATGCTCGTAAATGATTTTGTGTACAGTTCCCACAGGCAGAGGCGCCTTTTTCGCAGATTGGTGACAAGTTATCCATCGATTTTCAAGGATTAGGTGTTCCACTCTCTGAATATTCACAGGAGCGACTGCAGTTGACTCCAAACCCCCTTGGGTGAAATCATTATTTATGGCCGTACGGCCTGCTTTAGCATTTGCACCATTTCAATGTTTTACTTTGGCTGAGATTCTCACGAATGTGTTTCTGTAAATGTGAAAAATGGGTTTTAAACCTTCTTTCATGAGAAGGTTCATCACAGGTCCTGGTTTGACTGAAACTCCCCTCGTATTTTGAACTGAAGCTATGAAAGGAGGGCAACTTGAGTGAGTAACCTGGAGGTATTAGTATAATGTGTGAATGTTTGTTTTTGGTCTCAGGGATCAGTGGAGAGCCTCAGACTAGCTCTTGGGGGAACTGTAGCTAATGCAGGCGCGCTCACTGACTGCCCTTTTCAGGGTGATGCCTCCTCATACAATATAGGTAACACAACATCACATACTCAGCTGGGTAATGAAACATACAGTACAATATTTTTTAAATTATGTCAATTTACTGTAAGATAGTCTCAGAGTATTATTGAATGTCTGTAGTGAATTCCAGCTGTATATTCTTTCATTGCATTCTGTTGTAATAAATGTCCATCTCTTTGCTCTGCTCACAGTAAATGGGGAAGTGAACTCCATTCTTGGTGAGAGCAATTAACCAACTATAGGACATTTATATTTGTGTGTGCATATAATAAAGATTTATGTTTGCTGTCCACAGGTGATCACACCAAAGTTCTTATTGGACAACTCATTATCTTTAATCAGATCCTGGGTGAGCTGCGGCAAGACATCAGAGAACAGGTGTGTGTGTGTGTGTGTGTGTGTGTGTGTGTGTGTGTGTGTGTGTGTGTGTGTGTGTGTGTATGTGTGTGTGTGTATGTGTGTGTGTGTATGTGTGTGTGTGTGTGTGTGTGTGTGTGTGTGTGTGTGTGTGTGTGTGTGTGTGTGTTGGGGGGTTAAGAATGGAAAGATACTTTTGCTGTCTTTTGACTGTGTGTGGATGTGCATATCTGTCTATTATAGGTGAAGGAGATGTCTCTCATTAGGAATACCATACTGGAGTGCCAAGTGTGCGGTACGTCTTCTTTGTCTATGTCCCACCTTCAGGTCAAGTCAGTTGCCCTAAAAAACTACACCTAATTCTGTGAAAGCTCTTATGCTAATTAGCCTGTAACTGGCATGTTGCTGTCATGGTGATTAGTAGACATTTACGATTGACGATTTTAATTTTTGTTGTTTTCATGTGTTAAATAGGATTCCATGAGCCTCGCTCTCGCTGTCATCCCAACCCATGCTTTAATGGTGTTCCTTGCATGGAGACTTTTGATTTTCCAGGATACCGCTGTGGGCCTTGTCCTGAAGGAATGACTGGCAATGGCACCCACTGTCAAGACCTTGATGAAGTGAGTGCGTTGCTATAACAAAAAACAAATACTGGAATCTATAAATGCGAAGCATGTGTATGCTAGTGTTTTCTTTCTGCATTTATTTCAGTGTTCACTGGCTCAGCCCTGCTACTCTCCAAGTGCATGTGTAAACACAGTGAAAGGTTTCAGATGTGAGCCGTGCCCACCTGGATATTGGGGGAAACCTGTCTTAGGGTTTGGTCTAGAATATGCCAAGAACCACAAACAGGTGCTCACAAGGACACACAATCACATTTTTATAGGATGCACCTGGATGCAGCTGGGGAAAAAAACTGGCAGTAGAGGCATATTAGTCCGTTCTTTTGTCATTTCCCACTTCCCTCATCCTAAATAAAACTATTATGAAAATTGTGCCATTTGATATAATTGGCAAAAGCAACAGCTGCTCCATGTCACAGTGTCTCCATAAATGTACAGAAGAAATACACCAATGCCCAAGAAAGCTTGTTTTGAAAAAATAAGAGCCCGTTGACGCAACTTACAGAAGAAACCATTAGGTTGTGTCTAATGGAAAGTTAAGTCATAGGGTGTCCAATTTTAGCATGTTGAAACTACATAATTATATAATTCATTTTGGCAGATGATAGATCACTTGCTTCTTTTTGGCAGAAAAGCATTCATCTTATAATATCTAACATATAGTATAACACACTTTGGTGATATCTGTCACACTGCACTTTTCCCTGATGGGGTTTTTCCATCACAGGAATGTCTAGACATAGATGAATGTGTGGAAGTTGCCAATGCATGCACAGCCAATTCTGTCTGCATAAACACCATTGTAAGTATTAAATCTCTTGTTTAGACCTTGGCATCCCAGCTTCCTAATATGACAGTTGGAATACAGTGAAGTGCCAAAAAACTTTTATTTTCACACTCTCTTTTTCCTCAGGGGTCATTTAAATGTGGACAGTGCAAATCTGGCTATGTGGGAAATCAGACAGCAGGCTGTTTTCCCCGGAAATCCTGTGCAACACTTGCTTTTAACCCATGTCACTCTCATGCTCACTGTATCATTGAGAGGAACGGTGATGTTTCCTGTGCGGTATGTTAACAGCTAATATTAGTTTTTCATTAGTAAGAATTAAAAGTATATCAAATTTTAGCAACATGCATGTTTTATTGTGCCTTTGGTGTGTCTGGTATGATTGAGGAAGTGGATGTACCCACTGTCTTAATCTGTTCTGTGTTTTTCAGTGTAATGTTGGCTGGGCTGGTAATGGGAACACATGTGGTATAGACACAGACATTGATGGCTATCCTGACCGTGCTTTGCCCTGCATGGATAATAATAAACACTGCAGACAGGTTTGAAGTTATCACTTATTGTTTTTTTTTTTAGATATATTTAAATTTGTCTTAGTTGCAGCTCGAATGGGCCACGTTTCAAGTTTATGTTTTTTCTAACTTGCGAATTGGCAAATTTGCAAAGAAATATCCCGAAACTGGGACTATAATTAATTCCCAGTAATGATCTACTTTCCTTGAAGAATGGTTGGCGGCTATATGATTAAGTATTTGAATAGCAGATGTATTTACTGTGCCATTAAAGGAGCATGTTTTATCATGTAGATTGGATACTCTGTAGAAGTCTCAGTCTCAGTCTAAGAGAGGTGTTCAGTTGCATAAACAATAAGCAAAAAAACCTATCCTGTCCTAATACAAATAAAATGTTGTGGTGTATATACAGTATGCTAGATGTACCTAATATATTTTGTGTCCTTGTGCTCCTTTGTATTCGAGATTTGTATTGTATTGTAGAATAAATTGTATTCTATTTAAATATTGTATATTTTATCTCTGTGTTCAAATTATGAATTATAATTTTATACAGCAATAATAATGATTCAGTGTCGTATTACTGAACCTAATACACAGCGCTGACTCTAATGATCTGCCTTTATATATAAGCAACTGTTTGCAGAGGATTCATTATAACATTTTTAAACAATTCATGCTTTGTCATGATAAAAAGAACACTCCCTATGATTTTTCATTACTTTCCCAACATCTGTCTTGTTGATCTCTCATCTATTTAATGTGGGTATTATAATTACAGGATAACTGTATATACACACCAAACTCAGGCCAGGAAGATGCAGATAATGATGGCATTGGTGACCAGTGTGATGAAGACGCTGACGGGGATGGCATTAAGAATGTGGAGGTAAACTGACGGAAACTGTTCTGATGGAACACCAAGCTTACTTGCTGACTGCTTGAAATACAGTGTAAGAAGTGCATGAATATGTTTTGCATATTCATTTTTTTCTCTTCGCTACTCACATTGTTTTAGGACAACTGTCGGCTGGTACCTAATAAAGACCAACAGAATTCAGACACAGACTCCTTTGGTGATGCATGTGATAACTGTCCCAATGTGCCCAACATTGACCAGAAAGACACAGACAACAACGGAGAGGGCGATGCTTGTGACCAAGACATTGATGGAGACGGTCAGTATGATTTCTCTGTTTCAGAGCTCTCCCCTCCATTAAAGAAAAAAAAACACTGATGTGAAACACATAAAATATGTTTATATTGACATTTGAATGATGTGCTATTATTAAAAATATTAACGGTCAAGTTTTTTTTCTTAATCGCCATTTTTTCCACAGTGTTGATGTCAGATAAACAAATAAAGAAGAAGTAGAAGTAAATAAATGCAAAACTCAAAGTTACAGAATGCAATGTAGTTATATGATAGATTAAACCTAACGCACAGACTCAGCTTAGTTAGTTATCTTCAACATGACATGTATTGATTAGCATAATTAGCATTGATTAGCATGAACGCTTGAACTGATTGTACACATGAGGAGGTGAGAGAGATGGATAGCTGGAATAATAAAAGATCATGGCTTAATTCTGCTTTTAGCTAGAAATGAGAGGCGTAGCTAATTTCCACTGGCACCAATATCAGCAGGCAGTTAAATAGCATCTTGGGTAATGTAGAAAACTGTTAAACAAAGTAAAAATAGACATTGCAGCTTAGACATAAACAGTTAAACTTTTTTTTCACAACCCTGACAACAATGTAATGTAATGTGGGTGTTCATGCATCGCAGGTGTTCAGAATGTGCTGGATAACTGTCCCAAAGTGCCGAACCCCATGCAGACAGACCGGGATTATGATGGAGTGGGAGACGCCTGTGACAGCTGCCCTGAAATGAACAACCCCATGCAGGTCATCACAGTTTATAAAGCACTATACTGATGTCTAATGTTTCAGTTTAAGCAATTAAAGAGACCAGTGATGGACTAGTTTAGTTTTGGTCTAGTAACCATTGGGTTGATAATATTTGGTTAAATTAGCAGAATGCATAATGGTCAAAACTTATTTGAATTCTTTTATCTGTTTTAATGTTGTGCATAAGTTGACAGCATCTGTTTGTATGCATTTTACCTTTACATAAAAAAGTGCTTTCTAACGTTTTAAACTTTTAATGGATTTGTTTTATTTCTTCAGTTAATGGCGATTATTCATCTGTATTATGTACTGTTAGCAATTTGAATCAAATGTAGGTGCTAAGAAAAAGCTAACACAATGCTGCTTATATCCTTTCAGACCGACATAGACAATGACCTAGTCGGAGATGTTTGCGACACCAATCAAGACTCGTAAGTTTAAACACTCGCGCACACATTGAATTTATATGTAATGTAATGAAGCTTATCTATTACTCTGGCGCCACCTAGACCTCAGACTTTTTGCCTACTGTACTGTCTCACATATTTTCTAAATAATCTTTGATTGTATTATTATGGTACTCTATAGCTCAGTACAAATCTTTGGACTCCTAAAGCATTTTGAAGAAGACAAATTTATATTAATAATACAGTTAAATGTGATAAATGTGTATCATTCTTTTATCTTCAGTAACTGGCTTAATTGGTCAGGGACGTAGTAGATACAGGACCTATCCTGGGTACACTGGGTACAAAAAATGAAGCAATAATACTGAAGACAAACTATAACTTTAGACGGTTCCAAACAGACAGTACGCCAAGCTCGGCATCACTTTATTAGGAACACCTGTACACCTGCTCATGTATGCAATTATCTAATCAGCCGGTCACGTGGAAGCAGTGCAATGCATAAAATCATGCAGATACGCACCAGCAGCTGCGAGTACTGTTCACATCAACCATCAGAATGAGAAAAATGTGAGCATAGTGATTTTGCCCTATGGTATGAATTTTGATGCCAGGCTGGCTGGTTTGAGTATTTCTATAACTGCTGAACTCCTGATGTTTTTACACACAACAGTCTGTGGATGTTTATTCAGAATGGACCTATAAGGAAGAACATTCTGTGAGTGGCAGTTCTGCAACAGTAAATGCCTAGGTAATGAGATACCTGTAGGTCAATGGAGAATGACCAAAGTTGTTTGCAGATAATCTACCTCAGATAACAACTCTGGATGATTGTAGTGAGCAGACAAATAATCTCAAAGTGTACATTACATCGAACCTTGAGCGAGGTTGGGCTTCAGCAGCAGAAGACCATGCCAGGTTGCACTTCTGTCAGCCAGAATGCAATCAACGTGTTATGTGTCAACAGTCCAGGCTGGAATTGGTGGTATAATGGTGTGGGAAATGTTTTCTTGGTACACTTTGTGCCAGTTAATTTCAATCAATCCTTACTTGAATGCCATAGCCTATTTGAGTAGTGTTGCTGACCTTGAGCATCCCTTGATGGCCACAAGTTTCCATCTTCTAATGGCTACTTCCAGCATGTCACAAAGCAAAAGTCATCCCAAACTGGTTTCATGAACATGACAATGAGGTTGGTGTTCTTCAATGACCTTCATAGTCACCTTTCAGATGTGGTAGAACAAGAGATTTGCAACATGGAAGTGCAGCTGTAGGGCTACTTTTCTTTCAGTAAATCTGGCTTGTGCCTTTATTTACACTTACCTACCTATTACATTCTCTAACAAATATAGTCTGTTTTATTTCCTAAAATATAGCATTAAATGATGAAATTTAAACCACCCTGACAAGATACTAAAAATTAATCATGGCCACATTCATTGATGTGGTCTTTCTTTGTTTTGTAAGCTTCATGTCTATCCTCTAACCTACATAATATTAAAAACCTTTATGTTTTTGTCATATTTTTGCTTTCTGTAGGATTTCACTAAACATGCATGTCCACATACTATCTTCATCATATCTGATTATGTATTGTTAATGTATATGCAATTTAAAGTGTATGGTTGTTTGGCCAGTGATGGGGATGGACACCAAGACAGTCGAGACAACTGCCCTGACATCCCCAACAGCTCCCAGCTTGACTCGGATAATGATGGTATTGGAGATGACTGCGATGATGACGATGACAATGATGGAATTCCTGACATTGAGACTGCAGGAGGTCTCGGTCCTGATAACTGCCGACTTATTCCCAATCCCAACCAGAAAGATTCAGATGGTAATAAAATCACGTCATGGTTATTCCCACTGGTATTATGATCCTGACCATCACAGCTTAATATTCCAGATGTCCTGTTCTCTTAGCTGCTGGTACTCTTGAACATTAGCTAAGAGGCATACCTAATCAATAACTTGGGTGTTGATTATTTGTTTTTCATCTTTATAGTAGTATAACTTAGTTATACAGCTCCACATACAGATACAGCTTTTGAGTTCTTTGTTTTTATACACTGTCTGGCCAAAAAAAAAAAAAAAGACACTTCAGAAGGGTGTAATTATTCCTCTTCATCAAGCAAAGAAAACAACTAAGTAGATTTAAAATTATCATAATTGGGTAAAGAATGTCCAAAATTTTATTATTACCTGGAAAGATAGTGCTGAACCATCAACTATGCAGAAAAAAACATAAATCATGAAAGAGAAAGCAATTATTCAACCAAATAATTTAATCACTCTGCATTACTAAAATAAAACCTGTCTGCAGAAACACTAATAATTACAGCATATTACCAACAAATCAAAGTAATAGCTTCTTCTTTGTCCTCAGCCAGCCCTGGAATCACACACATACACACACTGTATTCCTTCCTGTCCATCTCCAGATGGAACAGCGTTTTATCACTTCACTGCTTTTTAATGAACTTTACTCTCATGTACTGTACAAGTTCCTCAGAGGTGGAAATAATTACAAGTACTGTTACTTCAGTGAAAGTTTACTGATGTACAAGTAAAGTTACCATTATAAAAATCTACTCAAGCAAAAGTAAAAAGTAGTTAATTAAAAGTTACTGCTTACAGATTTTAAAAACTACTTAAAAAGTTCAGAATATTTTAATAGTTTCTTATCATGAAGCTCTTTCTCTTGTCACAGTTTCCTTTGAGCGCCTCTCTCAAACATCTTCTTGTCTGACATTTTGACCTAGCTAGCCACAAGCTTCACCTGTCAGTAACATTTGAATAAATCACATGCTAAATCTGTTATTCTACATTCTATAGGCTGCTGTGCCCTTGAGGCCATACAAGTTAATTGTAAATGAGATCAATCAGCAGCAACAAACACATTCCTTTACATATTCCTCAACTTTATTAAGCTTGTGTCTCTCATCTGGCTTTGCTGAAACATACAACTGTGTATCAGCAGCATAACAGTGGAACCTAATCCCATGCTTACGAATTATATTACAGAGGAAACATTTAGAGAGGAAATGGTAATGAGCCTAAAACAGAACATTGCAGAACACCAAAGTATGCATAGAGCAGTCATCATTTACATCTGTATTGTGACATACAGACACGAGGCGAGGTCTTATTAAGACAGGTTAGTTTCATTAGGTATAATAGGAAAAGGATGGCATGTAAGGACAAAGGAAGAAAAGAAAGGGAGGATAGTAGTGAGGGAGCAGAGCAGAGAATGTTTGCAGCAGTAGAGTGGCAGAGTGGATCCGTGCTGGCAGCGCCTCCTGCAGGCTTGTCCACGAAGCTCTCCCAGTCTCCCAGCCATACACTGGTGCAGCCCCAATCCTGAGTCCTTATGACTTCTGACATGGGAACGGGGGCATTAACAGTGAACAAAGTTACTGGGAGATTATTGATAAAGCTCTGTGCAATAGCTGTCATGAATGTACAGTGTTTTTATTTTTTATTTTTGCTCAATTTATGGCATAAGAAGTAACTATGCTTCAATGTTTGCTGAAAAATATTGTGCATTTTATTTCCATTTCCAAGAGAGGCTGTTAACATCTTTTCAATTAAAAAAATCACCAAAATCTGTTATTTATCAAGGGGTGCCTAGACTTTTGCATAAGACTGTATATTTAATGTGGTGACATTGTGATGTACATACTGTACATTATTCCTAAGACACACTTTAAATTAAATAATGATCTGAGATAACTTTAGACTGTGGAAATTTCACAATATATTCTTTATTTAATCTGAACACTAGTATTAAATCTAGCGTATGACCAGGATTTTGATTATCCTGCTATGCACGGAATAACCCCTACTGAGTCTCGAATGGACATAAATACTGCCCTCAGTGGGTTTTCTGGATTTTCAAAAGGAATATTACATTTCTTCAGTGCTGCAGACATAGGCATATTCCAAGACTCAAATTGTCAAAGATGGTTCTGGGGAATGAGGAATACTTTTTGCACATGAATTGGGAATGCAAAATCAAAGCTAAAGGAGGTCAAATGAAATCTTAGATTGTAAGATTAGAACTTTTCCTGGCCAGACAGTGCAACTTAAAGCAATATGTGTGGTGTAAAATCATGTTGGTTGTCACATATCTTCACTGGCATGTAAATAACATCAAACATGCTTTTAAATTAGAACCAAGAAAGATATTTTTCCCTATATTTCTCCCTATATTTCTCCCCATCTCCCCAGGTAATGGTGTTGGAGACGTGTGTGAGAATGACTTTGACAACGATGCAGTGCTGGATTTGGTTGATGTGTGTCCAGAGAGTTCTGAAGTCACACTTACAGACTTCAGAGCCTATCAGACTGTCATACTGGACCCTGAGGGTGATGCTCAAATTGATCCTAACTGGGTGGTGCTTAACCAGGTCAGCATGGCAGATCATTTCTATAGAACGCCTGTGCTTGTCTTACGTCATTAACTTTGATGAACTTCTAGCAGTAATGCGTTGTAAATTATTAAATGGATTTCGAAATTGTTCATTAATTATTTGCATGAACTTTAGTAAAAAAAACTTTATTGTTGTGGCATTTTAGGGTATGGAGATTGTTCAGACGATGAACAGTGACCCTGGTTTAGCAGTCGGTAGGCTTTAAAATTCATTGATTGCTAACATTGGTATTTTTAGTGCTATTTGAAGTAACCACAATCATGCATTTATAAATTGTTATTAATAATTTGAGTTTTAGTACTCTCTCATCTTTTGTCTGTTCTCTCTTACTGTCCTTGCTTTAGGTTTTACTGCATTTAATGGTGTGGACTTTGAGGGTACTTTCCATGTAAATACAGTAACTGATGATGACTATGCTGGCTTCATCTTTGGCTACCAGGACTCATCCAGCTTCTATGTTGTGATGTGGAAACAGACAGAGCAGACCTATTGGCAAAATGTGCCATTTAGAGCAATGGCTGAGCCTGGCCTACAGCTCAAGGTAGCCATACATCAAGTAATATTCAGCAGAGCACAGCTGTATTTGAATTTTTGTATTTGAAATAGCTTTATATATTTTACCTAACAGACTTCTGACTTTTTCTGTATTATCAATGTTGTATTGTATGTGTGGATTAGCAACCCCATTATACAGAGCAATGTAAACGCCAATTATGTAGGAAAAAGGCTCACACTTGGCCTCCTGGCTCCCTCTGTAGGCAGTAAAGTCCCGTACAGGGCCAGGTGAATTTCTCCGCAATGCTTTGTGGCACACTGGAGACACTGAAGGAGAGGTGAGGTTATTGTGGAAAGACCCACGCAATGTCGGCTGGAAAGACAAAACCTCCTATCGCTGGCAGCTCAGTCACCGGCCCCAGGTTGGCTACATCAGGTGAGTGTACTGTATGTAAAGCTAGCAAAGATAAACACCAGCACACCATCTAACAATAGTCTAACATAAATTTCCATTCCAATTTCTCCATATTGTAAAACTAACTACAATTCTTTGGTCATGTTTTTTTTTTTACAATTTAGTATGTGTTCAGTCAATAGAAATATTTAATTATCTCACATTCTTTTAAACATTAGAGGGCGCCCTTCTGTATACAGTTAAAGGATGCATTTAGCCCAACATAAGGTGAACAAAATCCTCACTGGTGAGCATGAAGATTGGGGTTTGGATGCTTGTCTTTGTATTATTTTTTTTTGTTCCATTCCTCCTTTTCCTAAAGCTCTAGCCCTCCAAAACCTCTGTGACTTTAGTGAGTGGTTGGGCCTCCTGGTCTTCCATTGTTGTGGTTGCCATGCCAATGAAATCCTTGGCAAGAATTTCCTTGGTGCCTGTTGATATGCAGATCCAACGGAAACTACTGTAGTGGACATGCTGGAGAGACAGTGAGGAAAAGCAAAGACACAGAACAAGGAACCAGTGTGATTTACTGTATTATATTATTATATACAATATATAAACTATATTTTTCATTTGATTACACAAAGTTTCACTTGGTACAAGTGTTTCAGGAAAAGAAATCCTGACCTAGGAGATCAATAAGTCAGCTAAATTTAATATATGTTTATGCATTTATTAATGTTAATAAATTAATTATCACCATGAAAGAATTTTATTACATTTAGAAACAAAACCATGCAAGGGCTGGGATTTGGATTTAGGTTTGGGAAAATTGGAGAAAAAATCCTTTCTGCATATTACTACTTACAACAGATGGGGGAGAGGGTAGCGGGGGCGTCTCTGTCAGGCTGCTGTGTGTATATAGCCAGTTCTCTGTGAAATTCCAAGCTCTTTCAGGCACACAGAGAAACACCTGCTTTGTATTCAGTTAGAGTGGTGAATAGAACTAAACACACACACACACACACACACACACACACACGCTATACTGCACTTCAGTCGAATGTCTCTAAAACATCACGTCATCCTCCAAACTCCTACAGGACTCTTCCCTCCTGTCCTACAGCACAACCTTTCTTTTGCATGGATATGTCGTATGGCAATAATTGTCAGACACTTTTAATTGACTTATGCCTCTGTTACCTGTGTAGCCACACTGTCTAATTGCAATTTATTCTAATAGTATTTAGTAAAATCCTTAGTAATTTCTCATACAAATTAGTTGCTACTGGGCAATTACTGGGTATTAGGAGTGGACCAGAAAGACTGACCTCTCTGTCTTAAAATAACTGACTGTTGCTGGTGTTACATAATTACCTAATTCAATATGTGTTATTTCATGATTTTGAAATCCCCAGCATTGTTGTAGAATGTAAAAAATAAATCATTAAACAAAAGTGATTCTAAACTTTTGAGTGGTAGTACAGAGGTTAGACAATGAAACTGAAACATCTGGTTTTAGACCACACTAATTCATTAGTATGTTGTAGGGCCTCCTTTCGCAGCCAATACAGCATCAATTCGTCTTGGGAATGACAGATACAAGTCCTGCACAATGTCCAGAGGGATTTTGAGCCATTTTTCTTGCAGAATAATGGCCAGGTCACCACATGATGCTGGTGGAGGAAAACGTTTCCTGACTCTCTCCTCCAAAAACACCACAAAGTGTCTCAATAATATTTAGATCTGGTGACTGTGCACGACATAGGAGATGTTCAACTTCACTTTCATGTTCATCAAACAACTCTGTCACCAGTCTTGCTGTGAGTATTGGTGCATTATCATCCTGATACACAGCACCGCCTTCAGGATACAATGTTTGAACCATTGGATGCACATGGTCCTTCAGAAGGGTTCAGTAGTCCTTGGCAGTGACGCACCCATCTAGCACAAGTACTGGGCCTAGGGAATGCCTTGATATTGCAGTCCAAACCATCACTGATCCACCCCCACACTTCTTTGGGGCTTCTCCACACCCGGATGTGGGAAAGACAGTGAAGGTGGACTCATCAGAGAACAATATATGTTTCACATTGTCCACAGCCCAACATTTTCACTGCTGGCACCATTGAAACCGACGTTTGGCATTGGCACAAGTGACCAAAGGTTTGGCTATAGCAGCCCGGCCATGTACATTGACCATGTGGAGCTCCCAACGAACAGTTTTGGTGGGAACAGGAGAGTTGAGGTGCACATTTAATTCTGCAGTGAGTTGGACAGCTGTGGTTTTATGTTTTTTGGATACAATCCAGGGTAGCACCAAGGTCTTTCTTGGTGGTATGCTGACATACATCACAAAGACTTTCTGTCTTGGTCACATGTGCACCAGCGAGACGTGCACCAATTTGTCCTCTTTTGAACTCTGATATGTCACCCGTATTGTTGTGTGTATTGCAATATTTTAAGCAAAACTGTGTTATTACTCTGCTAATTAAACCTTCACACTCTGCTCTTACTAGTAGAATGTGCAATCAATGAAGATTGGCCACCAGGTTGGTCAAATTTAGCCATGAAACCTCCAACACCAAATTGGCCAGTGTTTCAGTTTCATGTCCAACCCGTATATATACTGTACAGAGGGGCCCAAAATGTATACAAACTTCAACAGTTGTTATATATGCCCTTCTTTATTATGGCAGCAATGTATAGTATTATTTTGCCAGTAGTTGTACCATCGTTGATGCTATCATGTGACTGTCTCATTATTTGTGCATATATTTTTCATGTTAAAGTGTTCAGCTTCAACAGATCAGCCGTGTCACCGCAAAACATTATGCCAGATCTTGTGTAGGTTTGCCTTGGGCCATCTGGGTAGCTCTGGCCCTTCAGTGCATGGCTCCACAATACCTCTGGGAGTGTGCTGGGGTGTGTGGGACAAAGACAGCAGGCTTGTTTGTCCCGAGCATCCCATAGATGCTGGAATCTTCTGGGGAATTTGAAAGCTGGGGTTCGGCAGGATTGGGTTCTTTGCATGCCTGGCAGATTGCAGTGCTTTGGGTGTTCTGGTGTCTTTCTATCATGGGTAGCATTATCTGGGGATAAGACTGAACGGGCTGGCCTTTGCTCCCATGGGCATCTATGAACCTTGGTTTGGTTGCCCATGATTCTGTCACCAGTTAACTGGTATATAATTGATAATCAATGTTAATGTGTTAATGATATGGCTGCTCAGTGTATAAGTGCAGAGGTTATCAAATGAAGCATTGTATGGGAATTGTATGTAAAATATTTATGACAGAATAATGTATATCATTTTTTTAAACATATATATAATGTCCAGTTAATTGCGTTTTGCAGTAACAAAGTACTATCACCTTACAGTACATTATGTATCATGACGTCATAATTTGTGATGTTTTTTGTTTTGATTTTTATTGTCTCTTTGGCTGTTTAGTTTCTGATTACACTGAATTATCTATTGTAGGGTTTTAAGTGGGTTTCTTGGTCTTGTATATTGATTTGTAAAGCATTTAAGAACTGGCAGTAATAATGATAATAATAATGTCAGAATTAAACCCAGTAGTCTGTTGTAAAACTCCAGATTTGGTACTGAAATATACTCCTTATACTAAGAATGTTCTAACCTGAGTAAAGTATATCTAAGTGTTTGTGTGTGTGGCAGAGTAAAACTATACGAGGGAATGGATTTGGTGGCTGACTCGGATGTATTGGTTGACACCACTATGAGAGGAGGTCGGCTTGGAGTCTTCTGCTTTTCTCAAGAGAACATTATCTGGTCCAACCTACGCTACCGATGCAATGGTACCCCTCTCTTAACACGCTCTCAGATAAATATCCGGTGAATCATGCAGTGCCAATTTTTATATAATCATTTGTACTGACTAAGAAGTAGAATGAAAGTCTTTACAAAAATGAAAGTCTTTGCTGATATAGTAATAATAATAATGGAATAGACAAGGATGGCTGTATATTTATTAAACAATCATATATATGTATTTTTTTACAGACACTGTCCCGGAGGACTTTGAGTCACAGCATAAACAAGTACTAATGCACATTAAGGTCTGAGGACTAGAAGAATCAAAGCTGGCCACCCTGACCTGCACTGCCTCTTCATACAGAAACACTCACAAAGCCTCTACATTTGCTCTGGGTTTGCAAAGCAGCCACGGTGCACAAGTCAGACTGTTGAGCTCGTGTGTGAAAGGGAACATAAGATCAAAAAATGAGAAAATGACACCACATCCCTCTAAATCTGAAGAGGCTAAATCAAAGTAGAGAAATCAACAACAGACTTTTTAGTAGCTTATATGAATGAGACTGTTGTAGTGGGGAAATGCCTCAGGTCAATGTAAAAAGCAAAACGCTGTATGATCTGTGTGTGTATGTGTGTATGAATGTGTGCGTAATAATGTGTGAAAGGAAACAAGTGAAAGGGAAAATGTGTGAAGATGACCACATCTAGGGCAGGTTTCCTGTGCAACATCTTGGCATAAATCTGTCATCCCGTTACTGTAAATATCAAATTGAATCAACATTAACGTATACAGAACACAAATGTGCCAAGAATAAGACACAAGGAGGCATCTTGTATAGAGTCAGAGTATATTCTAAAATGAAAAAATGTGCAGGTTTACCATTAAGTATACATAATTAAAAAATAATAGTCTCGGCTATCATACAATAAGTCTTTAAATTAATTTTGACACTGACAATCATATCTAAGGCATATATTATAAATATAGCATTCCCTTGACTAAAACAACCACAAGACTACCAAGTTATTTAACACAAAAACACTGTTTGCCTTCTCAGTTCTGAATCCCATGGCAGGGTGTAGGGGTGTCAGTATCTGTCATTTACAGATTCTAAGTCGGTTCAGGAATAATGGCTTTTGTTTTAATTAAAATGTATTTATAGTGTAATGATGCCCATTATTTTATTTATTAATTATTAATTTATTTACTATTTTTAGGGGTGGGGGTATAGATAGCCAGAACCCCAGCCCTCCTGCTGCAATTGTTAACCCAGCAGCACAACTTCGGACAATGTTCTCGGTGTTTCTCTGCTTCATCATCATGAATGAATCCGGCCATTGCTAGTTTAGACCGGCTCGCGGTGTCCTCGCTCTCCAGGAGGCCGGGACGAGTGCAATATTGGCGGGAAATCTTACAACAATGCACCGCGTCCCGCACCTGCCGGCCGGCGGGAAACAAGATGTTCGCGCATGCGCTGTCCACACCGTGACTGTCCAACCGCAGAGCAGCACTAAACACAACAAAAACACACGAGTTGGAGCAAACTGTCCGTAGCAGACTTTTCACTTTTCAAATCCATTATAGTACACATTTTAAACTTATACAATAATGATGATGTATATCTTTGTGAAGCAACATTTAATAGTATATTAATAATAATATTCAGTTCTTTGTTGTGTTCACTGATTTGGACGGAGAACGAGGAACAGGGAGGAGCACCAGAAGCGGAGTCAGTCACAGGATGGGCATATTAGGAAGGTTTTTTTTATTTATTTATATGTTAACACACATTCACACACACACACACACTATATATATATATATATATATATATATATATATATATATATATATATATATAGTGTAATTTCTGTGCAGTTCCGAGTTCTTTGTTAAACAATACAGCGAGCACGTGCGCTGATATAAAGAGGGGGCAATGAATAACGCCGCGAGACCGTTTCCTAGACAACAGGTTGCTATGAAACGTTGTAGTTCATTGCCTACTAACGAACATGGAAAAGAACCAGTGTGTAAAAGTTAACTTTTCTAAAACAAGTATAATAACACATGACAAATTCGACCACAAGTGAAATAAATAAATTAATTAATGAATAGACTGTTAACTTACCCCTAACAATAGAGCGATATTAGAGCGTTGCTGCTGCAGCTTTCCCTATAAGTTTCAAACAAAGTATTTTTTTTACACAAAAGGCGACAAAATAAATACATCGAGGAACTTCTTTCTCCTTTCGGTATACTCCGTTTCCTTGCCTTTTTCCGCTTCCTCAGTGTCGAGTTTTCGTTTTATGGCTTTTCCTAAAAATCTCGGCGCACAATGCGACTCCCGTCACGCGAAGCTTCACCTCAGTGCCGAGCTCCGCCTCCGCCGCCAACAAAGCGCAGTGTGGCCTGCTCACTGAAGCGTGCACGCGGACACACACACGCAGCGCGAGACTTGAGAGTGAATGCTCTCAGAGTGGGAAGTGAAACAGACCATCAACTACTAACAGGTGACCGATTCACCATAGTAAATGTTTGCACGAAACTTATAAAAATCGATTATATACCTTTATCAAAAACATTTCACAGTACGTTTAATACATTCAGTAGTAAATACATTTCAAAATTAAATATTCAGCAATGAGCAAATAAAAAATGTTTTTTAAAGGCTGATATAATTAAAAATATTATGACGTCAATATGCTTTTATAGTTTAACATATTTACATTACGGTGTTATAGTGGTTAGCACTATTGCCTTGTACCTCCAGTGTACAGGTTTGATTAATTTCTGGGGTCTGTGTGTGGGGGTATTGCATGTTCTCCCTGTGCTTGGTGTGTTTTCTCCCCAAAAAATGCAGAATAGGCTAATTGGCTGTCACAATTTTCATATAGTGTGTGTGCACATGCGTGCCCTGTGATGCATTGGCACCCTATCCAGGATGTACCCTGGGTTGTGCAGAAGAATGAATGAATGGACATCGGCTTAAATACTGCAACTTTCAATCCCTAACTGCTACACTCTTCCACCTATCCCTGTCTCCTTGTCTCATAGGATCATCCAATCAGAAAGAAGCCTGTGGTTACAGTTTACCGTACTGTCACACTAAAGACATGCCAAAATATATTACACAGACACCAACAATAAATAAAATACTATACACACATGCAAGGAGTTAACAGACATCCATAGATTTATGATACAATTTATGCACCACCAAATGTGTTGCTATTACAGTGGTACCTTGGCATACGAACACCCCACCACATGAATTTTGTAAAGCTAGTTTATTTTATTTATTTATATATTTATAGCATTTTGTGCAAGATTTAGTGAAGACAGCACCATGGGCCCCAAGAATGTTAGCAAGGCCACTTTCAGTTTCCTTTTTAAAGTAGCTGGTGCCAAGAGGAATCATAAATTAAAGCTACAGTAAGTGAGGTTTAATGTCTACATTACTGTATTAATTATTTGTACTTAATTTACATACCTTTTTAAATGTTTTAATAGTTTTTATATGCAAAAAGATTAGGAACTTATGTTATTATGTTGGAAATTGGTAATATTACAGATTATTTGCATTTCCATTATTTCATATGGGAAAATGCGTTTCACAATATGAAATTTTGATTTTTTTTTCCGGAACTGATAAAATTGTCAAGGTACCATAATACTGCATTATGACTAATGCACAGCCAACAAAAGGTCACACACTTTAATATTTTGTTGGACCAACTTTTCTCTGTGATTACGGCATGCATTCAATGTGGCATCATTTTGATAAGAATTCTCTCCAGTATCTTGTAATAGTGATGGGAAAGTCAGGCCCCTACCTGAAGTCTTCTCCAGCACATCCTGAAGATTCTCAATGCGTCTAAGGCCTGGAAAATGATGTCTCATATTCCCTGAACCGCTCTTTCACAATTTGAGTCTGGCATCATCATCCTGGAATATGTCCATTCCATCAGGGAAGAAAAAAATTCATTGATGAACTTGGTCATTCAGTATATTCAGGTAGTCAGCTGACCCCAATTATTGGTCACATTATGTTTCTGAACTTAGACCTGACCAACAAAAGTAACCCCAGATTGTAAAATTTCCCCAACAGGCTTGTGCACTACTCTTGTACAGTACGCATGATGGGTGCATCACTTTATCTGCCTCTCTTCTTAGACTGATGCACCCATCACAGTGGAATCAGGACTCATCAGACCAGTTTCATTTAACAGTGATCTCCCATTACACTCATTCAAAATGTATATCTGATCACATTTATTTTTCAAAGATGATTGGTCACCACTTTCCTTACAGATAAAAATAATAATAATAAGAAGAATACATTTGACAGTACTTACCAAATTTCAGCAATCTCATTTTCTTGGTGAAGGACAATAATCTAACTGTTCCAAAACATCTATGCTCAGCCACAGGATATTCCTAAGAAATTAGAAACTACTCACTGCATTCGTTAGGGCTAAATAAGTTGTTGCTAGCTGAACCATATTACTGCAGTAATTATCCATGGGAAGTCTCTTAACTTTTTGTTTACTTAAATCCAGATGGTGACATTTATTGCCCAGTCAGTGTATTTGTTTCCTTCTTTAAAACACCTTTAAGCATAACTAGAAGTGGAAATCCCTGATTTCACGCACATAATTTTCTGATTTTCAAGTAGGCCAGATTGTAAGTCAGTCTGAAGGTGGATTGTCCCGAAGACAGATAACTAAGTTATGTTGTAATGCAAGTCTCTACTGTTAACAGAATTATAGTTTAATTGAAAGAAAGAGGTAAAACATTCATGGAATAATTCCCTGGTTAAACTGGGCCTTTTGAGAAACACTTTTGTGATGTTCATTTTATGTCAAAACAAATAATGTTCTTAAGGCTGCTAAAGGAATGTCAACACAATATAAATAAGACATTAATAACTCAATAATACTTGCTCAAAATCTTGATACATTTTGGTGCATACATTTTTATCATGAAAAACCCAGACAGACCACAGTGCCTTTCTTTGGACTGTGAGGGAAACTATGTAGATTACCCAGAAGAAACCCCCAAAGCACAGGAAGAACATGCAAACTTCCCACAGACAGATCAGAGGTGAGATTCGACCTGCCAGCCATGATGGCGGTGCAGTTAGGTGAACAGTGCCCCCACCCCCGACCCCCCACATTGAGACTCTGATTTGCATAAATATTTAGAACAGGACACATACCTAAGATGTATAATCATATAAGAATGCAGACTTGAAAATCACAGATGGGCAATGAAACAATGCTTATTGTGAGAACTTCCTTTGCACTTGTAAATTACCCAAGATAATATTATGAATATATATTGTAGATGCAAACTAAATCACAGGGATACCAACTTCTTTGTGAAAAAGTAAAATCCAACTAGTAGAAGCCAATAGCTTATACTCTGTTGTTTATTTGCTGGGCATATGTTAACAAAGTAAGATTTTTAATTGTTCAATTTCCTCCAATTGTTCAATTATTAAATTCTTAACTTGATGCAGTAATCACACATTACAATCATGATGAGCAGAAAAGCATCTCAGAATGTACATGTCAACCCTTAGAGCACCTCAACAACAGAAGACTCTTTTGAGGTCTATCCTGTAACCCAAGAACAGCATACACTGGACATAGAGACCCGCACAGCTTGGTAATGGTGACTTTGAAAAAAATGTCACCTCTAATAAGTGTCAGTTTCTGCTGTCTAATGCAGAGTTTAAAGTCAATATTTGGTATCAACAACACGAATCCATCGACCAAACGTGCCTTGTGTCTACAGTTCAGGCTGATGGTTGTGGTTTCATGCTGTCAGAAATGTTTTCTTAATACCAATTGGGCATTATTTGAATTCCTGAATATTGTGTGTTTGTGTGTGTGTTGGAAGAGTCTATTTTGTATGCTGTATCAAAAACAATCTTCATGTATCATTTTTAGGCCCAGTCTGTTTTGTCCTGCTTTCGTTTGTAAACTGAGGTAAATTTAATTTCATGGTGTCAATTCTACGGTGGAGCAGCAGGTCGTAGTGTTGCCTTAGACCTCCAGGGTAGGGGGTTCAATCTAGCCTCCAGGGATATGTACTGTTGGCGGACTGGTGTTCCCAAATTGCCGTTAGTGTATGATTGTGTGTGTGTGTGTGTGTGTGTGTGTGTGTGTGTGTGTGTGTGTGTGTGTGTGTGTGTGTGCATTCCTCTGCCCTGTGATGGGTTTTCATCTAGTGAAGGACATCCCTTGCCTTGTGCCCTGAGCTCCCTGGAATAGACTCCAGGTCCTCTGAAAGCCTACACAGGATAGAAAGTGTGGACTTAAGCAGAAATGGTGTCATTACTAAGGCAAAGCACAGGTGTCTCATACCTAAGTTAAATTCTCTTTAAAATTATTTTCTGTAAGAAACACATCTTCCTGAAAAATTAAGCATTTTAGTGAAATTGAGAGTAACTCTGAGTTACACTTAAGAACCACATCCCAGGAGACTTTGGGCAAAAGACGGGTATACCCCGGTGCCAATCCACTTATTCAGACACTATGAGAAATTTGAGAACACCAGTAAGCCTAATCTGCAAGAGGAAACCGGAGCATCCGGAGGAAACCCATCCAGGCACATGCAAACTCCATGCACACAGATTCGAGGCAGGAATCGCACCCGAATCTGGACGGTGCTAACCACTAAAGCCACCGTGCCGCCTTCCTGATAGCTTTAATTCACAAACTGATTGGGCGGACATGTGTGGCTATGGGCTACAATCACAGTTCACACCAAACTGGCACTTTTCTTATATACAGATGAGCAGACACACGTGCTTCACACAAGGCGTTTTAATAGCAATTTTCCAAATACTAAAACAACCTAATCGACATGAGACACAATTTATTAATTTTATTCGAGTATACACTTATTCAGAGTGAGTTAGTGCTCCACTGTAGCCTAACAAACATTAAAAATGAAGGTTTGTTGTCAAACACCCCCCGCTGACGTGCCCTCACAGAGGGTCGTTATATGGCGTGCGTTCTGTTTAAAATAGCCTCCGCGCGCTCCGTGAGCGGCGCAGTTGTTGCGCAGAGCGGCAGGTGTGCGCTGCGGGTGATTTACGCAGTCAGTCGAGGCGCTCTCGCACTCCTTCAGCGCTGACCGGTGTTGGCACAAATAGCACCACTGCTCTGGGCGCAGCTTTAATCATCATTTGTGGTGGATATGCGGTGATCACACTTCTCGTTTAACGCAGTTCACAGAGGTAAGTCATCTTCATAGAGACAACAATCAATAAGTAAGCTTAAAACTTGCTGTCACGTGATGATGGCAACACTTTTCAGCAGGAGAAAAAGCTTAAATGCAGGAGAGTCTTGTGCTCTGTAATGATTGACAGCAGTGACAAAAAAGACAGACCAAATTACTGTGGTATTTGGATCCGTTGAAACTTTCTAGTTGCAATAGGCTGCAACTGGTTTCTGGTGGTTGTTTTATGCAGGTATTGTATTCATATGCATGATATATTCAAAGACTTTCAAGACTGTGGAACTGCCTCCTGTGACAGATACACTGATCTGCATTTAAGGGTTTCCCCAGTATACAGTGCATACTTCACACGACACCTTCACTTACAAGTAGAACATGAAGGTAACGTATACCAGCATGACATATTTATTGACATATTTATATAACTCCGTGTTCTACTAGTCAGTCTAATGAAACATAGGTGATAAAAATAAAACTGTCAAATGCCACCAGTTTATCTGTGAAATCCGAGGGTTTTTTATTCTATTTAATATATTTCTCTATTCTATTTGTATTAATATTCCTAATATAACCTACATATTTTACATTGCAGTCCATTTATGAGTAAAAAATAAAGGCAATATGCTGTGAATTGTTGATATTGTTTGAGTGATTGGGTGATTTGGGATTTATTTTTTACCAAACAACCTAGGTATAACTAGAAGAAATAAAAGAAAAAGGCAGAGGAATTTTATTACAACATAGAGATATAACAAGTTTATGTGTGGTGATGACGCTACAATTTACAGTTACTTCTAATAAAGAACACTTCCGGAAGAGTTCAGTTTACAGTAGTTTGTGTGTGTGCGCGTGTTTGCACATATGTGTGTGCACCTGTGAATTGCAAATTCCAGCAACTTGTGGGGTTGGAACCCAGTACTCTTCAGGTAATATTGTTGCATATGTTGTATTTATTAAATTAAAAAAAAAAGTTAAAAAATCTTTGTTAAAATATGAAGATGAACCAAAATCAATAACATTCCATAGACACATGCCTAGACATCAAATGGCCAACCAAACAGGACATATGCATGAGGCGTAGCATGTAGGCCCTCAGTGGCAGCAGATGTCAGAAATAGCTCAGCTGTTCTGCTCATTGAGACACAAGATGAAATTAGATTGCTGAGGAAAGAAGATAGCTCATGTGGGCCAGAATGCTGGAAGCTCGACTGTGTTTCCAACACCTGCCATCCACACCCCGCATTTCTGTCCCTGCTTTTTCAGATGGGACAAGGGCGGGGTGTTGTGTGCAGCCGGCTACCATCACAGGGTTTATTTAGCACCCTATATTTCTGTCCTGTAACTGCCCCTGTTCCTATTGCCCCATTTAGGACTCCATCAACAGGAACGTCATAGCTGACTTTGCAAAGCAGTTATGAAAGCATTCTGTAAACAGGGATTTCTGCACATTAGTAAAGGAAATTAATATTTTATTTACCCATAAACCTAAATATCCCCATGCAGTCATCAACATTTAACTGAAATATGATCATTGGTGTTTTTGTGCGCATATGCCAAAATATGTTTCTCCATTCTCTCCTCTGTTATAATCTGATTATATTCAGATTGGCCTGATTTGCTTAAACTTAGTTTGGATACCCACTTCAAATTAGAGTTCAGTGATCCCAATGCAAATACACATGAATACAAACTCCATGAGTCTGCTTGCTTTCTTGTAGTGTTTGCTCTCCACTCTGTAAATAACAAAACTGTAGCTAAGGTCCAAACTGCAGTATGTTGTCCCATGTTGATAGGACAGGCTAGTAATTACAGTACGGAACTGTCACTTTATTTATTTTTTTGTATTGTACTATGAAGTGTGTGTATAAGTTATTTTTATCTGTCCATTTGTCCTTAATATTACCTATCAGGTCCTGAAGGATACTTATTGTGTGTGTGTTTTTATGTCCTTCTTTCCAAGGTTGGGTAATGTGCTAATGATGCCACAAATCAGTGGATGGGATTTGCACCTTTGTTTATTGCATTTATTCCAGTGCAGCAGCATCAGTCTGACACTTGAGGTAAGAAAAGCTTCAAGTACATATTTATGATAATGAACCCCATAATTGACCAATTGCTAATGATTAACCAATGACCAATGATTAACTTAATCATTCAGAACTGTTTATATAGCATATTATACACAATTGCTTTAAAAGTGCAATCATCATCTAGATATACAGAATACAGTAAAAATACAGGTTTTCTTAATGGAAATGCTGACAGATTAAAGGGAGTGCAGAGCATTTATATGTTATTTGCATTTGCACATGTCTCCATCATGTGGCTGTTGTGTGCAGTGAGCCTCTGTCTTCCAAGCCAAAGTCACAAAGTAAAGAGCTCCAGCAGTCTACTTAAGGCTGTGCCTGTATGGATGGGAATGGGAACACGGCCTGCCTGCAGTAACCATGTACAAATTACATGGAAACATCGTGTTTTCATCATACTGCTGCTTGTTCTTATTTTAGCATTACAAGGTATGACTTTTTATCTTATGATTTTTGTCACATCAAGGCTAACACAATGCAAAATAGTCATGTGACTATGTTCATATTTATGTGAATAATTATATGATGATTATTTACATCTTCTCAACACCCTTTTAACTGCAGCATCAGCCCAGTGTAGGATCCTAAAGTGTAACTCAGAATTTGTGGCTGCAACATTAGACCTGGGAGGCAGTGGTGGTGGTGGTGGGAAAGATGCAGGCAATGTGGGTTACTGCAGCGCGCTGCGCTCCTACGCCACCTGCACCCGACGCACTGCTCGTGCCTGTCGAGGTGACCTGGCTTACCACTCTGCAGTGCAGGGCATTGAGGACTTGCTCATCCAGCACCGCTGTCCTAAGTCGGGGCCCACGGCTCAACCCCGTCCTCTACCCCAGGCCCCGGTATCTGGGGATGCCTGCTTTTATGAGAAAAACTATGTGCAGCGCGAAGGCCGTGCACCTGAGTACCTGCACTGTGGTGTGTTCGGAGACCCTCATATCCGCACCTTCAACAATGAGTTCCAGACCTGTGCTGTACCTGGAGCCTGGCCCCTCATTGACAACCAGTTTCTCTACATACAGGCCACCAGCTCAGCTACTAGAGAGAGCTCTCATGCCACTACACTTACCAAGGTTAGAACAGACAAATACACTTTTGTATTGTACATGTAATTGTGTCATGAGCTTCCCACAAGCATTTTTTGTAGACAATCTACCCTTGTGGCAACAGTTTTGGGAGGACCATATTGGGTTCACATATTATTGGGCATATAGTGCATTTCATTGTCACGGTGTAAATCATTGTGAAACCTTTATATCCTAGTTGTACAATTAACCTGTCTTTATCTCCATTTTCCCTCTGCAGGTCACTATAATTTTTAAAAACTGGAGGGAGTGTGCTGAGCAGCAGATTTACCAAGCCGAGGTGAACAATGTCCCTGCAGCGTTTGTAGATGGTTCTACAAGCAGTGGTGAGCGACGAGGTCAGCACAGTCTGCAGGTGCGTTCACAGGCCCTGGGACGCCATGCTGAGATCTGGGCAGCGCACATCGGCACCACAGTGGTGGTACGTCAGAGTGGCCACTCGCTAGGGCTGGCTGTGCGCTCTCCACGTGCCATTATCGAATCATATACCCCTGAGCAGGACTTGCAGCTGTGCCTGTGGGGATGCCCAGCATCTCAGCGCTTACAAACACCACCTGTGTGGCCCACTGCACATGCATACATACACTGTTCATCTTTATTGCCAGCACAGGATGTCTACTTCCAAGCATGCCTTTTTGATCTGCTGGCCACTGGGGACATGAACTCCAGCTCATCTGCACTCGAGGCGTTGGAGGATGCCCGAGCCATGATTGCTGACCCAGAAAAGGTGCATCTATTAGCAGCTGCGGCAACCATCAGGCAACCATCATGGCTTATGACAACATTCATGACCCTGCTTACAATTAGACTCATGTTTTAAATGTGATTATGCTGGTATCACTCAAATGGCAGCTATTTTCTATTTTGAGATGTTACATAAAAAAAAATAGTCATACCTCTTTCATGTCCTATTTTCTCAAAACCTTGATGACTAAACAAACAGATCTATGTAAAATGAATGTCCTGATATATGATTATACAGGTGAACTCAAAAAATTTTAATATTTTGCAAAAGTTAATTTATTTCAGTAATGCAACTTAAAAGGTGAAGCTAATATAAGAGATAGACTAATTACATGCAAAGCAAGATAGTTCAACCCGTGATTTGTCATACTTGAGATGATTATGGCTTGCAGCTCATGAAAATCGGCAATCTCCGAAAATTTTAATATTGTGAAAAGTTCAATATTTTAAGTTAATCAGCTAATTAAGCCATAACATCTGCAAAGGGTTCCGGAGCCTTTAAATGGTCTCTCAGTCTGGTTCAGTAGGAAGCATAATCATGGGAAAGACTGCTGACCTGACAGTTGTGCAGAAAACCATCATTGACATCCTCCATAAGGAGGGAAAGCCTCAAAAGGTAATTGCAAAAGAAGTTGGATGTTCCCAAAGCGCTGTATCAAAGCACAGTAATAGAAAATTGTGTAGTAGGGAAAAGTGTGGAAGAAAAAGGTGCACAAGAAGGGCTAAAGAAAAAAAGAACAGGTCTGTTGCTCAGTCATCCAAAGTCCTCTTTTCTGATGAGAGCAACTTTTGCATCTCATTTGGTAACCAAGTACCTAGAGTCTAGAGAAAGAATGGAGAGGCACACACTGCAAGATGCTTGAAGTCCAGTGTGAAGTTTCCACAGTTTGTGCTGATTTGGGAACCCATGTCATCTGCTAGTGTTGGTCCAGTGTGCTTCATTAAGTCCAGGGTGAATTCAGCTGTCTACCAGGAGATTTTGGAGCACTTCATGTTTCTTTGTTTATGCAGATGAGCTTTATGGAGATATTGACTTCATTTTCCAGCAGGACTTGGCACCTGCCCATATTGCCAAAAGCACCAAAACCTGGTTCAATGACCGTGGGATTACTGTGCTTGATTGGCCAGCAAACTGACCTGAACCCCATAGAGAATCTGTGGGGCATCGCCAACAGAAAGATGAGAGACATAAGACTGAACAATGCAGAAGAGCTGAAGGCCGCTATTGTGGCATCCTGGTCTTCCATAACACCTCAGCAGTGCCACAGACTGATAGCTTCCATGCCATGCCGCATTGAGGCAGTAATTGCTGCAAAAGGGGCCCAAACCAAGTACTGAGTACATATGCATACTTATACATTTCAGAGGTTCTATGTACAATCCTTGTTTTTATTGATTGCATGTATAATATTCTGCTTTTCTGAGATTGTGGATTTAGGGTTTTCATGAGCTGTAAGCCATAATCATCTCAATTATGACAAATCATGGCTTGAACTATCTTGCTTGCATGTAATGAATCTATCTCATATATTAGTTTCACCTTTTAAGTTGCATTACTGAAATGAATGAACTTTTGCACAATATTCTAATTTTTCGAGTTTCACTTGTATGTGACCTGAAATATTCTCCAGTAATGTGGGAGGTTTTTGTTAAGTTAAATTACAATATTGTAATATTATTTAATGTAGAAATTTCTGTTATTATGACTAGGTTGAAAGGAATGGATGTCCCACAGGATGTACTTGAGTAGACAGTCTGGAACTGTCTCTTGGGAGACTCAGTATTATATTATTTAAAAATATGTAAGTGAAATCATGGTAAATTTTTTATATGATCTTTTTCAATTCATATAAAAAAACAACAACATGAAAACATATTAGAGTGTAGGCCTTCTGTTACCATAAGCAATGGCTTCTAATTCTAAAACAGTTTTAAAACCAGATACTGTTTTCACAGTTTCCATTCCTTCAGTGTTTGAGGTAAATCACGACTGGGACCACAGTGACTGTATATGTATATATGATACATATGATTTTGACATATTATTGTAATCTATATCAACACATCTACCAGACATATTTTATGGACAGTCATGTCAAGTTCTAATTGTGTACCTTGTTTTACTTGTGCACATATATAGTACCAGTCAAAAGTTTGGACACACCTACTGCTTGAAGATTTTTTTTTTCTTTTACTATTTTCTACAATGCCAAAGGCTATGAAAGCTATGTAAAAAAAAAGACAAAAAGTATTAAGAATGTCAAACAAAATGTTTTATATTTTACTTTCTTTTTAATAGTCACTGTAAACTTTGATGACATCTTTAGATTTTTGTTTTTAAAGATTTTCCAACAGACTTGAAGGGATTTTTGTATGTGTTGAACACTTCCTGACTTTCAATAGTGTGCAAAGCTGTCAGAAAAGTAATCTGTCTTAAAATACAAAAAAAAAAAAAAAAACTTTTTAAAACACTTTTTTTGTTTGCCAATTAATGCCATATGTGCTGTTTTATAGTTTTGATGTGTTCATTACTGTTCTACAATGTGGAAAATAGAAAAATAAAGAAAACTAATTTATGGGGATCTAAACTAATTAATAAGATTCCAGACTTTCGTGTATTTATCAGACTCTACTGGATGTTATATTTTCTTTCAAAAAGCATTTTATCAAATACTATTAACTTATAAGTTTTGTTAAAGAAAATGAAAAAAAATACACTTACCAGATCCTTAAAATCAACAATTGATTTTACCAAATTCAATATAAATGGCTAATGTGGATGAAAATAACACCAGAGAAGTTACAGAGAAGTAAAAACATACTAGATGTACAGTCGTGGCCAAAAGTTTTGAGAATTACATAAATATTGGAAATTGGAAAAGTTGCTGCAAAAGTTTTTATAATAGCAATTTGCATATACTCCAGAATGTTATGAAGAGTGATTAGATGAATTGCATAGTCCTTCTTTGCCATGAAAATTAACTTAATCCCGAAAAAAACTTTCCACTGCATTTCATTGCTGTCATTAAAGGACCTGCTGAGATCATTTCAGTAATCGTCTTGTTAACTCAGGTGAGAATGTTGATGAGCACAAGGCTGGAGATCATTATGTCAGGCTGATTGGGTTAGAATGGCAGACTTGACATGTTAAAAGGTGGGTGATGCTTGAAATCATTGTTATTTCATTGTTAACCATGGTGACCTGCAAAGAAACGCGTGCAGCCATCATTGCGTTGCATAAAAATGGCTTCACAGGCAAGGATATTGTGGCTACTAAGATTGCACCTAAATCAACAATTTATAGGATCATCAAGAACTTCAAGGAAAGCGGTTCAATTCTTGTTAAGAAGGCTTCAGGGCGTCCAAGAAAGTCCAGCAAGCGCCAGGATCGTCTCCTAAAGAGGATTCAGCTGCGGGATTGGAGTGCCACCAGTGCAGAGCTTGCTCAGGAATGGCAGCAGGCAGGTGTGAGCGCATCTGCACTTGCAGTGAGGCGAAGACTTTTGGAAGATGGCCTGATGTCAAGAAGGGCAGCAAAGAAGCCACTTCTCTCAAAAAAAAACATCAGGGACAGATTCATCCTCTGGAAAATGTATGGCGAATGGACTGCTGATGACTGGGGCAAAGTCATATTCTCGGATGAAGCCTCTTTCCGATTGTTTGGGGCATCTAGAAAAAGGCTTGTCCGGAGAAGAAAAGGTGAGCGCTACCATCATACCTGTGTCATGCCAACAGTAAAGCATCCTGAGACCATTCATGTGTGGGGTTGCTTCTCATCCAAGGGAGTGGATTCACTCACAATTTTGCCCCAAAACACAGCCATGAATAAAGAATGGTACCAAAACACCCTCCAACAGCAACTTCTTCCAACAATCCAACAACAGTTTGGTGAAGAACAATGCATTTTCCAGCACGATGGAGCACCGTGCCATAAGGCAAAAGTGATAACTAAGTGGCTCGGGGACCAAAACGTTAAAATTTTGGGTCCATGGCCTGGAAACTCCCCAGATCTTAATCCCATTGAGAACTTGTGGTCAATCCTCAAGAGGCGGGTGGACAAACAAAAACCCACTAATTCTGACAAACTCCAAGAAGTGATTATGAAAGAATGGGTTGCTATCAGTCAGGATTTGGCCCAGAAGTTGATTGAGAGCAGCCCAGTCGAATTGCAGAGGTCCTGAAAAAGAAGGACCAACACTGCAAATACTGACTCTTTGCATAAATGTCATGTAATTGTCGATAAAAGCCTTTGAAATGTATGAAATGCTTGTAATTATATTTAAGTACATCACAGAAACAACTGAAACAAAGATCTAAAAGTAGTTTAGCAGAAAACTTTGTGAAAACTATTATTTGTGTCATTCTCAAAACTTTTGGCCATGACTTTACACATAAACAAAATGTTTTGCAAATACATTGTATATTTAAGTTAGTGTGTGTAAACTGGTTACTGGTATTGTACAGTAGCCGGGAGCCTGACAGAATATCTCTACATGAAAAATATATATAATGTTTTTAGATAGGGGCAGGGGTGACTCAAAGGGGCAGTGGTGGCTGAAACAGTTAAGGCTCTGGTTACTTATCAGAAGGTCGGGGGTTCAAGCAATAGCACCGCCAAGCTGCCACTATTGAGTCCTTGCAAAGCCTGTAACCCTGTTTGCTCCAGAGGTATGCTGGCTGACCGTGCTCTCTATCCCCACCTTTCTAGCTAGGATATGTGAAAAAAAAAACTTTCCATTGTACAAGTAAATTAATCTTAATCACTGTAAGTAGAAATATTCTGTTCTTCTATTATTTCTAAGAATTAGTTTAATGGTACACTATTCTGGAAGTTCAAAAAGTGCTGCATTGCTAATAACAAAACCAAATATTGATAAAACTGTAATAAAATCTTTAGCAATAGTAACAAATATACATACTGTATATTTTAAAGTTAAGAGTTGGTTTTCACAAATCACTCAGTAGATGGCAGTATAGCTACCACCAACAGAGAGTGAGAGACTGGGGGGAGTGAAACTGCTCAGTCTTCTCATATGAGTGACTCTGTGCTAGTATTTGATCACTGCCCACATTATACTGGCTGAGGAAGATATATACTCTTGTTGAGTATGCTATCTGCAGTGCACACTTTGCAAAAAGATCAAAGCTCTTCAAGACTAAGGTACACATCACTAATGTAGAAATGTCACTGAAAATGTGAGTTCAAAGTATAAACCAAGGCTTATAATCTACTTCCAAACACACAAACTGACACATAATAATCATCATCATCATCATCTTTTAAAAAATGGCTGGGCTCAGACATGAAAACCTCTAAATCTATGACAGGTATAAGTTCGAAATGTATGATATTTTGCATTTTGCCAATATCACAATGGAATCCAATTGGCATGTATAAATGGGTTACGATCTTCTGACTATAAAGGTCTTAACATATGATTAACATCATATCCTATGGGCGAAGGTATCCTAGAAGAAACCATTTGAAAGCTCTTGTACTGTACCCCATATTTACTGAATGTTTTACACTTAACACTAGCTCTGACCACTGAGTTCTGTATATATTATCCGTATGCATGTTGTACATATTACCAGTGAAAATACAGGGAGTGTTGTTTAGTTAAACCAACACTTCAGATATCTGTAGATGATCATTGTGGTGTTGCTAAAAGATAGTAAATGGTGATGTATCCTGCAATGACCAATTATACACCAATAACATAAATGCTTCTGAAAGGTCAAGTGAAAAACATTGATTATTTTATTACAATGGTACCAGTTCAGGGGTGGGATATATTGTATTTGCTTCAAGTGGACGGTAAGTTCTTAAAGGGGATGTGTTGGAGTCTCCGAAACAGCAAGTCTTGTGGGTTTTTTTTTTTTTGTATTCGGCGATTAATACCTAACAATGATGATGCAAGGAAGGACAACCAGTGAAACAGTTATATGATCATGGGCACCCAAGGCTGACTGATGTGAGAAACCTGACAACCTTACCATGACAAAGAGGTCAAGGTGTTGACTTAGCCTCCATATTCCAAGCAAGGCTTTTAAATTGTAGATTCTCGGATAGCTAGTTCTCCAGACCCTGCAAAGATGCAGCGCCTCCCTCTTATGTGTGGTGCAAGAAGTCTATATATTTCACAAAAATAGGTTTACGTATTTAATCTATATATATATATGTTGCATATATAATTTTGTTTAAACTAATGTAAAGCAATAATAGTGAGTGAACTGTACTAAAAATGCTTGTCAAAGTGTTAAGAAACATTTGGGAATATTTTAGTACAGATTTATGTACCAGAACATATATACTCTCACTCTCTCACTCATCATCTATACCGCTTAATCCTGTATTCAGGGTCACGGGGGGCATGGAACCTATGCCAGGAGACTTAGGGCACAAGGCGGGGTACACCCTGGACAGGATGCCAATCCATCGCAGGGCACACACACACATACATACTCACACACTCATTCACACACTACGGCCAATTTGGGAATACCAATTAACCTATCCTACATGTCTTTGGACTATGGGAGGAAACCAGAGTAGAACATATACAATGCCTTAAAAAATGTATAGCATGAATAAGTTTTTTTCCATAATTTGAATTTTTAAAAAGTTAACTCTAATATATTCTAGATTCATCACGCATCAGGTGAAATACTTCGTTTTTGCTTTTATATAAATTTTTAATGCTTACAGCTCATGAAACAAAATTATGTATCTCAAAATATTTGAATATTTCATAAGATCAATCAAGACAGGGTTTACAATACAGAACTGTTCAACTTCTAAGTATGTTTATTTATGCACTCAATACTGCATCAACACTACAAATTACTGCATCAATGTGGCATGGCATAGGGATGCTTCTTGAGAACCATGGCAAGGTTGTTTTTCTTTTTGAGAACCATCAAACATGTAAGTTTGACACATAGCTGCAGGCTTTCATTCCAGCTAGAGAGGATCAGCTGATCAGTTGATCAAACAGTTAAATAAGACGGACTTTCATTTATTTGAATGAAAATCTACAACAACAATAATAATTTGCAGGTACAAAAACATGTACAGTTTCGATTTTAATAATAATTATCATTATTATGTAGAAAGGTTGCACCTGTTCTCCCTGTGTTGGTGTAGGGTTCCTCTAGGTTCCCCTTCTCCAAAGACAGACTAGGTAGACTGGCTACACTAAATTGCTTGTAGATCACTGCATCAATTACAACTTTTTTAGCTTTTGAGAATCCATGTAATAAAAGGATGCATACACACTCATAATGTCTCCAGACTGTGTCAGTAAGGATGTCTTAGGAAGGATATACCTTTGCTCTGGTAAATGTGAATATAGTTGTTGTTCTTAGCTTCTCCCATCTTATATACTAAGGTCTGAAAATAGATAAAGTTATCTGCCATTGAAAATGACTCGGAATAGGGCCTATATTCGTAGAAAGAGTAATTATGGGTGATGATTTATTTACCCCCGTGTGTACAATACACTGGAAGTGTGAGGAATAAAACAGGATCTGATAGGGTGTCCATGTAGGGTTCCACTTACACGCCCCTACTCCCCACCTACTCGTATAGTACCGCTAACTGGCCACGCCGACTTTTCCCACTAAGTGGTGAGGTCCACGCGTTGTCCACGCGCCACTGCTCATCGTTCATTGGTTAAAAGATGCACAAAACAACACTCCTGGCCAATCAGAGCGCAGCACTCGAAGTAATTCATAGCGTACACGTGTTGTTCACGTGTAGGCATGTCAGGTATAGCCACATCATATTCTAAGGAGGATAGGCCAGTGAGCGGTTTCACATGTTGGTAAATATAAAACAGCTGTGCCCATTTTCTCTTCATAACACTGCCACCACGGAACAAACAGACACTTAAAGGGAAAAAAACAACAATTAATAATCAAAACTGTTGAAGTTGTGGAACAAGGGAGTAATTTAAATACAGAGAGAAAGAGAGCGGTGAAATTCGGCGCCTCCTTGAATTTATTGTTTTATCGCGTGTTAGTTTGTGAAAGAACACGAAAATGGTTGTTTTGTCTAAAAAACCAAAAACCTTTAAGATTGAGTTTCACGACTCCAGCAAGGCTTTTTACACAAGTGGAGATAAAGTGGCAGGACACGTGCTGGTGGAGGTGTCGGAGACGACCCGAGTCACGGCCATGAGACTGCACGGGATCGGCTGCGCCAGCGTGGAGTACAGCAAAGGGAAGCAGCGCTGCAAGGATGCCATCGATTACCTCAAATACCAAGATGTTCTTCACCTGGACCAGCAGCCTACAGGTAAAACAAGTGAAACTACACTATAGTTTGACGCACAGTTCATTATATGCCCGTCGATTTTAAGAACGGCTTAAATAATCATAAACTAATTTAGAATCTAATGTGTTCTGGCTTTGCTTTTAAGACTCAGATGGCTCTGTTACTCTCAGACCTGGAAACAGATACGAGTACACGTTTGGGTTCGAGCTTCCTCAGTCAGGGTAAGCATCTCTACAAGCTGAATTTGTCAATCCCTGCTTGTTATTCAAATAGCTCAAAGTGAATTATTTCTGTTTTCACAGACAGCTGGTGTCCTCATATAAAGGCAAATTTGGTTCTGTTGAGTACTACGTGAAAGCAGTGATGGAGCGGCCCCGTCAGTCTAATGTAGAATGCAAGAAGTATTTTGAGGTTGAGGAACCGATTGATGTCAACACTCCTGAACTTACAGTGAGTCAGCCTCAATAGTTTAGCTCATGATTATAAAATTCCCCATCGGTCACGAACATTATACTATACTAAAATGCAAGTATTAAGATCTTAATTTCTGATCTTTCTTTTTATCTAGTCTCCTGTCGCAGGGGTAAAAGAGAAAAAGCTGACCTGTATGTTCATCCCTGATGGCAGTGTATCGATCTCAGCAAAGATTGATCGTAAGGGTTATTGTGAAGGAGAGAACATCTGCATCGATGCCAAATTTGAGAACACTTGCTCTCGCATCATTGTCCCAAAAGCTGCCATTATTATCAAACACACCTTCTGGGCCAATGGTCGCACTAAGGTGCTACGCGAAAAGATCTCAGCTGTCAGGGGCAATCATATCATCTCTGGTATGTGTGACATATGGCAGGGCAAGACCTTACGAGTGCCCAAACTAAGACCCACCATCTTGGGCTGCAACATCATCCACATGGACTACACATTAATGGTGAGTTCAGCAGGCTCCAACAAGAGACATCATCATTCATATTATGTCTGGGGGTTTATTTCTGTAACGCCAAATGCACCTGCATAGATTTTAATTTATTTGTCTTGTATGTGTTACAGATTTACATGCACATCCCAGGAAGTGAAAAACTATGTTTGGAGCTTCCTTTGGTCATCGGGACAATTCCTTTTACTGGCTTTTCCAGTCGTACCAGCAGTATGAGTAGCCAAGATGGGAGCTCAGCAGCCACTAGCAGCCTGGTGTCTATGCCCTCTGCTCCACCTAGCTACAGCGAAATACCTTTGCATGCCTGCTTGGACCCATTCATCACACCGTTGCTCAATGACTACGATGAAGATGACTGTCCTATCTTCATGCATGCCCGAGAGTACCATCAGACACCCCCTCCAGCATATACAGAGGTATGCAAATGTAATGTCTGAAATGTGGAAGTTTGAATAGTTCCTTAAGTAAATTAAGGAAAAAGCTTAAGTGAAAAAGTCTAACACTTTGTCCCTGTCCTCCTTTGTTGCAGGTGCAAGAAGGATGCAGTAGCAGTGGCACTACACTCTAGTTAGTTTAAAGCTGAAGAGGCAAAAAATGTTTTATTTTCATGAGAAATTAACTGCAGATGTTCTTGCAAGTTGTGAAACATATTTACATCTCGGTATATAATGTAATACAGGATGCTATCACTATATAAGTATATAGTGAAATTATGTAAGAATTAGCTTTTGGAGAACAACATTAGACTATTCTGTCTACTTTGTGTTTCTTGATTATTTCTGGGGTATCCTCAGTTCTTAGATGTGAAAGAGTTCTTCGATTTTGTTATTGTTTGTTTGATTTTCAGATGAAAGTTGAGCTTTGCCATATTGGCTTCATAATGGGTCTGCCTTTATAATCATTCCATATCATAATTTAGAAAAGATCATTAAGATTAGGGGAGGGGGGGGGGACAAACAAACAATGTAACAGTGGGCATACAGTGTCTTTTTACTGTACTACAGTATATTGAATTAGAGTTCAGAGGGCCTGGTATCAGAATGCACTTTTGAAAATAGTACAACTTTGTATCAGAGTTTGTTTGTTAGATTATGATAATGACAAATGATGTACTCATTAACATGTTAACAATATGTTCTAACATTGTTTACGTTTTTTAGAAATAGCACTCATTCATATTAAAAGAGTGCAGAGTTGCTTTGGAAATGTAAGAATGACAATTTATGTAAATTTTTTTTGTGTGTATTTTATACATATATCTAATTTGTACATGTATACATATGTGCCCTAAGGGCAAACTTGCAAATAAAACTGGAAAGAAAATATAGTGTCAGTATTTCTTCCATAAACTAAATGATGTAAATACATAATTAAATCAGTGGACAAACTATTCAAGGGCAGATGAGTCTCTATTGAGTAACAACATTAGTCAATAAACATTAAGTATAAGAATCATGCACTCCAGTAGTTTCAGTGCTAGTCCTACTGGAACCACCTGTAATTGTGCTAAGCTTATGTACAATACGTATAGCGTTTCATAGGGGAAGAGGTGAGAAATGAAGTTCTGTTTGTCCTGATGGTACATGTATCACATCCGGGTTGAGTTCTTAGATCCCTGTAATGTGGAGGAAAGGTTGGAAGCAGGGTATTCAATGGAGAACCAATGGAGCAAATCCAGGAAACACAATATTATTAAATACCACCTGTTGTGTATCAGAGATGGTGTTGGTTACAGTATCTGTTAAGCTGGAAACAATTCAGGGGCTGCATATCATCCTCCAAATACACGGGGATGCCATCAGGGTGATGTGCATGTAATCCGGCTTGGCGCATTCAAAGAGTATACCAACTAATACTTGTCAATAAAAAGACATATATCACTATATGAAGCTAAAATCTCTGTCACCTAGACAACAGATAAAACTGCATTTCTCTACTTGCAATAAAGTATAAGTCCTTAAACTTAATTGCAATTTAATTGATCATTTATATTTGGTTTCAATAATACACAACTACATAAAAAGTTGAGCTGTATCATTCTCACTTGGCAAAATGAGATCATTAAATCCAAAAGTAGTTTGCCTTCCTGTCATTATTATAATGTATGATGTCATCCTACACCATATAACAGACTAATTCAAATCCAATAACAATATTTGTTGACTGGTGACCAACTATTAAAGGGATGCCAGGAATTTTTAAGCATATGTGCAAGTACAGCTTTACATAACAGGCTACAGAAGGTATACGTGCAGGAGAAAATGTACACATTACAGTACTGTACGTGTGAATGATGACAAGGGTGTGCTCAGCATGTCTGCAGCCATCAAGGCAGAAATCTGATGCTGGTGTTTACTCCCACTGCAGCTGTCTCCGTAGAGTGAACCTCCTGAAAAAGGCCCAGGGTCTCTTTTTGTCCACTCCCCCTTCCTCGCTTTCTCCTTTTCTAGCAGTCCTCAATCTGCAACACCGTCCAACTTTAGCAGTAGCCATGAACCAACTTTGTCACCACCTAACATCGCCTTGTTGCATTCATGCTCTGACTAAACCAAAATGTTGTTCAGTTAACAATTTTAAGGACCAGCATATTATTCAGTAATCACTATGAGTGTGTGGTTCTGCTATGGGAGGTATTTGGCTGATGTGTTGTGGTGTGGGTTCACTTTTCCCCATACAACACAGGTTCCCAAATCAGTCCTGTAGTACCACCTGTCTTGCACATGTGATTGTTTTCCCTGCTCTAACACACCAACAACAACTTAGGAAGGGCTGTTTACTTAGATGATTAACTGGAAAACACTAAAATACATATGGGCAAACATTTTTTATCTTTTCAAGTTATATGTATAATAAATAAAATGTTTGTGCTAAAGAAGCTATTTATGAAGTTTATGAAACATGGAAGTAACCAATCTTGCTAAAAATTTCAGGGGAAAAAAATCATCTCTACTGTTGTACAGTAGAGATGATTTTAGATGTGTACCAAAAATGGCCATTTTCAGCATTATACTGTCTTGCTTCAAACAATAATGAATTAAAATGCAAATTATAAAATTTTCTAAGAATATGAATAGTTGACAGTAAAATTGTTATAGGCTTCAAGAGGCCTACGACTTGTAAAAAAAAAAAAAAAAAGTTGCTTAAAGCAAGAAATCTGTAGTGTCTGTAACCATGTCAAATTCTTGTTGCAATATCTTAACAAGTTTGCACTTTAGAATAATACACTTTTTCAGGTTTGTCTTTTCATGTGAAATCTAAATTGGCCAAGTTTCATCTGAATGACAATTAAGATCATTGAAATATTTGAACATTATGTAAAAGGGCATGAAATTGTATTTAGCAAATGTGTAAGCATGGATCGGGAGTTAAGAAGCATTAAGTATTATGAAAAATGGTATTATATGATTCTATCTGAAAATGTACTTTTTCACCTAGATGAGACACTTTTTATTGTCAATACTGTGTTTTGGCTGATAGAATATGGGGTACTCCAGGACTAATGTTTGGAACAACTTCTTTTAGTGAGAAGGGTTACTGCAAATTAACAACAACAAAAAAATCTCTTAACTGATTATCATGACAACATTTATGACACCTATGACCAAAATGTCTACCCTAATGGGTGTGCACTCTTCCAGGATTTTAGGGGTCACCTAATGGTTGAGTAGTTAGGCACCTCGTAGTCACCAGATCTCACCATAATAAAAAACTTGTGGGAGATTTTGGACTGGCATGTTAGACAGTATTCTCCACTACATCATCAAAACACTAATTGAGGGAATATTGTGTGGACGAATGGTGTTTATCCCTCCAGTATAGTTTCAGAGACACCACTGAAACTGTTCAGCTCATATTGTTCTAACAGTTTACTAAGACACTTTACATGTAGGTACGAGTAGGAGGAATGGACCTACTGAAGGGGTTAAAAAGGAGCTAGTGGTAGGTCTAGATAGGCCCTTGTGCATGCTTGGAAGCAGCCCTGAATTTGTAGTGACATTTGATGCACTGAGGCCACTATGTTTGCTGAACCATTCAAACCAAAATGTCAAACAAGCAGCAAACCGGCACCCTGCATGCTGAAGCACACTCCACACACATTCTGCAGACACACATCCACAAATACACATATATGCGCACAAACACTGATATAAACCCACACTTTTGATGCCCAGCTGCTGAAATTATATGAAATGACTGTGTGACATACATACAGTAAGATGTGTGATACATCTTAAATGTCTACAAATTAAATAAAATATTACAAATACACCGTGTGTCGTTTATTTGGCACATGACTAAACAGGCCCTTTGAGATATGTAGTGGTTGGCATTTGGGGTTTTCCTTGTATGCTATTGGCTCCTAGCTAGAATCATGCAACAAGGATAGGCAATGATTGGTCAATGTCTTGTTTCATGTGCTCAGTACATGATCTAATGGATAAACATCTTGGTTGCTGAGCTTAATGGAAGCTTAGTGAAATTGCAGACTATTGGCAAGTAAGTAATTAAAGACTTAACTATGAACATGACTTAATTTAAATAGGGATTTGATTTAAGGTTCATAACTTTTCATTGGACTTTAATTGTTTGTTGCATTTACGATAAACCATAGCCTGTTCACTTGTGGTTTTATTGTCATAAACCAACATTTCAGGTCAGATTTTAAGATTGCATTCTCATAATATTTCTAGAAACCAGTAGTCCTGAATTGCAGTCCTGGGTTTATTCATTCTAAACACACCTGATTCAGTTCACCACTAAAGATTTACTTTTTCTTTACCTAACACTCTTTTGATCATTCGGGACAGATGGGAGTGCTTTCCTTCAGTCTAAAAACAGTGTACTGGCAAACACTTTGGATTTCCAAGTCATGGGTATTGTGTTTTAATAGCACCCCAAAACAAGACTTCTAACTAACCTTCAACATGTTTTGCCATTTTTAGAATTCTGTCTCTAATGAAGCACTGATCATCAATTTGACATAATTTCTCTTGGATTTTTTTCTCCTTCTTTTTTCTTCTTCTTCTTCTTATTATTTACACTGCATGACATTTTACTGGATGAATTTAATGATTCCTGTCTTTGATGGCTCACATTGTCTGTAGTGGTCAGGGTGGACGGGCTTGTCAGATATGGCTAACAGCTGAGAACTGGTGCTGAAAACTAATCCAGGCGTGTTGTGCATCTGGATTATTCTTATACAATGTCAGGCATGAGAACAAACTGTTCTTGCAAGCTGTTGTCTCTGAGGATGCCATGACCTACTAATTGAAAGTGAGGCACAGGAAACTATATAAAATACTTTCCAGTATTCAGTACATTAGCATGCTATTCACAGAATGTTTGTATACAGTAAAGATTGCAGGGTGAATTGTATCCATGCAGTTTCTTAAAGTGTTTCACTGGTTTGCAGAGTTTGTATATATATATATATATATATATATATATATATATATATATATATATATATATGTGTGTGTGTGTGTGTGTGTGTGTGTGTGTGTGTGTGTGTGTGTGTATGCGTGCGTGTGCATGTGTGTGTGTGTGCATGTGTGTGTTCAGTGCAGGAGTTATAAACAGCATTCAAGAGCAACATCAATTACTGAAAGAAAGAAAAATAAATTTTCTTGAAGGGAACAAATGAAGTGGAGTGGAGAGTTTCATGAAGGATTGCTTTTGTTTTCAGCACACAACTGCTGCTCCTCTCATACACACGCCAAGAGCTGAATCTTAATTAAAGAGGATGAAAGACATGCACACATTCTACTCTCAGCTGGAATTTGCCAACTGCTCTGTTTGTCTATTTAAGTTTATTTACCTCAAATCTGTGAGGATCCTCTTGTCAATCAACAAATACAGTATGCCTATGTGGATATAACTCCAGTACACTGTATATATCTTCAGATACAGTATCTTAGTTCATATTTTCAGTTTCAATTTTCTGGTTGAGTTTACATTCGGTTGCTGGTTGTACTGAATCTCAGCACATGCTCACATTTTCTCCAGAACTAAACAAACATGAGTTAAACTGATACAAAATGGTGTGCTGATACTTTAAACACTTTAGCAGTATTTTCAGTAGTCAAATATATACTGGAAGATCTGCTAAGAGACAGTTCAGTTTTAGATGTCTATGTGCTACACTTGAGCCCTGGGTTAGCACTTGATGTACCAGTCACAGGCTCATGTAACAGTATTTAGTAAAGGGATGCTGAGAAAGCACCATGGCCAAATTACCATGCTGTCCCATGATCTATTTTGTGCTTTTTCTCAAAAAGACACTTGGGAACCACAAAAATTATGCATAATATTTCGATACTTTCTATATAAATATTTTATAAGTATAAATCATGAAATTTCTATTTCAGAAAAAAAAAAACACATACAGAATTAGTAGCGATAGTCATTATCCTGCAGTTGTCAGAGACTCTGGGTACATGGGCTTTTGAAGAAATGGCATACGCAGGACTGGACACACTGTGAAAGAATTGCACAAGCAAAAACCTTTCTGGCATGAAGCTATGAGCTAGTGCGGTTTTATAAACGTATGTGCAAAACGAGACTTCCTGCTGAACAGCAGAGCAGTGGTGTCCAGTTAGGCTTCTAATCATTCTGTCAGGTTGTGATGAGCAAGCTTGAGGGATTTTACAGACATGCACTGATTCATTCCTCAACCTGCAGCTCTGACCTGGCCTGTCCTGGCTAAAGTTTCACTGTGGGAATCTTCCACTGAATACAGTTCAGTAGTTCCCCGAATAGAAGACCTTTCTTGGAAAAGCTCCCGTTCTTAAAGAAGAGTTCATGAACTGTTGGGGATTTCAGCTTATGTTCACTGCAGGGTCTTTTCAGGTCAGATATTTTATGGTAAATATTAATTTGCTTTGTTTAAGGATTCAGGGAATTATTATTATGACCATCCACATTATTAACATCTTATATACTTTATATTACATTTTATACACATTTGTTGTGAGTGTGATGGAATGTGATGAATTTGTAACAAATAAATTAATGAGAAAAATTGACTTTCATTACTCGATTTTCCATTTAACTGCCATTATTACACTGATTGTTTAATATTTTATAAAAGCTGAATAATCATTAATTACATAATCTTTAGATATTACTATGTATTACTATGTATTACTATTAAACATCTCCTTACACCTCCTTCTTTACCTCAAGTCCTCTGAACAGGCCTTAAACTAGATTTTGGAGCTTGGCTGTGGAGATTTGTCCATTCAGCCACAAAAGAATTAGTGAAGTCAGACACTGGTGTTGGACGAGGAGTCCTGGTGCAGTCAGCACTCTAGTTCATTCCAAAGGTGTTCAGGTTTTTCCTTCAAATTCTTCCACACTAACCTTGGCAAAGCATGGACCAATTTGTGCCTGGAAGTATTGTCAAGCTGGAACAGGTTTGGGCCTCTTAGTACCACTGAAGGGAACCGTGAATCCTCCAGCATACAAATCATAACAGGTGTGATGGTCTTGTGTCAACAAACATTTTATATAAATATATAATGTACAATCTATAATTCCTTACATCACTTGCACAGAACATGAGATTACATCTAGCAGCTCCCGAAAATATCAGTAATACCTATTTGGTGTAACATAAAACAGCTTGAATTAGCGACCTTATTTTGATGAATAAAAGATGCCACCGCTCACTCTCCAGTATTAAACCTAATACAAAGCATATATATATATATATATATATATATATATATATATATATATATATATATATATATATATATATATATACACATGGACAAAATTGTTGGTACCCTTCGGTCAATGAAAGAAAAACTCACAATGGTCACAGAAATAACTTTAATCTGACAAAAGTAATAATAAATAAGAATTCTATGAATGTTAACCAATGAAAGTCAGACAATGCTTTTCAACCATGCTTCAACGGAATTATAAAAAAAAAATGAACTCATGGAACAGGCCTGGACAAAAATTATGGTACCCCTAACTTAATAGTTTGTTGCACAACCTTTTGAGGCAATCACTGCAATCAAACGATTCCTGTAACTGTCAGTGAGACTTCTGCACCTCTCTGCAGGTATTTTGTCCCACTCCTCATGAGCAAGCTGCTCCAGTTGTTTCCGGTTTGAAGGGCGCCTTTTCCAGACAGCATGTTTCAGCTCCTTCCAAAGATGCTCAATAGGATTGAGGTCAGGGCTCATAGAAGGCCACTTTAGAATAGTCCAATGTTTTCCTCTTAGCCATTCTTGGGTGTTTTTAGCTGTGTGTTTTGGGTCATTGTCCTGTTGCAAGACCCATGACCTGCGACTGAGACCCAGCTTTCTGACACTGGCCAGAACATTTCTCTCTAGAATCCCTTGATAGTCTTGAGATTTCATTGTACCCTGCACAGATTCAAGACACCCTGTGCCAGATGCAGCAAAGCAGCCCCAGAACATAACAGAGCCTCCTCCATGTTTCACAGTAGGGACAGTGTTCCTTTCTTGATATGCTTCATTTTTCCGTCTGTGAGCATAGAGCTGATGTGCCTTGGCAAAAAGTTCCATTTTTGTCTCATCTGTCCATAGGACATTCTCCCAGAAGCTTTGTGGCTTGTCAACATGTAGTTTGGTATATTCCAGTCTGGCTTTTTTATGATTTGTTTTCAACAGTGGTGTCCTCCTTGGTCGTCTCCCATGTAGTCCACTTTGGCTCAAACAACGACGGATGGTGAGATCTGACACTGATGTTCCTTGAGCATGAAGGTCACCTTGGATCTCTTTAGAAGTCTTTCTGGGCTCTTTTGTTACCATTCGGATTATCCGTCTCTTTGATTTGTCATCAATTTTCCTCCTGCGGCCACGTCCAGGGAGGTTGGCTACAGTCCCATGGATCTTAAATTTCTGAATAATATGTGTGTCACAGGAACATCTAGCTGCTTGGAAATGGTCTTATAGCCTTTACCTTTAACATGCTTGTCTATAATTTTTTTTTTCGAATCTCCTGAGACAACTCTTTCCTTCGCTTCCTCTGGTCCATGTTGAGTGTGGTACATACCATGTCACCAAACAACACAGTGACTACCTGGAGCCCTATATATAGGCCCACTGACTGATTACAAGATTGTAGACACCTGTGATGCTAATTAGTGGACACACCTTGAATTAACATGTCCCTTTGGTCACATGATTTTCAGTATTTTCTAGGGGTACCATCATTTTTGTCCAGGACTGTTCCATGAGTTTTTTTTTTTTTAATAAGTCTGTTGAAGCATGGTTGAAAAGCAATGTCTGACTTTCATTGGTTAACATTCATAGAATGTTTTTAAATTATTACTTTTGTCAGATTAATGTTATTTTGGGACCATTGTGAGTTTTTCTTTCATTGACCGAAGGGTACCAACAATTTTGTCCATGTGTGTATATACAGTGATTTATTTTCTACATTCTATCACAATGGATTTCAAAACTATTAAATAACACATGGAAAATTAGTTAATTATGTAACAACAACTACAACAACACCAGTCTGTTGTTATTTTAAGACACGAAGGTCAGCAGTTCTTCTTGTAAGAACAGTATTGTCAAATGCATTTGCAAAACCCATCAAGCACAATGACGAAACTGGCTCTCATGAAAAACATCCCAGGAAAGCAAGACCAAAACATACCTCTATTGCAGAGGAGAAGTTCATTTAGAGTTACCAGCCTCAAAAATCATCAATTAACAGCACCTCAGATTAGAACTGGTATGAATAGCAGATATCAACTGTTCAAAGGAGATTATTTCATATTTTGGATGCCTTCAGCATTATTTTACGTAGAAAGAAATATGTAGAAAGAAATAAAAATCAGGGACAACCATGGAGTTAGAAAGTGATCCCAAACTTTTGAGCGCAAGTGTATACATTCACAATTTGTGATAACACATGCTCTGTTAGACAATGTAGAGCCAAAAATATTGTTAAGTGCACAAATGATCTCCGATGCAACAGATGCCATAGTGAAGATGAGTTAGAAATGGCAGTTTGCTAGTTCAGTATGATGCTGTGTCTAAGTGTGAATGAAACATTTAGGCCACTTTGAATCAACTGGATCACTGTGTCCAGAATACCTCCTTCTCTATCGGGACTATTAATTAAGGGATTCTGCAATTAATCTACTCAAGTATTTCACATTTATTCATAAATCAAACCTAAATCACTAGGCTCATCATTTATTTGAGATATAAACAGACTTATTGATACACACAGGTGTTTATTACTATCACAGCAAGAGAAAATTATCCCACTGTCTCAAGCTTGCATACATATGTAAAATGCTTCTGAATGTACTCAATAATCAACTCATGTGTTAGCCAAAAACTGCATTTAATATTCAAATAACAACATTGTATAAAACTTTAAAATGTGTACAAACTGTGCTCCTATTTTCTGTTTAACAATTAAAATGACAATAAAAATGATAAAACTAATCCAAAATCTCACTATTAATGAGAAACAAAATATACAGATATCAGTCTACCTGGCTACAAATCTCTTTTAAAACATGTCATGTCGTGTATTTTCATACACTGCAAAATCTCAATTGGTCAAATCTATGGTGCTTGTTTAAACAAGGCAAAGAGTTTACGTCACATCTTCATGAAATTGGCTAATTACTGTATTTAAAATTTATTTTTTGTGTGCTTGTAAGTAAACCTTAACTGAGAAAGGTTCATTATATTTTACAGTATTTTAGGATGGATTCACTCCACCCATAGGTTGCACTTCATTTATATCATGTCCAATTTCATTGTGTGGAAAACTTCATGTGTTTTTTTTATAACAAACTCAGCTGCCCAGAGAAATCGTCAGCCATCCAGCCATTCTTTAATGTGTGAGGGATTCAGATTCACTCAGCTTATCATTTGTGGCTTTGCAGTTCTGCTTCAGTAAACAGCCTCATCCATATTGTCATCACTGTCTGCACCGAAATCCTCTCCAGTTTCAAAATATGACATGATGTAGTCTGTCTCCTGTTCAAACAACCATAAAACACACGCATATACTAGACTGGAACAGGAACACGTCACATACATGATCATTATCTTGTCGGCCACTATGGAAACCTTACCTCTTCAAACTCTTCCTCATCATACTCCTCCTCCCCCTCTGCTTCTTCATCTTCTGCTTTTTTCTTTTCACCCTCTTCTTCATCAGAACTCACCTCCTCCTCTTTTTTCTCCAGCGTCTAAAGGATTACGTTTGACAGAAAATTCGTGAAGACGAAGTGGTCATTCATTAACTAATTGTTATTTATCAGCCAAAATATTTGACCATTGAAAATAATTTTTTATGATGTGAAGACAGATTTAATTTAATTTAACTATAGAATAACAAATAATGTGCAAGTTGTTTGCATGATAGGATAATTGGATACTACCTCCAGTTTGCGGATTATATCTTTATCCACCTCTGGCTGTTTCCTGGTTTTGGGAATGACAGTGCTTCCTAAAAACACAAAATGTCACCAAAAACAAGACTATCTATGCTTAGTTCAAGATAGAAGACAAAATGATAATGTTTAAACAGCTTCAGTTCGCATCAAACAGCACTAGGCTGGAAAAACAAGCATTACCACTGATAATAAAAAATCAACACTGAAAAAATGGGAAGAATGACATGCATTTACAGACTGTAATGAGCAAGCTGTGTAAACATTTTGTCTGTAATATACTCCTTTTCTAAATGGCATGTAAATAGAGCACACCAGGTTAGAATGTATTATATTTTATATCAAATTCTATAGAGATGTATCTTGTTGAAAATGGTATAAAGCAATAAGATACATAACAAAGGTAGATAACTAATGAGCTAAACGCATGCTACCCTCTCAATGTTCTGAGAAAACACTGTTCTCTACACCTCTTGTTTTCTGCATCGTTCACCACTCTGTCTGCAGCCTTTCATTTTGAAGGTGTGTGTAATGGCACAGAGTGCTGTCTTCCTGATTTCCCCTGAGACAGCAATGAGTCAGAGCCTACCTTCCACACTTAAAGACAAGAAGACAAGGCCGCCTCTTCCATGTGCTCTAATTTATGCCATTTACCCTCTTTAAAGATGTGCGGCTACAGAAAGGCCTGAGTGCTGTGAAAGGACACACAACTGCAGTGGAAAGCAACTTATAAATTCACACTGCTAACAAGCAGAGGACTTCACTTTTCAAAGGAAATGTATTTAAAGGCTGACATTATTTCTGTCTAAAAGCTCTGTGTGTATCCTCTGCGGCCTGTGAGACTGAAGCAGCTTTCCCACCAATATAGTGTGCAGTGTTACAGTGGTGTGGCTTTAGATTGTTTCTCTGAAGAGCGGAAAGTAGAGCTGCTAATCAGCCTGATTCTGCATGCATGGAAGTGTTTGACCAGGATGTTGTGCACAATGCAGCTTACTAACTCTCGCTCGGAGGCCTTTTCACCCGCACACGCAGCTCTTTCGGCAAACGCTTCCAGTCTGGAAAATAAAACAAAAAGGAAAAATATTGGAGTATTACAAAAGTAAAGAAATTATGACAGAATATATATAGAATCAGCTAAAAAAATGTTTACACACTACAGGAAAATGTATATATAATATTTTAATATATAAACATATATTTATATTCATTATATATATACATATCATAATATTATGAAAATTATAATACCATTAATTTCATTATAATCTAATTGCAGCACAATAATTATAATATTATATTAATGTAATATACATCATTGTATTTTTCTTTTCCTGAAGTGTATGTACATTTCTTTGGATGTCTCTGTATATATGTGAAACGTAAAATGTCTGTGAAAAACTAGCTAAAGTTTTTTTTTTTTTGTGATTCACTATAGAATGACACGTTACAGTGAATATTCCACACACATTAGGAATGTTAAAGTCATCCTGGGACTTCTGATATTTATGTACAATTCATATAAAATGATCATTTTAGTAAACTGAAAATGTGATGTGATATACAATATATACACATGTGCACACACACATATATAAATTATAATATAATATAATTATATAATTATACATTAATATAAAATTATGATTTTAGTAAACTGTTGTAAGCAACACATGTGTAACAACAGTGTCTGGTTGTCCAGTGATATAATTTAAGGACAAAACAGTTGGTCTAATCATCTTAACATGCTCCAACTTGCCTGAGACTTGGCTACCAAAACGCAAAATAATTATATGTTACAGGGAATAAAAGTATTTTGTGACTACAGATGAAAAATAAAATAAAATAATAAAACACTCAAATGAATGTATCAACCGACCATGTAATCAAAATAGCACTGTGCTGGAAAGCATGCTCATTAATTTCTTTATTATTTATTCAGCTGCAGATATTTTACTTCCACTTCTAAATTTATTTGTTATTTATTATTAATTATTTATTACATTTTTATTATAATTAATGCATTAGGACTATTCATATATACTAATAATAGGAATAATAATTGATATATATGGAATGTCAATACGTAGTTCACATATAGCATTATTTACACAGTTAACATCTTTAACAATACATGTTTATTATATTGCTTATTATTGTATTGTTTATTATATGTATTTATTGTCCCTCTCCTGTTTATCACTGTTACATGACAGTGTGTAACCTTGAGACTTTAGGGACCCAAAATTTTATTCCTAATATTGCCTCTGACTATGATGAGAGGAATAGAAATATAGTCTTGACCTGAATATTAAAGCAATACATAAACAAATACGCAAGTCTAACTGTGTCCGTATTACAGTACTGTTCTCAACAGCCAGAGCTTTGTTGAAGATAAGGCGTTTAATTAGTGTGCTGAGAACCAATCCTCGCTTCATGGTAATTTGTCATTCAATTATTCGTGTCAATTCAGGCTCCATAAGAGTGATGATCCAATGGAACAAACCTCAGCGACATCCCTTAATAACACCGCAGATCAAGTTTCAGCAAAACATTCAGCCCTGTCATGTTAGGGAACATGCATTCTCAAATAAAACATCTACCTGGGCTCCATTCAATGGTGTTGTCAGATGGTTCCATATTCTGATATTTGTCAGAGTAACGTTCCACATCTGCCAAAAGAAATAAAAAAGAAATGAAACCATCTGCGTATAACATAAACAACAAATGTAGACAGGATAATAATGAATAGAATATATATTTGTAATGCCTGACAACTGTCTGTGTATAAAATATATCTACAAATTGTAAATAGAGCTCTCCTATAAACTTGCTAGTGTATCATCATAAACCAAAGCTAAAATGCTAAATGAATTACTGTCCACACAATTTAGGTCAGTAACCAGCCACTGTCAGCTCCATCATGAAACCTGCACTGTAGAATGACAAGATTTATAACCTCATGACCTACCCCCATGAAAATGGCCTCATCTCTGCCTAATATGTTAATGATAAAACTGTAACTGATGTAATGAGTTGTGATTTATTGCTGAGTGGAGAATCAGTGACCTTTCTTGGGTGCAGCAGGTCGTATGTAGAAAGGCAGAGTCTTCATGGCACCTCGGAACTCCTGCTTCAGAGCTAGCATATATTCTGCTTCTTCTCCTGTCTGTAATGGCACTGGCTTGTGCTCCAATGGCTTTCCATTTAAACAACATGAAAGAGAAAATTATGTTTAACATGAAAAAGTCCTGTAGTTAATCATGACAATGATTACAGCCATATTCATACAAATTCTCAGAATTGCAGTATTGTCTGAGCAACATGATGCTCTGCAGGGTGTCACAAGAAAAAAAACAATTTACTAGAAAATAAAAAATATACATTTTGGGGTAAGTCTATTGTATGTAATAATAAACACTGTACACAGTAATCAGGTGTCTAGCCATATGTGCTGTAAGTGACCGATAACATAACTGTCTCATTCTTATGGTTCATTTTCAACATCTTATCCATTTACTTCCTCTTACAGTGAAAATGTAGTATGGTGAGACAGTATGCTTGGCTCATTTGTGTTAATTTCAAGCACATTACATATTCAAGACAAGGCTGAAGGCAACATATAGACTATCCTGAAACAAGCTTGAAATAAAAACTGCTAGACAAAACAAAGGTTATTTAAGGTAAATTAATTCTGTTTCTCTGAACTGAGGGTACTATTTTTAAGGGCTGGGGTTTGTATCTTGTTTGCTGGCAGTAGGCTACCTTGCAATTACTGTAATTGCATTTTTTTTGTTATCTTAACATTAGCTTCTAAAACAAGCTTAAAGGCTTGAAATAGTAAAAATAAATATATTACATGCTGACAAAGGCAACAAACAGGGAGAAAAATGTGAGACTGAATCTGTAACAAAAAAATGAAGGTATATCTGTTGTTTGATCTCAAACAAGTTGACTCAATCTCAAGTTTGCCATTTAATAATCTATTCAAGCAAAAGTAAAAACTACTCTTGAAATACTAAGGCACTTGTAAGAATATGCGAAGGCAGGCATTTACATCTGCAGTGTTACTTTTGTCTCTGTTCTTCCATGGCATTTTCTTCTGTTGTTGAATCTCAAATGGCATGCCCTACATATAGTGCACTACTTATTGGGTACAACACCATAAATACTGAATAAGAAGTGATCTGAGATTCTGTCTATGTGTGTTATGATTTTTTTTATTTATCATCTATAGAAATAAAGAATCAGCCATCTAGATCAGCCAGATGAGGCGTCATATCTTTGCCATAATCTGTGTTAAACTGATTCCCAGTGTGGATCAGCATGGTATGCAATGATGACCGATATGGACTACAACACACCACTATTACAAACCCTCTCGTATTTCATGCAAAAGGACTTTTATTCCACGCTGACTTTGTGAAGGATATGCTGTGTTTTCCCACAAGTCATTATCTAACCTTGATTTTCTGATCGTTTCCCCCGGTTGTGAATATGTTATTGGTTTCCCCGTCTTGCTCTTGCCTGCCCTAGTTAATGCTGTTTGTTGATGCTTTGACCTTTGCCTGCACGCTGACTATGATTTTAGACTTACATTTGTGTATCGTTTGCCAGGTATAATAAAACCCTCTTGACCTCTCTGCCTTCACTACATGAGGATGGTGTCTGGATGTTGATCATTTTATTGTGCACATTTTTAAACAAATATTTTTGTTAAAATAGTTTTACATTGTGAAATAATATGAAAAAAATATTCTGTATCATAGCGAGTCACATTTATCACATCTTATAGCATCATATTCAACACCTTTATATATGCACACTATTATTGCCCATATTGTGCAGTCCCTAGTTTTTAACATGCAGTGCATCTTCACTCTCTTTGCTTCCCTTCAAATTCTGTGTTCTGGAAGACTGAGACAAACCAGAAATTGTATAACTATTTATGGATTTAAACCAGACACTGACTCATGGCCTATATAGTATATGATTTAGAACTACAGTACACAGATACAAGAGACCAACATTTGGCAGGGAGGTGGAGAGGCAACAAACATTCACATTAACAACGAATATTACTGTTATTTTAGTAAAACAACATACAGTACTGTGCAAAAGTCTTACACACTCCAGATTTGTATATATATTTTTGCCTTTCAGTAGAAAAGAAACAAGAAAAAAACATTCAACTAATTTCCACATTTTGAAAAAAGAAAGAAAAATTATAAACACTAAAGGAAGCTTGGAGCAACTCACCAGCCAATCCTCATGGGCAAACTCTAAACCATCCTGGGTTAACTACAGTACCTGGGTTGAGCAGTTTACATATGAGTTAATATTTTGTTTAAATTATGTTTTAACACAGTTGCTATAAACAGCTGGCATTTGGTTAAATTCTGCTAGAACAAGATAACTCAGCATTTGGTTGAGAATTCTCAACCAGCAAGCAAGAAGTGAAGAGGTGAATCACTACAGTATGTACCTTATTACTCACTTGTGTTTTGATGTGACAGAAATGATTCCCAATTTTTATAGAAAAAAACTTTATATACAATACCAGTCAAAAGACTGAACACACCTAATTCCATGGTATTTCCTAATTTTTTTATTTAATTTCTTTTTACATTGTAAAACAATCCTGAAGGCATTCAAAACATGCAATAATCTAAATTGAACAGCTGATTTGGAGATGTGTTTGCTGTTAATTGGTGATTTTTGAGGCTGGTAACTCTAAATTAACTTCTCCTTTGCACAATCACAAAACAAAAGAATATTGAATTAGACGACCCATAAGGTGTGTCCAAACTTTTGACACTCAGGGTTTGCTAGTTATGTCGAAAAGAGAATTGATTAAACTTTGATCATTTTGGCTATTGTGCTTTGTTTGCATCTGCCTACAAAAATTATCAAATTAATGTTACTTATTCTATTTCCTAAAACATAAACAAATTGGAAATTTACACCACACAGACCCGAATAAGGAGAAAGAAGCAATTACTGAGGATGAATGACATCACTAGAACCCAGTGTCAGGTCAGTCTCATGATGCTACATGAGTCATGAAGTGATTAAATGGTGAGAATGTTCCCATCATCAGCTAGAAGTCAAGAAGCCTCACTTCAGTGGTGAAACCAAGTGGTGATCAAATCACCAAGCCTTCCTACTGAGAGAAATTTATTACCTTGTTCTTTGCTCAGGAGTTTATATTTTTGTTTTTTTCAGCAGTTTGTCTTCCTATGTGGTGTTTAGGTGAGGGCTGAGTGATTGATTGATTGACTGATTGATTTGTAACTGATATAATTTATTATTTGTATTACTTACATTCTTTTTTATTACTATTTTAGAGGCATAGTCTAGTCCTTTGTAAATGTACCCTGCACAATTTATTTAACGGTTAGCCCTGACTGGATGAGAGGCATTCCATTACTGGTGATAATGCATGGAAACAGCACTGGGACGTTTAACTATATGTATCACTCTGCATGCTTGGTGTTCCACAACCGCATGAGTGAAAGTAGGTCAGTACAGTCCACAATACCGAGGAGAGAGCAGCATCATGTAAAAACCCACATTTAAGTCCAGTAACAATCTGATATCGCTAGGTCATTTTAAACAACTTTCTATGTCTGTGTAATAACTGTTTCTAAGTCATTCCGAATTGACTCCAAGGCATTTTATTTACGACCAAGGCAAGCTACAAAGCTAACTAGCTTCTAAGACAAGGCTGGATCCAAAACCTCTCTCTAATCCCTGAACGTGGGCACTACTTGGAGTGTGCAACAAAGGATTCTACTCTCTACATAAAGCACCGACTTTTCATTTAACGCTATTAGGGATTAAACTGTGGAACCCAGACGTTAACAGAGATGATATTCTAAAAATTTTAAGAGAAACTTAATGGATTTATAGAACTGACCACTGCTTCCATATTTTATTCTCCTCAGCTTTTGGCTACATTGTCCCAGTAAGAATATAAAACTACTTTCACCCCTGTTAATTAACTGTTAGTGACTTAGTCACTGTTGGTGACTGTTAGTCACCAGCTCCTCTAGTAGCGGTTAGTAAGATGAGGCAGGCACGGAAGGCTGTGTGTTGGCGGAGCAAAATTACTGATTAAATAAACAAACAAAATCATAATCTATTAATAATAAATGGTGCCTGTTAAAATGTTCTATAAAAGTAATATCACACTTCAGGTTGCGCTCTTGTGTTAAATATCGGCACTCCCTCTCATGTGACATTGCTTAGGTATAAAATGAAAGAAGCTTCTCAGAACATCAGGTGCTTTGTCACAAATTGTACAACTCTCTCATTAGTTCTTGTGCGTTCATAAGCAACCTATCATGTCTTTCATAATGGACACTCTTTCATATATCTCATATCCATATCTATACCCAGTGCATAAAAATCCAGAGCATTTAAAGCCTTCAACTAGTTAAGATTTAATCCTGAGTTCCAGTCCGAAGGAGTCACACTTTTTTTATTAGCCAGATGCTGGTGCTGATTTTCTTTGGTACTCCACAGTTAAACTTAACTACATGCTGTAATAAAGTAAAACATGTGAATGTATACGCAGCATTGTGCATTGTACGTAACTCACAGGAAATAGTGGAGTAGGCTGGACAGTGGATGGTGGAAGGTTCTCTCCTTTGCCTATTCCCACTGCCTCCACAGGAAAACTGAGCTGAGCTCGTCCTCTGCCACGCCCTCGCCCTGCCATTCTCAGCTCATATTCAGCCTCTATCAACGTGGAGCTTCTGATAATGGACCAAAGATGTCATGACAGTGTAACTAAAGACATGTTACAGGATTTCTTAAAATTCAGTAAACAATAGTACATACACAAGCATTATTTATCTACTTATTCAAATAGGTTTATATTTCTTCATTTCTTACAGGTGAAAAAGGTCATTAACATTGGCTAAAAGAGTAATGTTTTTGGATAGCTTGGTAATCTCATTGGTTCCTGACTTTTTAGACAATGTGTAGTATAAAATCCAGAATTATCGGCACCCTTCAAGAGAACACTTGTAGAATTGCATGGTTTAGCTGATTTTAAGAGTTGTAGCATTAGACAAATATTGAACGCCACTTCTATAAAACAAAGTTTACGAGTCAAAGAAGATGTATTTCATGCTAATTAACGAAATAAAGATAGATACTGTAAACAGATAAGAACAAAATGTTACATTTTTATTTAACACAAGGCAACAAATGCAATATATTACTTTCTGTTATGTAGACTAGAAAGAAACTAGCGTAAAATAGCCTATTGGTACTTAATTATAACATATATATTGGAGTATTTAGGGGTTGCATATTCTGAGACAAACGTCCCCATCGAATCATGCGCAAAGCACATTATCAGCAAAACGAATGAAACAGTTCCCAAGCTTGTCGGTCTTGGCATGCACTTAAAACTTTGGTAGTACACCAGGCTACCGCTGCCAAAGCTGGAAACTGCTCTTTATTTCTCTCTTTGTTGTAAAAATTTAGTGATTATATGTGATGTCGATCAGCAGCGGCTCTATCAGAGCACTACAACAAAATATAAATACATATCAATAAAGAAATGATCGTGGCACAAAACATCTGTTTTTCAAAGCCAATTTTAGTCTCTGAATTCAAACCTGCACAAATCCAAAAAAAATAAAAGCTCAAAAAAATGTGGTGTTTAGAGGAAGGTCTAAGATCTCTCTACTAGTATCTTCAGTCCTGTTAAACAATATCCCTTATTCCCTAATCCCTTATGTTTTTATTCTCTGCACAGACACCTTCAAGAAAGACTATTTGTAGAATGTGTAGTGCAAATAATTTCAGATTTTTTTGCATGTTACTTGGGTCAGGTATCCACACTATATTAACAAAAGTTTTTGGCTAAATCTGTTAAATAATTATAAATCTGTTAGTTATTCAGGTGTTTCATTCGGGCCCTTTATCCCCAGTGAAGGGTAATCTTAAAGCTTCAGCATACCAAGACATCTTGGACAATGATGGGCTTCCAACTTTATGGCAACAGTTTGGGGAGGGCTCTGCTGCAAAAGGTGGGAAACAACTCACCTCTATATTAAAGTATATGTATTTGGATACGATGTTACGACGTTTAGCCAAATACTTTTGTCCATATACTGTACGTGCCCTCGTGTTTAGGAAGGGTGCCAATACTTATGGCGCTGACGGCATCGCTTGTGCATCACAGAACAGTGGCTAAAGGCGTGCACAAACCAACGGAGTAGAAATATATATAACCTATACCGCACTAAAGTGAAATTACACATCTGAACTTACTGTTAATTCCAGAGCCTGGTGTTCGTGGAGTCTACAAGAAGTTCGTATTCTAAGTACAAACACAAAAGAGAACAAAACAAACTATCTAAAGAGTTAGCCGGTTAGCTAAGCATGCTAGCTTTATTGTAAGTGTCCCTCCGCAGCACCACTTCATCAGGTGGTGTTAATAATGCATACAAATCACATCGTGTTAATTACACAGTCATAACTAAAATGTGTGCGAGCAGCTGATGCGCGATATTAACGAACGGTTAAGCCGGGTACGAAGTTCCGCGCCAAACAAACGTAAATACCAATGCACAGCGGAAGTAGACATACGTCCCGCCCCAAACAGCACAGCCAATCAGAAACTGTCGGCTCCTTCACTTCCTTCGGACCATGTGCGCGCGCTTGAGAACGTCAGGCTTAATGCAATGCAAGCATAACAGCTATTAGCATCAAGTCTGTATAAAGGCTAAATCACCTGTAAACAACTTCTGCAAGACAAATGGTTCCAAACATGGTACAAAGGATATGCTGAAATTTCTTAACACCAGTATTTGACAGGTCCAAAAAGTTATAACTGATAAAATGGTTTGCACTTTTTTTATTTTGGCACAAGTCAAATACACTCACCCACTTACTCTTGCTTTATACAGGGTCATGGGGGTCCTGGAGCCTATCCCAGGAGGCTTTGGGCACAAGATGGGGTATAACCATTGGCAGTCCATTGCAGGGCACACACAAATTCGTACATTCACGAGCTCATTCACACAATACCAGCGATTCAGGAATGACAGTTAGCCTAATCGACGTGTCTTTGGACTATAGGATGAAACCAGAGGAAACCCACAGAGCACAGGAATGGTTATCCTCTGTTTATTATTGATGACACATGCATGGGTAAATTAGAATGGTACGGTCAGGTACTGTGTATCATTAATAGAAAGTGAAGGGAGGAGCTGCCAACCCAAAACCCAGTCGCAACAGCACTTTCACCAAGAACACGCATCTACTTATGTTGTGCTAAACAGGACTTTGTTTCCTTATTTACTGTTTCTAAGTCCCAAATTGCCTCTGAACCATCAGTTACTTCTACTTAACATGAGCAAGAGATTCCACCAATGAAAATGAAAGGTTACTGTACTACATTGTATAACAAAATAATATTATGTAATAATAATAATAATAATAATAATAATAATAATAATAACTAGCCATAGTACCTGTTGTTGACGGAAAATAAGTTTGTATAAATAGTTAAAAGTTTAAAGGTAAAATTAAGCTGATGAGCTTTAATGTAATAAGTGATATCACCCATGATGTAACTTATTAATACAAAGGAATAAAATTTTGTAAGGTTGAGTATCTTATAGCCTTATTTATGCAAAGTTTTACTTCTTTCATTGTCATCCAAATACACTCCCTGTTCAGTAATCAGAGAGTGAATCAATGATGAGAAATGTAAAAAAGCAGACCAGATAAAGATAAAGTTTTTTTCTTGGAACGACCCCAGAGTTATTAAAATTGACTTATACCACTTCAGAACTGTTATTTCAGCTGTGAAAATATTAAGTATTCTCAGTAAAAAAATGTTTGGTTTAGCTTTTCTCATTAATATCTATTGGTGCAGATGTTTGTTTACACCAAGCAAGTTTATTATTACTAGATTATTTTAAAGTTGATTTAACATAACTGTTCATAACATCGCTTTTACTAAACATTTTGATTTCACTTATGGTTCAGGTTAAACAGGCGAATATCTAAGTACTGCAAAAAGATTAATTAAATTCTGTCCAGCAGTCGATTTAAGCTGCACCCACAGTGGCATATGCAGTACTGTCAAAACGTCTAGTTCATAATCTGACACAAACTGCTAATAATTTCTCATCTACTCAACCTTTTGATTCCATCTATGGTGCAAGGTTCAGGTTTTATGGTCTACTTGGCTTTTTTGGAGTAAGCCATGCTGTGTTGCACATTCGTTGTGTTTCATGAGGGTTTGGGCGCTTTGCAGGTGCATTATAGTTGTTTCTGTGTCTTCAGCATACTCTGTGTATTTATAGTTAACTATAAAATTGATTGGCTCCATTGAGTAACGCATATAGCCATGCTTACCTCAAGGGGAAAAGCGCTATATTTGTGCAACAAAAGCACTGGATACTGTGACATAATGGTACATATGTAGAAGGCTACTCTAACTGCTCATAACATTCCTTTTAGTCACTGTTTTGATTTCATCTATGGTGCAGATTTCATTTTAGGCAAATATCGAAGGACTGCCAAAATGTTTATTAAATTTGGTCCATCCAGTTTTGTGTGATTTTGTGACAAAATCGGCTGGACAGACATACAGACAGAAACTTTTTCAGACTTTTCTGACACATTACGATCATAATTCTGTCACAATACATGACCTCCTCGATCTCGGAGAGAAGGTGGGACCAGTTGAGAAGAGCTGGAGGATTGGAGGGAACGTGGTGCGGTGCGAGATGTGATTGGAGCTGAGAGTTAAGTAGGTTCTAGGCCATTTTTAGCTTTGTATTTTAGTTTTCATCAGTGTTTCGAATTTGATTTGGGCAGTTACAGGAAGCCAGTGCGGGGAGCAGAGAAGTGGGGTGGTGTGGGAGAACTTAGGAAGGATGAAAACAATTCTGGATTAGTTGCAGAGGATGAATTGTACAGAGGCCAGGAGCAAGTTGCAGTAGTCCTGTCTTGAGATAATAAGGAATTGAACAGCCTGTGTAGAGAGAAATGGCCAAATTCTTCTGACTTTGTAAAGAAGATGTCAACAAGAGCGAGTAAGATTAGCAATGTGTGGGGAAAATGACAGTTGATTGTCCAGAGGAGTGATCGGATTGCTGTCCAGGAGATCATATGATCTTGACAGGAAAGTGCATCACTTGGGATGAACAGCAGTTTGGTTTTACTGAGATTGAGTTTCAACTGATGAGCTGTCATCCAGGATGAGATGTCTGCCTGACATGCTGAAATCCGGTTGGAAACCAGATTTTAATGTGGAAGTGTCTGAGAGAGGAAAGGAGAGAATGAGTTGTGTCATCTGCATAACAATGGTGTGAAAAGCTGTGCAAGGATATGACCTTACCGATAGACCAGATATTGAGGGACACCAGAAGAAGACCAAATGCTAAGCCTTGTGTGACACCAGTGGAGAGTCTGAGTGGCACAGATGTGGATCACCTGCATGTCACCTCATGCAAGAGAAGAATAGGTGGGAAGCAGACCACTGACATGCCGTGCCACTGATTTCAAGGCTTGTAAGGATAGTCAAAAGAATCTTGTGGGTTACCATGTCAAATGAAGCTGAGAGGTCCAGGAAGATGAGGACAGATGACAGATTAGCTGATCTACTGTAGCAGCAGTTTTCTGTGGAATGTGCAGCTTTAATGTGGAATGGTTAAGATAATTGAGGTTGTTCTGCAAGAGACAGAGAGACATTTGATCGTAAGCAGTGCATTTAATGATGTGTTGTTGGAAAACCTGGAATGTTTTTTTGAAGGAGTTCTCAGAGGAGTTGTGTACTTGTTGACTGTTTTTCCTTTACTCTTCCATCCAATTAATAACAAACCATCCATCTTTTATAGATTTAGATAGGGTGATTGTGGAAGTCAGGTCATCTGATGCAGCACTCCATCGCTTCTCCTGGGGGGCAGTGGTGGCTCAGAGGGCTAAGGCACTGAGTTACTGATCAGAAGATCGGCGGTTCGATTCCCAGCTCGGCCAGCTTGCCATTGTTGAGCCCTTGAGCAAGGCCCTTAACCCTAATGGCTCCAGGGGCGCTGCACCATGGCTGACCCTGCGCTCTGACCCCAGTTACGCTGAGATATGCGAAGAAGGAATTTCACTGTGCTGTAATGTATATGTGACAAAATAAAGGCTTTACTTTACTTTCTTGGACAAATAGCTCATACATAACTTAGAGATGTGTTTGGGGTCATTTTCCTGTTGGATAACCAGTGATGGTCCCACTAAATGCAAACCATTTTCCTGTGACAAGACATTCCCATCTAGGAGTGATGGGGACAGTGGCACCTGAAGTGTATTCCTCATGTCCAGTCTGCTCCGTAATTTCATTTTCGTTGCTGTCACTGCAGACAACCACGTCTCACAAAGATACGTTGTTGAAAATGGAAGCATGATTTTTATTGCTTTTGTGGCACGTTTAAACACACCTGCGATGTGCAGACTGAAATGAATAGAAAAGATTTTTTTTTTCAAAATAAAAGACTCTGATAGTCAAATACTTTATATCAAATAGAAAATACATTAAATATATATCAAATATTTGAAATTTGTTTCTGTAAGGCCCGGTACCAAATCAACCACAGCCTGGTACTGGTCTGTGGCTGAGTGGTTGGGGACCACTGGTTTAATCTACACTTAAGTAATAAATGGATTTAAAAGATTTAGGACAAGTGCAAAAAAGGTTAGTGTTATTGCTCATGATGAAAAGATTGGCGCTTCCATGAATATTACCATATGCATATAGCAATGCATATGGTAGTATGCATATGCATTGCCATACATAATTGTTATTCTTCAACATTTTGTATGGTTATATCAAATCCCATTTTGAGACTCAGCAAACAAATAGAAACAGCTTCTCTTGCCTGATGAGACCAAATTTGACATTTTGCCTGCCAGAAACCCAGCACTGCTCATTGCCTAGAGACACTATCCCAACAGTGAAACATGAAAGTGCATCATGTTGCGGGGATGTTTTTCATCAGCAGGTAGTGAGAACCTGGTAGGTTTGATTGTTTTATACTGTAGATGAAGTCAATTGCAATCCCAGAAGAAAACCTGTTCCAGTCAGTAAGAGACTTGAGACTGAGCAGGAGGCGTACTTTCCCATGGGATGGTAGTGTTGATAATAAAGCAACAGCATTGGGATGTTTAACTATATGTAGAACAGTACATCAAAGATTTTCTAATAACCATTAACTAGACTAACTGTCAGGTACCAGCATGGGTGATAGCATAGGTCTGTACTGAGGAGAGAGTAACTCCCTGCCAAAACCTACATTCAAAATCAGTCACATAAGCACTTTCGGCAAAAAATAAAAACATATCTGATAATATTATGTCATCCTAAAATACACTTTGTCTCATGAATAACTGCTTTTGCCTCATTCCAAATTACCTCTGAACCATCTGTGTTATTTTATTTACCGCTACAAAGCTAGCTTCCCAAATCCCAAATTACTTTACAACCCCTGATCATGAGTCCTACTTGGTGTGTGGGACAAATGATTGTACACCCTAGTGCACCATCTTATCATTTAATGTTATTTGGAAAGCCCCGGAACCCAGAAGTTAAGAGAGATGATATTCTAAACTGGAATAAATTGAAATATAAAGAGAAACTTGCAAGATTTACAGGACTGTCCACTACCGCCACATATTATTCTCATCACATTGTTGATTTCACTAACTGTTGATCGGCAACTGTAGGTCACCAGCTCTGCCGTCTATGATTAGTTAGTTCTGCCAGTTACAGAAAGATAGAGTATGTGTTGTCAGAGCTGGTTAAATAAAGAAACCAATCATAATAATTGGTCTTTGTGGAACTGATCTATAAAAGCAATATCACACTCAGTCGGTAGTGCTGTTGTGCTGAACACAGTATTAGCATGGCTGTGATGTTTTCTGTTCCCTGGCTGTGCCTTCATGCCTATAGCCGCATCACAACTGTGCTAATATTCCTCACAACAGCAATACATCTTATGTGATATTGCTTAAGCATTACTGTATATTATGCTTTATGCTTAATAAAAAGTCAGTAATTTAAATAATTAATGATGCTAATATACTGGCCTACACGGATTGGTGTCCTGCATGCAGTCAGTACGAAAAGCATCTAAGAGTGGCCAGGTACAGTGTATGATTTACACCCCTTTGCACCCAGATACTTGTCGTTCGAGGTGTAAAAAAAAAAAGTCCATTTTGTATAATCTTGGAATTTTAAGACCTCTTAATACAAATATGTCAAAAATAAATGTATGTGTACATAGCTCCCAGGGTCTGCTATAAAAAGCACAGATTTAGCGTCCTTTTTTCAGCTGGGAGATCAGTGCTCTCTCTCTCTCTCTCTCTCTCTCTCTCTCTGTTCATTTCTCGGCATGTGCATGTCACCGTGGGAACGCTTCTGTCGGAATCCACAGAATCTGTTACCATAGAAACAGTGTTCTATAATAGCTACAGTCACTGAGTTAGTATTTATGCAGTCTGGGAATTGTATCCCACCCTTACTTTCTGTAAAGGGCACCTCAATATGCATTTAGGCCACAAATGATAAAAACAAAATGTTTAACATAAAACACTCTTCTCTTCAGCACGATGTGTCCGATGGGACAGAATGTCAGCAAAAAATGCTGCATTTTTTGTGCACCTTCAGACGCTCCACTCTTGTATCTGAGAGAAAAGTGTGTTTGTATGTGTGTGTGTGTGTGTGTTTGGGGGATGGTGCGTAGACAAAAAGGCCAAGAAAGACAACTATTAAGTTTTTTTTTTTTTGTAGTTTGTTAAAAGAGATGTTATTATGTATTCCTGCACCACAATGCAAAGACAAGTACACACATAGGTCTTCATGCAGAAACATGAAGTCTCTGTGCTTCATAAAACAAACTCTATTCCAATGTGGCATAGATACAGGAATAAGCGGTCACATCAAGCAGGATGCTTACAGGAGCTACCCCAGTAACAGATCGGGACCCAAATCTAGAAAATTAATTAAATAAAGGAGGACCTGAGAAGTAAAAGCACGCGCAGAGGCGCATCTGCACCACAGGAGGAAGCCCATCGTGTGAAGTCCGCGGCAGCAGTAGATAGGCTGTGATGATGATGATGATGAGACTGAGGAAGTGTGTCGCCCCCTCCGCATAGGCTGCGCGCGTTTGCTCGCCGTTCTGCTCGGAAATCACTCGGAGCTCCGCTGCCCACCGGCCGCCCCCGCAGCCCCACATACACAGCCGAGACAGCGGGAGCAATGTGGGGAAACCGGGCACCCTTTTAATTAACGCCCAGCACACGGAGGCACGGGAGGATTTGTGGTCGGAGCGCACGCATCGAGCGGATTTAGGCGGAAAAGTCGGCGCGCCTATGGAATTCGTTTAGCCAGCGCAGCGCAGCCGCGGTAAGAGGCGCACAACCAACCACACCGTCCGCCCGCACGACTGCAGGGAAGAAAAAAGTCACACTGCGACGCGGATCTTACAGAATTGACAAGGTTTCCCCCAATAATGCTTAATTTAGTTCGCAAACTGAATTGTTGAGCTCGCTTTACATTGATTTATTTTTCCCCATATTGTAGTGCGCCTAGCCTTTAGAATCACATATTGATTAAATGATGGTGTAATTTCTTATTGTTTGCATCATAGTTCATTGATTCCAGAGCACTTCAAAGCACTTTAAGAGTAATGTCTCCAAGCTTGCCGATGCTCTGGAGCATGGGTTTCACCTATAGGAATAACGCAGTTCTTGGCCAAATTCTTCATTTGGTTTGAGTCAGGTGTAGATCAGGAGCTCGTTATCTCCCATGCTGGCTGAGGCAGAGTCTAATTTTGGAAGTTCGAGAAAAGGCAGGCAGGTTTGTTCCTGTTTTCAGAGCTATCTCTGTTTCTGCTGAAGCGCAGGACTGTTGATTTTCAGGTGTCCTATATTTAGAGAGCATATTTATTGCTATTCATGTGATTCCAGTTTGTCTCCACTGTGTCTGAACAAACAGTGCGGATGAGGAGAGCATTCACTGATACAAAACAGGCTTGTTGCACTTTAGATAATGAATGTAAGTGATGGAATGAAGCTAAGTTTAGACAAGAGATCTAGCCTAATGAAAAAACAATAACAAACACAACATGAGCAATAGGCAATTCTACTTGACGGTGGGGGGAATAACAATATATATCTGGAATAGTCGATTGTTTATTTGCTTTGTATAAATATAGCTTCGATCAGGCGAGTTTGTCGTCATTTTGTTTGGCTGTTAATAGAGAAGAAGCTGACGTCAGAGAGACTAGCTGACGTTGGCAATTGGTACGACACCAGATTCGACAGTTTATGGCTATTAATAGCATCAAGTTCCTAGTTATTTTTCTCGTTCTTATAAATATTTTGAGTTTAATGCGTCGCTTACCACAAGTAGCTTTTCAGGACCGTGGATAGCGACGCACATGTCCAGGCAAAGAAAGGGCATTCAAACAACAACAACAATAATAATAATTACACTGATGATGATAATAATAATAATAATAATAATAATAATATATAATAATAATAATAATAATAATAATAATAATAAAGTTCATAATAAATATAATAATAAAGTTCCACAATATTTCAAATTACAACCAAACAATTTGCACAATTGTGTAAATAAAATAAAAATAAAAAAAATAAAGAAAGTAAAAACCTACAGAATACTTTGAGATCATATAGGCATATACTGTAGTTACAGGGTTTTCTAAAAACCAATTAGACTGATTGTATTCAATACCTGATATGCACATCCAGATGTGTTAAACAACCTATTATGTGATATATATTTGGTTTAAACCCATCCATTTTTAAACTGATCCAAATTATAGGAGCAAGTGTCTAAGAGATGTTATAGATGCCCAGGTGTGCCCTGTTAAATTAATTGTTTAAACAATGAATATCCCTGAATATACATCAAACAGGTTGGCCAATGGAAACAACAGAAATTGAGGACAGAAACATTATGTGACATATAAGGAAAAAACTCAATAATCAGTGAGCATCATCATCAATAACCTCTACTGGGAAGTGGTGAAGGCATCACAATCCATAATTTGAAGAAGAGTTCAAGAGAAGACATATGAAGGACCTACCACAAGATTCAAACCAACAATTAGTAGTAAGGCCAGCGATCACAAAGAAATATGGTCCTATATGGTCTCCTTTGGATTTATGTGATATCTCTGCATAGTTTCATTTAATTTAACTACCAAGATGGGTTGGATTGCATCGATACAAGTAGTTTGATAACTTATGACTGTAATTGCTTGAATAGTTTAAGGAATAAAATTGCCACAAACAGTTTAGTACCAAAGACTCAATCACTCAAGAGTTGGTAAACTCAACAAAATGGACTTTATATCAACTAAAATATATAATCTGTTATACATCTTCACTGTCAACCTTAGATTAATTTATGGTCTAATTATTGGTATTGCCCAAATGAGGATGGGTTCCAGGGAGGATTTCCTTGCCACCATTGCCTTCAGCTTGCTTATTAGACATTAAAAAATATATATATATATATATATATATATATATATATATATATATATATATATATATATATATATATATATATATATATATATCCAGTATTTTTATTCCTATAACGTGGCTTTGTGACAATGCCAATTGCTAAAAGCACTGTATAAATAAAATGTTATTAAATTGAATTGAAATACAGAGATGTTTTGAAATCAAGACTAACCTTTACCAAAATGATGGAAAGGTCAATGTTTGGAGAGAGAACGCATCTGCTCACAATGAAACCTTGAAATACCTTGGTTCAAGGATGGTGGAGGTAGTGTCATGGTTTGGGCTTGCATGACTGCTTCTGGAACTGGCTCACTAATTTTTATTGATGATGCAACTCATAAAAATTCAAAAGTCTACATTTTATTTTTCCAGCTTACATAGAAATGTATGAAGTCTAAACTTCATCGTGCAACAAAGCAATGACCCAAAACAAACTGTTAACAAAAGAAAGGATATCATCAAGGAAAAAAGGAGGAATGTTTTACACTGGTCAAATCAATAACTAGATCATGTTGAGCATCCTAAAGAGCAGATTGAAGGGATACCCCAAACTCCAAGATAACAAGTAAAATAATTTGCAAGACTGAAAAAGCGCCACAAAAGATGAATGCATCAGGTTGATGTTTTCAGTGGGTCAAATAATTTATGTCATTTCTTCTAAGACTATCTGATCCAATACTGTTCCAGTGTTCTTTCATAAAAGGTACAATGTCCTATGTTGGTTAGCAAGCTAAATCTCTGGAGATGAACTATCTCACTTTATGTATAAACAAAAGAATCTGTCCATTTTTATGGGATGGTATATATATCAGATTAAAATACATTAAGACATTTTAAAATAATGAACCCTTTACTCATTCATTTAACTCTTTTTTTTCTTTAGTTGGTTAACTGGTTGATAGATTGACCAACTTAAAAATATACTGTACTCAAAGCAGCTCTGTCTCTAATAGACTGTTCCTGTGCAATGGATGTAGCAGAGATCACACCTCACAGATTTACTGAGCTGTTTCAGCTGACTGGGTCTGTTTGACCTAAAAAATCCATTTATAGGCAGTACTGTACTAAACAGTATTGTGGTTTAGGACATGATTTCCTGGTGTGGCTAACTGAAGTAGTTTAAAATACACAAGATGACCCATTTCATGGGATATACAGGTATAGTTATATTTAGGTTTTAGGATATATTTAGGCTTTAAGCTCTTTAAGTTGAAGTCAGTGTGCAGGGTGGTGTATGATTAATGTGGCCAATCTAGCTGGTGTGACAATTTGTACTACAGCAAATTTGAAATTACCCCATCAGCTGACAAAACCAACTGGTGAATAGTTTTATTGCTAAATAAATATGACACTATAAGCTACCTAAAACTTCTTTTGTAATTAAATGATTTACAGACGTAATGTCCTTCACTCAAATTCTTCCAAAGGAAATCAAAAATCCCGAAAAAAACATAAAATATTTCCAAGCAAAACCATAAATATTGCCAGATTTTGTTAAAAAAATACTTAACTTAAAAGTCTTTCCTACAGTACATATTAAAAATAGGATCTTTTACAGATTTTAAAATCATACACACTTCCATATATATGCAACAGATTGCATTCATTCAAACAAATCCTTTATAACACATGCTTTGAGCAATGTCATAAGAGGTGTGTACAGCCAATGATTAAGATTCATTCTAATATGATCATATAACTCTTTTTTTCATGGAGACAGCATAAAGAGGGAGCCGCAGCCTCTTCGTGCTTAACCTCAATGCATGAAAATGCGGCCCTGTTCAGCACAACCATCACCATCCGCACCTGTGCTCCCTCTTAAAGCAGCACTATGAATGATGAAAGGATTCATCAGATATGACTGGGTCAGAATGCCAGAAGGCACCAGATCAGGTTGGATACACCTACACCAGTCCCATTAACCCCTCATAGCCTTGGCTTGCTGCACAATAGAACAGGTGAAGCAGCTGTGGCAATGGCAGCACGTGGAAGAGCTGTAGAAATGGACACTGCTTTCAGGGCTAGTCCATGGCGCCTTTGAAGAGTGATGCATATGCATGGAGCAGCAAGATTTAATGAGCTGAATAGCGGGCAGGAGATGGCCTCTGTACTCCTTGTTAATTTCTAACAATGCATCCACCCACGCGAACACAGCATCCCCACCCCAACCCCCAACCATAACTGCAGCAAAGAGAACCGTCACTGGTCTGAGAGTCACATGAGCTCAGTGGAAAGCATTGCGGAGCGGATGGGGTGTTATAAGTGTGAGGGTGAAGGTGTAAGATTCAATTCCATTTTCTGTTGCTCAGAAACCCAGGAGAATTAGGGAGGACTCTGGAGCCTTGCCAAGATGTTCAGCTTGTCATTTACATCTCTCAGTGCAATATTGAGGATTTCAATTAAAATAAGAAATCCCTCTGCAGGAGTTCTGCACTCGTACTGGTGTGAAATGACAAGCTCAGTCTGCTTCTGATTGATGTCAAACATCTCACTGCCTCCCACAGAAATAAATTTGTACACACACGCACCCGCTCACACACACACACACACACACACACACACACGCACGCACAGGTCAGACAGGGACAGAGGGAGTTTGAAGAACTGACGGCAAAACAACAAAAAAGGAAGAGAGTGAGACACTGAGAGAGGTGGAGACAGTGTGAGATGACAGTACAGAGTGTCTCCTGACTGCAGTTTGATTCATTTTGTTCGAACAAGCCCACACAGACAAGCATCAAAAAAATAAGATGGATACTTCCGCCTTAATCCAAACTAGGAACTCAGATACAGTGTGCGAGTTTTAACAAAGTGGACGATCAGACAGTCTACTGGACAGAGTTATTGCTGCTGAGAGCATGGCTTTCTGATTGCAACCTCTCTATCATCATTTAAACAAGCTGAGAGAGCGAGACCACTCAGCTCCATAGTAAATAAAAGACAACAGCAGGGATAAATAGAATAGCAGAGATTGCTAGATGAAATTGAATTTGTTCAGTGTAAAAGGTTCACCACAAGAGCCCTTGATTCACAGTCCTGATTTGAGTTCGTTCTTGAATTGACTCCCACTAGTGTCGCAACCAGAGAAAGACTCTCGAATCTCAGTTTCTCAGAAGGAAGGGACTGTTATTTCAGTGTAGTTTTGGCATCTAAAATGCTCAGATATTTGATATTTGCTCTTTGCCTTTCTCTCTCACGCTCTCACTTACTCATCTTCTCGGTCGCAGCAGCATATCAGTTTGCGCAAATGGTGCTCATTTGCTCATTAAGCATGCTAGGGTTGAGACTGGTGTGGAATAACAAGGAATAGACAACAAGTGTAGCACAGAGATGCGGAGCACAGGTCTTACACTGCATCTGCTGAATTAGTATGTGTGTGAGAGAAAACAAGCTGTCGATATGCACACATGGGCACACAAATGCTCAATCCTCTTTTATTTTCCTAACAATGGCCATCGTGCTTAGGTTGCCGAAGAAAGAAAAATCCTGGTAAATCATGTTGGACGAGAAACATATATCTGCATACTGTAGAATGACGAAATTTTTCGGAAATTGTTAAAAAATTAAGTAAAAATATGCATAAAGTATGAACCAGAAAAGTTCTTTCTCCATGCAGTCTGTTTTCAGCACTGCAGTGGACAGGCGTCAGATCAATAGATCCCTTCATCCACTCCCTCTGCCAGTGCCAGGAGTAGAACTATATATCTGTACCAGCACACAGTGACAAGGCACAGTGAAATGACATACAGACCCACCAATTTTCCACTTCCTCTCTCCCATGCCTGTCATCTCTACCAAGCCACTATCCCATTAATTGATTTCTCTGTGACAGGAGGTTGTACTTTCTCCACATGTTGTCTGTATAAATCTACCAGGGGCTTACTTTGGTCACATTGAATTTTAAATCAGCTTGAATAAATCCAAGCCACAGGAACACCCTGTATCTCTCTCTCTCTCTCTCTCTCTCTCTGTTTACCCCCTTGCTCGCTCCCCCCCTCACACTTTTCACCCTGCAGTGCTGTTCTAGTAATGCCTTCCTAATTACCACATCAAACTTGTCTGTGTGCAATGAGCATCTCTCTCTGCTTTCTGTTACGCAAACGCAGATTGATGCGAGACTCTCAGAGCTTTGCACAATTTGTGAATGCTGCCTTTATTGCTTTGATCATCACAATCAGCGCTTTGACTCACCCCACAGCCACAGACAGCTGTTGGTTCATCGTCAACTAATGTAGTGTATTAATGTAGCCACAGCAGAGGGGATATTGATAATGAGTGCCGACTATATAAGCACGATCGCTGCAAATCTACCGCCCAGCAGACTCTGCAGGTGGGAAATGACTGGGCTTCTCTCTGTTTAAATACCTGTTTTACTCTGCATTCTTTTAAATGTCAGCTTTATAAAGCGATAAATCATGCATTGCATAAACTTTCAATTGTCCATCTATAATATTGTTTTTTTTTATTGAAACATCAACAGTAGCTATTTTCTGTCAAAAGATAAGGTATTGAAAAACTATTAAGGATGAAAGCATATGACACAGAATACATGGTACATATTTTCATTACCTATTCAAGTCATGTATAGAGCAAAGCTTATAACAATTCCAGGACACAGAGCAATGCATATGGCAAAGCAAATGATACTGAAACCTGTAGATGATATTTAATGTCATGCTTTTGATCGACGTACAGTACAAAAAGGGATCATCTACAAATCTTGTACGAAGACTTTAAAGAATGCACTTAGATAAAAGGTCTGTATACAATAAACAAGTAATTACTTTGATCCAAGTGGCTGCCATTTCTGTCTGTTGTTTGACTACCGATTGTCTTGTATTGGGATGCTTGACCACAAATGATCACTCATTTTATCAACTGTATCACAGTGTTTATTTAACCAATCGCATGTATTATGCTATTTAATAATTCGAAATTCTTGAAAAGCCTAGAGCGAACCGACATTGTTGGAAGCCTCGGAAAGGAATGAGGCTCTTTTATTTTGCAAGGTTAATATTTAGGCCAGGTTTCATTTCTATGAAAAGGAAATTCCCCTCAATTTCAAGCTATTTGGGTGTCATTTTTAAAGGAAAAGCATGTCTAGATAATAAGGTCTGTGATTTTACCTCAGGTATTTTTACATTTTGAGAATTGTATGGTGCGGCAGCTTCGCTGTGGTGGATCAATGTGAGCAGTGGCAATAATGGAAGACTAAGTTCTGCTTTATCACACACTGTGCAGTATGTGCAAAGGTTTTATTTAATAAATGAGTTTTTTCATTTGATGCAATGCCATGAGTAATGCCGTGTACTTGGCAGAGTAGAGTGCACACGAGAGCACATGTGATAATACAATCATTTAATTGTCCTTATAAGACCTTGTGCATTTCTTTATATTACAGGTTGTTCGGGAACACACTGAAGATGTGCTGGCCGTGTTAACGAGAAAGGAAGACAGGACGGCACTATGGGTGATGGAGGGGCTCTGCGGACAGAGGGAAATGCCCTGCTCAAGGCCGTGTTCCAAGGCAAGCTCCGCCTTGCCCGTTTGCTACTGGAGGGAGGTGCATACATCAATGAAGGCAATGAGCGAGGGGAGACACCTATCATGGCTGCCTGTATGGCAGGATATGATGACGTGCAGATGCGGCAGAAAATGGTACGCTACCTTTTAGAGAAAGGCGCTGACCTAAACATCCCTGATAAATCAGGCCGGACTGCCTTGATGCACGCATGCGCTGAGCGGGCTGGTAAAGATGTTGTGTCGCTACTCCTGGAGAATGGCGCAGACCCAAGTCTCAAAGACTACTCTGGGTCCTCAGCTCTAATGCATGCCATCAACAAAGGAGATCGTGAAACCCTGCAGATACTTCTAGATGCCTGTAAGGCCAAAGGCAAAGAGGTGATCATTATAACCACAGATACATCACCATCAGGTACTAAGAAGACCAAGCAGTACCTGAACTCTCCACCTTCACCCGGTGTGGTGGACAAACTCTCACCGGCATGCATGTCTCCATCAGAGGTAGAGATCCGAACCTCAAACTCACCTGCTGGAGAAGAGGAGGAAGGCATCTTCAGTTTTGCTCTTACTTCTGCCCTCCCCTTGCCCTCAAACAGGCCCCCGGGTGAGAGGAGACCACCACCACGTAAGCTCCTCAAAAGACTGAATTCAGAGCCCTGGGGCCTAGTGGCACCAAGCGTACTGGCTGAGAGAGGTGAGATGTTAGAGGGCAGCCTAGCAGAGGAGGACAAGATGGTTTCAGAGATGAATGGCATGTCAATATCTGGTCCAGGCAGACCACTGCTCTCACGCAGACACAGCATTGAAACTCATGACCCCTGCTCACCAAAGCTGATTGACCGCTCCTGCTCAGAAGATTGTGCAGCCCTCTGTGGTTCCTCTTGGGCTGACAAGGTGCAGCAGCATCAATCACTGTACCGCAGAAACACGGCACCCGAGTCACAAGAGAATGCGGGTCTCAATCGTGCTCTGGCTCACCCCAAACTTACACGCATGGAACACTATGAGTCGGATACACACCTGTGTCCTGAGTCCATTCCCGGTTCTCCAGATTCTGGTCGTGTGTCTGTAGAACGGCGCAAGTACAATGCCTCACCACTATCATTAGTTGCCAGTTCCTCACGGGAGTCCTTAGAAAGCATCCCAAACTCGGTGTCCCCCATCACTATGAGGAGGAGACCACCTGGCCTGCTGGAGCGGAGAGGCTCTGGCACACTTCTACTGGACCACATCTCACACACTCGGCCTGGGTTTCTTCCCCCGCTCAATGTCAACCCCCAGCGACCTATTCCGGACATCCGGACCAATGGCAAGGCCTCTTCACCCGTGCACTCTGGAAACAAGATCCTGCTGCCCGTAGCACCCACATCACCAAAGCGTGTTCTGGATTTCAAGATGAAGAAGAAGTTGATGAGGAGGCATTCCATGCAGACAGAACAGATGAAGCAGCTGTCCACCTTTCAGGAGCTAATAGCGGAGAAGGTCATGGAGGTCAATGGGGACTAAGAGTTATGGGAGAATGTCTCTCTTTGTCTCACTCTCATTCTGTCACTCACACATTCATTCACTCAAACACACACACACAAACACACCACTGGATAATGAAACACATTGAGATCTAAAATGCATAAACCATATTCTTAGAGTTGTTGACATGAAATGATGGTTACTGACTTTTTATTGCTTTTACTGTCAGTTATTTTTATCTTAGCACATTTGGCCAAGCTGTTCCTGAACATTTTGTTTATTTTTGATTTATTATATTACTGATATTTAAAATGTTCATTGTTACACTCGAACTTGTTTCATTAGATTTTGTTAAAATGTCAGCAAGGTTAAAGTTGCTGGCAAAGTGACACAATGTCTTAAAAAAGCATATCGAAGAGATATTTAAAACGGATCAGTTTCTGCTGATCGCCAACCAAATTCCAGAATTTTTTTTCATAACAACTGCTGAAAAATCTTCCATTTCCTGCACACTAGTCTCTATTATTCAGGATGCCTTTAGTTATAGCTAATCACTTTAAGAAGTTTGGAATTTGACCACCGTTGTTTGGTTGTAGCATTGAAATCTAAACAATTTTCATGGGTGAAAATGGAAAAAAAAAAAAAAGAAGAAGAAGAAAAAAACGGATAACACTGAAATTGCGTGTGATGGGCACTGTAAGTATGATTTCGTTATTTTATTGAAGTTTTTTTTTTTTTTTTAAGTGCAATTGTCAATTAGGTATCCCAAAGAAGTTGTTTAATACCAGTTCACACTCACATTACTAAAATGGGCAAGACATAGACAAACTCATTACGAATAGCAACGGATGTTGTGTCATGTGTGCACAAGCGGCAGAGCGCACATGTAGATATTGTACAGATTTCACAGGCAGTAAAAACAACCATTAGCATTTTAAGTATTTCTGTGTGCAATATTTTGTGCTGCAAGATCTCTGGTTTCATATCATTGTGGTGAACACTGGGTAATCAGTCACATTTGCAGCACGAAGAGTAATTTGCACTTCTGCAGAAAAAAAAATCTAGTGGACACGACAAACTATGTTAACCCTTACAAAAAAAGAGTATACACACATTTGAAATGAAATTATTTTCAGTGTAGTGTTTGTCAGTGTACAGATATATATATATATATCTATATATATAAATATAACAAATAAACACGAGTTAGTTTATCAGAGCTTACAAAGTGTTTAATAGTCTTGCTTTTGTTTTGTTGATGCTATATTTAAGTGATTTCATTTAGAAAATAATTTATTTCTGTGAATACAACTACATGTACTTTAATATGAAAACAAAAAAGTAGAGTAATATTTTTCTATACTTCTGTGATGGTCCATTTTTTCACCTATTGTCCATCTTTTAAATCAAAACAATATTATCGCTATAGCTCTTTGGGTGGAAATAATCACTTTCAGTATGGTATTGTTTCACAAGCAACATTTTCGGGCATATAAGAACAAAAAAGTACAAGCATAAATGTTTATGTTGTTTAATTACGGACCTTTTTTTGAAAGGTGAAAAAGCATTAGGAACCACCTCTTAAAAAAATATATCAGGTGACACTTTATATTTTAATTAGCAAATGATCTAGTTGCTACCTTATTATTACTCTTGTGTGGTGTCTCATCGTCATTCCAAAATCTCTCTATGCTCCAGAGAGCAGCGAGTAGTTGCACTGAGTTTTTTTTCCCGTTACTAAATATGTTTCTGAAAATTGTGAAAATTCACAAAATTCTCTGTTGTACAAAAATTCCCTGTGACCTTGTTGAAATTGTGCTCAGGTATGTCTGATCAGACCTAAAAAAAATAAATAAATAAAAAACAGTACAAGGGTCTTCAGTTGTGTTAGGCTGTGTACACAAAGGACATTTCATGACGTGCTGCTAAGTCTCATTGGTTAACAGGAAAATAACAACTGCTTATCCGAGTGTTTTAATTCGCATTGTGTCAAAAGGATAGTAGTTACACTATCAACATCTACTTCAATGGATTTAATATATATTGTAATTTTCTTTGTTTGGTGTGGTACACTGATAAAACTGTACTGAACTGAATCATTACTTGCTAAAAAAAAAAAAAAAAAAAAAAAACGTAGATGACTCTTGTATTAGCAGTAAGCCTTAGGGAAGTGGCTAGTGTCCGTGTAACAGTCTGCACAACACCACGATGGGAATTCGTCTCATATTCATGTGAGACATTTATGGTGCTTTGAATAAAGGCATGACTAAACCAAAATCTGCATCCGGTGAAGTTATTTACCTCCATGTTGTCTCAGAAATACCACAGTAATACGTTACAATGGCAGAAAGACAGAATATGAACAGAATGAGGAAAGGTGATGCAAGTGAAACCTCAACTGGTAAAGATGGCCATCACTTTCCCAGGCCTCCAAATCCTTCTCTCAGAGTTTGTGCATTATGGTATATGAGTATCCCTTACTTCTAATGTGTAAAAACACATGGTGCAAGACCACATTTGAAACATATTACATATATGTAATATACATACAGACTTAAAGATGCACAATATCAATTTGACATGTCTACAGTTAATATTACACAAACAATCATAATAGAAGTGATGAAAATTCTTTACTTTGTGACAAAATAAAGCAATTTCATTGCATGGCCTCACTGATGCTCTTCTGGTTAATTGGATACAGGAGGTTAGCAAAACAGCAAAGGAAGCTTATGTCTGGAATGGGATGGTCAACAAGCAAGTGTGATGGTCAGGTGTCCATAAATGTCATATATACTATATGTCACATAGTTAGATAATAAACAGTAAAAACATTTTGTGTGTGTATATACACACGTGGACAAAATTGTTGGTACCCTTCAGTCAATGAAAGAAAAACTCACAATAGTCACAGAAATAACTTTAATCTGACAAAAGTAATAATAAATAAGAATTCTATGAATGTTAACCAATGAAAGTCAGACATTGCTTTTCAACCATGCTTCAACGGAATTATTAAAAAAATGAACTCATGGAACAGGCCTGGACAAAAATTATGGTACCCCTAACTTAATAGTTTGTTGCACAACCTTTTGAGGCAATCGCTGCAATCAAACGATTCCTGTAACTGTCAATGAGACTTCTGCACCTCTCTGCAGGTATTTTGGCCCACTCCTCATGAGCAAGCTGCTCCAGTTGTTTCCGGGTTGAAGGGCGCCTTTTCCAGACAGCATGTTTCAGCTCCTTCCAAAGGATTCCTCCTCAATAGGATTGAGGTCAGGGCTCATAGAAGGCCACTTTAGAATAGTCCAATGTTTTCCTCTTAGCCATTCTTGGGTGTTTTTAGCTGTGTGTTTTGGGTCATTGTCCTGTTGCAAGACCCATGACCTGCGACTGAGACCCAGCTTTCTGACACTGGCCAGCACATTTCTCCCTAGAATCCCTTGATAGTCTTGAGATTTCATTGTACCCTGCACAGATTCAAGACACCCTGTGCCAGATGCAGCAAAGCAGCCCCAGAACATAACAGAGCCTCCTCCATGTTTCACAGTAGGGACAGTGTTCTTTTCTTGATATACTTCATTTTTCCGTCTGTGAACATAGAGCTGATTTGCCTTGGCAAAAAGTTTCATTTTTGTCTCATCTGTCCATAGGACATTCTCCCAGAAGCTTTGTGGCTTGTCAACATGTAGTTTGGCATATTTTTATGATTTGTTTTCAACAATGGTGTCCTCCTTGGTCGTCTCCCATGTAGTCCACTTTGGCTCAAACAACGATGGATGGTGCGATCCGACACTGATGTTCCTTGAGCATGAAGTTCACCTTGGATCTCTTTAGAAGTCTTTCTGGGCTCTTTTGTTACCATTCGGATTATCCGTCTCTTTGATTTGTCATCATTTTTCCTCCTGCTGCCACATCCAGGGAGGTTGGCTACAGTCCCATGGATCTTAAATTTCTGAATAATATGTGCAACTGTAGTCACAGGAACATCTAGCTGCTTGGAAATGGTCTTATAGCCTTTACCTTTAACATGCTTGTCTATAATTTTCTTTCGAATCTCCTGAGACAACTCTTTCCTTCGCTTCCTCTGGTCCATGTTGAGTGTGGTACATACCATGTCACCAAACAACACAGTGACTACCTGGAGCCCTATATATAGGCCCACTGACTGATTACAAGATTGTAGACACCTGTGATGCTAATTAGTGGACACACCTTGAATTAACATGTCCCTTTGGTCACATTATTTTCAGTATTTTCTGGGGGTACCATCATTTTTGTCCAGGCCTGTTCCATGAGTTTATTTTTTTAAATAATTCTGTTGAAGCATGGTTGAAAAGCAATGTTTGACTTTCATTGGTTAACATTCATAGAATTTTTTAAAAATTATTACTTTTGTCAGATTAAAGTTATTTCTGTGACCATTGTGAGTTTTTCTTTCATTGACCGAAGGGTACCAACAATTTTGTCCACGTGTGTATATATATATATATATATATATATATATATATATATATATATATATATACATACATATAAAGGAGGCCCTACACCATACTAATGAATTATTGTAGTCCAATTCTAGTATATATAATGACTGATATATTTATTTATATATTTCATAATGATTTAAGCCATAATCATCAAAATTAAAAGAACTAAATCTTTAAACATATCAGTGTATAGAGTCGATATAATATGAGTTTCACTTTTTGAATTGAATTGCTGAAATAAATCAACTTTTTTATTGAGATGCTATCTGTATATATGCTTTCTGTTGATGTCCTTTGTTATGTTGGTGCATTTTGGTCATGGTCTTGCTGCATGGTGAAGTTCTTCAAAATTACATGTGATGGATTTCTCTGTACACTGGAAGTCAGACTATACTGTATGTGTAGATTTCTAAAATAATCAGGATTAATTTACAGTATTATTAAAGATTAGTGAACTCCTTCCAGGAGCAGGCATACAAGCCCAAGCTTGTATGACACCACCTCCACTTTTCTCATGGTTGCCTTTCCCTCCTTTTGGGAGAGATTCAGCAAAGAATTGCGTTGCTGTTTCACTAATTTTAGAGGGGACATATGTAGACACGTAATTTAACATCATAAGCATCTTTCATACAGAGACTTCATTCATTCATATTTCATACCTCTTATCTGAGTAGGGTTGCAGGGTGGCTTGGAACCTATCCCAGGGAACTTAGGGCATACTCAGCTCTTCCTTAAAGGACATTTGAGATAGGGCAAGTCTGATGGTCAATTAATTGCACATTATTTCTTACCATCTATAATCCAACATAAGCTCCAGTTAGCTGCAGGTATACTTGAAAAAATATATGCCTGATTGTCTTAATGAGTACTTAACCTTGCTGCTTAGGAGAAGACCAGTGTGTGAGTGCATGACTCTGATCCAATCATTCTTCAATCTTACATCCATGATTAAAGCATGCAATCTTTGTGGAAATATAACATCTTAAAATCAACATGAAATAGTTACCACCCATACTGCCATGCAAGATTTATGTTATCCTAATGATACACTTGCAGTATGTACATCTTGTAACTCTGTTTATAAAAGCTGGCAGTAGGCTCCTATCATCTTTCCAACCTTCATGGCTATTAGCTTGAGCACAAGGATGCTTTGACAAGCAGATTGGCTTAGGCTGCGTGGGTGCTGCTGACACTTGCGTCACGTCACTGGTCTTCTCACTGAATGAGTGAACTATGTCCAGACTAATACTCCCTAAGCACCAAATAGATGGCAGTCTGGTGACGTCTTACCTTTTTTCAATCTTGGCACGTACACGCTTGCTCTGGAACGATCAGTCCAATCTGCATTCATCAAGTCCTTTGTGACAGAGATGTAGAGCAGCTCTCTGCCAATCTGTTTTATATATGGTGCTAAGCATGGTTCGCATCTTCACTGATGGAGAGTTGTAAATCAACCCTGTGTATCAAGGTTGCTCAAGAGTATATCACATCCGTGGAGAGAAGCAATGCATATTTCTATCTCAATTAGCCAAGAACACAAATTCTCTTTGAAGTTTGTCTTTCAACAACAGCAAATCTGACTCAAAATCACTAGAATTCTTTCTTTTTCTAGCAGGCTCCTATCATCTTCCCAACCTTCATGGCTATTAGCTTGAGCACAAGGATTCTTTGACAAAGGTGTTCTTGAGATGTTCTGGCCAAGCAAATGGGGTGGACCTCATTGTCTTTAACACTTCAACACCATAGATGGAGTCCAACAAGGGAGGTTACTGGCAAATTCTCACAACCTCCTCCAAGAGCCTAAGATGGGATCTATCCTTTATGAGACAATTTAGTACATTGTGTACATTAAGTAAACTGTGCTTCTCAAAGGCTTCTAAAGACTCTCTTTGCTAGCAATTTTATTTAAAATTTAAAATTTTCATATTTCTTTATTTAAAAAAATAAAGATTGACTTGGTCAATCTGCTAAAACAGCTTCCCCGTTATGATACATATTCATAGATAAAATAATACACCATATGTTAACTTTGTGCCAGGGCTACAACCACAAGGGTTACAACTAGTCATGTTCCACAACTTTGTCATGAAGTTGGTTGCTTGGGAATAGAAACATCAGTTATTCCTTAGATTTCAACAGTGAAGATTATTTTGTATCTGTTGAAAGGGTATCTAGGATCATTTTTATTATATTCTCATGGGGTGGTAATAAACTGCTGAAAATAGGGTCTGGGCCATGCTGACCACTTAAAAACATGTATAAAATGTGATATGTCTGGCCGCTATCATTAGTGTGTGTTACAAGCAACAGCTTTGCGAAACAATCCGTTTAGTGAAGACTTTCAAAGTTACATCTCTTTTCCTAATATGTTTGCGTTCATTTTTTCCCGTTTCTTTGCTTTTTTTACTCATTAAGTAAGGAGGGGAAGCACCTAAGAAGAAAACAATTACAAAAATGAGAAACTCGGTGGCTTTAGAAGTCTGTTGTGACAACTTTCCTTTATACAAGGTTCCTGTGGTGTATTTTGTTCACTTGGTGCACTCTTTTGCACTCTCCACTGGATGTACTGTGCATTACACATACTGGAAAAAAAAAAAGAATAAAAGAGCTTAATCAGCTAGTTAATCTATTTAAGCATATTGTTTCCAGTGTAACATTGTAATTTCAAATGGAATCTAATTTAGTATCACACCAGTGTAAATTTTATATGAGGGAACCTGAACTCACATGGTACACTCTTAATAAAATGTTTTCTCTGTGTTTCTTGTTATAGTTAATGGTTCTAGCTTGCTAAGGAGAATCCCATTCAACCTCTTCAAAACTGCAAATTCTGGGAAAGCTGTGTGTGTGTGTGTGTGTGTTTTTTTAAACATTATGCAAAGAACACTTTATTTACATCCCTAAAGATTTAACAAGACCGTCTATTATGCTAACATTAGCAACGTGTCTGTAACCACAAAAAGCCTTAAAAGTCAACCATATGAATTTAGATCTTGCTAGCGTTGTTTTCTGAGGTACTCAGAACAGTCCCATAAATACATACAGTGCAAATTTTGAATATTGTGAAAAAAGGTTTTTTTTTTGTTAAATTAATTCAAAAAGTG